>OY740811.1:12204460-12848752 GCA_963514005.1 Raja brachyura
AAAGGCTTTGCTGATGCATTAACATCTGTGAAAGAATAGACAAGCTAACGTTTTTGAGGTGGACTCTAGATTGTATCCAAATCTTCTTTGGGGTTGCTGCCTTTTACTTTGGGATTCAAATACCAGAGTTATCTTCATTCTGTATGAAAACAACTCTGGAGAAGTAGATGAGTTTCTTGTTGGGCAATTTTTTTTTTTGTATCCTGTCTGGGAGAACAGAGGTGTTTGTACTTCCCTGACTTTAGCGATCGCTATAGAGGTTATGGTATTCAAGGTGGAGGTTTTTCGGAGAAAAGGGCATCATCTTTAGGACTTGAATATTCACAGTGGCGCAACGGTAGAGCTGGCTGTCTAACAGCGCCAGAGACCCGGGTCTGATCCTGACTATACGGACACTGACTGTGCAGAATTTGCATGTTTTCTCTGGGTGTCCCGGTTTCCTCCACATCCCAGTTTGTACGTTCATTGGTTTCCTGTAAATTGCCCCAAGTGCTTTGGATGTGAAAGTGGGATAACATAGATGTGCGGGTGATCAATGGTTGGGGTGGGGCGAAGGGCCTTTTTTCCACGTTGTACGGCTAAACTCTAAGATCTGGAAAAGTGGCAGAATGAGGGTAGAACTATTTAAGGGTAGAACTATCTTTTTGGATGTGGCATCGATTTATTTAGGAAATATGGAGAACTGCAAACTACTGAAATGACTGAGAAAACGTCAGAGTAGGGGTGCTAGTAAGCAGCAGAAGCCCATACTTGTTCACTACAGAAATATTGTATCAATAGAGGTGTATCAAAAGTGCAGTATTAGAGGGAAGTGCAAATCAAATGTAAAATTATGGAAGATATTGGCTAAATAATTTACATATTTCTGATGCAGTGGGGGGGGGGGTTGTAAGTGGAGCGTTGATGACAGATGTCAAACTTAAAATTAATTCCTTTTATTCCCTTATTCCTGCACCTTATATTCTCAAAAAGAATTTTGATGGGGTGATTTTCTCATTTTGAAGTGTTGAAGTGAGAATTGTATGAAATATACTTAACCATTTAACTTGCATATTTGACCTCCAGACTCAACCCTTTTATTTGCATAGTTTATATCTTTGCTTTATTTGATTTTTCAGTAGTCTTTTATGTGTATTTGCAGTCTAAGGCTGATATTATTAGTTCTGAAGCTGATAGTCTCTGAATTATGGCATTTTCTTTGCATTCAATTGTTGAAATACAAATCTTCAGATTTGGATCATATATTTATTCTCATTAGGTGTTCTGCTTTGCAGTCAGCCTGGAGTTAGGGTTTTCATTTTTATTTTGTCTTCCTAAAAGTGATAATAACTAATGTCCACCCTTACTGTCTAATTAAGTTATTAGAGTGGTGATTTTATTTAATATGCAATGTAAAAGTGTGTGGATGGATGGGTAGGGGACATACACGGGCTACATCACAACTGTCCTGCTTTCTGTTCTGTGCAATGATTTTTCTTTCTGCTGTTTTAAATGTTCAATTAAATGTTTTCATGGCTGTTTCTCGCACCCGTACCAGCTCTGCTTGTGATCCGCATGGCTTACTGATTTACTGCCCTATATCACCTGTTTACCAAGAAAACTATTCATGCATGTTTGATGCTCATTAGAGTTTAAGTTTGAAGGCACAACGTGAGTATTGACCTGTCTCATTATTGGATCACTGGGTGGATTTCATTTATACACAGTGTGATATGATCAGTTTTGAACTCAATGCTCTGAATTACTCTTCCTTTTCTGTTGGGAAAGCTAAATTGCCAGTTTGAATTCCAGCTCCTCCGATTAGTTTAAAAAAAATGTTCTGCTCTTTGGCACATGAAGTGTTCTTAAGACCTGTTGGAATTTACAGTTCATCACCTAATTGTTTACCTGTTGTCAATTGATGGATGGTGAACAGCACAAACAGGCCTTTTGGCCCAACTCGTCCATTGCCAATCAGAGTGTCTATAGAGTGTGTGCTTGGCCCATATTTTTCCCGAAACATCGCCAATTCCTTCGCTCCATACATGCTGATTTTCTCCAGCATTTTGTGTCTACCTTCGATTTCACCAGCATCTGCAGTTCTTTCTTAAACATCCCTGTGAATCTTTTCTACACTCTCTATAACTTAGTCATATCATTCCTGTAGCAAGTCGATCAGAACCGCACACGATACTCTGTAGGTATACAAAAATACTTTTGTATACTTGTATATATAAATACACAAAATACTCTCCTCCCCATAAGACATAGCAGTAGAATTAGGCCATTCAGCCCATTGAGTCTACTCCACACATTCAATTACGGCGATCTATTTTTCCCTCTCAACCCCATACTCCTGCCTTCTCCCCGTAACCTTTGACACCCTAACTAATCAAGAATCTTCCAATAAATATACCCAGCAGAGATTGGTAGATTCTTTATTATTCATCTCAAATACTCAGCCACCTTGTATGTCATGTCCAGGGTTAAATCCCAGTCCTTGCTGTGTTTGATGATCTTAGCTGGGTTATCAATAATATGCTTGCAGTTTGTTTAAGGGTTGCTTGTTCAGGCAGGAAGACTCGATGATATTGGCAGTTAACCTCCAACATGGTTGTTGGATGTGAAGATGGAATTGGGTGTTTTTTGTTTTCTCCCTTGAATTCAAATATCCTGTTTAATAAGGTTACATTGCAAGGCTCTTGTGATTAACAGACAGTTGGATGGGGTACCAAAAGTAATCCACTGCTGTGAAATTTTAGATCAATGTTATGGGCTGAAAAGGGGTGGAGAAAATGCCAAGCATGAATAGAAAAGCAGGGCTCGAAATTAGGGATTGCCCGGGTGCCAATGACCACCCAAGGTGCCACCGGGCAACCTAAGCGTCGGGTAATTTTGCCTGGCTTGGCACTTGCAGATACTGGTTTATACTGAAGATAGACACAAAAAATTGGAGTATCTCAGCGGGCCAGGCAGCAATCCTGGAGAGAAGGAACGTGACATTTCGTGTCGGCGACGGTAACAAGCAAAGATACTAGAGGAGTTCCTCTAGTATCTTTGGTAACAAGCTGTAGTGCGGGGCAAAGATACTGTGTGCGGCGTGACGGACGGTCGGAGCGAATGACGTGCCCCGCACAGCCGGCAGCGGCTCCTCCTCCTGTCCCGCACCCTGCCCGCCCTGATAGCGGGTCGCTGCTTGCCACTCCACCATATCCGCTTTCAAAACAAACCCGCAAGCCGAGGGATGGAGGGGGAGGCCTCCTTTCGCCATCTGAGGCACCTGCATCGCTCGGTGCCCCCCGCACCTTGCTGTTGGCTGGCGGAGGAGGCGATGCGGTGGCGAGGAGATCCCAACTGCCTCCCCCTTTGGCGGGTGGCACTTGGCGGTGGACAAGGGACAAGGCAGTTGGACGATGATACCGGTGTCCGACGAGCGCTGACCTTCCTTCCTCCCCAACACCACCTCTCGCTCTCTCGCGCTCTACTCCCGCCCCCCCTTATCCTGAGACCCTCCTCCTCTCCATCCCGCACTGATCCCCATTCCCGCCTTTGTTCAGATCCTCACTGACATCCCCTGTGATCCCCTCCCCATCTACCCCCCCCCCCCCCCCAATCTATTTCATCCCTGCGCTGATTACCCTATCCATCTATACTGGTCCCCCAATTCATCCTGTACTGACCCCCTTTCCCATTCATCCTGCACTTCTCCTCCATCCATCCTGTACTGATCCCCCCCCCATATTCATCGCGTTCAAACCTATCCTCCATTTAACCTGCACCGATCCCCCCCCCATCCATCCTGTAGTGATCTCCCCATTCATCTTTTACTGATCCCCCTCCATTCATCCAGTACTAGTCCCCGCCCATTCATCCTGTACTGATCCCTCATATATCCTGTACTGAACCCCCCATCCATCCTGTGGTGATCTCCTCATTCATCCCTGTACTGATCCCCCCCCCTTTATCCTGTACTAATCCCTTCATTCATCCTGTAGCGAGCCCCCCCATTCATCCTGTAGCGAGCCCCCCCATTCATCCTGTAGCGAGCCCCCCCCATTCATCCTGTAGCGATCCCCCCCAATTAATCCTGTAGCAAGACCCCACCCATTCATCCTGTAGCAAGCCCCACCCATTCATCCTGCAGCGATTCCCCCCCCATTCATCCTGTAGCGAGCCCCCCCATTCATCCTGTAGCGAGCCCCCCACATTCATCCTGTAGCGAGCCCCCCCATTCATCCTGTAGCGATCCCCTCACATTCATCCTGTAGCGATCCCCCCCCCATTCATCCTGCACAGACCCTCCGATCCACACTGTACTGACCACCCCCCCATTCAATCCTGTACTGAACCTCCCATTCATCCTGCGCCTATCCCCCACCCCCCATTCATCCTATACTGATCCCCCCCCCCATTCAGGAAGAATGGGGGGGGGTCTGTTTGAAGAAAGGTCTCGACCCAAAACGTTGCCTATTTCCTTTGCTCCATGGATGCTGCCCCACCCGCTGAGTTTTTCCAGCATTTCTGTCTACCCCCCATTCATCCTGTACTGATCCCCCCCCATTCATTCTATACTGAACCCCCCCCATCCGTCCTGTACTGATCCCCCAATCCATCCTGCACAGATCCCCCCTTCCATCCCGTACTGATCCACCCCCCCATTCAATCAACCCCTCTGACATGCCCTGCGCTCTCCCCCTCACAATTTTACTACTCCAACATGCACTAATTCCCCTGCCTCAATTCATCCATTCCACACCGATTGCCTTCTCAACCCCCCCCCCCCCCATCTCTCCATCCCACACTGATACACACCAATCTCCCCCCCCCCCCCCCCCCCCCCCTCCGCTGGAAATGTCTTCAGAGCGAACATTGACTGTGTTTGATAATGGAATGCAATCAAATGTGTTTCTATTCCCAATGTTATTATTTGTTTTAATCCATAAAGATGGGTTAATTAAATTGTGAACTCGTGAAACATTAAAACCGCAGTGTTCGATTGTCACTGCTACCGTTGACACGTTATTACAGAATTCATTTTAACGGCAAATCAACGCTCTTAATATGGATTATCAGTACTGTAGATATTTAATGAGCAACATTCACAACTATACGTTGGATATATCCAGGTTTTACTTCTACAGTCGGTCATGTACATCACAAATTCGGTCAGGAGATATTTCAGTTGAAATTCTAACGTTAATTCTGAAGTGGGAAACAGCATTTATCAATTTTTTTAATCTGGTGCGTACAAACTGGGTATCTTCATAGCTGTTCACAGTGCATACATCTAATCTGAATGTCCGGTAATGTGGCGTTTTGACACCTTTAAACATATTACCAAAAGAACATTTGCTGCAGTTATGTCCTTTCGTCATCTCTTGTCAGTTAGTGTAATGTTTAATCTGTCAGATGGGTATAGTCTGTTTTAACAGCTATTATCATAAAATGCCTTTATAAAATTCCTTGCAACCTGCATATTTTTTTGTGGGTAAATTATGTGGGAAGCGAGAGTGTTTCTGTACCAATAGCAATAACGACCCATGCTGTGGCCATGTCATGATAATTTTCGGTTCTTCACAGAAAACATGCTTGCATCAATCTGTAGTGTGCATGGTTAAGCATATATATTACCATGGTCCCGGATTTATTGACACAGGTTGATCATACGCTGAACAATCCAACCACATTTTTGTTTGGAAGTGTAAAGAAATAATAGAAATTGCATTCATTGCAATGTGTAAAAAGAGTTGAGATAATGTACTGTAATTCTGCTACATGTCATTGTGATATATATCATGTCTTGATTGGTGAATATGTTTAGTTTGTTCTTTATTTCAAGCAGAAATAATATGTGAATGCTTCATTGAGCATAATTCTGACTGGTAACTACGCACTTCGTCCGAGCACAATATTGCACGCGCCATGCAAGCCGTCTTAAATGACCACCTAAACTGTCATTTGGCAACCTAAAAAGCTGCCTAGCTTGCCCGACTGGCAACAGGGAAAAAAAGTTAAGTGAGAGCCCTGAAAAGGTTTAAATATCTAGCCAGCGATTCTTAACTCGTCTCTTATTTCAGATGATTTGCATTTTAATAACAATATTTCATCCTAAAATTGTAAGATTAAGATATTTTTTCAAGCAATGGTGAGATATTTTTGTTTTTTGAAACATTGATTGAAAATAATGATGTTAGGGAAATGGCATTGCTAGGAGTCTTTTGGAAATGGTGGAAGAGTTGGAAGCCTGTCACTATAATATGACATTTAACTGTAAAGGCAAGCTGTATGAATCTACAAAGGAGTTAAACTTATTCTTTAATTTTCATGCTGGAAGTATATAATTTGTTGTGGATATATGGTCCTAACAGGATATCCTGGTTGACTGGCAGTTTATGGTCGATCATGCTTCAAATCGGGTTTATTATTTTTGAGAAATATGTGCATTTTCTGCATGATTTATCTTGTCAGTAGTGATTGTGTTGATACTCATTAGCATTCCAGTGGACCTCATTATTTTCTTATATCCAGTAGCTATCCTCGTTTGTAACAGATTGGCTTAGGCCCAGGCCATTTGGGCATGTTGTAAGAATTATCAGGACCAGTCTCTATCTTGTATGTGCAAACAAGATTGCATGATTTATGTTAAGTAATATGCACCAACAATAGAAATTAGTAAGATGATGTTTGTCTGAAGTTAATTTAAAGGGTAATTTCTGAGTGAGGTTATCTTTTTAATCTGGTATGTTTTAGAAAGTACTGAATATGCAAAACCAGAATACTGTATTTATTTGTAATTTAAATGCCTGGAGTACCAAATTAGTCTTGTTTTGGTCTTTTAAGCATTGAACACTAGCTTACTAGAGATGCTTTTTAATTCGCAGACATGTTTAATTGAAGTTGGAGTTAAATATTGGGATGTGTTTATACAATGCGTTAATTTTGTAATTCAGTTGCACTAAATGTGCGATGGGAAGGAATGTAAATTCTAATATTTTGTGCATTTCTTGGTGAGTTTACGTCTTCCACGATGGCTAACTTAAAAATATAACATCATGTAAAGGGCTCATAAGGGCACCAGGCCAAAATGTGCATAAATAAACTTTTCTGATTAGATTCAGACAGGCAACCAAAGAATGACGTAATATCTTAAGGTATTCAGTTAGCAACAATGCTGGTCTCATCTAACTGGAATGTAAATGTTACCCAAATTACTGTGCCTGAAAATTCTTATGGTCTCAATTACTGTCTCAATGAGCAGTTCTCATGTTTAACTATCACATTAATGCAAATCATACCAGTAAGTGTGGAAAGATGGACACCCCATGCTGGCTAATGTAATGGGTTCATGAGTAGTTTCAAAGACTTACAGAATTTTATTCCAGTAATTTAGGTTTGTGAGCATAATAAGCATTTCAGTTTTTTTTTAAATTTCAGATTGCCAGCATCCTTTGTAAAAATGTCATGTCTAAGTTGAGAGTTCTTTTCCTCCTCATAGTCGTAGAATTTATAACTTTGAGTCCAAATGTTGAAGGTGTCTTGAGATGAAATATGAATCCATACTCTCATCCATCTATCCAAGTTCTTGTTAAAAATCTATTTATGGGTAGTAGATAATGTTGGCAAGATCAGTATTTACTTTTTAACCCCCAAGTACCTAGGAAAAGATGGAATGGGAAATATATTTTATATTTGTTGTCAATATGGCGTATGATTTGGAATTGTTCTTCTGCCATTTTCCTGCATGATGGAAGCTGTAGAGTGGGAATTATTGGAGCAATCTAGGCAAGTAACTGCAGTGCCAATGATGAACAGAGTAAAGGTCTTTTCTCGCCTCCAGCCCTTCACCCTACTCTCTTTCAGGCTGAAGATGGGTCCTGAACCGAAACGTCACCCATCCTTTTTCTCCAGAGATGATGGCTGACCCACTGAGTCACTCCAGCACTTTGGTGTCTATCTAAGGTTTAAGGTGCTGCAATAAGGACCAATTAAGTTACTGGTTTGCCTGGGATGGTGTTGCCTTGACTAATATTCTTCATTTGACTGATCCCATGCACAAAAATTAGATCAGTTAGTTATTTGCTGGAATTTGGCTGGTGCAGAATAGCTTTCTTGTATCGTGCTTTCGTGGATCATAGAAATATATATCTTATAATATGTTATTTTAAATCTTCCAAATCTGGTTCTGGCATATGTTTAAATTATCAGTTACATCTGAATAAAGGAAAAGCACAGGCCAATGTATTGGATTTTTATCCTGCATTATTTAAGATAATTAATGTGTGTTGTACACAGGATGTACAACACAAATTGTCCAATTTTACACAAAAAGTAACACAAGTGTTAACACATTGTCCCATTTTATCATTTGCCACATTAAATGTCAAAAATGATGTTCAACTTTGAAAATTCAGCATCGGAGGGAGTAATTTGACAACTTATCTCGGTCAACACATGGCTATAAGAGCAGCGAGCAAGAACAATGGTAGTTCAGCTAGAATGCCCTCTCTGATCCTCGAGCAGTAATCCTTACGAGAAAGAGGTTTTAAATAGAGATCAAATGAGAATCGGATCAGGTGTAATTGTGGCATCTTCCAAAAACTGCTCGATAATCTATTTGCTAAAATTTGTTATTTGGATGAATCACTGAAACTCTTCTGGCCATGAATTGTCTTCCAATTTCATCTTGAAGGATTAAAGTAAGACAACTACTGTTGAGAATAAATTTGCTCAATTGGCCGTCAGGTGCTTTGCGATATTGAGTTGTAAAAGCTGCCATATAAATTGATCCCTTTTGTGTTTTTTGGGTGCATTTTTAGTGGATTTTTCTTTTCATTAAGTTTGTCGTTCCCAAGCTGCCTGCTTAATCTTTGTGTAGTTTTATTTTTAGAGCATATTTAGTCACATGTTTTGATTTAAATGATTTTGACTGGTGTAGATTTATTCTGGGAAATGGTGGTCTAAATTCTAATTTGAATTTAACGCATTAAAATGTTCACAAGTATTGATGGATATGTTCGAGCATTTAATATTTAAGTAACAAAATACAACATGTCTAAAAGGAAAGAAAGTTATTGTTGCAGAGAAATTATTTTTTAATTTGGGGAAATTTGCAGCTGGGTATGTAGCAAAGGTAAGGGGTCATTTGCAGACCTGCACGAAACAAGTCTCATTATCAGGACTGTTGAAAATGTGAACAAAGGGTGGTGGTTAACTGAAGTAGAAATAAATTGCTTGAAACTGTATTCAGCTTCTTGGTCCAGAGGTTCGAGAATGCATTTCTGTTGTAGATGGCAAGTGTATGTACATTTCTCATTAGTAATCGAAAGGCCTGACCTTTCATAACAAACCTAGAAGATTTTCATATCAAAGCATTAGTCTGACTTTAATATGTTTTAGTGTGTTTTTAGCTTTGTGATTAATTTGCCAGCAATGTGCAACCTTAAGGCGTTGTGTACATTTTTCCAGCACATTATTTAAAATGCCAGTCCACATTTGGGTTGGTTTTCTTTTTTTTCCAGAAGTAATATCTTTTTAACAGTATGTGGATCTTAGCCCCGGTTCCCCGGCTGAATAAATGGAGTTTGTTTTCATGAAAATATATCCAATTTGTTTTAACTGTTATGCTGCTGTTGTATGAAATTCAGTTAGGGGCAGTGATATTAGCATCTCCGCTAAAATAAACAAGGCCATGATGCTAAATCCTGAATTTAAAAATTTGATCTCGGCAATTTTGCCTGTTTTAAGCAAAGGAAAACAATTCAAATTTATTTGCTTTCTAAAACAGATAACCATTTAGCTGCTTAATTTGGATGAATGCTCAAAATGAATTGCCTAAATACGACCATCCACGCAAGATTAAGAACCTTCATTTTGAAGGAACCAGATTAATCAATAGCAGTAAGCTTGGATTTGTTAAGGAAGGCTTATCTGTCTGACCAATGATATTTTGTAAGATAGCAAGGATTATTGATGAGAGTAGTGTATTTGATGTAGTCTACATGGATCTCAGTTTGTCTTTTGCAAGTCCCCCCTCCATAGCAAAGTGATAGCGTTATGGTCCAAGGGGGAGTGACAAATCAGATCCAAAAATGACTCGTAGAAAGCCAAGAAGTACACAAATGATTTCATTTTACATTCCTTCTCATAGCACATTTAGTGCAACTGAATGACAAAATAAGCACATTATATAATCACCGGCCAATATTTAACTAACTCCAACTTCAATGAAACACGTCTCACAGTCTTTTACCCCGTGTAGGGGAGTCTAAAACTAGAAGGCACTGGTTTATGGTAAGAAAATAAAGATTTAGGTTTAGTTTTATTATTGTCCTCTTCCTCCGCTCCAGGGAAAACGGTCTCAGTCTCACCAGAAAAGGACACAAAATGATTGAGTAACTCAGTGGGTCAGCCAAAATCTCCGGAGAACATGGGTCGGCGACGTTTCGGTTCTGGACCCTTCTTCAGGGCGGCGACGTTTCGGTTCGGGACCCTTTTGTAAACCAGCATCTGTAGTTCCTTGTGTCTACCCAGCCGAACCAATCTGTCCTTATAACTCAAGCCCTCCAGTCCCAACATGATCCTTGTGAATCTCTTCTGTATCCTCTCCAGCTTAATTGCACCTTTTTCAGGATGATTTGTTCAAGTGGAGAGAAATACAGCAAATACAGTTTAATGCAAAGCAGAATTTAGTATTGCATTTGGAGAGGTGAAAAAGGCAAGGACTCATGCAGTAAAAGGATGGATGTAGAAAAGTGTGGAGGAGCAGAGAAATCTTGGAAAATAATTTAATAAAGCTTTGCCTTTGAATGGAACTTGTGTTGTATATTTATCTACAGATTTGTATACGAAGCAGAAAAGGACAAGGCAGTATGGTGATTAAAGGGTTGCTTTCCTCCAAGCAGAGAATATAAGAACAGTGAGGTTATGTTAGTGTATCAGGCTGTATCTGGAGTATTATGTACATCTCGGGTAATTACATTGCAGAAAAGCTGCGGTTGCAGCGAGAGGGTGCAGAGAAGATTTATGAGGATGTTGCCAGGACCAGAAAATTAGGGTTGAATTGATAGGCTGCGGTCGTTCCCCAGCTCTAGTGGTTGAAGAGAGACTTAACCCTCATCACATTTAAGCAGTACTCGGATGTGTATTTGATGAGCTGTTACCTGCAGGGCTACCGACCAAATGTTGGAAAGTAGCGTTAGGTTGAGTAGCTGTTTGACTTGGAATGGAACAGATATGCTGGGCCAAATGGCCACCTATGTTGTACATTTTCAACAGTTCTTTTGTAGTTAAATGTAATTTTGACATTTTTGTTTATACAAGAAAAATAAACAAAACACCCAATTCAAAGCTGTTCAATAACATTTACAGTACAGATTAATGAAAAGGAAACAGTTTAAATTTGGTGGTTGTTTATGCCAATGCCAATTTTCACATAATACTGTTTAAATTCTCAGACCACAGCATAATTAAAAACACTTTATACAATCCCTTACTATTTTGTGGTGGAAGAATATGGGATGCTTTGAATCTTGTTCTGACCAGTTTGCCAAAACTATTTTGAATTGATAATCCATCCACCATCATAAAAAATAATTTTGCTAACTAGTTGTGCATTACTGGCTGACTTTTGTTTTGACATCCTGCTTGTGTGGGCTCCAGGGAATTAATTTTATAGTGGTGAAGGTCTCTCACTGGTCAATTTAAATACATTTTTTTTCCAAAATTACTAAAGTAGTTAAAATATAGGTAGCAGATGGCATGTTGCAATTTTATTCATAACAAAAGTGCTATCTGTATCAGAAGAGAACAGTGGGTAATGAAGCATTAGCCTTGGGAAGGAGAGTTGAAACATTGAGATGGGAGGCAGTGGAGGATGAGCTGGGATAGATGTACGTGACTGAATAAAATGGTCTATTTGGGATTGTTTCTGGAATTGACATTTGATT
Source organism: Raja brachyura (assembly GCA_963514005.1). The sequence goes on from OY740811.1 coordinate 12,216,385, forward strand.
ATCCAGCTTAATCTCCAGTGTAATAAACAGGAGCAAATAAAGCAAATATTGCTTTTTGGACTCCGTGAGCAAGTGGAGCCATTATCAACAAGGACCATCTGTTCTGGGAAGCAGGTTGGTTAGTCAGATCCAGTACGGCTGGCACTGCCCTCCATAACCAGTCACTGAGTCCTTAGGAACTCGGGACTAAGGTGACTGAAATGATCAGTGGTAGAACCCACGTTTGTCACCAAGTAGAATGTATTTTGCCCAACAACCAGACTGTGTAGATTAGATTTAAATTCATTTTGGCCAGAGTCCAATGGATTGCCAGTATTAATTTTAACAATGTCACTGTTTACTGACTGGTGATTCTTAATTTATTAAATGCGCATACCTGTTGTGACTTTTGCTATCATTTATCCAAGTAGCATTATGGTGCAAAGTTAAATGAGCATAAATGTTTATCGTGTGATGTTATTTCTGTAAATTCTCACATAAATCCAAGAGGAAAGCTGATCCTGGAAAAATCCAGCATTTGAATGGATAATATCGCTTGGCTTAATTTGCCATTTGCATATTTCTGCAGCCAATGTTTGACTATTTTGAATATTTAAAATTCTGCATTTTGTTCTTAAGCTAATTGAGCTAGTGGCATACTCTGTGACTGTAGAACAAGAGGGTAAAAGTTTTCCATTAAAATCAGTTTTGCATTGCAGGCACTTAATCCTAATGAGTCCTTTTGGGTAAAATTTTGAATGATTAAAAGGTCATTTTTTAATGTGTTTGGCAGAGATTGTGTGCAATGCTGTAACATTAACTGCTGCATGTGTTTGCACAGCTTGAATAGCGAACTGTCAGCAATCTCCTTTTGTGCCGTGTTAGTTGCAGCCTGAATTGGGGACAGATATTGTTTCCAAAATTATTGTGTGTCGTGAGTTGCGATGCATATTTTTGAGGATTTATTTTGAACATTGTAAATTATTGAATCTAAAATGTATTTGTGGGCAGTAAGCTTTTGAAAATCACTACAACACTGCCCTCCATTCTGAAGTCAGTGTTTATTTTTATGGGGCGATGAGAGGATTTGCTGAAATTAAGCTCCCTTTGGGTTAAAAGCACAACAAAACTCAACAATTAAAATAACAAATTACATTCCAGATTCAAAAGCAAATTGTGTATTTGTTTGGTACAAATGTCCATTACAGAAGCAAAATAATTGGCTAATTGGAGGCAGCACTGCCCACTGCCTCAAGGTTGGGTTTAATGCCACAAGTTTAAATATAGAAGGGCTTTCAGACTCATGTGGTGTTGATTATACACCACACATCTGCTTTTAAATATTGAGTGGAAAGGAGATTACTGTAAATCATTTGTTGAATAAATATTCTGTTATGGTTTTCCTCATTGTAAGTAATACACGTGAACCGGTTCAACTTTGGATGAAAAGTTGTAGCTTCAACTTTGAAATGTTTTCATTAGTCTGCCATTTAGTAACCTCTAGATAGTCTGCAATTTAGTAACTTGGATGTGTAGTCAGCATTTTCAGACTGATTATGTTCCATATAATGGATTGAAAGCAGATAAAATAATACATTTGTTTGAATCTCAATGCCTGCAAACGATAAAGGCTTTATACACATACTATTCAGACATAATTATTTTGTTGTACCTGCTATAGTAATTGAAATTGGGAAGCTTTGGTTCAAAGAAAAAAAATTGTACAGAGGTCCCTCAAATTCATTTTCCAGTCATAAAATATAAATGGATTTTGCTGTTCCTGGATTTGGAGCCCACGGGGTTTTCTGTCTAAATCTTGCATTTGTGCATTTCATAATTACTGTGCAACTTGTGGATGCAAGTTATTTTCATACAATTGCAAGACTACATAGATATCTTAAAATGAACGCTGGCACCTCATCCCCTGAAACAAAATGCACGATAATAAACTGCTAGATGCTAGATGCCAGATGCCTTTATGAAGTCTCATAAAATTCTCTTCATGCAGCAGATTTTTTTTGCTGCTGCTCAGAAACATGGTACGTTTGTTTCTTGGAGCTTTGCACATGGGCACAATTTTTGGATTATTTGAAGAGAAGTGTATTTGGTTTCATTAATTACATTATTTCTTACAACTATCTGAAATATGATTGCTGTTAATACCATGCATGCACTTAAGAAACACAAATGACCAACACACTGGAAAGCATCTCAAAGCTCCATGGAATACATGATTGAAACCATGTGGTACTTTAAAAGCTATTGAGTTTTTGAAGTATACTGTTGTACATGACTTTTCAAAGCTGGATGCAGTAATTTTGTTTGTTTTAACATGATTACTGCAAATAACGAGGTTTACTTTGTGCTATTTTGTGTTCTATTTACTGAGAAAAACACCTTGGAATTGTTTGGTTGTAATAAAAATCTAATATATTGTGATCAATAAAAAGTAGACACAAAGTGCTGGTACAATAAACAAAAAAAAGACACAAAGTTACTGTTGTTTTGCTTTATGTATTTTATTTGTCTTCGAATCTTGAGACAGTCTTCAAAATTTTGAAAAATTGTTGTGGGATTAAGAATTTGGATTCTCTAAACTAGTTATATATTGCAGGAAAGTGATTTGTTAGTGTAAAAATTAGAGCAGTGAACCTGTGCAAATTTACTGGTCTAATATTTTACTTATAAACCAGTGTGTTTACTACACTGAAATTTAAATGATATACTGCTCAATAAAGCCCTTGGTTCCTATCAGCTGATCAAATTGTGCCTTGGGGTTGGAAGCATAACACAGAAAGCATAGCCTTCCTGTCACATGCTTACGAGTCACATTGAAAAGCTCACAAAGCCACAGTGATCGCAATACAAGTAGAACATGCACACTCTGGTGAAACTCCAGAGGAAAGCTTCATAAAGGTAACCTATTAGCAAGCTCTAGAAGAGAGCATTTAAATGCTGCAACTGATTTAATATTACTGAAATATGACACTGGTGCTGTTTGTCAATCGGACTCCTGGATGATTTTATCTTTGTCATGCATTTGCACTCGCTTTGTCTCCAGTTCCTCCTCAGATCCGTAGAACAGTGAAAGCTTTCTGTGGGAGCATTTGGATCAGCTTTTCCATGCCGGGCCATGATGCTCTGCACCTTACATTTGTAATGTTCACTGAGAGGGTGATGTAAATAAACAAGCATGTCACTTAAAAGGTAGAGAATGTTGACTCACCCACACTTAATTTTGGCTATGTTTCTCTTGCCCAGCTCCTGCCAGACATAGCGAATATTTCCAATATTTTCTGTTTTGGCTTTGGATTTTCAGCTTCCATTGTTTTGGTTTGGTAACTGTTTCATTTCAATTAACGGGTAAAGTGGAACCTGCAGGACTCTTGCCACTGGTCTGAAACGTGCAGGAAAGAAAACTGTGGGCCGTGGGGTCACCGCAGCCCTCGGCCAATTCAAATTAAATCTAATTTAGATCCCTGAACTTGGGGTGACACTTGTGCCCACAGTAGTAACACAAGTAGGGAGAAGCCTTGGGGATGTTTCACTTGTCATTGCCTCAGAATGGGTCCATGCTGTGGAAAGCATTCGGTGCTGGAACATTATTATTGTCTCAAAGATCTGTGGAAGTTAGTACAAGTCTCATGTTGTGTTCATAGCCACATTTACAGCAGGTCTCCGAGGTGAACAGCCTTGCTTGAAAGGTTAGGAAAGACAGGCTAACAAGTCTAATCTATATCTTATCTAATCTGTATCTTTGTGTTATGGCTGGTTTGGGTGGGCTGGGAAACTGCTGTGGTTAAATGAGGTGTTGCCTGTTCTCACCACTGATGAATCTGGGCACCTACAGCAGGAGGGTGGGAAATGTACGATTTTGGTGTTAGAAAAAATATTATGGAGACACACGGAACTGCAGATGCTGGAATCTTGAGCCAAATATAAGGTGCTGGAGGAACTCAGTGGGTCAGGCAACATCAGTGGAGGAGATGGAGAGGCAATGTTTCTGGTTCAGGATCCTTCGTCAGACTGTAGACACACAATGCTAGAGTAACTCCGCGGGACAGGCAGAATCTCTGGAGAGAAGGAATAGGTGATGTTTTGGGTCGAGACTCCAGCATTTTGTGTCTACCTTCGATTTAAACCAACATCTGCAGTTTTTTCCTACTCTTCTTCAGACTGATTGTAGTAGAAGGGAGAGAGCTGGAATAAAGGTCGGGGAGAGACAAAACCTGGCCAGTGATAGGTGGATATAGGTGGGATGGGAGGGAATGATTGGCAGATGGGTTGAATAAGTGACAAAAGCGAGAACAGAAAAGACAAAAGGGTGTCGGATAAATAAAAAGGAGTGAAATGTAAAGCCAAAAGAATATGCGTGGAAGGGGACAGGGGTGCTTGGGGTACAGTGAGAGAATTGGATATGCACATGGTGACATAAGTATACTGAAATAAAAGTAAGTTAATAGATGGCAAATAATATAGTTTGCTCCTTATAACCTTGCCATGTCTGTCTTTTATCCTTTGAAGATAGACACAAAATGTTGGGGTAACAGGCAGCAACTCTGGAAAGAAGGAATGGGTGACGTTTCGTGTCGAGACCCTTCAGACTTTGAAATCACTTTGGCAAGATTGGCAAGCTTTTGGTTACTTCATTTAGCTTGGTCAAAATGTAATGTTTGTGTGATGTATTTATGGATGTGTTATTATATTAAAGTGCAAGTGCCAACGATGTCACTGCTGATCGGGGTAAAATTTGATTTGATCCAGATCCAAAATGTTTCTCTTTTCATAGATGCTGCCTAACCTGCTGAGTGTTTCTGTTCTGTTTTAAATACATCTATAGTTGACTTGGGTGCATGATTACTGCTTCCAGTAGTTTAATGGCCGGTTGGTCACATGCTGTCTTGACAGACAAATGAACACAGGTTCATGTCTGAAACATTAGTGGGCTGTGTAATCATCTAGGATCCAGCTCCCAGCAAGTGCCTACAGCAGGGGAGAAAATTGAAAACTTTCAAATCTAATTTAATTCCTGTTTGCCAATCTTAAATAGACAAATAACATTTTAGGCAAATTAATAAAGAAATGTTTGGTGTTTTGAAACTTTGCAGTTTTTTCTTTGAAATAAGTTTTAGTGCTAAATGTTAAATGTGATTTATATGGCTAGGAAGCTCTTTTATACTTTGGCTGTGCCAACTGTACTTGAGCTTTTGTTGAGTAAAATTCTTTGTTTGACCTTTTGAGTTTAATGCTTAATCAACCAGGGGTTGCTTCAATTTGTGATGATTTTGTAAGGCACAAGTGCTGTCTGAATGGAAGCATTCATTCATTGTTGCTCTGTATCCCTGTATTTCAATTTTACTGGGTTGAAGGATATTGTTGGACTGTGTTAATTAAGCTAGACTGCTCGGAAGAGTTGTGTAAGAAGGAACTACAGATGCTGGTTTAAACTGAAGATAGACACACAAAGCTGGAGCAACTCAGCGGGGCAGGCAGCATCTCTGTAGAGAAGGAATGGGTGATGTTTCGGGTGGAGACCCTTCTTCAGACTGGTGAGGGATAAGGGAAACGAGATATAGACGGTGATGTGGAGAGATTAAGAATAATGAATGAATCATGGAGGGGGAGCAGCGAGAGAGGAAGTTGCAGAACTCCGCAGAGAGAGGAGGAGAACTTCTTCAAAGTAGACTGCTGCCTGTACCGCTGGGTTACTCCAGCATTTTGTGTCTACCTTTGATTTAAACCAGCATCTGCTGTTCTTTCCTACCCATTCTTCAAAGTAGGCATACCTTGGGGAGATTTCACAGTGGAGCGACATGCAGGACCCTCCATTATGTTTTGGACAAAGACCCTTCATTTATTTATTTGCCTCTGTACTCTACAATTTGAGATTTGTATTAGAAAAAATAGCATGTGGTTAAAGTGCACATTGTCAGATTTTAATAAAGGCCATTTTTATACATTTTTGTTTCACCATGTAGAAATTATAGCAGTGTTTATACATAGTCCCCCCCCATTTCAGGACACCATAATGTTTGGGACATAACAATGTCATGTAAATGAAAGTCATGTTTAGTATTTTGTTGCATATCCTTTGCATGCAATGACTGTTTGAAGTCTGCGATTCATGGACATCACCAGTTGCTGGGTGTCTTCTCTGGTGATGCTCTGCCAGGCCTGTATTGCAGCCATCTTTAGCTTATGCTTGTTTTGGGGGCTAATCCCCTTCAGTTTTCTCTTCAGCGTATAAAAGACATGCTCAATTGGGTGATTGACTTGGCCAATCAATTGTCCATTTTTTAGCTTTGGAAAAACTCCTTTGTTGCTTTAGCCGTATGTTTGGGATCATTGTCTTGCTGTAGAATGAACTGCCGGCCAATTAGTTTGGAGGCATTTGTTTGAACTTGAATAGGATGTGTCTGTACACTTCAGAATTCGTTATACTACTACCATCAGCAGTAGAATGTATCATCAATGAAGATAAGTGAGCCAGTATCTTCAGCGGCCATACATGCCCAGGCCATAACACCCCCACCACCGTGTTTCACAGATGAGGTGGTATGCTTTGGATCTTGGGCAGTTCCTTCTCTCCTCCATACTTTCCTCTTGCCAGCAGTCTGATATAAGTTAATCTTCGTCTCATATGTCCACAAGACCTTTTATCAGAACTGTGGTTGCTCTTTTTTAATACTTGGCAAACTGTAACCTGGCTATCATACTTTTGAAGCTAAGTCTTCTGCAGACAGTGGACATTAACAAATCCACATCTGACGCCTGAAGAGTGTTTCTGATCTGTCGGACAGGTTTTCTTTCTTTATTTTTCTTTATTAAAGAGAGAATTCTTCTGTCATCAGCTGTGGAGGTCTTCCTTGGCATACCAGTCCCTTTTATCGATTTGTAAGCTCACCAGTGCTCTCTTACTTCTAACTTCCAAACAGTTGATTTTGGTAAGCCTAATGTTTGGTTAAAGTCTCTAACAGTTTTATTCTTGTTTCTCAGTGTCATAATGGCTTCTTTGACTTTCATTGGCACAACTTTGGTCCTCATGTTGATAAAGGTTTCCAACGGTGATGGAAAGACTAGGAGCTGAGAGCTCTCGTATACCTGCATTAAGGAGGCATTTAAACACACCTGAGCAATTACAAACACCTGTGAACCCATGTGTCCCAAACATTATGGTGCCCTGAAATGGAGGGTCTATGTATAAACACAGCTGTAATTTCTACATAAACTAAAATCTATAAAAATGCCCTTTAATAAAATCTGACAATGTATACTTTAACCACGTGTGAGTTTTTCTATTACAAATCTCAAGTTGTGGAGTACAGAGGCAAATAAATAAATGATGGTTCTTTGCCCCAAACATTATGGAGGGCACTGTACCTGGAGGAGATTTTGCAGTGGAGCACCTTGCGAAATCTCCTCAAGGTATGTCTGCTTTGAGGAAGTTCTCCGCTCTCCGCTGAAGGTTCGGCAGCATCCTCTCTCATTGCTTACCCTCTGCGATTCATGCATTGTTCTTTATCTCTCCACATCACCGTCTATATCTCTCGTTTCCCTTACCCTTAACCAGTCTGAAGAAGGGTCTCGACCCAAAACGTCACCTATTCCTTCTCTCCTGAGATGCTGCCTGTCCCGCTGCCTGTCCAGCTTTTTGTGTCTATGCTCAGAAGGGTTGTTTTCTACAGTGATAACTTGCATTTAAATATTGCAACGTAGAAATGCCACAATGTGCTTCACAGTGTGTCATAGTGAGATATAAATGGAGGCTGACCTCGGGAAAGGTTGGTAGAGGTGATGATAATTTGGTCAAAAGGATGAACTATAAAGAGAGTGTGGTGAAAAGACAGCTGGACATTTGCATTATGGCCACCAGTGGTTGAAGAGAGGGAGGATATGAAGGAAAAGGAAATTGAAATGGAAATGTCTTTCCTTTGGCATGTTCTGTTGATTTATTACAGCTAATTTGATTAAAAATACAAACAAATGGAATTTTGTATCCTATGAGAAACCCGAGTGGTTAAAATGTTATCCGATTCTTATTTAGTACTAGTTTAGTTTCTTATCACGTGTACCGAGGTACAGTGAAAAGCTTTTGTTGCATGCTAGCAAGTCAGCGGAAAGACAATACATGATTACAATCGAGCCATTCACGGTGGACAGATACAGGATAAAGGGAATAACGTTTAGTGCAAGATGAAGCCAGTAAAGTCTGAGCCGAGGGTCTCCAATTAGGTAGATAGTAGTTTAGGACTGCTCCCTAGTTGAAGTAGGACGGTTCAGTTGACTGATAACGGCATAACTTAAAATTAAAAAATGTTTTTAACACCTTTTCTGCCTTCAAATATCCCAATGCATGAGGTGTTTACGAAATGTAATCAGTACAACACTGGACAGAAACATAGCAACCAGGTAAAGGTCCCTCAAAGAGCCATGAGATATTGACCTGACAAACTGCTTTTAGTAATGTTAATCAATAGATAAATATTGACCAGAAAAACCTGGTGAACTTGCTTATTATATTTAGAATAGTGCCATGTAATCTTTTACATCCTCCTGAAAGAGTGGATTTAACACTTCATTCGGCAGCACTGAGCTCTCTCAATACTGGTATTTCTTTGTATCAATAGCACACCGGGTTGGGGAAGTCAAGTCATTCAGTATGCTTAAAGGCGGTGATTAGTAAGGGTGTCAAGGGTTACGGGGAGAAGGCAGGAGAATGGGGTTGAGAGGGAAAAATAGATCAGTCATGGTCATGGAAGAATGTCACAAAATACTGGCTGGAGTAACTCAGCGTGTCGGGCAGCATCCCTTGAGAAAAGGAATAGGGTGATGTTTTGGGTCGAGACCCTTCCTCAGACTGTGAGTCTGGTCTAAAACATGGTCGTTGAGCTGGAGAGCAGGAGGAATCACAGAGGGGGTGCAGCGAGAGAGGGTGTTGCAGAACTCACAATGGAGAGAGGAGGAGAATTTCTTCAAAGTAGGCATACCTTGAGAAGATTTTGCAGTGGAGCAGACAAAATGTTCTAGGAAGGAACTGCAGATGCTGGTTTACACTGAAGATAGACACAAAATGCTGGAGTAACTCAGCGGATCGGGCAACATCTCTGGAGAAGAGGATAGACGATGTTTCTGTTCTAGACCGTTCCTCAGACCCCGAACCTCTTCTGAACCCGAAATATCGCCTATTCCTGTACTTCAGAGATGCTGCCTGATGGGTTCAGTCATAGTCATGATCGAATGGTGGAGCAGACTCGATGAGCTGGATGGTCTAATTCTGCTCCTATTTCTCATGAATTATGAACTTATGAAGCTAAGTGAGCTCTTCATACTCAATTGTTTAGGGGCTGTCAGACACTTAAATATGGAAGTACTGGGTAGTTTACACTAACCATTTCTGTTTTGAATCAACCACTGCCATGTTTTTTTAATGACTATGTTCAGTATATTGGAAGACCACAAAGGTGCCATAAATATGTGCACAGATTATGCACATTAAGCATAGAATTTAACACACTTTCACACCAAAAAAATGTGCTGATGTGATGGAATTAGCTTGATTATCTAAACTTCAATGTTTCTCAGTGGATTGCATCTGCTGGCAATAGAAGTAAATTCAACAGTGAAACTTTTAGTATTTTAATAAAATAATTTACATTTGAGCCTGCAGTGATGATGTTTGGTGTGAAGGCATGCATATTTTTAGGGTTTCATCGTGTTTATGTAATGTTGCCTCGAGGTGAAGCTCAAGCCTACATTAGGCATGAAAATGTCTTGTTCCATTGTGGTTCCTGACTTACAGCTGCATTTATTTGTGCTTCTATTAATGTATCATTGGTTTACTATTCACTGGGGTGGTCTCTCCTGTTACTTTAACCCATAACGACCTAACTGCAAATGCCTGCATTGTGCTAATTAGGGAGAGGAGAGCTTATTTTATGAAGGCGGTGTTTAAATTATTTGTAGCTGAACAATGGATTTATAGTAAATATAAATCAATTGTTTGACCTATTCTTGAGTTCGCACTTGGCCATATGATTGTATGTAGTTGTGGTCTACCGTTTTTAATATCTCACAAGGCTGAGGTAATTATGATGAATTACTGTAAAGATATTTTTTAAAGGTTGAGCACAAATGTAATGTAAATGAACAGCATATATTAACACCAGATTGCAAGAATTATTTAAAAATAAATCAATTATTTTCTTGGGCCAATTGTTTGCAAAGATGTTTTGATGAGTGACTGGTATAGGTGTAACACAGCTAGATTTGAATTACCTCATCATTGTACTAGCAATATATCAAGCTGTAACATCACAAGAGCAATCCCAAATAGAAATTGCATAAATTGTAGGCTAACTGCAATTTAAATGTGCCCTGTGTCAACCAAGCCAGATAATATTACCTTTGCTTACTATACGGTTCATTAATGACCCAACCATCCCTTGATGAGATGTGTTATGAAACTATTATGACTCATTGGAGAGAAAAGGTACATGTGATTGGTGGACTGACTTGCCAGATATTGTTGAAAGCAGTGTCCATGTTTCATTTGGTGAGACACTTTTCAAGTAATTTTGCATAAGAACACGTGATATTTGTCAGTGCTTTCTTGGCATAAGTACTTCAAATAACTATTGCTTAACTGTTTTCACAATGTGTACAGCAGGATTGAAATTAGTATATGTTTCTGTCCTTAGGAGCCTGTTAAGGAGTTATTTAGTTATTTCAATCAATAGGAGAGCATTTGTCAACATCATTTGGCACACCGCAAGACTATTGCCATTTATGTGCAGAACAAAAATCTTGTTAAGTGACTGCTTTGTCTTTTTGCCTGTCAGGAGAATTGATATACAATATTACATTATAGCCTGGATCTTCCAGACATCACTAATTGTTGATTAGTAAGGGTGTCAGGAGTTATGGGGAGAAGGCAGTAAAATGGGGTTGAGAGGGAAAGTTAGATCAGCCATGGTTGAATGGCGGAGTAGAATTGACGGGACGAATGGCCTAATTCTGCTCCTAGAACTTATGAACATCACGGAAAGGGCAACATTTGCCATTAACCTGAACAAACAAAAGTCTATAGCCAGTCTGATATGAATTTCCAAATTTCTGATCCCATGTGCAGTTGGGTGTCAGGAAACTGGCATAAAAACAAGCATTGGGATATGCACAAAAAGAGCAGTTTGACTTGGCATCATGTTCAGCACAAACATGGTGGGCTGAAGGGCCTGATCCTGTGCTGTACTGTTTTATGTTCTATGTGTTATGGTTGAAATCAAAACCATAGCTTTAATATGTTTCTTAAAGTTTATTATGTAACATGTATCAGCAGTTCTAAAGTGCAAATGTTGCAACAAACTATCAGTTGGAGCTGGATTGCACGTTACATTAAAAAGAGGGAAATTATAATACATTAATAAATGTATATCTTGATTATGTTTCCGCTGGATTGTCAATCCACATCCAAAAAAAAAGTATAACGTTTTGCAGGCTGATTTCCCTTGTGTAACCGCTGAGGAATTATTGTAAGTTTAAGTTTTGTTGTTGGACTCCACAGTCCGTTCAATGCTGGAGAAATACCAGAAATCGTCTGGGGAACCTTGCCAGCAAGTTTCCGACTTCTGCATTTGTGCGGGAGATGTTTACTTTCTGACATTTAGTGTGAGCAAGTGCTTGCAGTTCTACTTGAAGCAGTCTGCAATTTTTGCCCCCTTGTATTTACTTCATCAAAGCAGGTACAATTTTAATTGTTCATAAATGCACCGGTAACTGAACACTGTAGACCTTTAAAATTATTTTCATTCCTCCCTTTACCTGTTAAATATGCGGACAATTATGCCTCATGTATTGTTTTCTTGCTGTAACTGTGTGTCTCTTTCAGTTTGATTTCCGTTCCGTTTTTTTCTTCTTTTATAAGCTTAGAAAGGAACATGCCTTCTTTCAATATTAATTTGGTTGACAAATTAGGATATGCTAATACATGTTCCTTGAAACTGAGTTGTACAGCTGTGCAGAGAAAAACGACTTCAATCATGGTACGATATAATTGAAAAATCATCAATAGTTTGCAATTTGCAGTTAAATTTGTGGTGCTTCCTGCAACCTGCCTTAAGTAACTGGCAGAAAAGACCACGGATTACCCAACATGAAATTAAAATAATTCTATTCTCCACGGTTGTTTTTATTATCATTCTTATTCATACCGCTACAACAGGTCAACGGTAGATGCTATTTCACTGGCTCTCCACTCTGCACTGGACCACTTGGACAATAAAAACAGCTACGTCAGGCTGTTGTTTATAGACTACAGCTCGGCGTTTACTACCATCATCCCTTCCAAGCTGGATGCCAAGCTCACGGAACTGGGCCTCTGCGCATCCCTCTGCAATTGGATCCTCGACTTCCTCATCCACAGACCACAGTCTGTTCGAATTAGAAGAACCACTTCATCCTCAGTAACAATTAGTACGGGAGCACCTCAAGGCAGCGTGCTCAGCCCTCTGCTTTACTCACTCGATACCCATGACTGCGTAGCCGGTCATAGTGCAAACTCCATCATCAAGTTCGTCGATGACACCACTGTGGTTGGACGAATCACCGATGGGGACGATTCAGAGTATAGAAGTGAGATCGACCGACTGACCAAATGATGCCAGCACAACAACTTGGCTCTCAACATCAGTATGACCAAGGAACTGATTGTGGACTTTAGTAGGGGAAGGATGAGGAACCACTATCCTTATAATATCCTGTTTATATCAACGGGACGATGGTGGAGAGGGTCAATAACCAAATTCCTGTTATTGGTTTTATATCAGAAGATCTGATATATATCAGAAGATCTTTACACCGATGCAATTGTAAAGAACAGATGCACTACTTCCTGAGAAGATTACGGAGATTTGGCATGTCGAAGAGGATTCTCCTAAACTTCTACAGGTGCACGGTAGAGAGCATTCTGACTGGTTGCATCGTGGCCTGGTTCGGCAACTTGAACGTCCAGGAGCGAAAAAGACTACAAAAAGTTGTGATCACTGCCCAGTCCATCCCCGGTTTTGACCTCCCCACCGTCGAAGGGATCTACCGTAGTCGCTGCCTCAGAAAGGCATCCAAAATTATCAAGGATCCACACCATCCTGGCCACACACTTATCTCACCACTGCCATCAGGAAGAAGGTACAGGAGCCTGAAGACTTTAACGTCCAGGTTCAGGAACAGCCTCTTCCCTCAGCCATCAGGCTATTAAACACAACAAATAAGTTATAAGCTCTGAACTGCAAAAGACTATTATTATTTGTTATCTGCACTATATTTGTTATTTATTAAACATTTTCTTTTTTCCCTCCGTTATATACAATGTTTACATATTCACATATTCTGTTGTGCTGCAGCAAGTAAGAATTTCATTGTCCAGTCCGGGACATATGACAATAAAACACTCTTGACTCTTGACATCATTTGTTCCATTTCCAAATCGACATATAAAGTTCAACTTAGAAATGCTGTTGGGCAAGGGATTTTGCGCTAATCAGAATTTCTTTTTCTACCAGTTCCAATGCTCTGTGGAAGCCAAGAAGGCTGTTTTATTTCTATGCCTAGTTTCCATTGTTAAGACCTTGGCACAATATTTAAAAAACATCTGATGCTTTTCTGCCTTGGAAAAGCATCATCTACATCAATTATTTGGATGAGAACATACAGGGCAAAATTAGCAAGTTTGCTGATGATAAAAAAGTTAGTGGTTTTGCAGATAGTGAAGAAGGTTGTGAACAATTGCAGCAGGATCTGGATCGATCGACCAATGGGTGATGGAGGGATGGTTGATGGAATTTAATACAGAGAAGTGTGAGGTGTTGCATTTCGGGACGTCCGACAAAGGCAGGACCTACACAGTAAATGGTAGGCCTCTTGGTAGTGTTGCAGAGCAGAGGGATCTAGGAGTATATGGTTCCTTGAAGGTCGAGTCACAGGTAGATAAGGTGGTCAAAAAGGCTTTTGGCACTTTGGCCTTCATCAGTCAGAGTATTGAGTATAGAAGATGGGAGGTCATGTTGCAGTTGTATAAGACGTTGGTGAGACCGTATTTAGAATATTATGTTCTGGGCACCATGTCATAGGAAGGATATCGTCAAGCTTAAAAGGGTTCAGAAAAGATTTACGAGGATGTTGCCAGGGCTAGAGGGTGTGAGCTCTAGAGAGAAGTTAAGTAGGCTGGGTCTCTATTCCATGGAGTGTAGGAGGGTGAGGGGAGATCTTATAGAGGTATACAAAATCCTGAGAGGAATAGATCGAGTAGATGCACAGAGTCTTTTACTCATAGGGGAATCGAGGACCAGAGGACATAGGTTCAAGGTGAAATAGGAATCCAAGGGGTAACTTTTTCACACGGAGGGTGGTGAGTGTATGGAACAAGCTGCCAGAGGGGATAGTTGAGGCTGGGACTATCCCATCGTTTAAGAAACAGTTGGACAGATACATGGGTAGGACAGGTTTGGAGGGTTATGGACCAAGCGCAGGCACGTGGGACTAGCATCTCAAACTATAATTCAGAAGCTGCACTAACTGTTGGGTAGCCATTTCACCTTTATTCCGCTGAAGCAAGAAACTGCAGATGCTTTTTTACAATAAAAAAGACAAACTGCTGGAGGTCAGGCAGTGGGTCAGCCAGCATCTCTGGTGAACATGGATTGCTGACTTTTCTGGTGGGAGTCAGAAGAAGAGTCCTGACCCGTAACGTCACCTATCTATGTTCTCCAGACCTGCTGAGGTACTCCAGCACTCTTGTGTCACATTTATTCTCCCAAGCTTATAGAGAGAGTTACATGAATTTGAACACTGTAATAAATGGTGAAATGGAAAGAGAGCACGGAAACAGGTCCCTGCTGATTATCACTTACCCATTTAGTTTTAGTTTTATTTAGTTTTGGAGATACAGCGTGGAAACAGGCCCTTCGGCCCACCGGGTCTGGCAATCCCTGCATATTAACACTATCCTACACACATTCGGGACAATTTTTACATTCACCAAGCCAATCTACCTACAAACCTGTGCGTCTTTGGAGCGTGGGAGGACACCGAAGATCTCAGAGAATATCCGCGCAGGTCACGGGGAGAACGTACAAACTCCATACAGACTGTCGGGATCGAACCCGGGTCTCCTGCGATGCAACCGCTGTAAGGCAGCAACTCTACCGCTGTGCCACCGTGCTCCCCCTTATACTAATTCTATATTAATCCCTTTCTCTCCATAGTCCCAAAAAATGTCTCCAGATTCCACCCCTCACCCATAGACTAGGGAAAATTTACGGTGGCTAATTAACCCACTGACCCACCTGTCTTTCCCGGAAACTGGAGCATCCGGGGAAAACCCACACAGTCACATGGAGACGGCACCGGAGGTCGTATTTGAAATTGTATTGTAGCAAGTCAATTTTTATGCAAAGGGCAATGAATAGGTGATTTCCATCTGTGGGAAGGTCAAGAAGAACAACCTCTACCAAGCAACCTTTTCATATATATTTTTTTTAACTTTTCAGTTCTGGCATGTCTTGTTTGTTTGTTTAAAAACAATCCGTTTGGATTCATCCAGAATCACTTGCCTAACGGTATACTATACCAGATTTTTCTGAACATTTCTGATGTTTTACCAGCATAATTCAGTCTATTGTGCCCATGCCATCTAAGCCAGCTATTTACACTAACCACTCTTTACAGCCTTTTGGTCTTGTAACCTTGGAGTGGCAGCACTTCAAGTAGTTGTATTGTGATTAAGTTTTCATCTTCCCTGCCGTTTAAGGCAATGGGTTCCGGTTTCTCACCACTCCGGGTGAATCTTTCTTTCCTTCACTATCTTGTTTGTAAGTCACTGGAAACACTCGGAAGGTCATCGTAAATCGTTAACTTTCAATTTCCCTAATGCTGGCAAATCTAAGTCCAGTAAACACAGCAGCCCTTCCACATGAGATGCTTCACACAAACCTCTTATTTCATCTTGGATGTGGCCTCACATACATTGTTGAGACATAGGCATAGACTGGCCGAACATTTCACTGAACACTTGGACTCACTCCTGCTGAATCTCCTGGCTACAAACTATTTTAACACTCCTTCCCATTTCCACACTGACCTTTCTGTCTTGGGCTCGGCCATTGCCAGAGTGAGGCAGCACAAACTGGAGGAACAGTATCTCATATTTCACTCGAGTAGCCTGTAACCCAATGGTAGGAAACTTAAATTCTCCCCTTGTACAGTGGCACAATGGTAGAGATGCTGCCTTACAATGCCAAGAATCCGTATCCCAGACAGCATCCATTACAGGTCCTGTATGTACAGAGATTGTACGTTTCCTCTGGGTGCTCTGCTTTCTGCCCACATCCCAAAGATGGGCAGGTTTGTTGGTTAATTGGCTTCATTAAATTGCCATCACTCGTCAATGTGGTCTCGGTGGGCCGAAGGCCTGATTCCATGCTGTGTTTCTGAAGTAGACTAAACACTCCTCTTTTTTTCCCCTTACTTTCCTATGCCCTCACCGTCCCATTGTGCACCCAATGTTCTTATATTCTCCCCCCACCCCCCTCTTTTCCCACCCCCTCACCCCCTTCACACATATTCATCCCTCTAGCTTTACTTTTCATTCCTCTCTTTATCTGGCATCATCTTTTCATCTCTAGCCTTTGTTCACCCATCTGCCAATTAAACCCTCCTCAGCTGGATCCGAACACACTTGCCAGGCTTTGTCCCACCCCTAAATCTTTTACAGCTTTCTCCCTTCTACTACATCAGTCTGAAGAAGGATCCCGACCTGAAATGTCGTCGAGCCATGTAGTCCAGTGATGCTGTCTGACCCGCCAAGTTAGTCCTTAACTGTATTACTCAATATTCCAACAGCTGTCGTTCCTTGTGTGCCCAGCATTTTCTGATCTGATTTAATGTTTCCAGCTTTTCAACATCTGCTGTTCCTTGATTTTTAACCAGAAGCCACTGCCCTTTGCCCATTAATATTTATTTTAAGGTAGGAGATGCTTTGTGTCCACAACACCAAGTGCTGGAGGAACTCAGCAGGATAGGCAGCATCTGTGGAGGGAATGGACAGGTGATATTTTGATTTGGGACTCTCTGCTGTAGTCCAACTAATGTTAATGTTTTCTAATTTATTAAGTTGAAGCTGCATAAGTATTGTGTGCATATTTATATCGGGAATAATTTCTACTGAATCCGAGTTTCTGTGACTTTGATCAGCAAGATGTCGCTGATGATAATTTATCAGTAGAGGTCCACTTCTTGTGTCGATCGTTATGGGTTTCTCAACTGAAAAGATAAGTTAGCCTCTAACTTGTTCGTTCTCATGCACACCTCAGAATAATATTGCTGGTACTGGCATACAGGTAATATCTTCTCTTTTCATTTTTCTTGCGCATGGTGTGCACAGCCTAAAGTTGTAGATCAAGGGTAGACATCCAGGCCAGGACAACATCATAGCTAGGTGGATGGCTTTGATGCCACCAGGGAAAAACCTCAGTGGGCAGTCATTCACGATGTGTGGTATGGTCTGGTCTGGATGTCTGCAGTCGCAAGCTGTCTGTCATCCCCCACTTACGCAGGTGATGGGCTGTTCTTGCATGGAGGGTGCGGATTCTGTTCAGGGTTAGCCATTGCTTGCGATGGAGGTCAAAACCCAGTGGTTTCACTGTGGGATCTGTGATGACCTCTCCATTGTTGGTGTTGGTATCTTTCCAGGCTTTGCACCACTCAGTCTTGGAGTCAAAGTCTTCCAGGGATTTAAAGGAAGACCAGAAGGGTTTGCGGGACTTCAGGCGCATGTTGGGCAGATTGTTTGTCAGCAGGGATGGGAAGGTCAGGGCTAGCCTCGATGGTGCACCAATCTTGCAACATCCTCTCCCTTCTGCTTATGCTGGGAGGAGTGACATGAGAGAGAGGACAGGGACCCACTGCAAAGGTGTTGACTTGTGCGTCCCTTTGATGACCCGCATTGCAGAGTTAAGGACAGTGTCAACTCGTTTGGTGTGGCAGCTATTAGCCCAAGCTGTTGAGCAAAACACGGCCGTTGAGTAGACTAGGGATAAGCTTGCGGTATGGAAGGTGTGTGCATTGGATCCCCAGCTGTTGCCTGCAAGTTTCCTGATGATGTTGACACTTGCTTTCAGTTGATCAGCCACCCTCATCAGGTGTTCACGATAGGTGAGGGTGCGATCCAGGGTGACTCCGAGGTACTTGGGGAATTCTTCATTCAGCGGCTTACCACAAAACGTCACTCGGAGCTTTGCATTGGCGAGCCGATTGCTGAGGTCAGGGCAAGGTCATCTGCATATGCAAACTTCCTGGACGAGGTAGTTGGCATGTCACTCACACAAATGTTGAAGAGTAGGGGAGCTAGTACAGAGCCCTGGAGGAGACCATCATTCAGGGTCCTGACCGAGCAGATCTGGTTCCCAAGCGAGACCCTAAATATATGGTTGCCAAGGATGGATGAGAAGGTACGCATGGTGGATTGCCTCTTCAAGATTCTGGAAGCTTGCAGCAACAGACCATGTCTCCACACGGTGTCATTAAGCTGATGACAGATTGATGAGAGCAACACCAGTTTTCATTGTCTCGCTGAGACTATTTTGGCATTTGGAACCCAACCCAAAGTTTATTTGGTGTTTTGGGGTAAAGATATGATTGTTAAGCAGATCTGACAATCCTGATCTGTCATCTGGTATAATTATGTCGGAGCTCTACTGTGCAAGACATCAGCCAAGTAGCATCAGCTTATGTAGTACACTCATTGTCTTTCATCTGCCGTTTCCACATGACACTCTTCCAGTATAATGATCAAACTTTGCTTACTCTTCATTTCTTGTTTGAATAAAATCACTTTGTTATTATATAATCTCACCAAGCTGTTCCTGTTTGTTCTGCACAACTCCTGCCCTCTGCATTGGAATGCAGATACATATAAACAAAGTTTTTTTTCCTCTGGTGCACACATCTGAAGATATTCATGAACTGAGCACTTGTTAAAGTTTTCTGGGGATTTTGAGTAAATGAAGAGGCATTCCTTTAAAATGGTAGCCTGCCACGTCCCCAGGACCTTCAAAGGGTTTATAGCCAATGGAGTAAACCAGCTTGTTCAGTTTGCAGAATATGTTTTATTGAATGCTTTGGCAGGCAGCATTCAGTTTACCGAGACAAGTGACTGCAGATGCTACAATCTGGAGCAAAATACAAACTGCTGGAGAAACACAGCAGGTCAAGCAACATCTGTGTAGCCAAAGGGAATTTTTTATTCACAATGAATAATATATACAAACCAAAAATATGTGCAAAAGCTCTTCATATATTCTCAGTGTCTATACATTCAATTGATGTCACACTCTGTGGTGATCGCACCTATCTTGAGACAAACACCCTTGCCATTTGGAGCCCCTTGGGGTGATATCCCCTACTTTATTTGATGGATATTCCCTCCAGACGTTGCCCCTCAAGGTCCAGCAACGGAAGGACCGTAGTCTGTTGTCCTCCCCAAGGCATTTGCTGCACAAACATTCAGTGCGTCCCTCAGCACATTCTCCTGCAGTCCGGAATGGGCCAGTTGGCAAGATGTCGTGAGGTACATCTTGCTGTGCTGGGAGACCTGCAAAGCAGAATGTCCCGTTACGCAGTTGGTCGAACTGAACATTGATGAGGACCTTTGCATCATTCTGCAGACCACCTTCACAAATCCTTACTCTGCGAAAATGTGGGAAACGCCATCTCTTCTCCATAGCAGCCGTCGAGGGGCAGCGTGCATCCGGAGTAAGAATGATGGTACAGGAATGATCTGACGGGGGAGGCCCCTCTCACTGCCAGACAAGCACGGTCATGGTGCTTGTTGGTGAGGTGTGGTGAACAGGTATTTTGTCAGATAAACTGGGATATACGACATTTCAGGTCAAGATTCTGCATCAGTCCTGAGAGCAAGGAGGGAAGATAGCAAGTATATAGAAGTGAGAGGGGAAGGTGAGACAGGCTGGTAAGTGATAGGCTAGGCAGAACCAGATGAGGTGGGGGATGATTGCCAGAGAGAGTGGTGGGTAAGAGGGAGAGAGGAGTTTTGGGACGGAAGCTATTGCATAATAGATGGAAGCAGATCAGGACA
The DNA here is from genome assembly GCA_963514005.1 of Raja brachyura. The sequence goes on from OY740811.1 coordinate 12,236,507, forward strand.
AAAAGTATGGAGAAAAAAAAACACTGAGCAGATGGAACAGGTGGGAGGGGTGGTAGAAGTGTAACGGGGCAAGGTAGAGAGAGAGAGAGAGAGGGGCTGAAGGTGATAATCACGTCAGGGAGGGATGATAGGCAGATTCTTCTGGCAGATTCATTTTGTCACAGAGGGTAAGTAGATTTTGTAAAGGCAGGGGAGGGATGGAAAAAGGTGAACAAAGAAAGAAAACTGATCTGGACCGGGAGGAGTGGGAAAGGAGCACAGGAGATATGGGTCACACAACATCTTGAAAGTCTTTGTTCATGTCATTAGGTTTCAGGTTACCCAAGAGAAATGTGAAATATTGTTCTTCTAGTTTGCTTTTGGTCTCACTGTGACAGTGGAGAAGGCTGAGGACAGACAGTGTAAAGCAAAGCATCAAGATACCCGATCTGCTGAGCTATTCCAGCACTGTGTTTTACTCAATATTTCAGCATCTGTTGTTCCTTGTGTCTCTATTCTGAGTTAACATCCCTAGGTTTTCAATGTCTGCATTTCCTTGCCCTTTGCGCGTTATTCTAAGGTTGGAGATGCTTTGTGTCCACAACAAGAAGTGCAGGAGGAACTCAGCAGGTTAGGCAGCCTCTGTGGAGGGAATGGACAGGTGACAATTTGGGTGGGGGCCCTTGTTCACAGTCAATATTCCAGCATTGGCGGTTCCTTATGTCTCTTTTTTGTGTCCACCTTCGGAGCTTTGAGCATGTCTTCTTTCGACAACCTGTTTTCTTCAAAAGAAAATCCTTGCTCCTGTCTCCTCATCTAAAATTCTTCAGTCTTGGCCACAACTTTGTAAAGTTCCTCCTCTCTTACATATTGTCCTTGAGATATGACCAGAACTGCACTCTACTGTAGTCAATTATCCAATTCTGAAAAGGCATGTTTTTTAAAAATTGTGATTTATTACTGGAAATAATTTATATTATTAGCTGATTATTATTGCGAATGGTCGGAAGATTGTGTACAATTATAAATTGATCTAATGACCCTCCTCTTTTGTGGGTTGCTTCTGAGGTATTTATGGACCTCAAGATAAATTTAAAGATTTTTCCCTCCCAAATTCAAAAGTTCTAGATTTGTATTTTATTGTAGATAAAGAGTGACTGGATGAAGGAGGAGGATGTATTTTTCACATGCCAGGGTCAGCATTATTCTCTTTGATCTTTAAAAACATTTGCTTGGATTGCTAGTCTATGGTGAGCAATTCTTCACACTCTTCGTTGCAATGCTGGAAAGTATATGTGGTAAACACTAGGCGATGCTCAAAGAATGAAAAAAAAACTGCACACGTAGTTTGCAGGTCATTGACCTTAAAAAAAAAAAATTTAAAAAAAATCTTTTCTTACTGTATGAATGCTATTTGACTTTGAGTAGATCCAACATTTTTTTGTTCTTTTTATAATTGATTTTTTGAGAGGAAAATTCTTCAGAACAGCACTTTGAAGTGCTTTTCAAAGCTTGGGCAATCACCATGTTCTTAGTTCTCAAACTAAGATTGTGCTGGACATAAATTGACAGTTTATCTAAATTTTAAACACTACTTTCATCAGTGTGCTTAGGAGGCATGACTGTCTTAATAAGCATGCAAATAATTAAAGTGTCTTGCATGGTCACTCGTTTGCACAGACAAGCTATCATAGTTCAGTTCCATTCAGTTGATAGATTAATGCTCAAACCGTGGAATGCATTTGCATAACATTACATTGGACTTGCAGCATGAAAACACAACTTTGTCCCAACAGGTGTGCCATTATTTATGTTCCTCACATTTCAACTTTAACTCGGTTTCTCAACATATCCTTTTTGCACTAATTTAGCCTCCCCTTAAATAAATCTTCCATTCTGTTTAACTACACCATGTTTATAGCACAACAACAGGCCAACATATCCTTATACTCATGCCCCATGTGAGGCTTAACCCACTCCATTTTAGCTCAACCAATTATATGTCCACAGGGCAATCAGTGTACTTTATGCTATGGCATCTACAGACAACTTCAAAGTATCCATCTCATGGCCCCTCACCTATAAATGTCCTACCTTATCTCTGCCATTGGTATTCATGTGCACCCCCTTGTCTGCATCATCTCATGCCCCTTTGTTTCTACCACTGTTTCAGACACTGTCTTTGACTTCCTGACATCTCTTTCAACCTTTTCTGACCACTCACCACCATCTTAACCCCCCCCCCCCCAAAAAAAAACTCTTCTCCATGTACACTTGGTTCTGGGGTGGGGGGGGGGGGGAAACTCTCTTCAATCCCATTTGATCTGCACTTTAAAAAAAATCAAATTCTAGACTGTATTTCTGTTCACAACATTTCTGCAGGGTCTGCTTTGTACATCCACACCCAAAACTCCCCATTTGCTGTCATGCCCAGTGAAACTATTACTGAATCTCACCGTGGCATTCCACCTGAGAATTGTTTCATTACATTAACTCCTCCTGCATCCTTCCCCTACATCACCAAGTCCTTTCTCTCTTATTTTCCATGATGCTTTCCCCAGCCTCAATTTGTCCATTTTTGCCTATTCTGCCCTAGTTAAGAAATTGCCAAAAGGCATCATTCCTGCTGGTTCAACTTGGTTCTAATCCTTCAAGTTTCTGTTCTTGGCTGCTGTGAATTTCTTAGCTGCCTTTCTGCAATATCTTCTGATAACTGTTTTGTTTTCAAATGTACACCAGTTCCCAGCTCAAGCCCGCCACTGTCTCTGTCAGCCTCTCTGCTGATGGAGCTGTTCAGGCTGGTTGTTATCTAATATTGAATGAGCATACATTTCCTCAGGCTAAATACTGGGAAAACTGATGTCATTATATTTGATCACCATCTCAAATTCCTTTCCTTAGCCAATGGCACCATCCCTTTCCTTGTGAGCTGATTGAGATAGAACTAGCCTGTTGTAAACTATGTGTCTTATTTAACATAGGATAAGTTTCAGATTACATATCTATGCCATTGTTATGAGTGCCTGTTTCCAATTTCGTAAAGTTGCCAAATTCAGCTTCTATCTCACTCTACCGATGTTTAAATCCTTGTGTATTTAAGTCTTGACAAATCAAAGCCTTCCCGTCTGACCTCTTGTGTCACTGCAGAATTGAGATAATTTGACTCTTTCCTCTAAGTTGCACCTAAAAACCTATCTCTTATAGCGTGTTTGATCATTTACCCTAATATTACAGTGTCAAATTTTGCTTGATAATATCTTTTTGAAATGCCTACTGCTGTTGAAGGTGCACTATAAATGCGAGTTCAAAAATGATATAAGGACGAGAGTCGCGAGGAACAGAAGCGAGTATATTGGTGCAGCCCAAAGTGTTGCTGTTTCATGGCTCCATTGTCCTGAATTCAGTGCTGCCTCTGTTTCTGATTGTATGGACTTTGCACATTTTCCCTGTAACCTGACTTTTATCCGAGTTCTCTGATTTCCTCCTACAATCTAAACATGAGCAGTTAGTGGGTTAATTGGACACTGTAAGCTACCTCCAATATACTGGCAAATCCAGGGGAATATGGGAAGAATAAAATGGGATTATATCTGTGGGTGCCTGATGATAGTTGGTGTGGACCATGGCTCTTCGCTGTGTGATACTATGAGGCTGTTATGCTATGAGGAGCCCATACAGTCTTTAGAGCTTGCAATGCAATTCATCAAGATCTGGGCTAATCTTTTACCTCAATTTTCCTGCTGGGTCCATTTATTTCCTTGCATCCAGGTATCCATTAATCTCAGCCATACTCTAGTACTGAGCCGGCATAGCTGCCTGGTTATGGAACTCCAAAGAACTGCAACTATCCGAGTGAAGACATTTCTCTTCATCTGCCCTCATCTTGGGACATTGGTGCGGAGTTCTAGGATTTCTTACTTAAGTAAACGGTGTCTGAGAACACTCGCACAAGTGAGATTACCTCGTCTAACTAAATGCCAATTTAGAAGAACAATTTACCATTTGCCTTCATAATGGCTTGCAGTACTTGTGTTTAGTTTCTGTATTTTAGTGAGCATAGCACATCATCTTATAGCTGCTGCTCATTGAACTGTAGTTTTATTCCAGTAATCAGTCACTATCCTCAAAGAAAGTCTATTCCTTCTCATGTATAGTATCAAAAACAGTTTATTATTCCAGTTGTGACCTTGCCAAAACCCTGTGCACTTGCTCATAATTTTTTTTTTCTCGTACTACAACTCGCAAGGAAGCATTATTTGCAACTGCTTTCCTAACTGCTTGCTGCGCTTGTATGTTTAGCTTCTGCATTTCATGACTGATCCATTATGCTCTCTGTGTGCATCATTGACGTTTTTCTCACCAATTAAACAAAAAACATTATTTTTCCACTACTGAAGCGAATAATCTCACATTTTCCAGCATGTGCTGACTTGCTCAACCTGTCCATATCCTTTTCCAGATTCATTGCATCCTTCTCACAGCTCATGTTTCCAGATAGCTTTGCATGTCCCTGGATCTTGAATACGTTATGGGCCTGTCGTCTTGACTGATCCGTTAATGTAGATTGTGATCAGCTGACAGTCTAGTACTGATTCCTGTTGCACCACCCTTATAACCGTCTGATAATTTGAAAAAGATTGGTTCATTCCTGTTTTTGTCCTTTACCCACTCCTCTATCCACTCTGCTAATGTGCAACCCCAACCCACACAAACCCTTATCTTGTGCACAACATTTTATGTGGTATCTTATCAATTGCTGCCTTTTAAGTCCAGAGACACCACATCCTCTGCTTTCCCATTTAGTTACGCTGCTAGTTACATGGCCAAAAACTCAATCGCATTTGCCAAACAATTTTATTTTGATAAACCTGTCATTGAGTTTGCTGAATCATAAGGCTTCTGAGTGCTATACCATGTTTCTACATCCTTAACTGATTCTAGATTTTGTTTTTTCTAAAACTGACATTAGGTCAACTGGTCTTTGTTTGATTGCTCCCTCTCCCTTTTCGCCTCTCCCCTAAGTAATCGTTACTATTTTCAGCACAGAACAGAGCTTCCATTTCATAGTTAATTTTATAAATAAACTTCCTCCAGTTGCAAAAGTATAATAAACAATCTTGCAATCCATTTTTCCCCAATGCATGACAATTGATGTACCAGATTGCTAGTCAAAGGACAGTAACAGAAAGCATAGGAGCAGAATTGTTGGAGCAGGAAGTCAAGTTAACGTTTCAAATCATCAGCCTTTTGTCAGAACTGTATTGTGGAAAGAATAGCATTTGGTTGGTAATAATACTTGGTTTCTTTTCATTGCACAATTTATCTCTGAAGACATGGATCAACTGAACATATTCTTCTGTGGCTATATAGCTACAAAGAAAAGAGTAACAGATTAACGAAAATGAATAGTTCTGCAAAATTATTCACTCAAGTGGTATCTGTTCATATTGGTGCTTTTCAATTGTTCCAGACCTTTTGTTTCATCAGCTTCACTGCCTCGTGCTAAGAAATATTTGGGGATATTTGAATACTACTTCACTTCATCGTGGTGTCATTTAACAGGCCTTAGACATTTCTTCCAGGCAATCCTATGACAAAGTGTTCGTAAAATATGCAACACTGCGTTAAGCAAGGATGATTAGTTTTAGTGAACCTGCCAAGATTGTGAGAGATTCAGATCAAATCGGTCTGGATTATGTTTGACGACACTGCCAGCTGCCAGATGATAGTCTGCCAGACAGTAATATTCACTGGAAACTTGACTACCCTAGTGGATCATTAAAATTAATGAAAAGATCAGACTTCTCTAAACACTGCTTGGCACAGCCATTTTAAATCTGATTCCAATGAATATGCACCTAATCACAACAAAAACGGACATCACTTTATATATTTTTCTTGGTTATTGTAGCAACGTGTCCTTCAATTTTCTTCCAGATGGGTGAGTTGATGCTTTAAATGCAATGATTTTCACAAATTGAAATCCATCTATTGCGAGTATTTTAATTACATTGTTTGCATTTTGTAAGTCCAAAATTAGAGTGTTACATATTCTCAAGCGTGTTTGCTGTCTGTAATTAACGTTTCTTGTAAGAGTAAACTTGGCTTGAGAGAGGATGACAATTCAGCAAGGTGTCTTTTGGATCCAGCTGTAAAAATGCTCATATTCATTTATTTCTCAGAGTTGGTGAATTGCTTTTACCTCTTCTTGTGGCCCAACAGAGTTGTGGGAGATGGGGGGGGGGGAAATAACACAGCTTTTAGTCATGCAGCACTGAAGCAGGCCCTTCAGCCCGACTCATCTATGCAGACCAAGGTGCCCTATCTAAGCTAGCCCTACTTGTTTGCTTTTGGCCCATATCGCTCCAAACCTTTCTTAACAATATCCAAGTGCCTATTAAATGCTGTTATAATACCTGCCTCAACTATCTATTCTGGCAGCTTATATTCTCACAGCCATATACCCAACACAGTTTTGAAGTGCCTTGAAGCATTTTTAAAAGTGAAATGCATTTTATAAATTGAAATGACTATTGAAAGAAAAAGTGAATTCCATTGATTTAAACTATTAAGTTAGGAAATGATCAGAAGCATGCATTTTAAACATGAATAATGCAAGTATGTTCCTTACATGATTTTTCAATTTTGATGATAGGGTTGTTGTTAAAAAGCAAATGTAAAAATTCTAACACCTCTCAAGTGGTGATTCGGATATGGGACATCCTGATTAACAAAATGTACAGCCTATACTTTCGTGAGAAGAATCATAGTTCGACAGATAGGATTATTTCCCCAGCGCATTGTCATGTTGCAAGGTACTTTTGTCAATTTAAAAGGTCCACATGCAGGAACACAAGAAACTTGGAGCAGAAGAAGGCCATCAGACCCCTCTTTGGTACTCCACCATTCAAAATGATCATGGCGGATCTCTCAATAATTGGCCATGCTTCAATTATTTATCTATCTCCACGTTTACTATTTCTAATGGTCCAGTCTCTCCTTTTTCTGGGAGCAAATTCCAGAGATTCACAACTCCGTGAGGGATGAAATTTCTACGTGCTTCTGTTTCACATGACCAGCCCTTTATCTTGCAACGACGTCCCCCATGTTCAAGACTCTTCCAATGGTGGAAACATCTCAACATCTACACTATCAAGCCCCTGTAGGATCTTATATGTTCAAACACCAATACATACTGACCCAAACTGTCTAGACTCTCTTGTTAGTTAACTGTCTCATTCCAGGATTAGCCTAGTAAATCTCTTTTGGATTATTCAAATGTGACCAAAAGTGTGTGCAGTACTCCAATGTAGCCTCACCAACAATCTGGACATTTGAAACAAAACCTCCCTATTTTTAATCTCTGGTCTGTTAGGAAAATAGCCAAAATACTGTTTGGCGCCTTAACTATTTCTTGGACCTGACTGCTAATTTTTGAGTGATTCATGTACTAGAACTCATAAATTTATTTGCACTTCATTAACATGTCTCTCTCCATTTGGATAATCTGCCTTTTCTTCCCACCAAAATGCATGACCTCGCACTTCTCCGGCTGTGCTTGTACATCAGTCACTGAAAATAAGCACGTTGCAGCAGGCAGTGAAGCACATTGGCCTTCGTTGCAAGAGGATTTGAATTTAGTAGCAAGGAGGTCCTACTGCAGTTGTAAAGGACCCTGGTGAGACTGCACCTGGAGTATCATGTGCAATTTTGGTCTCCTAATTTTAGGAAGGACATTATTGCTATTGAGGGAGTTCGGCGTGGGTGCACCAGGCTAATTCCCGGGATGGTGGGACTGACATATGGTGAAAGAATGGGTCGACTGGGCTTGTATACACTGGAATTTAGATGGATGAGAGGATATCTTATAGAAACATATACAATTCTTAGAGGATTGGACAGGGTAGATGCAGGAAAAATATTCCTGATGTTGGGAGAGTCCAGAACTAGTGGTCACAGTTTAAGAATGAGGGGTAGGCCATTTAGGACCCAGAGAGATGAAAATCTGTGGAATTCTGCCACAGAAGGCAGTGGAGGCCAATTTACTGGATGTTTTCAAGAGAGAGTTAGATTTAGATCTTGGGGCTAATGGAATCAAGGGATGTGGGGCAAATGATCAGCCATGATCATATTGCATGACGGTGCTGGCTCGAAGGGCCGAATGGCCTACTACTCTACATGAAATTCCATTTACCAGGTTTCCAGCTAAGCAATCAATCTATCTATATCCTGTTGCAGAATCACAATGTCCTCATCACAACGTACTTATCCACCTCCTTTCATATCATCTGAAACCTGAAAGCCTTGTATTTTGTTCTCTCCTCTAGATTGCTAATGTAAGTAGTAATCATTTGAAGACCAAGTTGTGAACCTTGAGATACTCCACTTGTTACATCCTTCCAGGCTGAAAAAACAACATATCTTCCAATTCAGTTTTCTGCGCGACAGTCAGTTTTCATTTCATGCCAAATCACTTCCTTTAATGCCACGGGGTTTTATTTATGCACTCGCATCTTGAGTTTAGTGATACAGCATGGAAACAAGTCCGCGCCGATCAGCGATCACCCGTGCACTAGTTCTATCATACACATTAGAGACAATTAGCACAAGTCAATTAACCTACAAACCTGCACATCTTTGGAATGTGGGAGGAAACTGGAGCACCCAGAGAAAACGCATGTGGTCATTGGGAAAACGTACAAACTCCGTACAATGTCCATAGTCATGATCGAACCATTGTCTCTGACTCTGTGGCACCTTTTCAAATGAATTATGACAATCTAAATATACTACCTAATCAGGTTTTTCCTTTATCATCTTGCCCTGTCCACGTGTTGATAAAGTTTGATTATATTAAGCTTTCTAAAACAATTAGCTATTTTCTATTTTATTCTTGCCAACAATGGGTGTTAAACCTCCTGGCCAACAGTGCTCTTCTTTCTTCCTCCCTTTTTTGAACCAGGAGTCACATTGGGTGTTTTCTAATCTTCCTCCTGGAGTTGTGATAAATTTTAACCAATGAGTCCACTCTCTCTACGGCCACTTCATTCAATTCTCTGTAACGACTTTGGAATACTTGCTTTTCAGTAGTGTAGTGCAAACTTCTTGAACTAATGCCAGTAAATGTACTCTGAGGCTGTGTCCAGTGGGATATAAGCTCTAGGAACTGCTAGTTTACAAAGACAACAAAGTAGTAAAGTAACTCCACAGGTCAGACGGCATCTCTGGAGAACATAGATAGGCAATGTTTTGGATCGAAGGGTCCCAACCCGAATATTCGCCTATCCATATTCTCCAGAGATGTTGCCTGACCGCTGAGTTACTCCAGCACCTTGTCTATTTTTCTGTGGTTAGAGGGCATGTTCAACAGCTTCATTTATTTCTTTGGAGTGGAACGGAGTAGGGAGGCAAGTCACAGGTAATTAATTCTTTTTTAAATTAATTAAATTAACACATCTATTTCATTTTTTTAAACTCTTAAACTGGTTGCGTTTCTAAATATTGTACATTTTTCAAGATTATTAATAGTTTTTAAATGTCTGTATATAAGAGACTTAAACAGATATTCATCATCTTTGATTGTTTAGACAGCTGGTAAGCCTTGAATGAGGCTCAGCTAGCTGTCAGAGAATTTCTTTGGGTAAGGCTACTACCATTCATGGCTACGAGGGCATGAGGTTCACTGATCACAACAGAACCAGCTTTATGGAGTACTTAGCTCAGAATTTATCAGCTCCACCCTAAGTGTAGATTTAGGAGATGGAGAAATGGCATGTGTCGGAATATTGACACAGCCAGGAAACTCCAGGCCAGTGTAATTGTGCATCTAGTCACATACGTGCAGCAAATGTAACATGAACGCTGAATCCTAGAGTCACTTAGTTGCATTTACGTTCCAGTTCTTGACATTTAAAATTGCTGCACAGTAAATTGATCACAACTATTCCTGAGCTCATGAAAGAGATGTATTTGTGAAAAATGTTTGTTTAAACAATATCTCATAAATTGAAATAGCTGGTCGAAATGTATGAGAGGCATTCCAGTCCAATGTAGTTCTAATAAGAAGATGGCACTGTCTAGTGAAGCATAACTACATCAAGTCAGGTTGATTGTAATATGCTCAAGTACACTGAGGTACAGGTACAATGAAATATTTTTTGTAGCAGCATCACGGGCACTTGAATTCAGACAAACAAACTACAGCAAATTATATATGAATTACACAAAATTTATAACAGAAAGAATACTCTGCAAAAAAGACTAGTCCAAAACATAACTAGAAAAAAAACATTCACAGTTGTGCAAGAGGTCGACCATAGTGTTATATCGTCGAAGCAGGTTTACGGCTGTGCCGTTTGGACCAAAACCTGATGGTTATTTGAAAATAGCAGTTCCTGAACCTGGTAGTGTGGAACTTGAGGTTTCTGTTCCTCCTGCCCAATGGCTGCAGTGAGAGGAGGGCATTGCTGGGGATCATTGATGATCGATGGCACATCACGCAGATGCTATCGATGGAGAGGAGGACTGTGCCTGTGGTGGACTGGACTGTGTTTGTCACTCCACAGACTCTTGGGTTCCTCTGTGTTGGAACTGTCATATCAGGCTATGGTGTAACCAGACGGGATACTTTCCACAATACATTATTAGAAATTTGTTAGCGTTTTCGGAGACATGTTTCATCTCTTTAAACTTCTACGAATGTAGCGGCACAGGCTAATCCTTTCTGATTACATCTATATAAATCGAGAAATTACTTTATACGTGTCAGATGTCATTACTTTCCATATCTGATGCAAAGGCTCTGGAAGAGTTTTCATGCATCTTTAACTAATAAAGCGCACTTTTATTCATCCCAGTATATTTTGTTTGTTTTTGCTCAACAGCCAGTACATGTTGAAATACTTAAAATGCATAACAAAGTTGTTTCCATGGTTGGATATACATAACATTTATATTTAACCTTTGTAGAAATGCTGTAATAATGCAGACTTGCATAATGTGAAAATAGGTTTATAAACATAAACACTATGTAGAAATGTGATTAAAATCACTTATGGAAGTTTTACAGGATACATTTCTGATTTTTATTTTTAGATATTTTTGAAACAGAACTGATGGAATTAATTTGTTCAACTCAGAATGTTAACCAGAATGTCTCCACACTCCATACCCTTCAGAAAATTCTACCAAGTTATTGTTCAAGTAATGTAATCTGATCTTTGCATTCCATGTAGAAATCCAAACCTTGCAGTTTTGCTGTTGAATTAATAGACCTTATTATGTAATAATGGTAAGGACAGCATTTTCGCATGCATGGAAAGTTGTGATGTTGTCAGTGTTTGGCTTTCATTATGGAACATGCCTTTTCCATGAAATTGCTTTCCAGCAAAAAAGTAGATTTCAGGAATTGGAGGCGAGGTGATAAGGGATAAAATAGAATCATGACAAACAGGATCAGTAAATATCCTGGTATTTGTGTTATACAACTCTTTAACTGTCAGTTTCCTCTTTTTTGGGGGGAAAACCCTAATGTATTCAAATGCTACTTAACTTTATGCAGCAATTTCCAGTTATTCAGCTTCAAACGACAGTTTCCTATAATCAACAGAGGCAGTTTTCAATCAATTTTAAAAACACATACAGAATGATTGTATGACAAGAAAATAGTAGGCCGACAGACCCTTCAAGCTTGCCTTGCTGTTTAATATGGTCAAGGCTGATCAACTTTGGCCTCTTCTGAGCCATTTCTCCACACCTCACCAGTCGTTGATTTATCAAATATTTATCCACCTTCACCTTAAATACTTCTGTTGATCCAGCTTCCACCATCTGCCAAGTCAGAAAAATCTTAAGATTCTTCTATCTGAGAAGAAATTCCAACATACCTTAGTTTTAAATGTCTGGCCCTTATCTTCTATTTATGTTCCTTTACCAAGGATCCCATTCTTATGTAAGACAGGATTGCACAAAAACTAGATTACTACATTCAGCTTGAAAAAAACTGGCTGATTCAGTCATGAGATTTCAAACATCTAGTTAATTCCTTTATAAGAGCATACAAAAACATTTTCTTTGGCTGAATCAGGTGGGAAGACTTCACTTTTATATTTCCTTATTGCATCTTTGTCTAAAGTTCAATAATGCTTCACATTCAATTATTTAGTTTGGAAATGAGAATTGTCATGCTGATAAATGTAGCAGCCATTTTATGTTTTGCAGTGTTCCACAAGCAGTTGCGAGATAACTAGTTAATCAAATTGGTGTTTGTTTGTGGGAAGAATGTTGGAGAAACTCCATGGTATTTTTAATGCTCTCAAGAAAATCTTGTTTAACATGTCCTCCAGAGTGTGACATACATTTCTGACAATGTGATGCACCAATGGGATGTCCTGGAATGACACTTGAACCCATTACCTACCAAGTCAGGCAAAAATGTTACCAAGCTGACTTTAAGCGTAAGTGACAGCGCAGCACTATTGATCTCAAGCGTTATTGAAACCGAGCTCTCTTTTCCTCCACTTATTTTGTGTGACACGGAATCAAATAGACCACCAGATCATATTTTAGCCTTGTTGGAATTGGGAAGGATGTAAATAACTAAATCAATACATACATTTCCAGAAATGATCAATGATAGGATTGGTCTCATTAGCAATGTGGTACTGCAGATAGTTGATACAATGGACTATTGGACGACACCTTTTTGGCTTTTATTCTGCTGAGTTTTAATCTTTGTCAGTGTTGCAGCTGAAAGGAAGTGATGTTTTTTTATTTATCAATACAGAGGAAGGGAAAGGCAGAATGTCTATTGGGTATCATTGTATACATCTGATTGATCTGAACCTTTCTTACGGCTGATAGTTACTTGGCTTGGTGTGAGAGAAAATCAAAACAGTTAACTTAAACGTTTTGAAGATATAATGCCACAAAGGCACATCTTCTGCTTTGGTAGCGTCTACATTTTTTTCTACGCTATTTCAACTAATCACCCTGGCTAAGCATATATTATCAAATGCACTGTGGACATAATTTTGTAATCTGCTTCTCTCTTTCTTTTCTAGCCGTTCCTAACATTCTGGGGTTATTGGAGTGGCTGGATTTTTTCTGGAGTTGAGCATCAAATTCAGAAGACTGAAGCCCAGGCTTACTGTCTACCTTTCACGGAGGCCAAGCCGTGAGAGGACAGAGGAAGGAACGTGGCGAATCATGACAGCAGATAAAGAGCGAGATCGCGATCGGGATAAGGAGAGAGATAGAAGAGATAAACGGGAGAGCGAACATTCTAGGCCGCGCCGCAGTTGTACTTTGGAAGGAGGTGCCAAGAATTATGCTGAAAGTGACCATACGGAAGATGAAGAAAATGATAAAGACAGTGCGACAAATGAGGATGCTGCAAAGAAATCAAAAATAAAGAAACCGCCTAAAAAGAAATCGCGCTACGAGAGAGCAGAGACTGGTGATATAACTTCATTTGTAACAGAGGACGATGTTGTCTACAGGCCTGGAGGCAAGTAGCATTTCATAATTGATTTTCCATATGGTATTTAAAAAGACATCAATGAATGCCAAGCTTAAAGGGGCAGTGCTGTCAAGGGGTTCAGACTACACAATAAATGTTGGATAATCAAGCTTTGATGGTCATTTGAATCCCTGAATTTAACTTTATGGCTTTAAGCCTGTGAGATGCGGCTATTTTACTTTAATAATAGCTGTGATGATGACTCTGCCTCCTGCAGTGACATGTAATAATGATTTTGCCACAGATGTAATAATTGACTTAATTATTTGCAATTTAATCAATTATTTTGAAATTTGAATCTCAAACCTTTGCAGTATATAATGTTTCAATGACAATCGACGATTAGTTTTTCTCAAGCAGTCTTAAAACATAATGCAGTAAATTGTCATTTGGCTGTACATCAGCAAATCGTACTGCATCGCATTTTCTGCTGGTTTGCTGAAGAGATAGGGCCAGAGATCTTTTACAGGTACTTTTGCAACATTTAAGAAACATTTTGACAGGTATATGGATAGGACAGGTTTAGAGGGATATGGGCCAAACGGAGGCAGGTGGGACTAGTGTAGCTGGGACATGTTGGTCGGTGTGGGCAAGTTGGGCCGGGGCCAGTTTCCACGCTGTATGATTCTATGACCATATTAATTTCAAATTCAGAGTCATGTAAAGAGGATTGATATTTTTTGCTTGAAACTGATTTTTTTTTTTTCCCCGACATGCTTGATGCAAACATGTTTTCCTTTTCCCGTCTGCTAAATTGTTTTAAGTTTATTGTGGGGAAAAAAGTATGTTGCGTTTTAAGTTGATAGTTCCATGTTTTAAAATATTTGGGGTAATAACAGAAGCAAAATGGGAGTCAGAATTCATAAAATAAATTGCACAGTTGTGATAGCACAGCTAAATGCAGAGTAAACTTCTTCAAACTCCCTGAACAGCCTTGGTTAATTCCATTCACTGGTATGAAATTCATGTTTTCCCCACTATTGAACCTGTGTCTCTGAGTAAATATCAATTCGCTGTAAGCTGTGGATCAGTGGCGTCAAGGAGTCAAATTTGTTGAAGCATTTTTCCCCCTAGTTTAATACTTCTGAAGTAATGTTCTTGTGATGGGAAAGGATAGAAAATACCTTTTGCGATGCTTCTAAGTTTCTATTTTAAATAAGGAATAAGCAGCTGATTTGGCTTTAGGAATTGTCATAGCTGAGCATAATTTAGTGCACATCCATCTGCCCCTTTCCGCAAGAAATGTTAGCCAGGAATTAGGTGTGGTGGGGGAGAGGTGGGACTGCCTGATTTAGCTTACAGACACCGAATGTTTCATCAATGGTCCTGCTGCTCCCAGGTTTAACTTTAGGATAAAATGGTTCCCTTTTAGGAATTTTCTTTTTGTTTGCAATGAGTAATCGTGTTCCTGGCAGAGTTTTCTTATTTTGCAGTTCTCGCATATTTTCACTGGAACAGATGCACTGTAATCAAAAGCTGCAGGTTATTGCCTTTGATAAGGGCCTTGACGTATCCTACAGCAAGGACACATTTATGCATGTTGTTCTGAAATTATATGGTGCTGTTTGAAAACTTTAAACAACAAAGGAAATTTAGAAATAACACCTGGGCTCCCATTACATTCATAGCAGACTTTAATTTAGAAAGTATCTCAATCAATTGAGAACCTTCTGGTGAGAGGTCATTGATAATAAATGTTAAAGGTATTTTTCTCCACAGGTACTGCCTGATCTGATTATTTCCAGCATTTTCTCTTTTTTATTGGAGAGGTCCTGTGGATTGCAAATGGTTAAAGTGATAATACTCAACAAAGCTCTATGTTGTTGACTGTAGTGCTGTCTTTCTGTGACCTGTTGCTGTTTCAATACTGGCTGGGTATTATAAACACAACCTAGAAATAGATATTTCCAATGCATGCTGAAATACAGCAACCAGTAGTGATGGCCAGCGTAGACTGCTGTCAGGAACAATTAATGGAAAGACAAAATGGAAAGCTAAGAAAAAATAAGAAAAAATGGAAAACTGGAAGCCGGTTTACTTGCAGTTGTGGTGCTGGTGCCACGAGAGGAGATTTACGCACCTTGCAAGCTTGTTTGATTGGCCGTCATTTTGATTCACAGTGCAGCAAATACCAGTGGCATCCACATTTATTTTTCCTTGCTCACATTTTAACATGCTTAACTGTAGAGATCATAAGACCATGATCATTTACAAAAAAGCGGAGGTTTCCACACAAGATTTTGGAGTAATGGCATGTGCTTAAAGGGGTCTTCGGTCAAGGGAATGAGATAAACAAAGAAACATGTTTTTAGTCCTGTGCCAATTAGGTTAGTGTTTAACCACATGGATCAGATTTTGGAGGTGTCAGGTGTAGTAGTAAGGTCATATTCAGCTGATGACACCCAGCTGCTTAAAGTTGATAAGAACGAATAGCTCTAGCATTTTGTCAATTCATTTTAACTCCAATACGCGGACTTTATATACCAGCATCTGTGCAAATGAATGGGAGTGTTCAGATACCAATGAAGCAACAAGTCAAGATAAGTTGTTGTTTGGCATTGATCAATTGTAAGATACATGCAACACCCAAATTGCTGCGGCTAGTTACTTCCTCGGGACCATCTGTCATGTTAAATGCTGCAAATTGAACCATGACTGGTTCTGGTGTGTCAAAGGCACACGTTGATGAGGCAGGCACGCGGGACTACAAATGCTGGAATCTGCAGGGAAAAAAAGGAGAGCAACTGGAACAACTTAGCAGGTCGGACAGCATCTGTGAAGAGAAATGGATAGTCGATGTTTTGGACCACGTCGTTTCACCTAGACTGCAATAGCAGAGGGGAAAATGCCAGTTTAAAGAGTTGATGGGGAGGGGTGTGGCAGGAGATAGCAAGCGAGAGGTAGATGTGGGTGAGGAGGGATTGATTGGCAGTCAGATCGGAGAAGGAAGGCTGAAGATAGAAACAGAGGCTGGAAGGCGGGATAGGTGGAGAGCACAAGGCTGCAGATTCTGGAATGTGATTGGAAGGCGACATATGGAACTGAGCTGAATATTGCTGCAGATCGGATAAACAAATGGAGGGTACATTGGAGGGGGTCCAGTGGAAGGAGTTTGTGGGGGAGGGGGTGATAGGGTTGGGAGAGGTGGGAAGAAACGGGTGTGAGAGAGGACCAGAGTAGATAGAGGAGAGAAAATAGCATAGAGGGGGTGCTGGTTACCTAATGGTGCAATCATCTCTGTCTCCATTGCATATGTGCAGTCTTTTTTGTTGATAGTAGGGAAAAGTGTCTTTTAAACCAAAAATCCAGCCCTAAGCTTGTGATCTACCAAGCAGGAGTGATCCTTACCCTTCTATTAGGTATACTACAAGTTTGGAAGCACAGCAAAAGTGTCATAATTTATTTCTATAAATGTCTCAAAATCCATTGGCAGGATAAGGCTACTACTTAATCCCTTGGTCTGCAGAATACATTTCTGCCATTTCAATTCTGAGGTGACTACTGCTAGAGCAGGTGGAAAGTAGTATGGAAGGTAGAACATTGGACTTCTTCATGCTCCTGACAAACAGATTTGATTTTCTTTTTCCCAGTACCTTATCTGACTTGGTCAACATGGACCAGGATTCTCAGGAGTTTGTGAGGATGTTACCCTATGCAGGGAAACCTCGAGAACATCCTTGAACTGTGTCCTCTGTCCTCCTAATTTGTAACTGTGATAGAACTCAAAGTAGGGTGCCTGTTTCAAGAGTCCAGGATTGTTGTGCAAACAACATGATGTGCTTATCAGAAGCAGCTGAGTGTAATCTAAAACATGTTACTGGGAATTTGGCCAGGAAAGGATTCTGACATTTGCGTATCCTGTGAATAGATTTGGAGATCCTGGGAGTTTGGATGAAATTTCCAGTGGTTTGATTTGTATGATGTGTCTAACCACATTCCCAGAACAGGCACTCTAGCGCCAGCTCCATAAGGCCAGGCATTTCCAGGAAGATGGAGAATGCACTTTGAGGATGTTCTCAAAGACTCCATGAAAAAGAACGATCATCGCCTCTGACAAGGGAATCTCTGGCCTCAAGGTGGAAAACCCTGAATACCCCAAGTCTCTTCGATGAGAATACATGGAGGCCATGCACTTATAGTGGAAGGGGTTCACACCATCCCAAACAGCCCATTACATTTCAACTATATTAGAAAATAAAGAACTAGAATGGAAGCAAGTCGCCCTTGATCCTGACAACTGTGTAAGTCAGCGTTTCTCAACCTTTTTACCCTTGCGGAGCCCTTGAAATAATTTTCATGTCTCAGGGAACCCCTACAGAAAAATTATTGTATATCTTTATTAATCTCTTTCTTTCTCTTTCATAAACTTAAAGCTCATAAGGCAAACATAATATATTTTTCTGATAACTGGTTTAAGTTTATTGACAATGCAAAAAAATTACTGAAATCAAACTGCTTGTTCAAGAGACCTCATAAGGAGGTTTTCATTCACACAAAAAATCAACCATATCTGTAAACACAAAAAATAAACATAAATAACTAACATCATAAATGAGCCACGATGATCCCCAAATCCGTCATGTACAGCTCCTGTCCACTGCCCACTAAAGGCCGTTTCACACTGGCGCCGTCTGGTTGTCGCTGAATATATTCCCTATGATTATTATACTTTTAAATTATATAACAGGTTGAAGACTTTATTATAAAAACCAAGAATTTTCCAAGAATATCCTGTACGTGTATAATAAAATTATGAATATGAAATTAAGTCCAAAAATGACAAATACATTTACATATGATTAGCCTATTTATCACTATTTCTCTTTCGGAACCTCTCGCGGAACCCTAGCGTTCTGGGGATCCACAGTTGAGAAACGCTGGTCGAAGTGGTTAAACACTTTAGTCATCTTAATCTCATTATGTAATAGTTTGTTTATTTTAGGATTTTCACTACATCTGAACAACTATCTTCTAGTGAATCTTCTCTATGTTTTTGTTCAGGGATGTCGCATTCCAGAGGGAGGCCAGTAGTAGGCCTCCGTGTACAAGGGTTTTATCTTCCATGGTGTTGTCAGTTGGCTTAGCTGATTGGTATTAATATGCCTGTGGAAAAGCAGTGGTGAAATCGTAAAATTTTAGTGAAATGTCATTGTGTCTCAAGCAAAATGCTTTCCATTATCAACTAAAAATTATCCCACCTATAAGGCTTGATGTTTGCATTGACTTGATTGGAAATGATCTTTTCAAGCTGAATGTTTAAGAAAGAACTGCAGATGCTGGAAAAATCTAAGGTAGACAGAAATGCTGGAGAAACTCAGCGGGTGAGGCAGCATCTATGGAGCGAAGGAATAGGTGATGTTTCGGGTCGGGACCCTTCTTCAAATTGAGGTGGGGGGGGGGGGAAGAAGAAAGGAAGCGGCGGAGACTGTAGGCTGTGGGAGAGCTGGGAAGGAGAGGGGAAGGAGGGAGAAAGCAGGGAGAAAGCAAGGACTACCTGAAATTGGAGGAGTAAATGTTCATCCCGCTGGGGTGTAAACTGCCCAAGCAAAATAGGAGGTGCTGCTGCTCCAATTTGCAGTGGGACTCACTCTGGCCATGGAGGAGGCCCAGGACAGAAAGGTCGGATTTGGAATGGGAGGGGGAGGTGAAGTGCTGGGCCACCGGGAGATCAGGTATGTTAGTGCGAACTGGGTGGAGGTGTTGGGCGAAGCGATCGCAAAGTCTATGCTTGGTCTCACCGATGTAGAGCAGCTGATATCTAGAGCAGCGGATGCAATAGAAGAGGTTGGAGAAGGTGCAGGTGAACCTCTGCCTCACCTGGAAAGACTGCTTAGGTCCTTGGATGGAGTCAAGGGGGGAGGTAAAACGACAAGTGTAGCATTTCCTGCAGTTGCAAGGGAAAGTACCAGGGGAGGGTTGGGTGGGAAGGGACGAATTGACCAGCAAGTTACGGAGGGAGTGGTCTCTGCGGAAATCCGAAAGGGGAGGAGATGGGAAGATGTGGCCAGTGGTGGGATCCCGCTGGAGGTGGCGAAAATTTTGGAGAATTATCTGTTGTATGTGACGGCTGGCGAGGTGAAAGGTGAGAACAAGGGAGACTCTGTCCTTGTTACGAGTGGGGGGGATGGGAAGCGAGAGTGGAGCTACGGGATATAGAGGAGACCCTGGTGAGAGCCTCATTTATAGTCGAAGAGGGGAAACCCCGTTCACCAAAGAATGAGGTAATCTCCGATGCCCTGGTTTGGAACACCTCATCCTGGGTGCGGATGCGGCGTAGACGGAGGAATTGGGAGTAGGGAATGGAGTCCTCACAGGAAGCAGGGTGGGAAGAAGTTTAGTCCAGATAGCCATGGGAGTCAGTGGGATTGTAGTACATGTCGGTCAGTTTGTTACCTGCGATGGAGATTGTGAGGTCTAGAAACGGTAGGGAGATGTCGGAAATGGTCCAGGTGAATTTCATTGCCGGATGGTAGTTAATGGTGAAATGGATGAAGTCAGTGAGTTCTACATGGGTGCAGCAGGTAGCACCAATGCAGTCGTCACTGTAGCGAAGGTAGAATTCGGGGATAGGGCCACGGCACGCCTCGAACAAGGTTGTTCGATGTACCCTACAAAGAGGCAGGCATAGCATGGGGCCCATGCACGTGCCCATAGCTATGCCTTGGATTTGGAGGAAATGGGTGGAGTCAAAAGTTGTCGAGGGTGAGGACCAGCTCCTCTAGGCGGAGGAGAGTATTTGTAGACGGTGATTGGTTGGTTCTGCGGTCGAGGAAGAAACGACCCTCCTAATGGGGGATGGAGGTGTAAAGTGACTGAACATCCATGGTGAAGATGAGGGAGTGGGGGCCTGGAAAACGGGAGTCATGAGGAGACGAAGAGTGTGTGAGGTTTCTTGGACATGGGTAGGGAGGGATTTGACCGGGGGGATAGTTTGGAGTCGAGGTATGTGTAAATAAGTTAGGTGGGACAAGAACAAGCAGAAACAATGGGCCTGCCGGGACATTCCGATTTGTGGATTTTGGGGAGAAGGTAAAATCGGGCCGTGAGGGGCTGGGGAACTATGAGGTTGAAGGCTTGGGAGGGCAGGGAGCTGGAAGTAATGAAGCCCGTGATGGTGTTTGAGGTAATGGCCTGGTGCTCGTCTGTAGGGTCATGGACCAAGGATAAGTAGGAGGAATAGCAGGTGTCTGAGAGTTGGCGCCTGATCTCAGCGCCAGCGTGCCAGACTACCACGGCACCTCCCTTGTCAACAGGTTTGATCACCCAGACGGGGTTGTTGCAGAGTGAAGACATGGCGTTTTCAGGCTGAATACACATTTAAAATAATACAATCAATATTTGATTGTCATCTAAATATTAGCAGCCGAGTACAAAATGCACTGATTTCACATGAGTTACAGAAATCTAGTTGACAATGAAATGGCAACCATTGAGCAATCAGTGAACCTTGCATTGTACTGCAAAAGTGGCTGACCACTTGGGCTATTTCATTGGTTAACATCTATACTTGATGGATAAAAATCTACCTTGTTGAAGTGAATTAATTGGCTGAAAGGGAAAGTGCACAATGGCATTTATACCACTATATGTCATCTTATTAGGTCATCTTATTAGGAGCAAACATGACCACACAAGATAAACATGAATCCCGTTACTTTCATTCACTGAAGGGCTCTCCAAATTACTATGGTCAAACATAGCCGGAATGTTTCTCTTGTATATACCCAGGAGACAAAATAAATAAATCAAGATTTGGACTCTGACATTTTTTCTGTAAAGTCACAATTTTGCCACTTCCAGAAACAGTTGTATGGAGCAACTGTTCAAATTGTTTTGTATGGCTAAAATGTACATATTGAGCAACTATTATTCCGTTTGAAGAATAAATTAAACATGCAAAGGATTTCAGGTAGTCAGTAAAGGGAATTAAATTTGTAAGATTTTAGAGAGAATGTTTTTTGAGAGGATTATCTTGTATCCTGCATCAGCATAATTAGAAAATGGTTTGTGAATTTTCTATTTTGGGGTATCTGGACTGCTTCACTAGCTGAGCAGTTCAAAATAGAATCATATGTTGTGTAAGATCATCAGCAAATATCCTTCTGACATTGGGATAGAAGGAAGATTATTGATGAATCAGATGATGTCGATTGCTTTTTCAAGATAGATGACTGTGTTTTAACAGAACTGAGTTGGCTGAAGCTGTAGCTTACTCTATGGTGCTTAGGACCATAGTTGAGATGTTGAGTGGTCTCTTGGCTTGTACTGTATATTTTTCCCCAGTCATTTCTTGAATTTTGGGATTAATTATTTTGGGGATCTCAAGAGGACGTTTAGATGAGTCATTGACCTGGCACTCTGACTGAGCGCATGTGAATGCTTCAGACTTGACATTAACACTTATGTTTTGCTCTGCGGTTGTTGGAGATGTTCTTACAGGATCCTCCGCTCTTTACATGTTAAATTATCCAGCGCCATTCACAACTAAATGTGGCGGGGTTGCAGAATTTTGGATCCATTGGATACGAGGTTGTTTAACGTAGTCTTTGGCATGTTGATTTTGCTGCTTAGCGTGCCATGCATCTTCACCAGATTGTCACCTCATTTACAAGGGCATTTGGTGCTTTTCTACCCAAATTGGAAAAATAGTTGATTCCCTGGCCTGACGGTAACGATAGGGTGAGGAGTATGCCAGGCCAGAAGATGACAGATTGTAAAGGTGGGATTGCTGCCCTCGATTGTCCACAGTGCCACGTTGCAGCCCAGTTTTCAGCTGCCAAGTTTGTTTTATCCAATTAGCAGGATTATGGTGCCATATATTATGTTGGGGGAATATCCTGTGATATTCAGAGATTTTGTTTCCACAAGGAATCATTGCAGTGATCATTTTTATCAATGTGATTGTAAACAGATGCATCTGCCACACATGGTGAGGACAAGGTTAAGTAGTTTTATGCCATAATTTAGAGGTACAAAGAAATGCAGATGCTGGAAACAAAGTGTGGGAGTCTGACCCGAAATGTTACCTGTCCATTCGCTGCACAGGTGACATTTTGTTCTGTTTTGCTCCAGGTTCGAGGTTTCACGGTCAGTTTAATGTCACATGTACCAATTAAGGTACAGTGAAATTTGAGTTGCCATACAGCAATACTAAGTGAAAAGCAACAAGACACACAACCACATAAAAGTTAATATAAACATCTACCACAGTGGATTCCACATTCCTCACTATGATGGAGGGTAATAAGGCAGAGCGCTGGCTGTACCGCATCCTGCGCAAAGCCGCCGGCACGGCCGCGCACCTTCTGTAACTGGGCTTCACTGTCGGGATCGGGGTTGTCAATAGGCCGGGGACGAGTGAGTGTGAGTATTTGAGGCAATGGTCCGTAGGTACGCCATGTTTGTGAGCGCCCGTACCTAGGGGCCAGTGCTCCGGGTGGCGTCCTCGAAGGGGTGGGATCCATGTGCACACGTGATTTGATGCCTGCCGATGGGGGTGGGATCCATGTGCACACGTGATGGATGTGGCCCGCCATCCGCTCACAGACATGCGTCCTGGCCCCTATGCAAAACCAGGTTATCGACCCCCTGTTCTAAGCCCTTGCAATTTTCAAAGTTCTTCCAAAGGTTCAAAATGGAGGAGGCTTCCTTGACCACAATTGACCAGAAGTCTTGAGAATTAATGGGGTCCAACCTCATGTTGAGGGCTTCTGGGGCATGCCTCCTGTAGTTCATGCCTCTTATAAACCACTATGTTGCCTCTTCTGTTAGGTCTTTTAGATTGCACAGGCATTGGCATATTTCATGGCATTTATCGTGTCTCCCAATAAAACTTTTTTTTTAATGGGATTCTGCGACATAATTATCTGTTCCACTGATGGACATTGATTGAAAATGTTGTATCCTGCTCAATTAAATCAGTTTTCAATGATTGTGAAAACATAGAGAGGTATTTGATATCAGAAGCCTTCATTTGGTAGATTTCTCCTGTGTGTTCAGAACTGGTGAGATGATTCTTCATAAAGAACATCATTTCTTTCAGTAAATGGTATTTTTAATTTGATTGGGCTGTTTTCTTAGACACCTCAATAAGTTGTAAAATATATGTGAAAATAGATGTAAAGTTCCCACAGTAAATAGCTTGTTTGAAGCTATCATATTTTTAAACTAATTGCCATTTCTAAATTAAACCTAATAGCGAAGAACAACTGAAATATTTTTTTGTTGAAGAATAAATAAATGCATTTACGCTAATGATGGGTGAATGCATGTCTGCGTCTAGTTTTTAACTCGCCCAGATCTATTTCTTTGGAGAGTTCTGCTGTATGTCTCTGGTGTCTTTAAAATACAATGCTCAGTCTTTAGCTCCCTCTTCAATTATCTGTGCCATTTGAACTGTAAAATGGAAGCATATTGGAAGATTTAATGTTCTTGCCCTCTTCAGTTAGCCCACAAAATGTCTTAACTACTTAAATGTCAAAATACGGTGCTGAAAATATTTAATCACATAACTTTAGATACAATATCATCAAGCTGTACACGATATCATACATTGCAATGCCGTAAACAACATGCTTGTTTGGTTTTGTTCATTGCATTTTGTAATTTAAGGCTTGGATGAAGTCTGCTCTGTAGTTAAGATACCCCAGAGGTTAACATAATGAAGCTGTTCTTCAATGTAGCTAATGCAGTATTTAAGTATGTCATGCTTACATTTTTATTTTGGTAATAATGCAAGCCTACGCAGAAGATATTTTCTGTGTCACCTTTTGTGTGATTATTTATTGGGTGATGTTATCTTGTCCACAGGGCTAATGTTCTTTGATGATGATGTAGTTCAGCTTCAAAATGAACACATTGTCCATAATTGAACTCATTTCAGAATTTATAATTAATCTAGGTCATCTTTTACAAATCTATATCCACTACATCCGTTTCAACTTTGCGCTCTTTGGACGCTACCCAAACCATACCATGTTTTAAAAAAAAAAAAATTTAGAATTGATTTCATTATAAAAATTATCCTTTACTCAATTGACTCCATTCACCGGACCACTGACCTATTGGTTTAAGTTAGCTTGCATCCCAGGGGGAAAATAAACTGATTGGGGCGGGGGTTAATGATTAGGGTGGGGATACTCAATTGCAAATGACTCCTGGCCAGTTGCACCAACCATATCTGAAAATGTTAGAACTTTACAAGACACAGGGTAGGCTGCTCTTGGTATATTGTGTGATCAGTTCTGATCACCACGCTGTAGGAAGGATATGATTGTGCTGGAGAACGTGCAGATGTTGGAATCTGGAGCATAAACCAATCTCCTGGAAGAACTCTGGATTAAGCAGTATATTTGGTAGCAAAGGGATGTGGACTTTTTTGGGTTGGGATCCCTCATCAGGATCAGATTCATCAGGTTGTTGGTAGATTGGAAGACTTTAGTTAGGAGGAGCGATTGGAGAGGGTGGCTTTGTTTTCCCTGGAGTGAAGGAAGTTGAGGGGCAACTGATAACAAGTATATACGTTTATGAGAGGCATAGAGAGATAAGGTAGTTATTCAAAATCCTTTTTCCCCCGACAGTAGAAGTATTAAAAGCAAGGGTATGGTTTTAAGGTGAGCTAAATGAGTTTAAAGAGTATCTAAGGGACAAGTTATTTTTACATGGAGTATGTTTGATATCTTGAACATGTTGCCAGTGGAGGTGGTGAAATCGGATACAATTACTATGTTTAACAGACATTTTAATAGATACCGTACTTAAATGGGCAAGGCAAAGAAGCAAACGGTAAATAGTGTTTGCGTAGATGGGGCAAGAAGGTTGTCATGGGCATGGTGGGCCAAAGGCCCCATTTCTGCACTGTACAAGTTTATAACTCTATTTACAATTGAAGTAAGTTTTTCATTGGAAATGGTTTTCCATCTTTAAAGCTAGCCAGGGTGCAGTCCCGATTTTCAAACCTACCTCATTGCTGACAGTGGATTTCATCTCTGGCGCTGTCACGCTATATCACTGAGAAACTATATTTTGCACTCTGGTATTTTTCTCTTCGCTCTACTCGTACTTGTGTTGGCTTCATTGTATTCAAGTGTTTGTATTTGATTGGATAACACGCAAACAAAAGCTTTTCATAGCTTGTCTCTCAATATACTTGACAATACTAAACCAGTACAAAAACCAGCAGAAAGTAGGTATGATTTGACAGAAATATGGTTACTCTTCATTGGTTGGCCGTGAACTCAATAGTCTCTGTATTTAAAAAAAGCTTTCAGTCAGTTTCTGTATCTGTGGTTGCTGTGGTTTGCTTGCAGGTTTCCTTTCAGAGAAGTTGTAAACTTTTTTAGAGGATGTTGTCGGCAAGAAAATTAACAACTTTTGATGACAATCAGTAGGGCATTTAAGTTGAGTGTGATGAGAAGCAAGGCTTTCCTGGCTTGACGTGGTGCTGAAATGAACAGAAAGGGGAAATCAACTGCTGGCCGTTGATAAATTGATAGATCAGAAGGTTTGTCAGTTCAAGTTCTACTCTGGAGATATGTGCAGAAATATCTTTGCCTCATTATCAGTGCAGCACTGAAGATTTGCAGTTGTTTTTTATCGGAGACCTGCCAACTGTGGATATAAAAGATTTCTAAAGCCGAATCTGCATATCATTCCAACAAGGCAACTAAAAGAAAACAGATGATCTGACAGTCATCAAATTGCCTTTTCTAGATAGTAGCTTTTGTCAAATATGCTGCTGGAGAAAATACAGATTTACACGGGCTGCATTTTAAAAGGAATTGGTGGTAATCGCTTTGGGACTTCCTGATGATGTAAAAGCTGTTTTGGTCTGCATGTCTGAAGAAGGGTCTTGACCTGAAACATCTCCCATTCCTTCTCTCCCGAGATGCTGCCTGCCCTGCTGAGTTACTCCAACATTATGTGTCTACAGTGTAAATTGGCATCTGCAGTTCCTTCTCACACAAAGCTGTTTTGGTGATGGTCTTCATACATTGCTCCAGGTTGGACATTTTGTATACCAGGCCAGATTTACAGGCCTGGGCCAGCTGACTGGAATTATTGGGAGCTCTCATCTTTCGGACATGAATACCGATGTCCTACTTTGTTATTTTGAAGCATTCTAGGCTGCAATGGTGGCCGCGGGGCTGCGGGGCAACTTGCTGAGCGAGCGCCATTACCAAAACATCTCTGAAAACTTCAATTGCCAGCAAATTCCCAGTTCTGTTGGCTGCCAAAGCAATCAGAAGGTCATTTAATAGTTTAGGAATGACTTGACTGTTAAAAATGAAGTAAACAATTTAAAAATCAGGAGTTATGCAAATGTGAAATGCCTGAAATACCCAACCATCTATTTTGAAAAATGTATACATTTGGGAAAAATAATAATTGAAAACATTACAGTAAACCAAAATCATTAAAATAAAAGCTTTTTTGGTTTAATGTGCCATATAACTACAGCTCGTTTGCAGACAATGGCACTGTAAATCCTGTGCTGGCTTAACCCTATACATGATTTAAGAGGCAAATAAATTTTTTGCCTCCCCACCCCGACATCCTCCCACGTCTCTCCTCTGTCTTATTGTAAGCCTGGAACTTCATTTGACAACGAGTTTGGGGAGTCCTGGACTTCCGCATAAACAGGCATATAACGGCTGCTCAGTTTGGAAATGCTGACATTTACCAGCAAGGTCATTGATGAACCAGCAGGTCATGTCCTAGAAATAACCACTGCTGTGCGGGTTTAAACTGTCTCACTTTGCAACTAATGTGTCGTGTTTCTTAATAAAAAAGAAATCCTTTTCAGTTTCTCAATACGCACGACTGCTTTGTATTTCCGTTCAATACGTTTGTGTATTGACCAGCTGCGGAGATGTGCCCGTTTGCATCTGCATAATTGCATGATTTTGCTCCGCTTTCAAAGTGGCTTTTAAATTATTTATTCAATCTCTGGTACATTTGCGCACTGTCCCTTTAATTGTCTCCTGTAGGTAACAAAGCCCCTCCAGGGACATGCATCAGATTGATTGGTTCTATTGAACATAAATCGTATTTGTGTATAACACAAAGCTTTCCTGTGTCTGGCACAGTGTCATCACGGCTGATATTGAAATTAGCATTGTATGTAGAGGTTAAAATAAGCAAGAAGCAAAGAGGAAATGGTTTTGAAATGATTTTAAAATTAGATAAAGAGGAAGATGGGAACATTAAGGCAAGTGATTCTAAAATTAGAGAACAAAAGAAACTATTTGTAAAATAAATCGTTGCAAATGCACCAATGGAATTGGAAAATTTTATAATATTAGCAGCTTAACATTGAAGCAAAATAGATTATCTACAGCTGCATGTACACATGTACTTATGCACAATTACTAACTCCGTATGTGCATTGTTGCTGCCAGCATGAGCAAACACTTCCTTCCGTTGGCATGCACATACACAGACCCTGGGTGTTTCCAGATGGCAAATGCCACACGTCGTCTTCTGTAAACGTAGTCTCATATTTCACCAAGCCATCATCCTCCAATGCCATTCATGTATTATTAAATGGGATAGATCTTAAACCATAGCGCATGGAACAGACCCTTTGGCCCACCATGTTTGTGCTGAACACAATGACAATTTACATATCCTCTGCCTGCATGTGATCCATACTCCTCCATCCCCTACATAGCCATGTGCCTATTTAAAAACCGTATCAATCCCCCTATCGTATCTGCCTCAACCACCAACCTTGGCATCGCTTTCCAGGCATCCATCACTCTGTGTGCACAATACATCAAATGCGGGCTGACCAAAGTCCTATCATGCTGCAACATGTCTTCCTGCCTCTTCCTTGTCCTGAACAATCATGATAAGCATACCACATGCTTTCTTTACCACTCTAGCTACTTGCATTGCCGTTTTGAGAGAGTTATGCACTTGGCCCCCAAGATCCCTCTGTATATCAATGTTCTTGAGGGTCTTACTATTAACTGTATACTTTTCTGTAATATTTGACCTCCCTAAGCACAACATCTCACACCTGTTCAGATTAAACTGTATCTGCCATTTCTCCACCCATTTCTGTAGCTGACCTATGTGTCAGTATCAATATCTTGTTTGAAAGAAAGGCCAAAGACCTGTTTCCATGTTGCATCTTTTCAATCAATTAATCAATAGAATCTCCAAAGATAGACACAAAAAGAGGCTGGACAGGCAACATCTCTGGAGATAAAGAATGGGTGATGTTTGAGCCGAGACCCTTCTTCAGATAGAATCTCCTTTCACTTAAACCATTTTTTAAGATCATGCTTGGCCCTGTCCTATTCTTCATATGAATATTTCTCCTTCATATGATCATCAAGTTCAATGTACAAGCAGATATCTCTCTGCACTGCCTCCTACCACTTCCTTGATCCTCTCCAAAGTACAATGCCCCTATTCTTCTTCGATTTGTGTTACTGGATGAGCTACAATCTTCTTCCATCATTCAGGGCATCCGCAGTGGGGCAGCTGGCAGAGCTTTTGCCTCACAGTTTCAGAGACCAGTGTTCAAATTCTGACCTGGGTGCTGTCTGTGTGGAGTTTGCGTATTCTCCCTGTGACCACCTGGGTTTCCTCCGGATGCTCTGGTTTCCCCCCACATCCCATAGATGTGCAGGCTTGTCGATTAATTGGCCTTTGCTAATTTCCCCATGTATGGAGAGAGTGGATGAAAACGTGGGATAACAGAGCAAATGTGAACGTGGGTATTTGATGGGTCAGCATGGATTTGGTGGACTGAAGGTTCTGTTTCCAAGCTGTGTCTCTCAATCAATCATATTCACTGGGAAGGTTTAAGCCATTGTCCTGAGCCCTTGTACACTTAAGAATTCCAAACAGTTTGCAGCCTCCAGCTCGGATTAAATTGGAACGTCCCACGTCTCGATTAATCCTGAGCTGAGCTCTGACTGAATATATTTGACGGCTGCCCACCTCTTGCCTGTTTCTGAAACGATAAGCCATACCTTTTTTGCCACTAAACGTGACTGCTCCAGTGCCCTTCTCATCAACCTTGCACACTCCACATTATGCAAAGCTGACTGTGCACAATTCTTAATGCTTGATTCTTCCTTTCAAAGTGTGGTGAATGTGACCTTTTCACCACTGTAAAAGATTTAAATGTAAGATTGTTGTCATCGGCAAAGCTATCTCAGCTGTCTTCCCATCTTCTAGGAAACAAATGTTACCTCATCCAAAGCTCTCTGCCATATCCTGGCTTTGGCTCCTCTGCCATATCCTGGCTTTGGCTCCTCTGCTCATTAATTTAAGTTGTCCACTAATTTCCTGGCATCTTAAAATTCAAATTCTCTTTTGCGTGGTCAGACTGTTATTTTGAAGAAGGCTTCGGTGGTGGATAGAGAAAAGTTGGAAGGCTTTGGACTAATTTGCCATGTCTTTGGACGTGCTCTGGTGGTTCCGAGGTCAGCTACAAGTGGCACCCCAGTGCATGGAGGCTGAGCGGTGGGAGGCAAGGGACGGCGTGTTCCAGCTGGGGGTATTTCATGGATCGCGCGCCGCTGGAGGCTCCACTGCCAGGTCAGGCTGCATTCTGCAATACCAACCTAGTACTTCTGCCAGGACAACGGGCCTTGGAAGGCTAACTTTATTCTTTTAAGAACTTGAAAGTTGAAGGGCGCTGGAAATGTGGTGTCTCTTTGTGGACTGTCTCGATGAAGTCTACTGTTGTCAGGCTACAATCATTACACTTTTGCTTTTATGATTGTGTTTATGTACAGTACTATTTTACTGAATTGTGTGCAAAACAAAGGATATCTGGATACTGTGACAATAAAGTACCATTGATTTTGTTTCACCATTATCTATTGTCCCTTCAGGCATTAAGGTCGCAAGCTGTGAAATTGGCAACTTAACTTCTATCGAAAATAATTTGATACCTTAGAACCTCCAGGTATCACCTTTAGTTCACACTTTTTTTGTCATTAAAAAGAAAGGAGCCCTTTTAAATAAATTACAAAAAATGCTTCCGAGTACAGTTAGGTTTAGGGTGTGGTTTATTATGGTCACGTGTGCAGTGAAAAGCTTTGTTTTGCATGCTATCCGATCAGATAATACTATAAATAAATACAATCCAGCTAAACTCAAGTGCAACAGCTAGAGCAAAGGGGAAGATACAGAGTGCAGAACATAGTTCTCAGCAGTGCATCAGTTCCATGGACTTCCACGGACCAATATCCACAATAAGGTAGAGGTGAATCGGACAGTACCCTAGCTTATTGAAGGACCATTCGGAAGCCTGATTACAAGGGAAGAAGCCGTTCCTGAGTCTGGTGGTGGGTGCTATCAAGGTTCTGTACCATCTTCCCCATGTGAGCAGTTAAAAGAAGGAATGACTGAGGTGGGTCAAGTCTTTGATGTTGGCTGCTTTTCCGAGACAGCATGAAGTAGACGGAGTCAATGGTCGGGGAGTCTGGTCTGTGTGATGGACGGTGCTACTTCCATAACTCTCTGCAATTTCTTGCAGCCTTGGGCAGAGATCCTAAACCACATTGTGATGCAACCCGGCAGAATGTTTTTTCTTTCTAAGGTGCATCAGTAAAGAGTTGTGTCATTGGAGATGTGCTGAATTTTCTCAGTCTCTTAAGGAAAGAGAGGTGTTGGTGTGCCTTCTTAGCTGTCTCATCAATATAGTTTGTCCACGACAGATTGTTGTTAATATTTACACGAAGGAACATGGAGCTCTCAACCGTTTTGGCATGATTGATGTTGATTGGGTCATGTACTGAAGTTGATGACTAGCTCCTTTGTCTTGCTGACATTGAGAGACAGGTTGTTGTCCTGACACCAAGTTACAAAGTTCTCTATTTTGTCCCTGTACTCTGTTTCATCATTATTCACGATCTGGCCTACCACAGTTGTGTTGTTAATACCAATATTCTGGCAACTGGTTGTCCGGCACCTCCTTTAACCTGGCACCGAGGCTGGTCATTCTAGCTGGACTATTCCAGTATTGTTGAACTCCTCTCTGAGGCCTTGACTTCTGGTCGGGCTGCAAAACATATAATCCAAAAAGGCTCTGGAACCAAGGGTGCCAGAAAATCACTGGTGGACCTGTGTCCATCTAAAGTTGTTGATTTAAAGCCTTATAGATAAGTAGGCATCTTGAAGATTGAGTAAATAATATAAACAAAGGCTAGAAGCTTCTTCCATATCTTCTGTAAGACATACCAGGGTGGTGATTGTTAAGTCTGTCATTTATAGTGTTAGCCAAACCAGCTACTAATCATGTCACCAAGGACTGAACATTCCTGCGTTACTCAGCAATTCAAGAGGGAAGTGACTGAGATGATTAGATCATCAGTGGTTTATTTTGTTGCCATTAATGATTCACAACATTGTTTGCAGAAATAATGAATTATGTATCTCTAACTTATGTGGTTTGTGGGAAACACTCATTTCTAGAAACAGATTAAAAAAAAGTTTCTTCCCCATTATGATTTGACAGAAAGCTTAAAGCTTCATTCCAGGCTATTTTGTTTATGTTCCATCGCTCTTCCACGTCACTGCAATCTGACTTTCTAATGCCGTGAGAGAAATGCTGTTATAAAAATGGTACCTGTAAAATCTTTCTTGTCCATCATATGACTACTGTTTTTCTCTGTTTTAAGTAAAACTAAATATTTTTCACATGGACACATTTTTGGCATGCAGTACAAATGAGTAAATTTTCTGGAAAGCGCAGTTTGACGGCGTGCTGTTTAGAGCTGTGATATGTTATCCAACCTGATTCAAGAATTAAATGTTGCACAACCTGATCCCTGGGTGGAAATGTCAAAGACTAGATGGCATAGCTTTAAGGAGAGATGGGCAAAATTTAAAAATGATGTGTGGGGCAAGTTTTCTTACACAAAGTAGTGGTTTCCAGGAATGTGCTGCCAAGGGTGATGGTGGAGGCAAATATGATAGTGGCATTTAAGAGGCTTTTGGATAGATACATGGATAGTCGTGAAATGGACGGATATTGATCATGTGCTACCAGAGGAGGCAAGTTTAACTTGGTATCATGTTCTGCACAGATATTGTGGGCTAAAGGGCCTGTTCTTATACTGCAGTGTCCTATGTCCTTAATTAACTCTGGGTAGCACTTCTGTCACTCGTATGTTTGACTGGTTTGGTGTATTAAATCCTTGCAAAACCCTACACGGGTCTAGACCTTGAATATGAGTATAATCTTTGGGACAGATGGAACGTAGAACAGTACAGCACAAGAACAGGCCCTTCAGCCACAATGTTTGTGTCGAACATGATGCCAAGGCCATCTTGTCTCAATGCACATAATCCATACCCCTCCATTTCCACATGCCTATCAAAGGTCTCTTAAATGCCACTACCATATCTGCCTCAATCACTAGCCCCGGTAGTGCATTCCAGGCACCTACCTCCCTCTGTGTAATAAATATATTGTATATATTTTTTGTTCATAAGGTCATAAGTGATAGGAGCAGAATTAGGCCATTCGGCCCATCAGGTCTACTCCACCATTCAATCATGGCCGATCTATCTCTCCCTCCTAACCCCATTCTCTCGCCTCCTCCCCATAACCCCTGACATGCGTACTAATCAAGAATCTATCTATGCCTTAAAAATATCCAGTGACTTGGCCCCCACAGCCTTCTGCGGCAAAGAATTGCACAGATTCACCACTCTAACAAAATGTCTCATCTCCGTATTAAAGGAACGGACTTTAATTCTGAGGCTATAAACTCTATTCCTAGACTCTCCCATTAGTGGAAGCATCCTCTCCACATCCATCTATCCAAGCCTTTCACTGTTAGGTATGTTTTAATGAGGTTCCCCCTCATCCTTCTAAACTCCAGCGAGTACAGGCCCCGTGCCGCCAAATGCTCATCGTATGTTAACCCACTCACTGCTAGGATCATTCTTGTAAACCTCCTCTGGACCCCCTCCAGAGCCAATACATCCTTCCTCAGATAGAGTACCCAAAATTGCTCACAATATTCTAAATACGACCTGACCAGCGCAGTATAGAGCCTCAACATTACATCCCTGGTTTTGTATTCTAGCCGCCTTGAACTAAATGTTCAACTACAGTTCAAAATGTTCAACTAAACTACAGTTGCCCTGCACATCTCTTTAAACTTTTCCTCTCACACCTTACAGCTATGGCCTCTAGTATCAGATTTTTTTTCCATCCTGGGTAAAATGTTTCTGACTATCTTCCCTGTCTATTCGTCTCATGATTTTCTATACCTATCAGGTGTTTCCGCAACCTATGACATTCCAGAGAAAATAATCTGAAGGGCCTGTCCCACTTAGGCGAGTGTAGGAGACTCTGCGCTTGCCACATGGTCGCCACATGTTCGCTGATGGTCTCTGGTGAGTCTCCTTCATGGACGCGAGGAGTTCCCGCATTCTCGGAAATAGTAGCGGCCTCAAATTTTTCAACATGGTCGCCATGGAGAAAATCGATAATCCTGTAGTCGTAGGAGCAGTTATGGTGAGGTCGCCATGTAGTTATGGGTAGTCGTAGGAAGTTTTCGTTAATCGCCTTTGCTGACCGGTCATTTTCAATGGATTATGGGGGGAAAAAAAATGTAAGAACGAGTTTTCAGAACGAAGGATAACAAATCGGTAATGTTAAATGTCCATTGAATTTCACAGCTGTGTATCTCTGGCGTATTAAAAGTAGTCTGGCTTCTTAAAAGTACCCTCTACCCCCCACTCTCCCCTTTTCCATCCTTCTTCCCCCCCTTTCTCCCCTCTTTTAAAGGACTTACTGTACACTATGCTAGCCATCTTAATTACAGCGCCAACCTTCCTGTTCATCGCGGTGTGTGTCTGCATCACCTTGGCTTTGTACCGTGTGAATTTCACACACACACACACACACACACACACACACACACACACACACACACACACACACACACACACACACACACACACACACACCACACACCCACACACCCACACACCCACACACCCACACCCCCCCACCCCCCCCACCCCCGATAATATATTAATATTATTCATTCGTTCCTTTTACCCCATCCCCCACCCTGTCCACTCACATATAGCCCCCAACTCACAGGCTCGTCTAGAGGGAGGGCAGAGGCACAGACAGAGGGCAGGGCACCGACTTCATCTCCAACAGCGGCGACCAAAGGACTGCGAGTTCAGCGGCATCAGTGCATGTCCCGACTTCATCTCTGGCAGTGTCTTTTGAATAACGGGGGGGGGGGGGGGAGGAGGAGGGAGAGGTCGGGGAGGGGGGGTGACTTCACTCGCAGCGCGTAGAAGACGGCAGACACACAGACCCATTGTGACGCCATCAGCGAAAGACAGTTATTTTTATTTCAAAGTTTTATCCGATTTTTGAACATTTCAATTAATAACCCAAGAAATAAAGCATCAAGTTTTCAGATTAGGCGATTTCGGACTCCACGGGAAAAATCTCTACCGGATATGTAAACATTTTACCGTTAGTGCTTTGTTTTTTCGAGAAGATGTGATTATACACAAACAAATAAACACACAAACAAATACACACACTTCCAAGATCAGACTTTTAAGTATATAGATTTAGATATGATATGTTATAGATGGGATAATTTCTTCCTTCTACCATTAGTTGTACTTAAAAATTGCAGTACCCTCCAGCCATGAATAGACAGAGTCATAATAGAAATCTTGTTATGCCTTCAAATGCTTCTTGGTATGTAATTTTTGGATCCTCTCTCATCATTGTATCACTATTGGATGTTACACTGTCAGATGCCCGCACATATTTGCACTCTCACCTCTGCGCAGAACACAATTCCTGTCACTGCATTGAGGAACATATGATCGGATTCAAAAGTGAGAAGTGTTCAAACAAAACTGCTGGTATGAATGAAAATGATCAATCAGAGGAATTCAAATTGAAAATGGAAGCAATGTGGTCGACGCATCTGCCAATCACCCTCTCCTCTCACCTGTATCTACCTATCACTTGCCACTTGACTCACGGAGTTACCCTGGCATTTTGTGGTTTTTTCCAAAATTCTAAAGGAGAAGGATTCAAGGTCCAAATGTTAAGGCATATCTAGTATTTTATTGAGGTGACATGGTTTGAAACATGGGCAAAAAAGACACATAAGGGAGAGGAAAACAAAATATATAGTGAACTATTCATGACTGAAGTTCTGGAAATTTTGGCTTGTTAGAGGATGTGATAATCGTTTGCCTATCCTGCCAGTGGAGTTGGAAGATTTTGCAGATGGTGTTGGTGGTATATCCCCAAAGTCTTTTATAGATATTCAACATCTCAAAAGCAAGTCCAATGCTCATGCCCAAAAAAAACAAAGTGCCAGGAGAACTCAATACGCCAGCAGCATCTGTGGAGGGAATTGACAGACACCTTTTCTGGTTGGACCCCTTCTTTGCCTGATAGTTTAAGGCACTGATTAAACTCTGCTGGGAAAGACACTTCAATTGCCTGCCCAATATTGAACAACGTAAGGAAACCTGCTATTTCAAGCTTTGTCACAGGAAGTGATTATCAGGCAGTTGAGAAAAAATTCTGTCTTAAAATCTTACTGAAAAAATACAACATTCTCACTAACTTCAGGGAATGTAGAAACAACGAACTGTAGATGCTGGTTTACCAAGAAAGACACACAATGCTGGAGTAAGTCAGCGGGTCAGGCAGCATCCCTGGAGAACATGTACTTGAGGATTGGGACCCTTCTTCAGGTTGAAAAAGGATCCCGATCCAGCATGCTTTCCATGAATGCTGCCTGACCCGCTGAGTTACTCCAGCATTTTGCTTACCTTAAGGTAATCACTGGCCCACGTCTACTCGCGGTGGAGGGCTGTAGAGAGTGGAAGTGAGATTCACAAATCTGTCCATCATGGGCAAACAGAAACCTAGCATCAACTGTGGAACGAGTGTACTTCCTCCAACTGGCCTCCCCTATCAGGCATTTCATGACCCATCTCTGATAGAATCAGGAGTTGCATATTGGCCTCATCAGTCACTTCAAAACCAACAGA
The DNA here is from genome assembly GCA_963514005.1 of Raja brachyura. Next base: position 12,273,039 of record OY740811.1, read on the forward strand.
AGCAGTGGAAACAGTTCATCCTTAATCCGGAGGGAGTGCTGAAGCAGATACCCACAGCATATTTTGCTTACAGAGTGATTAATCAGTTTTTTTTTGGTAATATAGTGTTGCCATGTGTAGTAATATTTTGTTTGTGCAATTGTTGGAGAACGGTTGCAGGTAATCTTTTCATTCAAAAGTCTGTCTTTTTTTCAACTGGGTATTTTAGACGGAAAGGGAACAGTTCTAGTCATAGGCGCAAAATGCTAGAGTAACTCAGCGGAACAGGCAGCATCTCTGGAGAGAAGGAATGGGTGATGTTTCGGGTCTCAACCTGTCCCGCTGAGTTACTCCAGCATTTTGTGTCTATCTTTGGTGTAAACCAGCATTTGCAATTATGTCCATACTTATATCCATACACAGTTATATCCATACTTTCTTATTACTTGCATGATATTTGTTGATCAAGCTGCTGTTTAGTGGGAAACCTCGTAAGATGTCTGGTGTGCTGTGAACAAACCTGAAAGAAAATCTGATCTATTTCTCGGTTTTCAATTCAAAGAAGATGTTTTTATGACTTGTTGTATTTTCGAGGTCATTTCTGGGAGTGTTTGTAATTGACAGGAAGACTGATCAGTCACATGCTGCATTGGTTGCAAAATCCATTCCTTTTGAAGTAATACAAAACTGCTAACTGAATTTTGCTAACATAAATATAATTTTAAACAGATGTTATTATCTGCCATTGCAGAGACACAGAGACACTTATAAGGCTATTTGAGCACCTCCGATATCTGTCAGATTTTTTTTTTAGCAATCAATCAAAAAATCAATTTGTTTGGTATTTGTAAAGTTCTATTGGAAACTTAAAGTTATCACTAGCATCGTGACAAGGCAATTACACCCGTCCTGAAATCCAGGAAATATTACCAAAGAATCCCAAACACCTGAACTGCTACTGCAGTGTTGGTGGAATCTTCAGGCTTTAGTTTTGTCAGATACTGGAGCAACAATTTGGTTCCATGACATTGACTGAGCCATGTTCTATGTTCCATTAATTCCTAGTTGCATTGCGAAGTGCTGCTTGGCAATGAATGTCTCTGTAATCTGATAGTTATTGAAAATGGGAAAGGACAGTATTAAATGTTTGCATGTATGGGTGGATGTACATAAATGGTAGATAGACACAAAAAGCTAGAGTAAAACTCAGCGGGAACAGGCAGTTTATCTGGAGGAAAGGAATAGGTGACGTTTCAGTTCAAAGCCCTTGTTCAGATGTACATTTGCATAGACACAAAATAGGTGGAGTAACTCAGCAGGACAGGCAGCATCTCTGGAGAGAAGGAGTGGATGACGTTTTGGGTCGAGATCCTTCTTCAGATGTCTCGACCCGAAACGTCACCCATTCCTTCTCTCCAGAGATGCTGCCTGTCCCGCTGAATTACTCCAACATTTTGTGTATATCTTCAATTTAAACCAACATTCTGCAGTTTTTTTTTCCCTGTGCATTTTTAATTTTCAAAATTAGCATCAGGAGAGAAATCTGATGACACAATTGTTGCAAGTGTGTGAGACGTGTTCTATGTACATCGTTTTTGTTCAATATCCTCTCATTGCATTTTTCAGGGAGTCCGCCTTTTAGGTAAACAAAGTTGCCACAATTTCTGTCAAGATCAATTTCCTCTGCTACTAACTTATTGGCTGACACCATTGTTAACATATACTCTGATTAAAATTAACGTTGGCTTTCCATTACAAATTTCTAGAGTGATGCAGTAAGTGACACCTGTACAATTTGGCAGTAGAGGCAGGTTTGTGGTCACACTTAGGATGCAGTAATCTCTTGTGTTGGAAAGATGCTCTTGCGTGCTCCATGGGATGATAGCAAAATCGGGTGAAGAGTCAAATAATTATTTATACTCGTAACCTTCTGGTAACGGTTGCAGAACAGATTGCATATCTGCAGTTTGTAGAGAGTCCCGAGAAGCAAACAAAGGGAAAATAACTTTAAGCTGAAGAAATGGTACAGAATGTACAGACATTAAAAAGAATTTTTAGTACCTTGGCACTGTTGTTTAATAATAGAGTAGCTCATCAAATCGCATCTCAGGAACAGTAAGTGTAACAGCAGGTGTGGGAAGTTAACATTGCGGGAAGGACATGTTTCGCTGGTTCTGGGCTCACTCAGGACCAATGTAATTTGAAGACAGCCCTGGACGAGACACAGGAGAATATTGTGGAATTAATCTAGCAACAACACTGAAATTTTATGAATTAAAGTACCAGCTCAACTGATCATATTTCTGTCCAGTTGTATCTTCAGTCCCTTAATTGTCCTTTTCAGAAACCTGTTTAAACCACCAATAGGACATTTGGGCATGTAGAAAGCAATACGTTTTGAAATCTTATTAACATTTGTGATGCTTAGGAGGATTAGCAATATAGTGTTTTTAACTTAAATGCAACAGTTACACCTGCTCAAGAAAATTATGCTGAAAAGCCTGCCCTCACTCGTCACTCTCCCTGGCTACTAACTGCAGCTGAACCAGGCGGCTTGGATCTTGTGATTCTATTTGATACTGAGGTGAAGTTCTGAACCCATTATTTCTCCAGCACTAAAACTGCCTCTTCCTCACGAGTAAAGAATGTTTTATTGTCATGTGTCCCAGATAGAACAATTAAATTCTTACTTGCTGCAGCACAACAGCATATGTAAACATAGTACACTGTAAACAATATAATAAACGAGTGAAAAAAAGTTAAATGTGGCCACACACACACACACACACACACACACACACACACACACACACACACACATATATATAATAGTCTTGTAGTTCAAGGCTTATTTGAGGTTGTAATGTTTAATAGCCTGATGGCTGTAGGGAAGAAGCTGTTCCTGAACCTGGACGTTACAATTTTTAGGCTCCTGTACCTTCTTCACGATGGCAGGAGTGGATGGCCAGGGTGGTGTGGGTCTCTGATGATGCAGGCTGCCTTTTTGAGGCAGTGACTCCAGTAAATCCCTTCGATGGTGGGGAGGTCAGAGCCGGTGATGGACTGGGCATTGTACACAACTTTTTACAGTCTTTTTCGCTCCTAGGCTTTCAAGTTACAGAACAAGGCCGTGATGCAACTAGTCAATTTGCTCTCTACTGTACACCTGTAGAAGTTGAAGAGAATCCTCTCTGATATACCAAATCTCCGTAATCTTCTCAGGAAGTAGAGGCGTTGATGTGCTTTCTTTATAATTGCATCAGTATGCTGGGTCTAGGAAAAATCTTTGGAAATATGCACGCCCAGAAATTTGAAGGTTTTGACTCTCTCCACCATATAAACAGAATTGTGGGTCCTCTTCCTTCCTCTTCCAAAGTCCACAATCAGTTAATTGGTTTTACTGATATTGAGAGCCAGGTTGTTGTGCTGGCACCATTTGATTAATCGGTCGATCTCACTACTATACTCTGACTTATCCCCATCTGTAATTCGTCCAACAATGGTGGTGTCGTCAGCGAACTTGAAGATGGAGTTCACACTGTGTCCGGCTAAACAGTCATGAGTATAGAGTGTGTAGAGCAGGGGGCTGAGCATGCAGCCTTGAGGTGCTTGCGTACTGATTGTTAATGGGGAAGAAGTGTTTCTGCCAATTCGAACAGACTGGTCTTGGATGAAGAAGTTGAGGATCCAACTGCAGAGGGATGCGCAGAGACCCAGTTCCGTGAGCTTAGTAACCAGCTTGGACGGGATGATGGTATTGAACGCCGAGCTGCAGTCTATAAACGACAGCCTGATGCAAGTGTTTTTATTGTCCAAGTGGTCCAGTGCGGAGTGGAGAGCCAGTGAGATCGCATCCTCCATTGACCTGTTGTGACAGTAGGCGAACTGCAGCGGCTTGAGGTTCTTGTTGTGGTAGGAGTTGTTAAGCACTATAACCAACCTATCAAAGCACTTCATCACCACAGACATTAGTGCCACTGGTCGATAGTATTTGAGGCACGTCACCTTACTCTTTTTGGGCACCTGTATTATTGATGCCCTCTTAAAGCAGGTGGGAACCTCGGACCTCAGTAATGAGAGGTTGAAAATGTCCACAAAAAAACTCCAGCCGGTTGGTCTGCACAGGTTTAGTGAACTCGACTGGATCTACCATCTGGTCCAGACGCTTTCCGAGGGTTCAACCCCTGAAGGATCTTCTGACGTCGGCCTCTGTAACTGTAATACCATCAGGGCGGGGGCTCGGTAAGACACATCAGTGTTCTCCCTATCAAAACGTGCGTAGAACACATTGTGCTTGTCACGGTGTGATGCTTCGCTGTCGCTTGAGCTGCCTCCTGATTTTGCCTTGTTGGAGGTGATGGAATTCAATTTATATGCGTAGGAAAGAACTGCAGATGCTGGTTTAAATCGAAGATAGACACAACATTTTGGAGTAATTGAGCGGGACAGGCAGCATCTCTGGAGTCTGAAGAAGGGTCTGGACCCGAAAAGTCACCCATTCCTTCTCTCCAGAGATGCCACATTACTCCAGCATTTTGTGTCTATCCAGAATTGACATGTTGCTTTGACACTCATTGATGTCCCAGTTAATTCCAGACTCGATAAATCCTTTTGCTGAATAACATTGTGTAATGAAATCTGGATTGGAAAGTTCATAGAACATATAGAAAAGTATTGCACAAGAAAGACACTTCGACCCCCAATGTCTGTGTTGAACATGATGCCAAGATAAACTAATCCCTATTGTCTGCACGTGATCCATATCCCTCCAATCCCTGCATATCCATGTAGTTATTTAAAATCCACTTAAATGCCACTAATGTATCTGCCTCCACCACCACCACTGGCAGTGCATTCAAGCACCCACCACCACTGTATGTAAAAAAACCCTGCGCCACATGTCTCCTTTGAACTTTGCCCCTTTCACCTTAAAGCTATGCGCTCCTCTCTTTGACATTCCCCCCAGGGAAAAAGAATCTGACTGTCTACCCTATCTATACCAATTTTTTCCTTCACGACTCCGACCACACCCCAATTTGGACTTCTTAACTATTCCCATTTCTTTGCGGTGACCTCCGCTGCATGTGTTTAAATCTTTGGAAATCCCTGGTTTAAAACACTTAATTTCTCTTCTGAGCCGCAACCGAAATGTGCCTTTTTAGCCAAGTAAATTTGGCGCCTGTTTGTTGCTCATTGTCACATTTTGATTGATAATTGTTCCTGAAAGATCAGGGATGTTTCGATCGATTTAAAGTTATTCTGTTATTGTTTGTGGTGGGTATCATTCCTCATTTTCGTGAGCCAGTTTACATTTGAGGGTGGTTGAGGCAATTGTATAGTAAATGAAAAATAAAATATTGTTGGAAATCTGAAATAAATACACAAAAATGCTAGAGATTCTCATCACCTTGGCAGGTTCTGTGGAGTCAAGAATGTTTGATTGTCATACGTCCCAGATAGAACAATGAAATTCTTACTTGCTGCAGCATCACAGAATATGTAAACATAGTGCACAGCAAACTAAAGTACACTAGTACATTAAAAAGGTGTATACAGTGCCCAACATAATGTTCGGGACAAATACCCTTCATTAATTTATTTGAGTCTGTGCTCCAGAATTTGAGATTTGTCATAGAAAAAATCACATGCGGTTAAAGTGCACATTGTCAGATTTTATTAAAGGGTATTTTTATACATTTTGGTTTCACCATGTAGAAATTACAGCAGTGTTTATACATAGTCCCCCCATTTCAGGGCACCATAATGTTTTTGGATACATGGCTTTACAGGCTTTTCTAATTGCTCAGGTGTGTTTAATGCAGGTATAAGAGAGCTCTCAGCACATAGTCTTTCCTCCAGTCTTTCCATCACCTTTGGGAACTTTTATTGCTGTTTATCTACATGAGGACCAATGACGTGTCAAATAAGCCATTATGAGACTGAGAAACAAGAATAAAACTGTTCGAGACATCAGCCAAACCTTAGGCTTACCAAAATCAACTGTTTGGAACATAATTAAGAAGAAAGAGAGCACTGGTGAGCTTACTAATTGCAAAGGGACTGACGGGCCAAGGAAGACCTCCATAGCTGATGACAGAAGAATTCTCTCTGCCTATACTCTATTTTTCCCGTGGTCAATTCGAATCCCGTTCCTTTACATTTGATGTTATATTTTACAAAAAATGTTGTATTTTTAAACTTAAAAACTCAAGATTTGGGAATAAAGGGGGGACCAACGCCAAAACGGTACACCGTAGCACATAGATCTTTGCATCACCTTACACACCTTTGTCCCGTGGTCCTTCCTGACACGTTTCCTTCATATTTGATATTTCACAAGTTATTGATATTTAAACGTTTGAAAACACAAAATTCTCAAAATAACTTATCGTGCTGTGAGAGGTTTCTGACAATTGCAGCAATTACGTGACAATGGCATCTCACAGATCAGAATGTCGGGGGAAGAGAGGGGGAGAGGGGGAGAGGTTGCGTTGGTGGACTAGGCCTCCCGTTGGAAAAACGGGTGAGTGGTGGAATATTGCCTTGGGGAACCAGGCCTCCAGTCGGGGCTATGGGTGAGTGGTGCAATATTGCTTTTGGGGACCAGGCCTCCCATTTGACAGGGACCCAACGGCTCCCACTTGGTCCAGTAATGAAGAAAAAAACCCAAATGCCTGTCCCACCAGATCAGAAACGCTCTTCAGGAGTCGGGTGTCTATTTGTCAATGACCCCTTTCCGCTGAAGACTTCATGAACAGAAACATAGAGGCAACACTGCAAGATTAAAACCACTGGTTAGCTGCAAAAATAGAATGGCTGGGTTACTGTTTGCCAACAAGTACTTCAAAGGGCAACCACAGTTCTGGAAAAAGGTCTTGTGGACAGATAAGACGAAGATTAACTTCTATCAGAGTGATGACAAGAGCAAAGTATGGAGAAGGGAAGGAACTGTCCAAGATCCAAAGCATACCGTCTCATCTGTGAAACACGGTGGTGGGGGTGTTATGGCCTGGGCAAGTATTGATGATACAACTGCTGATGGCAGTAGCATAATGAATTCTGAAGGATGTATTGACACATCCTATCTGTGCAAGTTCAAACAAATGCCTCAAAACGCATTGGCCGGCAGTTCATTCTACAGCAAGACAATGATCCTAAAGATACTGCTAAAGCAACAAAGAAGTTTTTCAAAGCTAAAATATGGTCCATTTTTGAGCGGCCAAGTCAATCACCCAATCTGAACCCAATTGAGCATGCCTTTTATATGCTGAAGAGAAAACTGAATGGGACTAGCCCCCAAAACAAGCATAAGCTAAAGATGGCTGCAATACAGGCCTGGCTGAGCATCACCACAGAAGACACCCAGCAACTGGTGATGTCCATGAATTGTAGACTTCAAGCAGTCATTGCATGCAAAGGATATGAAACAAAATACTAAACATGACTACTTTCATTGACATGACATTGCTGTGTCACAGATATTATGGTACCCTGAAAAATGTGGGTGGGGGGGAGGAGTCTATGTATAAACTGCTGTAATTTCTACATGATGAAACCAAAATGTATAAAAATGGCCTTTATAAAAAAAACTGAAAATGTGCACTTTAACATGTGATTTTCTTTTCTATTACAAAATTCAAATTGTGAAGTACAGAGGCAAATACATGAATAATGGGTCTTTGTCCCAAACATTATGGAGGGCACTGTATATAGACACTCACAAGCACACGTACACACAAAAAACAATGGAGATGTGTAATCATCAGCTTGAAACAATAGCAAGATCTCTCCGCTTTCAAGCATTTTGTTTGAGCTTTGAGCTTTTGACTTGCAACGTGTCACTTCAATGATAAAACACAAAGTGCTGGAGTAACTCAGTAGGTCAAGCAGCATCTCTGCAGGAGGACGTGGATAGACGGGATTTTGGGATGGGACACGACAGGTCCTGACCCGGAAAGTTGTATATTCATGCCCTTCACAGATGTTCAGCACTTTGTATTCTGCACAAGATTCCAGCTTCTGCTGTTCCTTGTGTCTCCTTGCACTTCACCACTTCACTTCATTGGAAGGCAGGGCATTCGGCGTGTCTACGTTGGTTGACAGGTATGCTGGCGTGTAATACAAGTGAAAAGGTTAATTATGTTAGCAGAGGCATGTTAATTCTTTCCTGTGAATCATGGAGCTTGTTGTTTAAAAATGCAGTAATGCCTCGGGCCTATAGCCGTAGGTGTTAATGAATGAGTCTCAAACAAGGAAAAGCCTTTTTAGTGTGGCTGTAACAGCTCAGAGCTTGCAAAGTACTTCTGATGACGGAGGGTGTCCCAAATGTGTTAGTTGGGAGGGGGGGGGGGGGGGGGGAGTGTGTTGAAGGGCGTTGGGGCGAGGATCAGATACTGCTGAGTTGGTGGTGGAGGGCCTGCGCTGGTATTAGTGGAGCCGATCGCTGAATGGTGGGGGCGGGGTGAGGATGTGTGAAGCAGTTAGGCAAGGATTAAGAGTCTGAAGAAGGGTCTCGACCCGAAACGTCGCCTATCTCCTTCGCTCCTTAGATGCTGCTGCACCCGCTGAGTTTCTCCAGCTTTTTGTGTAACCCTAGGCAAGGATTAAGTGTGGGGAGAATGGTCTCGACCCGATACATCACCCATTCCTTCTCTCCAGAGATGCTGCCTGTCCTACTGAGTTACTCCAGCATTTTGGTCTATCTTAAGAGTGGGAAGTCTTGTTGATATCATGGAGGCGCCCTCAAAGGAGAGCTGTTAAGTAAATAAATTCTGTGGAATCTTCCCGAGTTGTGATTCCAATGCCGGGTTGAGTCCCCCTTTATGCTTTGCATTGTTGAGCAAGTGGTGCCATTAAACCTAATTGGGTAGATGTTGCCAAGTGACATATGGTCTTTCAATTATAGTGACCTAGTTTCTCCAGGCTGGGCATCACAGGATTAATGTGGGTATCTGACATACAAGATCGATCAGAGCAAGTTCAGTACGTGAAAGGAAGCACTCGGTTAAATTTCTGGGGTGGTGTGATTCAATCCGGAAATAAGCAGAATGAAGTCGAACTCCAAGAAACATGGATTTTTTTGTATGGCTAGCACTGGACGAGGCAGTGCCGTGAGACCGAATTTCTAGATAACCTTGTTTTACCTTTATTGTATATTGCTCCCTCTAGTGGTTTTACCAAGAAATTATATATGACAACATTTTAAATATCAGATGAGGCTTCTTTCAATGTAATCGATCTGTGATCAGAAACAACTCATTTTTATTTATTTATGAGTGAAGATTGTTGTTGAAAGCTTTAAACTAATTATAGAGATTGAATTTGAATATTGGAGCAATGTGGAAGAAATGTGTGTTTTTGTGTAATTCTCATTTATCAGCAAAATGCTTATGTGTTCTCCATATAACTGCTGGAGTAAAATAGTTTCTGCATATAGCAATGCATAACAATATATGAAATATTATTTGGATTTGAGCAAAGATTAAGCACAACTATCTTTGGTTTTAACATCACTCACTGCAACTTAAATTGCTGTTACGGTTTAATTGTGCATCTGTCGGCTTTATCACCATATTGTTATCAAGTCGAATTTCGTTTAGATGAAATGGCATTTTAAAAAAGCCGACACCAGCATTAGGATTTTTTGTTAAGTTGACATGCCCACAACAATAATGCTTCTGACCTGACATTAATCAGTGTCCATATAGGAGTATTATGACCTCCCAGTCATTGTGGAATCATAATAATTCTTACCAAGGTAATTACTCTTCGTCAAAACTATGTTTAAAAAAAAAAGAAAATGTTGCTTTCAAGGAAAATCTGGCATATGCTCAGGGGTTTGTGGCTAAATAGCAAGCAGTTTGCAGCAATTGAGAATGAATAGGTTTGAAAATCGTGACCTTTCTTGGATGTGTGCCCAGATTAGGTTATTTCAATGAGTGGTTAATATATTCACATTGATTCTTTGTTTCATTACAGGTCAATATTTATCCAGCATCCAAACTTGTGTTTTTAAATACTCTGCAAGCTAGCAGAAACCAAAAAGAAATCTTAATTACTCAGTACTGATGAAATATTCAGGGGCAGACAAACTTCAAAGTGCCGCTAACGCTTTGAAGTGCCATAAAAGGCCAACAAAATCAGCCATGTATAACATTTTATAAAGTGAACTATTGGTAACATTTGCCGATGATGCATTTCTGTCAAATGGAACACGAGGTCACTCAGTTTTGAAGTTTATTTAAAAAGTGAATGCTCTTTAACATTTAAGCACAACAGGGTGGACTGGCACCTTGAATTTCCCGTCCATTGTTTAGCTCTGTGATACTATTGCACTTGCCATCATAGACAATTGATCTAGTGAAATTCCTTTTTATACCTGTGCCCCTTGATCTCACTCTACATTAGAAAATTGCTAGGCCTAATTAACTGTTAAAGGTCTCTTTAAAATAAATCACTTTTCACTCTGCTTCCCAATACGTTTTAGCCTCTTATTGAAAACCCACCTTTACCAGATTTGCTCTTTGAAGCGGTAGAAAAGGAAAACAATTTCCAAGTGATGTTGGAGAGCTTTTAAAAAAAAAAGTATAGAAATATTGTTTTGCTGAGGGATTGCAAAAATGGAAAACAACCTACAAATTTGTTTTCCTCCCCTCTTATTTTCCTCCCGGATTTGCTTGCAGTATGGTCAAGGGGATTAATCTTCAAATTATGGATAATCCAGGATAATCATGGAGGGTTGGTGACCCCAGTAGTGATGTGGATTTGTGCTAAATATGGGAATTAGATAATTTGTTGAAAATGCAAAAACATTACAATTCCTCTGTGAATGCGCTATTTAAATCTTATTATTACCATTCATAAGACAGGAGGCCCATGACTTGCAAAAAAAGGCCTTGTCTAACAAAAACGTAAATGGCTTTATTTTATTGACCTTGATAAATGAGCCAGAAAGCTTGCATCAATAGCTTTTAGCTAATTTCTTGTTTGCCGTCAAACCTTTCCTAACCCTTTTCCCTTTTTATGAACTTGAAAAGTGTTAAACACAATATTTTAATTCATCATCTGGAATGATGATCCACTGCGTCAAGTGTCATATCATATTTTTGTGAACTCCTGGAATGGATCTTTCTATCTTGACATTCTTCATAAGGTTAATTAGAGAGAAATGAAAAGGGATCTCATAGGAAGTGAGCCCCAAGGAACTAGAATCAAAGTACACAAAGTACTGGAGGAAGCCAGCGGGTCAGGCAGCATCTGTGGAAGGATACTCGCCCAAAAGTCCTCTGTCCATTCCCGCCAGTGAGTGGAGATGACTTTGGGTGAGTACCCTTCCTCAGACAGTAGAAAAGTCCCGATCCAAAATGTCAATATGAGTGGAGATGGAGTGGAGAAAATGCAGATTGAATTTAATCCAAGGTTAAATGTAAGGGAAAATTATACAATTAATGGCAAGACCCCGTCGGGTCTGATCGTCGGGTCAAATTTTCCCCCGTGGCCTGGGCACTAGACTTCTGGCCCAGCCATAACTAGCGGATCCACTCCCAGCCAACTTCCGCAGCCAATCCGTGGGTCAAATTGGACGGCTGCAGCAGGGGCTCTGGAACTCCGGCCAGGCTGGAGCCAGCTGATCCATTCCCATAGCCGATTTCTGCGGCCAACTTTGCAGGCCGGTATCTCGGCCCCTCCCAAGGCCGTAACCACTGATCTGGCAAAATGGACAATATGGCAAGGCTCTGGAATCAAGAGTGCTGGAAAATCAGTGGTGGACCTGTATAAGAGGAAGTAATTCTCTTTTTGCGTTTGAGTCAACAGAAGTCCGCAGCAGGGTGATGTCATCCGGTTCGACATCCATAGGTGCCCGCCCTAAAAAGGGCTTATGATCCGGGTTGGCCCCAAGCTGCGGCGCTGCTGCTGTCTCTGTTTGTTGTCGTTCGCCTCATGATGCAGCTTTACAAGACTTTGGTTATGCTGCATTTGGCAAAGATATCATGGCCCAAGGAGCCTGTTTCTGTGCTGAACTGTTTTATGTTCTGACAGTTAAACTGTGTTGAAGATATGTGCTGAATAGGTTGTTCCCAAACTCTGACAAAAGTGCATATTTTAGAAATTTATTGATGTCAGCTTTTCTCATTCTTTGAATATTTCTCAGTTTGAGCATGAATTACATTTGTGTCATTCGTTGATCACCTGTTCTTGGTAGCAATATCATGAAAATAAAATCACAAGAGTTTCCAACTCTGTCACATGATATTCCCTCTTAATTTAATTTGTCCATTCATGATAACAATGGTTGGCATTAGTAATTTTACTTCATGCTTATGATTAATTCAGTTATTCTATCTTTGTTATTCTATTCCAACTGGAATAATCCAATAATCCAACTGGATAACTGGTTATCATCATGGCCATATACATCCCACCACAGGCTAATGCTAACCTAGCGCTAGCACAGCTGCACTCGGCCATCAGCAAGCAGCAGGATGCTCACCCCGACGGTGCCTTCATTGTTGCAGGGGACTTTAACCAGATGGACCTACGAGCTGCACTCCGCAAATTTCACCAGCATGTGCAGTGCCCTACCAGGGGCTCAAACACGCTGGATAAAGTGTACACCAACATCAAGAACGCATACAGAGCCCTCCCCTGCCCGTCCCTGGGAAAATCCGAACACCTCTCACTGTTTCTACTGCCTGCATACAAACCCCTCATCCGCAAGACCAAACCTGCAATAAAGACGATCAAAATATGGCCCGAGGACGCCACCCTACAACTCCAGGACTGCTTTGATCGCATCGACTGGGACCTGTTTGCACAACAGGCTACCAGTGGTACAGAGTTAGACTTGGAGGAGTACACATCCACTGTGCTCTCCTACATCAACTGCTGTGTGGAGTTTGTCACAGTGGACAAGGAAATAAAGATGTTCCCAAACCGCAAACCGTGGATGAACAAGGAGGTTCAGAATCTGCTAAGGGCACGCAACATTGCCTTTAAATCCAGGGACACTTCTGCCTACAGTGCTGCCAGGTCAAACCTGAACAAAGGCATAAAAAAGGCCAAAGACATCCACAGGCAAAGGGTAGAAGACCACTTCAACACCGCGGACACCAGAAGCATGTGGCAGGGTGTCAGGGACATCACTGACTACAAGAGCAGCCCCGTCTGCCCCCACAGTGATATCACACCTTCTTTGCCCGCTTTGAAACTGGCAACACCACCAGGAGAGGAATATAACACTGAGCACCCAGCAGGAACAGTGCGTTCTGCGTAGGATCAATCCACGCAAGGCTGCAGGCCCGGATGGAGTCCAGGGTAGGGTATTAAAGGACTGTGCTGTACAGCTGGCAGAGGTATTTACGAGGATCTTCAACCTGTCTCTATCTCTGGCAACGGTCCCCAAGTGCCTGAAGACAGCTACCATAGTGCCGCTGCCGAAAAAGTCTAAAGTCACCAACCTGAATGACTACCGCCCGGTTGCCCTAACTCCAATACCAATGAAGTGCTTTGAAAGGCTGGTCCTCTCCCACATCAAATTCAGCATCCCTGCATCATTGGACTCTCATCAATTTGCATACAGGGCAATTCTCTTCACACTGTCCTGACCCACCTGGAAAGACAGGGCACCTACGTGAGGATGCCCTTCATTGACTATAGCTCTGCCTTCAATACGGTCATCCCCACTAAGCTCACTACCAAACTCCACCAGCTAGGCCTCAGCTCACTGATATGCGATTGGATTCTGAATTTTCTGACGGAGCGACCGCAGGCAGTGAGTCTGGGGCCGCACCTGTCCGCCACTATCACCCTGAGCACCGGCACACCACAGGGCTGTGTACTGAGCCCCATGCTCTACTCACTCTTCACCCATGACTGTGGCCCTGCATTTGACAACAACACCATTGTCAAGTTTGCAGACGACACAACGGTGATCGGGCTGATCACCAACGGTGATGAAACAAACTATAGAGCGGAGGTGCAGAACCTGGCGGACTGGTGCTCACAGAACAACTTGTCGCTAAACACCTCCAAGACCAAGGAGCTGATTATCGACTTCAGGAGGTCACAGAATGGGGAATACGCCCCAATCTCCATCTACGGAAACAGTGTGGAGAGAGTGTCCAGCTTCATGTTTCTGGGCACTCGCATCCCAGAGGACCTCACATGGTCCACCAACACCACTGCGCTGGTCAAAAAGGCACAGCAACGACTGTTCTTCCTGAGAACATTGAAATGGACTGGTCTGCCCCAACAGCTGCTGACGACCTTCTACCGCTGCACCACAGAGAGCATACTAACGTATGGCATCTCTGTGTGGCATCTCAGCTGCACGGAGGCAGAGAGGAGAGCTCTTCAGCGCGTTGTCCACAGCGCACAACAGATTATTGGGACACCGCTACCAGTGTTGGAGGGCATCTACCACACACGGTGCTTCAGGAAGGCCGTCAGCATACATAAAGACTCCTCTCACCCTTGTAATGGACTGTTCGAACTACTCCCTTGCGGCAGATGTTACAAGGCCTTCTACGCCCGCACTACCAGACTCAGGAAGAGCTTAATTCCCAGAGCTCTGAACCGGCCCTGCTGAGTACCCCCCCACCCCCATAGACTGTCTCCCCCGGCCTCGCACTTTAGTCTGTGTTGATATTACTGTTCAAATGTTCGTTTTTACAAACCTTGTTCTCGGGGGTTGCAAACCGAAATCTCGAAGTTGCTAACCAAACCAAATCTCGTTGCACTTACGTGTAATGGCAATAAAATATTATTATCATTATAAATGAAACGCTACACTCGTTTGTGCATGAATCCAGTACATTTTCTTTTTTGGAATAATCAATTTGTGAATCTCAAAGTGTGAATACGAAAATCAACCCATCCATCATCAATGCTCACTATTTTGCATTAATCTCTTTATATGTTGCGACGTACAGTTCTTGAGGTGTTACTTTCTAAAAATTGTTTTTTAGGTGTTCTACCCCTGGTGATTGTATTAGAGTTTACATAATTTTTTGTTTAGATATCTAAATTGGAAACCATTTGGGGAGGGGAGGAGGTGGGGGAAACTTTTTAATCTCTTTCCTCGACGGAGATCCGTGTCGTATCTCTGTCCGCACTGCAGCCTAACATCGTGGAGCTGCCGGCCTCTTGCCGGGGACCGACTTTGGGATCTCCAACCGCTGGATACTGCGGATTTGTCAGGGATCGATTTCGGGAGCTCCAAGCTACAGAAGCTTCGACCGCCCCGATCACGGGAGTTTTGATCACCCCGACTGCGGATGGTTCGACTCCCCCGACTGCAGTAGGAAAAAGGAGGAAAGAAGATTGGATTTTATTGCCTTCCATCACAGTGAGGAATGCGGAGGAGCCGCTGTGGTGGATGTTTATGTCCAATTTTATGTAGTTATGTGTCCAATTTTTTGGTATGACTAAGTTGCAAAACATACTTGCCTAATAAATTACCATTATTTGACTAATCTTTTGGAGTTCCGTGAAGATGCATCCAGCCAAGATTCAAGTGTTTAATTATCATTTCCACCAGGAATGGAACAATGAAATGATTACTTGCCATGGCTTTGCAGGCCCATTAACTTGATAACACAACCAATAAATATGAGACAGAAATGGGTGTAGACGTAGCAGATGGAGTTGAATTTGAGCAAGTGTGAGGTGTTGCACTTTGGGTTAAATGTGAAGGGAAAATATACAATTAATGGCATTCCTCTTAATAACATTGTTGTAAGGAGGGATCTTAGGATCCAATACCATAACTCCTTGAAAGTGGCAACACAAGCAGATAGAGGGGTAAAGAAGCCATGCGGCATGCTTGCTATCATAGTTCGGGGCATTGAGTACACGAGCCAGGAAGTAATGATGCAGGGATTTGTAAGACTGCACCTGGAGCATTGTGTGCAGTTACTCCATTACAGGTAGGATGTGGAGGCTTTGGAAATGGTGTATAGGTTTACCAGAATGTTGCCCAAATTAGAGGATACCGGTTGCATAGGAATATCACCTTTATAGAAATGGAAGGTATGAATGTGTGCAAGTGGATAAATTATGTTGACATCAGGAGTTGAGGCACATTCCCTGAAGTTAAGCTTTGTTGGAACAGTGTAGGTGGTTGAAAGCAGAATGGGAGTGTGATGGGGAACTTAAGGGGCAGTTGTCTGGAAGCTTGGGGTCATGTTTGTGCACTAAATGGAGACATTCTCCAAAGCAGTCAGCGAGTCTGCAGTTGGTCTCCCTAATGTGAAAGAGAATTTACCCGTTACATTTTGTTGCTCTAATGAATCATTCTATAAGGACACTGAACTGCAGTATGTGATAAATCATTGATTTTCTGGGCTTGGCAGCTTCATCACTTATGGAATGTCAACTTTTCACTTCAGTTTGAGCCTCTTAGTAGTGACAGTTAATGAATTTGAATGACAGCAGTTCCGATTCATTTTTTTCCCAATGACGTTTGTGTTGTAAACCATTTTCTTGAGGCATTCTGTCAGATCAGGAGAAGACAAATTTGATATTTTAATACTGTATTTGTTTCTTTGGCAAAAGACGTGGAGATCTATTTATCTGCTTCTCCCAGGGGTCAGCGTTACCATGGATTTGAGGCTTGAAGAGCTTTCCATGCTGTTTTTCACCTCTAAAATAGTGGATTAAATGGTTATCCTTTAGTAAGCCAAGCTGGTAGATACTCAAATGTTATCATTAATTGCTCAACCATGTTGTTACGGGTCAGATGATGTAGGAATAACATCCAAGTCTTCAGCACGATAGTTTTAATGTTCTAGGTACTTTTACCTTTCATAAGAATATTTATGTTAAACTATTATTTATTGCAGTATTTGCCCAATTCCGTTAGGCAGTATGTCTTTATACTGCGATGCTGCAGGAGAGAAACAGTATTACCTTAGTTTAATATCATCCTGTGCAGTGGCTTTGATTGTAGTGCAAACATAAATGGAAATGATCTATTTCTTCTGCCAGTAAGTGGCTCTCCTCTTTATTCTTTTCCATGTAAGACGTTACTTTCAAAGTAAGACAAACACCAATATCTATGTGGTGGAATTATTCCCCCTTAGAAAAATAAGAGTTTGGTGGAATTCAAATTACCACACCATGATGCTGACTTCTATTAACATCTGGCAAGTATCGGAATGTTATGCTTATTTGATTATGTTAACAATGAACACTCAGAATTATCATCAAATATGATTTAGGAATGCTGTATTTTCAACGTGGGCTTATTGTGGGCTTGAGTTATTGGGAGAAAGAAGGCAGCCAGCCTGGACTTCTTTTCCGTCGGAGCGATGAGGCTGAGGGGCGACACACAAAATCATGATGGGCATGGATAAAGGGAACACCCGATATTTTTCCCAGGCTAGAGGATTCTAATCTGGGAAACTAGAGGGCATCGACATAAGGTGATTGGTGAGAGACTTAGGTAGCTTCTCAGGGGGATCCTTTTCACTCGGAGGTATCTGGAACAAGGTTGCAGAGGAAGCTTTAGAAGTGGATACAATTATGACTATCAAAAGATATCTGTATAAATATATGGAGAGGAAAGGTTTAGATATGAACCTCGGGCCACTGACCAAAATTGGACCAGACGGGATTGGAATGGGGTCAATAATTTTGATTTCATGCTTTGACTTTGATTTCAATGATTGAATTTGATTTTTATTTCATGCTTTAATTTTATGATTAATAAGCTGCAGTCAAAATAATGTTTTTAAAGCTCAAATTATTTTCACAGAATTATCAATTCATTTACCGTGCTATCTAAAAATATGGGCCGTAAATCAAAATGCGTGATCAGTTTTTGGCCGCGGATGAGAAAGATTGGGTGTCGTTGGTTCAGAGTGATTTGGCCCAAATGCAGGCAAATGGGACTAGCCCAGAATGTTAACTTGGCTCACATGGACAAGGTTGGGTTGAAGGGCCTGTTTCCATGCTGTACAGCTCCATGACTTTATTAAGAATTGTTTTGATGAGTAAATGCTCAGGTGCTGGACTGCCCTCAACGATTTTGTGGGTGGCAGCAAGTTTGGGGACTGTCATGTTCCTGTGGTCATGGCTAGAAATCCTGACCTTGTTTCCAGTTACTTAAAACAGTCAGTTCGTTTCAGCATTGTTTGCACTTCCTAACCAAAGCTGGGGTTGAATTTAGCTCTGGTCGGTCTGAGTATGAATCGTGCTTGAGTGAATTTGACAAATGATAGTGGCAGTTAAAGTTTTTACCGGGTGTTATTAATTGTTGCACATTTCCTTGTCCTGAATCATGTACTTGTGGTTAGCTCCGAGTTATACAAGAAATCTGAACCAAGACATTTTCTCAATGAGAATTTCGCTTTCATCACAAATATATAAAGTTGAAGGCACGCCAAAAGCTCGTGAAGGCATGTAAGATTTGACTTGCAAGTCAAATATTTTGAAGTGAAAAATCTTCAGTTTTTTTACCTCTTTACATAGAATTCCCATAAATAGTATACAATTACTTGATTAATTCTTAAAACTTTGGATCATCTGATGGTATTTTTAACGCTAAGCTTATTTACTTCTACCAGATGAACAAAGTATAACTATTTTAAAGATACTCAATTCAAGTATCTACCAACAGCAGCTTAGAGTTGTTATATTTTTCAAAAAAAATTCTGATTTCCTCCAGTGAAGTGATGTACTCTCGATGTAATGAATTTCACAGTTATGAGATCAAGAATATGAATGAACATCAACAAATGCAGGTTCTAGAGATCTGAATTCAAATCTGAAAAGGCTGGAAGCTCTCAGTAAATCGGGCAGCACTTGTGGAAAGAGAACCAGTTAATGTTCCAGGTTGAGGACTCTTCATCAGGATTGGAAATATGTGAAAAACTTATCAAATTGCAGAGAGGGTGGGGGCGATACACATAAAACAGAGTACTTCTGATACGAGTCAGGTGTTTATGGAGCCATTATGGTTAAATATGACACAGGAATCATTCAGCTAAGTGGATTCATGCTGACTCTCTCAGTAAAGTAAAACCTGTGCCCCATTGCGTCGTTATAACCTATTCTTTCTTGCAAGCCCATCAACACCTGCCACTTACCTACTACTGGTAATTTACAATTGCCAGTTAACTCACCAGCACATCTTAGGGACATGGGAAGAAAACTGAAGCACCCGAGGGAAGGTCACTTGGTCATAGGGTGGGTGTGTAAAGTGCAGAAAGCACCTGAGGTCATAATCAAAACTGAGTCATGGGAACTGTGTGGCAGCAGAAACTGTTGCATTTCTGTAATGCCTTGAATGATCAATAGATTAATGAGGCATTTAGAGAGAGAGAAAATAAATAAAGGGACATGCACTTTTGGGACTCGTTATTGATTAAAGAATAAGAAGAATCTTTCCATCTTTCTTGGTTTGGTATGGGTTTGTTTGCTGCCCCTTGATGCACGCATGCTTAGCTGCTGAGGGCTAATACTTGTGAAAAAACATGTTTAATCAGGTGAGGCTGATCTGAAACTGGAACAGAATTAGACATCCTCCTGCCAGCTTTTCGCTGCAGGAACAACTTTTTTGAGTAATTCATAGCTGTGCCATCTGTGTGACATAAATGGAGGACATTGCAATAATAGTTTTGTTTGCTATTTACTTAGTCATCGAATGAAATGGACCAGCATTGTTATCTGCACAGTATACCATTGTTAAACATTTTGTTTGACTGACCCAATCTACATCAATAACGTAATGAGGATGGAAAAACGACAGGAGTATTTTTCAAGCATATCCCTCCCTATTTGCTGATGAATATTAACTGCTAATCTTATTTGAGATACTTTGAAGAGGAATAGATTTGTCAGTGATTTGTATTCACTGATAAAACCTGTGGACACAGTTCATATAAAAAAACCCAAAATGTTTTATTTAGCTCTTGCCACGTTAGGGAACTGTGTGAAGGTTACGCTTGTTTCTTATGAAGGTAATGTAGAGTCTGTTTTTTGATCTGTGTTAGATTTATTGGTACATCTGCTCCTGTGCAGGGAAGTTTACAGCGCTGGTCCTGCAACAAATAAGCAAGTTAGGTGGTTATTTTAGTTGAATAACTCCAAATATATATCAAAAGAGATTTGGGAATCTTCTTCTTCTTGCGTAGGACGTGCACAGCCTAAAGTTGTAGATCAAGGGTAGACATCCAGGCCAGGACAGCATCAGTTACTGGGTGGATGGATTTGATGCAACCAGGGAAAAGCCTCGGTAAGCAGTCATTCACGATGTGTGGGATGGTCTGGATGGTCGCATTTGCAAGCAGGGCTGTCTGTCACCCGCCCGTCCCCCCCCCCCCCCCCCTCTTGAACATTTCAAGAAGCTCTTTTGTGTTCATTAGTACTGTCACTAATAACAGGTAACAGGAACTGTTAACCCCAAAGTCACAGACTTTACCATTGACACTGTGCTTTCCTGGGGTTTCATTCAGTCAGGGATTTCCCACTCTGACCCTTAATTACCTGTGCAATTATTACCCCAATTGGTCTGGCTAATCTTCGTATAGCTCTCTGATCATCTGTCCCACCAGCTTTCCTGCTATTTTTTGTGAAACACCTGTTCCTCTGCAATGTGCAGAAGATCAGTAGGTAGTCATTTCATCTTTGGATTTAGGCTCCACCAATGAGATTCTTCAGGATTCTCAATGAAGCTGAAACATTTTGATCGAGAACTATTTATGTATTTACTGGGGCATTTTGGACAATCTGGCAGCTTCCTTTATGACAGTATACCTCCCTCTTACCCCTATTTGGCAATAAGGCGCCTTGAAGTCGACTTGGCTATTTTCAACATGTTTTCTTGGGTATAGGTTCACCAGCCAAAAGCATACACAAGTTGCCACTAGGTTGCAAACAAGTTACAAAAGCAGGATTAGAGCATCTACGTTTGCTCAGCCATTCAGTAAGATGGTTTATTCTTCCTGGACTGTAATCTTAATGTCCAGCAATCTATCTCTGTGTTGTGCATGTTTATTGCCTAACCCTTTCAAAAATTCACATATATTTGAGAGAATGAACCTCTTTCATCTCAGTTCTGAAAGGCTATGCCCTTACCTTGAGACCATGGCCTGCAGGTCCAAGAGCAGATGCGTTGTTTGTTGTGGGAAAACTAAACAAATCAGTTTGCAAAATTTTCCTTGTCTTATTGAACATGAAGTATGTAATGATTTTCTGTGTCCCTGGAAGTCGTGTTACTGATATTCATTGTGTCATTTTCCTTCTCTCATCAGATTGTGTTTACATAGAGAGTCGTCGTCCCAACACACCGTATTTCATCTGCAGCATCCAGGAATTTAAACTGGTGAGCGCCATATTCAGTTACGCGTGATTAAGCCTTTCCTCCCCCTCTGGAATTGGGTGACAATTTAATGTCATTAATTTGTTCAAATATTTTACATTCTTCTGCTGCAAATTCCATCTTTTCTTGGCTGGGTCTAAAATTATGGATTGTTCTTGTGTGTTTGAACGGACTGTGTGGAATCTTTCACCCTTGATGCAAAAATGTTTCTTAACAAATCCAGCTCTGAAGCCCAAGTTGAAAGGTGGTTGGATGCTGATTGTTCAAGGGTGTGTGCACTGTCTCCCAATGTTAATGCCTTATTTGCCAGCAAGGGTTACCAGAAAATAGTATGTAGCAAGAAGCAAACATTGATTACTGTTAGCCAAATTCCTCGCCCAGTGTGGAGGTTCATGTTTGAATTTACAAAATTGAGAGTGGATATTATAAGAATGCGTTAATTTGGAGCTTGTTATGAAATGGTTATGATTTGCTATAAATGGAACAGGAACTTGCCTGAAAAAAATTATTTCCCTTTGGGATGTTTAGTATATTGTGTATGGATACATTGCTTTGAAGACATTGAACGTATTAAGCATTTTTTTCTCTTGGTGAGCACTATTCACATCATCATATTTGCATTGTGGATATAATTATTAACTACCATCTTTGTTATGCTTGTAACCTGACTTATTTGTTGCAAAAAATGCTGTGAATTATGACACATTCAATTTTTGTCAAAGGATCAAATATTTAGTTACATTTTATGCTAGGGCAGCAATTGATATTTTATAATTCTTTATGATTATATTGTTTTGATTCCTGGATCTGCACTTATGTGTCTGAATCCCCCCCCTATATGTCTTCAATCAAGCATATTCAGGAATGAGAAATGTCTGCTATTCTGTCAATTTAGATGGAGTGAAACTATATTTCATTGAACATTCCAGCAAAAGGTTGTGGATGGCAACAATACATTTCAGTAAATACCAATCCACGCCTCTTCTATGAACATTTCAGCTACGATTTTTGCTAGGTATAGGAAAATCTGTTTCTTGGGCAGTTGTCACTCTTGGTGCTGCTGTTATACGGCTCCAGTGAACCAGGTATGATCCCGATCTTATCTGCTATCAGTGTGGAGTTTGTGTGTTTATCCTGTGACTCCGAGGGTTTTCTGCCACACCATAGAGATGTACTTCAAGGTTAACAGGCTTGTGGAACTTGCCATGAGATTATTGGGTGACATGAAAATCAGGGGGAAGTTTATGGTCATGTGAGGTTGAAATGGCCGCTGAGAAAATGAGTGGAACTGTTGGGGAATGTCCTGAGAGCCTGAATCGATTTGATGGGCTGAATAGCTTCATCATATTTTTTTTCAGAAATATGAGAAATAAAAAGGTTTTGCTTGAAAATTCAAAGTAATGTCCAAATATTTCCATGATAGCATGATTCATTGAATTTTCTGTTAACTACACTATTTTATGGAGATGAAGCCTCCCAAGGAATGCTGTTCAAATCTGTTTCGTTGCCGATCAAGAAACCAAACAAAAATATGTTGATTTTTTGGACTTTGATGAACTCCTGAAGATGAGTAAATATGAGATGAGGCAAAGGCTTTGAAAGGACGATTCATAGCATTAAGGGCCTGTCCCACAAGCATGCAACTCCATGCGATGTGCGCGACCTAACGTGGTCGCTTGAGGCGTCTCGGGGCCGGTCCCACTTCGATCGCCGGAGCCGTGCGGAGTTCGTCCCGACATCGCGCGGGGCTCCGAAAAACTGACCGTGTTCAAAAATTCAGCACGGCAACGGCTTGTCGGCTCGCTATCGCCTCGACGCATTACACACCGCCTCGACTTTGTGCCTCCGTGACCCTCTCTGTGTTTGGCTCCGTGGCCCCCTCTGTGTGTGCCTCTGTGCCCCTCTCTGTGTGTCCCTCTCTGTCCTGGCGAACGTACCTTTAAGACTTCGCTCCAAATTCGCCTCACTTTGCGCCGCGTTGCGCCACTCACCCGACCTCCGCGCGACCCCTGTTGCCGGTTTGGTCGCGTTTGCCGCATGCAAGCGCATGCTGGTAGACGGGCCCTGTACGGGGATCACCCGACCTCCGCGCAGCCCCTGCTGCCGGTTTGGTCGCGCTCACCGCATGGAATCGCATGCTGGTGGGACAGGCCCTTTAGTGAGTGATAGCAGAGTACTTTGCTGTTAATGGATTTGGAGACTGGGAGGAGCACAAGGATCTAAAATTGGAGTTAGGCGGTGGTCTGCAGCATAAATTGGAAGTGTTGTGTTTAACTTTGTGGTATTGTTAGCAAGATGAGTTATTTCTGAATGACTTGCCTGCGAGTGGTGATGGTGAACCACTGTCTTGAACTGTTGCATCTTGTGAAGATTTGTTGTTCTGTCAGGTGGTGAGTATGGAGAGAGTTATGGACTGGCTCCGTTGACAATGTTCCGTAATGAATTATTGGGTCTTGCAGGCGTTTGTTGCATCATTTCTAGGAGTTGCTAATGGTATTGAACTTTATGTTATCAGCAAACATCTTCATCTCATGACAGTAGGAAGGTGAAAGAAGCTGTGATGATTCATCAAACAAATACAATTGTCTTTATCTATGCACGGTCTGAATCCATTCCCTGGAGTGTTTACCCGTTTCTTTAGTTTTACCACTATTCCATAACATAACTTCTTGGATGAAAAAGCTACTTTTTGAATAATTAATTGAGATTGATTGCCTGTGACACCTAGGTCCCATTTGCCTATGTTTGCACCTAGTGAGGACCTAATGAGGTAGTTAAGCAGTCCTGGTAAAACCCTAATGGAGCTTTGGTGTTCTGGTTATCAATGCAGGTGGCTCTGAATTTATTTCTGTCAGGACCAGCACTCTAATAATTGGATTTTTCTTGCTATTTTTCTCCACATTTTTCATTCATGCTGTGAATCGCAACTATGCAGAAATCATTGGGTTATTAGAAAATGTATGAAGGGGGAAAGCAACCCCCTATTATATTTAATGTTCTGCTTTGGTACGTCATTTTGTTTGGGTTACTAACAACCCAACAGTATGAACATTGAATTCCCCAACTTTAGATAACTTGGGTGGTTTCCTGTGCACCACCCGGTTTGCACCCATTTCTCTCACTATTCTGGTCTCCTTTGCCCTCGTCCCTTTTCACCAATATCTCTTCCTCTGGCTTCAGATTTTACTCCTCTTCTCTCCGTATATGTATTTTTGTCTCCTTTTCATCTCCAGTCTTTGTCCACCCATCTGCCAATTAAAACTCCCCTCACCAGTATTCACCTATCACTTGCCAGACTTCCTCTCACACCTCTTTTCCAATTTTCTCCCCTGTAACTTGCCTGAAGAAGGGTCGCAATCTGAAATGCCATCTATCCATATCCACCAGAGATGCTGCCTGACCTGCTGAGTTACTCTAGTACTGTTTTGTTTTGTAAACCACCATCTGCAGTTCCTTGTGTCTCCACTCTTATTATTGATGCTTTTTCCAAATGTATGACTCTAGCTTATATGAGATTTGCATGGAAGGATACAAGATCATGAAAAAATATAGTATATTCATTATACCGTTGAGTGAAAGTGGACAGTAGTGAATTATTTACACTTTGTTGATTTGAAAACCACCTTGCACTTGGTATTTATTGTACCCGAACTGAGAATTACTTAGCTATGTCATAATTAGTTTCATTTTGACACTGCTTACATGCCTCAGTGCTTGTATAAATTAACTTTAATACATGTATTACATTTGTCAAAACTCTATGAAATAATATTTAAAAGAAGAACTACAATTAAAATTGAATGAGAAAGTGTTGGTATTTTCTGTTGCCGCCGTGCTAATATCACCTCAGTATTTTTGGGCTTAATCTTTGACTTTTTTTGTAAGACTGTGGAATTGGAGAAAGAGGATACTTGTGTTAAACTCTCAGCGTCGGTGCTAATTTAAGCCTTTTTTCCCCAAAAATAAAAGTTGATGAGGGAGCAATTTTATACATTTTCTCATTTTAAATTCAAATAGCGGGTCTGAAGAAGGGTCTCGACCCGAAACGCCGCCTATCTCCTTCGCTCCTTAGATGCTGCTGCACCCGCTGAGTTTCTCCAGATTTTTGTGTAACCCTGGTCTTTGTAGAAGTTTATCTACATCCTGACTTTTGTCATTGAAAAATCCTTTGAATAATTAAGCTGATAAAGAAGTAATGATCCAAAGCAGCTGACAGATGACACCTATAAAACCGCATTGAAGGCTGCTTTCATGCACTTGTCTGACTTGGCTATGTCTCCGAAAACTAGATGAGAGGTTGAATGAATAAAATGACGAGCTATACAATTATTGGAGCTTTCAAGAGGCAATTGTTTAGTGAACTAAGATTTTGGTTGAAGAAAATTGCATGTTTATATTTAGTTGCTCTGCTGATGTGGATAATGATTGTGAAGGAGAAATGGGTGTGTGCAAATAATAAGCAATCTTTAACCAAGTGAATGTTTCCAACTGTTGTGGCAACTGTTTGTTCAAGCATAACAGTATTACTTACATTACTAGTCCTCTGGCTGGTGGATCAGAGGGTTGTGGAAAATTGTTTGGAAAACAGATATTTTTTTAAGATTTTGGTCAATTTTCTTTTATTTGGAATCTGGGCATTGCTAACAAGCCTCATCAAAATGTCTTCAAGAAGTTGATGGTGCGCCATATTCCTGACTGCTGGAGTCCTGTAGATTAATGTGCTCTGGTAATGTTGTTAGGGATGGAGTTGGGGCTCTGACAGTGAAGGAATCTCCATCATATTTCCAAGTCAGGATGATGTATGATTTGCAGAGTGTGGCCTGTCAGGCTTCCAGTGAGACTAGGGTTACTGCTAGAAGGTTGCGGTTTGAGGCTTGTGTTTTGGGAGGTTCTGTGAAGGTGGCCTGTGAATGACTGCAAAGCATCTTGCAGTCATTACACACAATCATGATGGAGGGAATGAATGTTTGAGGTGGTTGCTGAGATACCAGTGAACTTGTTTTGTCCTGGATGGCGCTGAGTTTCCTGAATGGTGATGTAGCTGCTTGCTCCATCCCGACAAGTGCAGGGTATTCCATCTGTGGGTGAAAATGTATGGTCGATGTTTTGGGTCGACGCCCTGCATTCAGGACCCAGTTTTTATCTTCATTCCTCCTCATTGAGTTCCTCCAGCAGGTTGTTTGTTGTTCTGTATTCTGACATCTACAATATCTTGTGGCTGCATTTAGGGGTGTTGGATTCGGTCACTGTTGGGTGCAGCAGAGGAGGAAGATTTTGGAGAAGTGTATTGAACAAAAAGCTAGATTAAAGTGTTTCTTTGGTTTAAAAGGTACTACAATTGTGTTTAATTTGGCAATCTTATCATTGTCACATCGCTTTAAATCTGTTTTCCACCCAGACCTTAGTCCTTTGCCTTCTACAGTGTTCCAACAAAGCTCAATGCAAATGTGAAGATTACCTCACCATTTAGCCAGACGAGTTGGAGCCTTTGGTCACAATGATTTCAGATAATCTTCATTTCCACTTCAGCCTTTCAGCATCCATGGCATGTTTCTTTTCGAATTTCAAATAACAATTCTGCGTCTCTCGTTTACACACCTTCAGGCTGATCTTCTGTTTCTTTACTTGTCAATTACATTTTTTTTTGCCTTGTGCTATCATTTCTTTTGTCATTTAATCTATCTTACCTTCCACCCTATTGATGTGCTGTGAGCTCTTTGCTCACATTTTCTGCACTTTAAAGGTTGTTGATGGCTAACTTTTCCCAATTTTGATAGGAAATTGAAATGATTTAACTCTGATTCTGTTTGCACAGAAACTTTACCATTTGCAACATTTATTTCATATTTGCAGCATTTCAATAATTTGCTTTTGTGATCTTGTGTAAACCTCACCAATTAATTCAATATGAAACCATATTAGTTATTATTGGCAAAGACGTTGCAGATCAGTCCAGATTTGCTTCTTGGAAATTAAACCAATATGTAAAATGATCTTTATCGCTAGTGTATACAGGGATCCCAAAGCATTTGACAGCAAACCTTGAAGAGACTCACTTTTGTAATATAGCAGCCAGTTGTATGCAGTTTAGTTTAGTGAATTGATACAGCATGGAAATGGGCCCTTCGGCCCATCGAGTCCACTCCAACCATCAATCACCTGTTCTGAAGAAGGGTCCTGACCCGAAACATCATCTATACAAGAGATGCTGCCTGACCCGCTGAGTAATTCCAGTACTTTGTGATTCATTTTTTTGTAAACCAGCATCTGCAGTTCCTTGTTTCCACACTACTTCTATGTTATCCCATTCTCTCATCCACTCCATAAGCATTAGCGGCAAAGCACAGAGCCCAATTAACTGACAAACACACATGTCTTTGGGATGTTGGGGGAAACCAGAACAACCAGAGGAAACCCATGTGGTCGCAAGGAGTATGTGCAAACTCCACACAGCCAGCAACCAAGGTCAGGTTCAAAACCGGATCTCTGGCACCATGAGGCAGTCATTAGCTCAACCAGTTGTGCCAATGTACTGCCTTATAATAGATAGTTTGTTTCAACAATTTTGACTGAGAGATAAAAAAACAGCCAGCAAATTATGATCATGGCGAGCTCCGCTCTGAAGTAGTGCAAGAGCATGTCCAACTTGGAAAGCAGCTTTAGTCTTGCTGTTACTTCATTTGAAAGATAACATCCAATAATGCAGCTCTCCCGTAGTACTGCATCAGAGTTGACTTAAATATTTATTCTCAATTCTCTGGACTAGAACTTGATCCCACAACTTTCTGACTTGGAGCCAAGAGTGCTTTCACTTGTCTCTCAGCTAAGAGTAACCATAGACGAGACTGGATTAATTAACTATTATCAACAATTAAGAAGGCGAAACTAGAGACAAAATGATTAATTTATTTTTTTATATTCACCATTAACTTCAATTTCTGTGATCAAATTGACAGCCATTTGTCCTACTTTGTAAAAGAAACAACACTCCAAAAGTATTTCTGTCAGCATCAGAACACTTTGGTAAACCGCAAGCTCATAAACAAAGTATTTGCACCGTTGTTTTTTATTTCAGTGGTAGCCTGGTGGAGCAATAATACGTGTCCCCAGTGCTATAAAAGACCTTGAAGCCACTTTTACAGATCATCACTCAGTATGAATTATCTGTAACAAGGAATTCCAAATAATGATTTCCTCTCCTGACATTTTTTAGTTTCTGATTGTGTGAAACCAGCTATAGTGGTGACTGTCCTCATGAGACGGCAATCACTGTGCAATAAGAACCTCTGCTGAAGAAATGTCATGACTCTGTTTAAACACTTATTATAGAGATGATTTGGTCTATTTTGAGTCCAATCCGCTACAAAAAACTGAAATTGCACTTAGTTATGTGATTTTTAAGGCCAAACCTGAACATACTTTTAAATATGTATCGTGTTTCCCAGCAATGAAGACACTATTTTTTAATCCAAAAATAAGGCACGAAAATTCACCTGCGTCTTGGAGGCCGAAGGATAGGTTGTTAGCCAAGAAAGATAGACTTGGCTATCCATCAGTGCAGCAACATCAAGAACTTTGCTGTACTGAGGGATATCCAAGTCTCGGGTTAACTTGATTCAACTTGCACCCTACATCCAGGCTACTGTTTGGGGGCCTGTAGATAAATCCCATTAGGGTCTTTTTACCCTTACAATTCCTTAGTTCTATCTATACTGACTCCACATCTCCTGTTTCAATGTCACCCCTTGCAAGGGACTGAATTTCATTCCTCACCAACAGAGCTACCCCACCCCCTCTGCCCACCTGTCTGTCTTTCGATAGGAGGTATAGCCTTGAATAGTCAGTCCCCAGGCCTGACCCTCTTGCAACCATGTCTCTAATTCCGCACAACATCAAACTTGCCAATTTCTAACTGAGCCTCAAGCTCGTCCACTTTATTTCTTATACGTCATTCATATTGAACACTTCATATTCACGTACAACATATACAACAAATTGGGTGTAGGGGATAGAGTCTTTGTAGAAGGTAGGGAGGGAAGAAATGTCATCTAGATAGCTGTGGGCATCATTAAGTTTATAATAGATGTTAGTCGATATTTGAATTAGGATGAAAAATGGGGTTGAGACCAAAAATCAAATTTAGCCATTTTTAATCGCTGCAGAAACTTTGGGGCTTGTTTAATTAGGCTTGCCCCTTCTGTTCTGAAATCAAATACAGGGGCACAGATTCATAACAATGTCTGTTATGTCCATTGGTAGAATTTTACAAAGCATAACTGATCCTACTTTGATTGCTCCAGAGTTTTGTTGGCAGTTGAATCTTTCTCAGTGTTTATTTACCATGTTTATATAACCAACGTGTTGCCGCTATGCCCGCAACTCAAAGAGCAAACTGCCAAGTGCTTAACGGTGTGCAAAAGGCACTGCAGGGTTGCCAATGCTCCTCCAACCTTTTCCCAGCGTGAACCAGAAAGGAGAGGAATCAGGTCGGCTTATTCTGCAGACTTTGGATTATGGACTCATTGCTTTATTGATGCCACGCAGAATTACATATCTAATACTTATTTGGGGGTTATCCCAGATTAAAAGGTTTATTTTTTGTTGTTGTCAGTAGCTTGTTGTATGCATTTAGATGCGCTTTCAACTTCAGGCACATGCATTACTGATCAAAGTTGAGTACTGATCTCGGCCTTGAATTGTAATGTACCAACCCATTAATCATACAGTACTATTCTGGATAAATGGCTGGCTATTCATTTCATTTCTTTTGAAGCTCTGTGGATTAAATGGTTTTGAATTTCATCCATTCACATATTTACGAATTTGCTTTAATATATTTTTGTTTTTCTAACAAACTGAGTCATTAAAAGAATAGCAATCTAAGCATCTTACTCATTTTTATTTGTTTTAGTAGCCTCGATTCATGTTCTCATCTTTTAAAATCAGTTGTTGCATGTTTATTAGGTTTTAGTTCTCTGTCACTGATCGAGGTTTTGAAATTTAATGGTTTAAAAAAAAAAGTGTAATCTTGTAAATTTGCAGACACAAGATTTACCGTGTTTTGTATTGGTTAGTTATTGAAATTACATTTTCCCTGAACTAAATTGTTCTAAAGAAATGAGATGTGATCTCATTACTGATGCTAGCGATCTTGTGCTACACTTGGATGATTAAAAATAATTTCTTTCATAAAACAAAATTAATGTTTATCTTGGGTAGTGTTGCTATCTCTCATTGTGAGATGGCCACGGTTGAAGTTCTTCGATTATCAAACATAAGCATCACCAATTTGTGATGATTTTCGCTTCTTGCTTCACTTCAATCTAAGCAGTAGCCCTGCATACTTCATCAGAATAGAAAATAATCACCAACTTTGTTTCCATGTGCAGATGCAAGTTTACTTCTGAAAAAGGTTTAGCCTATTAAATGGATAAAAGTGCTTTTAAAGACTTTGTGAAAAATATCGTCAGTCATTGGACCATGCAGTGTGGAAAAAGGCCTTTCGACCCACTGAGTGTGAGCTGACCATCAAGCACTCGTTTACTCTCTTCCCTATTTATTCTCACACATTCATATTGACTCCTGCTAGATTCTACCACTTGACTACACACTGGGGGAAATTTACAATGGTCAATTAACCAACCTATTTATATGTCTTTGGAATTTTTTTTCCACATCCCGCCTGTTAATGCCTGTCCAATAAATTAAATCTCTATCCTTGTCCTTGGATCAGCTGCTAATGGGAATAGTTCTTTCAATTTATCACACCTGGCCTCATCATGATCTTGTACATGTCTGAAATTCAGCTTGTCCTTCTTTACTCCAAGGAGAGCAACCTTAGTCTGCCCAGTGTAAACTTGTTGCTGGAGTCCCGCATTCTTGAACAATCCTTGCAAATCTATTTTGCACTCTTCCGCAATAAGTGAGGACTAGAATTAGACGAGGTATGGCTGAATCATCGCTGTATAGGCATTCAATATAACTTCTCTCCTTTATTTTGTACCATGAAACGCTAGATGCCATATGCTGCTTCAACAATGTTATCACCATGTTCTGCTGCTTTCTAGGTTTTTCGCTGAAACACGCTCATGTTCTCCCTTTGCTTCAGATCTGAGTTATTTACTCTATATTGTCTCTTCGTATTATTTCTGTCACAATGTATCAATTCATTTAATTGCATTTCATCTGCACTTGTCCACCTATTCTGCCAACCCATCATGTTTTCTTGCAGTCTTTTACTATCTTCCTCACTGACCACATCAGCCTTTGAAATACCAACATACGCCTGACCCAAGAGAAACATCATTCTTTGCCTGGACAACTGCTAATCGTCTGAAGAAGGGCCCTGACCTGAAATGTCACCAATCCATGTTCTCCCGGGATACTGCCTGACCCGCTGAGTTACTCCAGCATTTTGTGGCTTTTTATATTTACCACAGCTCTCTGCTTTCTGTCCTTCAGCCAGTTCTTTATTCATGCTGTCACTGACCCTTTCAATCTGCAGACTTCAACTTTGCTAACCATTTTTTAAAGGCATTGTACTTTGTTACAAAGCTTTTGAAAATCCAAGCTTTTGACAGCATCTTTGAAAGAAAGTCAATGAATTGGTTAGTGCTAACCAGTTTTTTCCTGTGCAATTGAGAGCATCCTCTCCCGTACAGTGCACATGACCGTGGATACACTGCTAGAGTGAGGCCAAGTGCAAATTCAAAGAATAACAATTCATACTATGCTTGGGCAGCCTATAACCCAACAGTATGGACACTGAATGTTCCACTTTCAGGTAACCCACACCCCTTATGTATCTTTCTTGCTCCTACCATCCACCTACGTTTTCTCTCCCTTTTCTATTACCTCTCCCCAATACTTACAATAATGCCCTCTCCCACCTGATTCCTTCTGCCCATCACTATACACCTATTCATCAGAGTTTCTTCACCTTTATCACCCTTATACTTCGCCTCTACCTTTCTTCTTCTCCATGCTCTCACCATTTTTGTTTGTTCTTACTTGTTTCCACCTATCACACTCCAGCCTCAGTCTCAAACCCCCACCCTCCCCTCAAACCTAGCTTCATCTGTGAGTCATTCCACCATCTCACCTAGTTCCAATCGTCCACCAGTCTCTGTCTCACCCCCCCCCCCCCCCCCCCTCTATTCCAGCCAATTCCTACTGTAGACCCAATCCTGATGTCGGGTCTCTACCCAAGAAGTTGCCCCCACGAATGCTGTTTGGCTCCTTGATTTTTCTTGAATAATTAGGGATTAGTATTCTCCTTCTTGGGATTCACCTGCTTCACTACTTGAGATCAGTTGACCTTTTCGTGAGTTGAATTGTCTTAAGTAATTAATTAATAAAACAATATTTGCAGGAATCTCTAGAATGATATTTGCTGACTGGTCTGGCATTTAGAATGTTTAACTTGTACTTGCAGAAAATCAATCATCTTGTTTAGTGCTCGCACATCAAATGCAATTTTTGGCTGTAAATGTTTTTTTTGAGTCAGCTGGAATGATCCCGATGAATTGAAAATAATCCAGATTAAACTAATTTAAACTTTAAAATACTGTTCCCAGTGTATATGACTTTTATCGTGTGTATAATTTTGTTATTTTATTTAATTGATGCCACTTCCAGTCTGGTACTTTATCTCTGAATCTAATTAGTTAGCGATCTTGTTATGCAGAACCCTTTGGGCAACAGTGACCATAATAGTAGGCACAAAATGCTGGAGTAACTCAGCGGGACAGGCAGCATCTCTGGAGAGAAGGAATGGGTGACATTTCGGGTTGAGACCCTTCTTCAGACTGACCATAATATGGTGGAATTCTGCATTAGGATGGAGAGTGACACAGTTAATTTGAAGATCAGGGTCCTGAACTTAAAGAAAGGAGACTTTGAAGGTATGAGACAGGAATTGGCTAGGATAGACTGGCAAATTATACTTAAAGGGTTGACGGTGGAGATGCATTGGCAAAGATTTAAAGACCGCATGGATGAACTCCAAAAATTGTTCATCCCAGTCTGGTGAAAATATATAACGGGGAAGGCATCAACCATGGCTAACGAGGGAAATTAAGGGTAGTGTTAAATCCAAGGAAGAGCCATAAACCTTCACCAGAGGAAGCAGCAAACCGGAAGACTGGGATAAATTTAGAACAGAGGAGGACAAAGGGGTTAATTAGGATGGATGGGGAGGGGGGGGGGGGGGGGCAGCATGAAAGAAAGCTTGCAGGGAATGTAAAAACTGACTGTAAAAGCTTCTTTAGATATGTAAAAAATAAAAGATTAGTGAAGCCAAATGTAGGTCACTTACAGTCAGACAGGTGAATTTATAATGGGAAACAAGGAAATGGCAGAACAGTTAAACAAGTACTTGGTTTGTGTCTTCCTCAGTGAAGACGGAACCAATCTCCCAGAAATACTAGGGGATCGAGGATCCAGTGGGAGGGAGGAACTGAAAGGAATCCACATTAGTCAGGAAATGGCGTTAGGTAAATTGTTGGGACTGAAGGCAGATACACTCCCGGGGCCTGATTGTCTGCATCCCAGAGAACTCAAGGTGGGCCTAGAAATCGTTGATGCATTGGTGATCATTTTCCAACATTCTATCGACTGGATCAGTTCCTGTGGACTGGAGGGTACTCCACTTTTTAAGAAAGGATGCAGAAAGAAAACACAGAATTATTGACCAGTTATCCTTAAATTGGTAGTGGGGAAGATGCTAGAGTCGATTATTAAAGATCTTGTAGCAGCGCATTTGGAAAGCAGACCAAGTCAGCATGGAATTATGAAGGGAAAATCATGCTTGACTAATCCTCTGGAATTGTTTGAGGAGGTAACAAGTAGAATGGATAAGGGAGAGCCAGTGGATGTGGTGTATCAGGACTTTCAAAAAGCCTTTGACAAGGTCCCACACAAGAGATTAGTGTGCAAAATTAGAGCACGTGGTATTTGGGGATAGGGTATTGACATTGATAGCGAACTGGTTGGCAGACAGGAAGCAAACAGTGGGTATTAAAGGGTCCTTTTCGGAATGGCAGGCAGTGACGAGTGGGGTGCCTCAAGGCTCGGTGCTGCGACCCCCAGTTATAGACAATATATATTCACGATTTACACGAGGGAATTAAATGTGACATCTCCAAGTTTGCGGATGACACAACGCTGGGTGGCAGTATGAGCTGTGAGGAGGATGTTATGAGGCTGCAGGATAACTTGGATAGTGGATAGATGCGTGGCAGATGCAGTATAATGTGGATAAATGTGAGGTTATCCACTGGTAGCAAAAACAGGAAGGTAGATTATTATCAGAATGGTGTCCGATTAGGTCAAAGAGGTACAATGAGACCTGGGTATGCTTGTACATCCAGAACCAGGGGTCACAGTTTAAGAATAAGGGGTAGGCCATTTAGACCTGAGAAGCAAAAAAAAACATCTTCACCCAGAGAGTTGTGAATCTGTGGAATTCTCTGCCGCAGAAGGCAGTGGAGGCCAATTCACCTGATGTTTTCAAGAGGGAGATTTAGCTCCAACGGCTAATGGAATCAAGGTATATGGGGGGGAAAGCAGGAATGGGGTACTGATTTTAGATGATCAGCCATGATCATATTGAATAACGGTGCTGGCTCGAAGGGGCGAATGGCCCACTGCATCTATTGTTCTATGTCTAAGCCTGATTTGAATGGCGCGTACAGCTGTAATGCCCAAGAGTCTTGTGACAATTTACAGGCTGTGTGTGAAGGCAGAAGTGTCAAAGCAGGCAGTCATGAAATGCGATGTGAGCGTCCTGTGATGTATGAAAGAATGCTTCTGGAGACCTTGTGTATCCGGTCTCGTGGGTTCATCCTACATGATTCCAAAGCTTAGTGTAAAATAAATCAACAGGACATCAATCCAGTGTTGGTGGCAACAAAATGATATTTAGAAAATGCAGCTGGTTATTTGAAAGGACAATGCTGATCAGAATTATCAATTGTTTCTTTGAATTGTTACGGTTAAAAAATACAAATTGAGAATAGAGCACCTTGTCACTTGAATGTCAGCAACTGTAAATAATACTATGGTCATCATAGTGTGAAAAAAAATGCAATGGGATATGAAGAAAAACACAGAATCAGGGTGCAGGAAGGAACTAAAGATAGACACAAAAAGCTGGGGTAACTCAGCCGGACAGGCAGCACCTTTGGAGAGAAGATATTGGGTGATGTTTCGGGTTGAGTCCCTTCTTCAGACTGGTTAGGGATAAGGGAAACGAGAGGTATAGACGGTGATGGTAAAGATCAATTCATAAAAGATGCAAAAAGGCAATGATGATGAAGGAAATAGGCCATTGTTAGTTGTTTGCAGGGTGAAAACGAGAAGCTAGTGTGACTTGGGTGGGGGAGGGATAGAGAGAGAGGGGAATGCCGGAGCTACGGTGCATTCAGAAAATATTCAGACCCCTTCACTTTTCCACATTTTGTTATGTTACAGCCTTATTTTAAAATGGATTAAATTCATTTTTTTATCATCAATCTACACACAATCTCCCAGAATGAAGAAGCAAAAGCAGGTGTTTAGAAATTTTTGCCAAGTAATTAAAAAATAACTGAAATATCACATTTACATAAGTATTCAGACCCTTTGCAATGCACTCAAAATTGAGTTTAGGTTCATCGTGTTTCCATTGATTATCCTTGAGATATTTCTACAACTTGATTGGAGCTCACCAGTGGTAAATTAAATTGATTGAACATGATTTGGAAAGGCACACACTTGTCTATATAAGGTCCCACAGTTGACAGTGCAGGTCAGAGCAAAAATCAAGCCATGAAGACGAAGAAATTGTTCGTAGACCTCGGACAGTATTTTGTTGAGACACAGATCTGGGGAAGAGTATAAAACAATTTCTGCAGCATTGCAGGTCCTGAAGAGCACAGTGGCCTCCGTCATTCTTAAATGGAAGAACTTTGGAACCACCAGGACTCTTCATAGAGCTGGCTGCCCGGCCAAACTGAGCAATCGGGGGAGAAGGGCCATGGTCAGGGAGGTGACCAAGAACCAAATGGTCACTCTGAGAGAGTTCCAGAGTTCCTCTGTGGAGATGGGAGAACCTTCCAGAAGAACAACGATATCTGCAGCACTCCACCAATCAGGCCTTTATGGTAGAGTGGCCAGACGTAAGCCACTCCTCAGTAAAAGGCACATAACAGCCAGCTTGTAGTTTGCCAAAAGGCATCTAAAGGACTCTCAACCCATGAGAAACAAGATTCTCTGGCCTGATGAAACCAAGATAGAACTCTTTGGCTTGTATGCCAGGCATCACGTCTAGAGGAAACCACGTACAGCTCATCACGGTGTAGCATGGTACTGACGGCATCATGCTGTGGGGATGTTTTTCAGTGGCAGGAACTGGGAGACTAGTCGGGATCGAGGATGAACAGAGCAAAGTACAGAAAGATCCTTCAAGAAAACCTGCTCCAGAGCGTTCTGGATTTCGGAATGGGGTGGAGGTTCACCTTCCAACAGTACAACGACCCTAAGCACACAGCCAAGACAACGCAGGAGTGGCTTTGTGACAAGTCTGTGAATGTCCTTGAGTGGCCCAGCCAGAGCCCGGATTTGAACCTGATCGAACATCTCTGGAGGGATCTGAAAATAGCTATGTATTGACGCTCCCCATCCAACCTGACAAGAGCTTGAGAGAATCTGCAGAGAAGAATGGCAGAAATTACCCAAATACAGGTGTGTCAAGCTTGTAGTGTCATACCCAAGTAGACTTGAGGCTGTAATCGCTGCCAAAGGTGCCTTGACAAAGTACTGAATACTTATTTAAATGTTTATTTCAGTTATTTATTTTTAATTACTTTGCAAACATTTCTAAGCACCTGTTTTTGCTTTTTTAATTATGGGGTATTGTGTGTAGATAGATGATTAAAAAGATTATTATTTAATCCATTTTAGAATAAGGCTGCCACGTAATAAAATGTGGACAAAATGAAGGGGGCTGAATACTTTCTGAATGCACTGTACCTGAAGTGAGATAAATCAATATTCATACCACTAGGCTGTAAGCTGCCCAAGCAAAATATGAGATGTTGTTCCTCCAATTTGCATTTAGGCTCACTATGACAGTGGAGGAGACCTAGGACAGAAGGGTCTATGTAAGAATGGGAAGGAGAATTAAAGCGTCCGGCAACCGGGAGATCAGCTAGGTTCAGGCGGGCTGAGCGAAGGTGTGTTCAGCGAATCGATCGCCCAGTCTACGTTTGGTCTCGCCGATGTGTAAGAGTCCACATCTTGAACAACGGATACAGTAGATGAGGTTGGAGGAGGTGCAAGTGAACCTCTGCCTAACCTGAAAGGACTGTCGGGGTCCCTGGACAGAGTCGCGGGAGGAGGTATAGGGACAGGTGTTGCATCTTCTGCGGATGCAAGGGAAGGTACCTGGAGAGGGGGTGGTTTGGGAGGGAACGGATGAGTTAACCAGAGATTGCATGGGAAATGTGGAATGATTAAATTCAGCAATGCTGCCAATGAGTTGTTAAGAGGAAGATAACATTCTTTTGCGCTGCAAACAATGATCAATACAACAGCCTTGATGGCATCTAAATTATGAAACAGTTCTACTCGCTATGTTTAATTATCTTTGGCTTATTTTGGCAGTTACTTAGTCGTTGAGTGGAAATGTTTGTTTAATTAGTGTTGAATGTATCCTTCTACCACAATTTTATGTTAAGTCTAATTTGAAGATGTCCTATTGAAATTGCTGCTATTTAAAAGTTGATTATTTTTGTTTGGGTTCTTTTTCAGAAATTGAAAATAATATGTATCAGAAGTGTCTTTACATTCAGCTGCTGATTTAATTTAATTGCTGGATTTCTGAAAAATATGGATTTTAATTTGGATCATTCACCCTCCAATATGCTTTTGTTTTGATAAAGTGGAAGAATTATTTCAAACCATTAACAAAAATGGTAATAGGCAAGGATATTAAATTTTATGAATCACAATTGAATCTATATATTTCACCTTTTATAGCTTTGTTTTTGTTACTTTTGCCTGAGTATGGAATTGTGAGATATTTGCACTGCCAACAGTCATGTATTTGCTTCTGAATATTAGCTGCGCCGCACCTCCAGAAAAGAGTGTATTGCATTTGCAACATCCGTTGCGGTATTGATGATGCACTGAATGAAAGGGTATAGGTTTTCCTATTGTTTTGTTGCTGTAAGTGAGCTTTGACCTGACTAATAAATGCAAACCCTCAAATCCCCCAATGTTAATCACTCTGACCTGCTCCACTCGTATTGATTTTTCTTTCTCCTTTGTGTTACGTATCGGTGATGCATCGAATCTAGTGATGGCTGCCTGGACTCCCCGAAGCACGTACAAGGAACATCAAGGGATTTAGGCACTCGTAGCGAAGGACGATCTATTGTTTTGCCATCATCTGCACTGTTGTCATACATGATAGCTTAAAGTTACAAAATACCTTCTACATAGAAAACAAATTCGAAGCGCTTCTAAGACAGATAGGAGAGATTAAAAACTTCAGAGTTTCCTGAGAAGGTGTTTTTTGGGGAGGCTTTTAAGGTGATAAAAGGTGGAACTCCCTGGGTTAAAGAGGACCTGACTTACAGGAGGTTGACTATGTAAATTCTCCCATTCATTTCTGAGCAATTTTTCAATATAATAATAAAAAGTTTGGTGGTATTCATTAACAACTGGAAACGGTGTATATTCCATTAATTTAATTATGTATTAGGATGAATGTTCGTGGAACTGAGGGAATCATTGGATGTATAAGTAGATCGAGATTTTATGGGTAGCTATAGAATACGGACATTCCTGATTTATGCCTTGTGGGCAGTTCTCGGGAATGCTAGCGATATGTATCTCAGGGACTGCTTGTGGTTTAGAATTGGAGCTACAGATGTACAGATACAAAGAATGGAAAGGTGGCTTGCATTGGAGACTCTAAATAGATGATGAGAAGTAGATAAATAATTCCTGATGGTAGGCTGAGGTGATGGGCAGATTGATTTCAAGCTGTGAATTTAAAAAAAATGGTAGTTGACAATGTTTCAGTGCACATCAAAGGAAATGGAATACCTTATTGCCACATGTGACAAGGCAGTGAGATTCTTTGCTTGCATGCACAATGTATGCAAATAGCGACCACATATGGTGACGCGGCGGTAGAGTTGTTGTCTTACAGCGAATGCAGCGCCGGAGACCCGGGTCTGTCTGTACGGAGTCTGTACATTCTTCCCGTGACCTGCGTGGGTTTTCTCTGTGATCTTTGGTTTCCCTCTTTTCCCCCCCCCACACTCCAAAGACGTACAGGTTTGTAGGTTAATTGGCTTGGTAAATGTAAAAAATTGTCCCTAGTGGGTGTAGGATGGTGTTAAATGTGCGGGGATCACTGGTCGGAGCGGACCTGGTGGGCCGTAGGACCTGCTTCCGCCCTGTATCTCTAAACTAAACTAAACTAAACTATGGCACTGACAAAGTTACAAACCACGCCGGCTCCCACTTTTGTATCCCCCCCGAAAGCAGTGCCCCACGCGGGGTAATTGTCATTCCTGCCCCCCCCCCCCCCCCAACCACCTACTGTCCAATGTTTTCCCCCCTCACGGCGGTCCCTACACGCCAGGTCCTCCATTGTTCTTCCCCTTCCCTCAACCCACGAGCCGTCGCCAAGAAGTATTGAGCGACCCAGTGTAACCTGCTTTTCCAGTGGCAGTATAACAGTAACTAATAGAATTTCATGGTATATATGTTGTTCATTCATGGGGCAAGTGGGATTTGGGTTTAAATATCTGGATATTACTATAGCAGGGTTGAATTTACACACGTTTGGTTTCCTTTGAGTATGGTATTTCATACTAAACTATTACAGAATGGTGTTTCACACTAATCTTTTCCCGAAAAGAGTATTAGAGCTTTTGAATATGTGCAGTGAAGATTAACTTGAATGTTATCAGAAATAATAGATTATGATGAAGAAAACCGTGCACCATTCAGACTTTTTGTACCAAATAAATTTATGGCGATCAATTTCAAATTGTTTTATAAATTGGAAACAAGGTATATTCTTTCATCACAAGAAGAACATACGGAAAAGAAAAAAAAATAGCATAGAAAAAAGATATGTGACTGAGTTTGAGAATCCAGAATAGGGAGGGACAGTCGGCAGCGAGAACGTGGAGAAAATCTGGATGAATGTAGGCTTGGTGTAGAATGAGTGGTTGATTTTCGGTGTGACCCGATGGACTGAAAGGCCTGTTTTGTTGCTTTTTCTGTCTCTCGCTTACTTGGAGCTTAGAAGGCCATTCATCACAATGGCAGTTGAAATACAGACCATAACGTGATTTAGGAGCAATTGGATAAATGAAAAACATATTTTATATTATGTTAGGTAAGGGGCATGATTAATGGTGGGTAGCTTGTATTTAAGAATATCGGCACCAAAATGAACCTATTTATAGAAGGTGGGTGGTTGAACACAGTAATTTTGTCCTTTCCTTTAACAATATAGATATTGAAAGCTTGACAAAGTTATATATTAAGAGGAATATATCCAGATCTTTAGTCCTTATATTAAAAAATACCTGTCATTGTGTTGTCACCTAGTGTAAATAAATGTTTCTGTGAAGAATAAGATTAGACACCAACTACAAAAGACAATGATAGAAAGGCAATTCATTTCCTCTTAACCTAAAGACAGTTTAAGAATTTAAGATTTATGATTCTTTGCTTAAAGGAAGAATTCAGCATTTTTGTGGTGATGAAAATCTTTGAATGAGACGTATTAGGCGATGTTTCATCCAAGCCTTGTTTATAGATTCACTTCTTCAAATCAACTCTTCACATTCAATCAATGACATAGAGCACATGTTGATGCTTCATCGTGCCCCTTGTGGAATACTGTTACCAATTTCAGAATGTTCCCTGCAATTTCAACTATTTTCTATTATGTGAAACACTTTGGAAATTTCTGAGAAAAATCATGCAGATTATATTTATTTTCTTACTTCTGGTGAAAATAAAACTGGTTTGAGAATTATTTTAAACTAGCATTGGTCAAACACTGAAGTTTGTGCTGTAGAAACTAGGAACTGCAGATGTGTTACAAAAGGCACAAAGTGTTGGAGTAGCTCAGCAGGTCAGGCAGCATCTCTGGTGAACATGGATAGGTGACGTTTCGTTCGGGACCCTTCAGACTGATCAGTCTGAAGAAGGGTACCGACCGAAAAAGTCACCGATCCATGTTCTCCAGTGATGCTGCCTGACCCGCTGAGCCACTCAGTAATTTGTGTCTTCCAATGGAGTTGTGCTTCTTGGAATGTACCTATGACCAGGGAATCAATTAACCATTGAAATTTACTGAAGACTTATCTGGATATTTGGTTCTTCAAAAACATGCACCAACCTTTTGGTACAAATAGTATTTGTGTGATCTTACTAAATCTGATATTCAAAGGAACAGTTTCAATAGATGACACCCATGGTCACGCTTTTGGTATTAACACAAGTAATCCATTCTTGACAACACAGCTGACTCCCCAATTTTAGCTCCATAAAGATCAACCCTGATATTTGAATAAATTATTTCATGGGTATTCTTGTATTGCTTGTCACTGAATTTCGCTCTTCGATTTTTGTGTCAGCACAATGCAAAATTAGCACCCTAACGATCACAGTTGCATTTTTGCAACCACTCCCAAGTTCAACCCAATTACTGAAAATATTTCATGACCTTTTTAAAGTATTAATTAACATCTCATAATTGATATCTGTGAAAATAGTTACTTTCTGCAGGCTAAAACTCATTGTTTAAATGAAACTCCTTCATACAGCACCAACCCCCTCCAGACTTGACACCCACTGCTGATTTTTAAAACCTTTTCGTCCCGCATCCCTCATGATTAAACAGCCTTTTGGAACGCACTGAAGAAGACAGAGAGATTAGCACTTCAGAAGCACAGCCATGTTCAACGGAAGAGAACGCACTGACAATAGAACTGCAGCCACATTTGCCATCTTCACACAATTTGCATTATGAGGATGAAATCTGCTGCTTCAGTAAAGTGGAAGAAAGTTGTGACTGGACAAGACTACATTCTCATGGGTTTTAACCCCAAATACAAAATCAATGATCAGGAACTAACTTGCATTGTTTTAACCAGGAGCACAATCACAGATCTTTAGCAGGTTTTGACGTATTTATGTTCTGTATGTATAGTTATATTTTTATTTTCTACAAAACCAAATTATAGAGAGATATGTCACTCCAGTGTCTCATTTCGATGAGAAGTCCAATGCA
Source organism: Raja brachyura (assembly GCA_963514005.1). The sequence goes on from OY740811.1 coordinate 12,315,650, forward strand.
TTGCTGCTATTAAACATGACATTAAGAATCCCTTGATTAGATTAACCATACTCCTACGGTCTTCAGCACAGCTTTTATTGATTGCTTAATTAAAAATACATTGACTTTCTCTGCTAGTATCTCATTTGACTGCACCACATCATGGTCAATGGCTAATAATCACCGGGTAAAATTGTGATTATTCCATAATAATTTATTCTTTTGAATAGCATAAGTAAACATCAGCGTTGAGCTTCCTGCATATTGTTAGTGTTAGCAAAAGGAAATCTAAAACTCAACAGAAGTATCCTCACAGGTCATCATCTGCACTACTAATTGGGCATATTGACTGGTGATTATTTCATTACACTCATTATTTAAAAAAATATATTGCTTGCGTCTTGACCTGTCACATCAATGTTGAACACTATTTTAGAGAAAATAAGTGACAATCCCAGGAGTGTAGTTCACTGATAGAAATTATTTATTCCTTGAGTCATTGTGGAATATTGCACTGGTTTCTAAAATCAAGACCATCGTGTTTGAATTGTGGAAAAACAATAGCAAAGTTAATCCATTTCAAAATCAATGTTTCAGATATTGTAGTCAATAAAAATAAATCTGTGGAAGGTGACACAAAAGACAGTTCATCACAGAATTGGTGTGTGCGCCTCTTCTTATCAATTTAGCAAGGAGAGAAATGCTTAGTCAGATTATCTTTTGATCCTTCCATCTCCAGCTGACAATTTTCTGACATAGATGGCGTGTTCTGGAATGCTGCTTAGAGCAGAATGGAAGATGAACACAAACAGTGTGGGCTGGCGTAACTTTGTGACTGTTCCACTTTACTATTTTAACATTTAGCACAACCTATTCTTGCAAACATTCTCCTTAAACCGGTTTATATTTAGGAAACAATTTTGAAAATTGCACCCTTTGTGCTTTCTGCAATTTCTACTGATGTCATGTTTGCTTTGTGAATGATGTGCACAGTCATTGTTCTAGGCTAATAATAACTTGGTTTTGCTTTCTAATTTTAGAATATACTAGACGAAGTGGGGCCCGTTGGGTCCCAGTCACACGGGAGGCCTGGTCCCCCAACGCAATCCATTACCCAACGCAATATTCCACCACTCACCCATAGCCCCTAACTGCGCAGCGCGGCTCATTACCCCTCATCCCCGAGCACTCCCTCCCCCTCCTCTTCATGTGTGGGAGGGGTTTGGGGAGGGGGGAGGGAAATGGGGTGTGTGGCGGGGGGGGGAGGGGAGATGGGGAGTGTGTGGACGGGGAGGTGTAGGAGGGGGGAGGGGGGGTTTGGGGGAGTGGGTTGTGTGAGGTGGGGGGAGGTGTGTGTGTGTGGGGGGTTGTGTGGCGGGGGGGTTGTGGGTGGGGGGGACGTGTGGTCACGGGGGCATCACTGGGGGGGAGGAGCTAGCGAGGGGTAACAAGAGGGGTAGTGGCTGGAATTGGTGGTGCGATGGGGACTCACAGCGGGCGCTGGTCGTTCTCCACCGGGATCAGTCTCCGCTTTCCGTTTGGCGACATCTCCGACTCCGGGCTGGGCCTCTGACTCTGGGCTGCGCTGGGTCTCCAACTCTGGGCAGCGCTGGGTCTCCCATGCTGGGCTGGACTGGATCGGATCTCCGATGCTAGGCTGCTGCTTGGGGCTGGGCTGGGCTGCTTGGGGCTGGGCTGCTTGGGGTTGGGCTGGGTTGCTTCGGGTCCATCTGAAAGTCCGGTTGGAAACCTTTGCCAGCCATCCTCAGCTCCAGTAAAGATGTGATGACGCAGGAAGGGGCGGACTGTCCTGGGGAGTGACAGGGAAAGAGACTAATCCGCGCGGCGCTGACGGGCAGGAAAAGAGATCGATCTGTGCACGCATCGTTTTTAAGATTTTTAAACCTCGCTACCTTTTACAACATTCAACCGATCGGAACGAAACCTGGTGGACTCGCAGCACAGGAGAACGGTGAGTAAACTGGCGAAAAATCGTAGCACTATCACGAACCATTTTTGTGCAAATAGGGAGACCGCCAGACCGGAGGATAGGAAGATCAGAGTTTTAGTCTTGTACAGATAGATAGATAGATAGATAGATAGATAGATAGATAGATAGATTCCTTTTAGAAAATGTGCCTCATTATTTTTCCTTTCTGGTTTAATATTTTTTTCCTCAGACAAATCACCAATCAATGGCATGTGATGTTTATAGGATGTCTGATAATAATTCTCTTGAGCAAGTTGATGTTTAATAGCAAAAGACAATTTGCTCTGTAATTCTCACAGAGTATCTGAGTGTCTAACCTCTGCTCAACACCTCCACCTGATGGTATATTTGAGATGAGTACTTGGTAAATCAATGAAGTGAAACCTTAAACCTAAATTTCTCTTGTATTGGATTTATGTCATAATTTTTGCTATTTGATTGTGATGTGGATCATTTAGAATTGGTGGCAACTCCTCGTGGTCGTTTTAATTCTCCAAGTTGTGCCCTAGCCTACTTGCACTGTTTACAATCAAATTTCATAATTTCAGAACCGTGTATATGCTAATCTATCATGTAGGCACAGGAGACTGTAGAATAGCAGACTGAAGAGCCTTGACCTAAAACTCCACCTATCCATATTCCTCAGAGATGCTGCCTGACCACCTGAGTTACACCGGCACTTCGCTGGAGTTTTGTATATCATTTTGTGCACTTGTTCTGCGTATGAATCAGCGTCTGCAGTTCTTTGTTTCTGCCAATGTTGGATTCTGGAGTAAAACATTGGAGAGCTGCTGGAGGAACTCAGCAGGTCAGGCAACAGCTGTAGAGGGAAGTAGACAGTCTACCCTTCACCGATAACCAGGGGAATAAAAGCTAGCTAATCGCAGTTGATTTGTCTGGAGGAAAATAAATAGTGAGAAGAATGAGAGCAGTTAAAGAAAGGATTAAAGAAGACTCTGGAACAATGGAAAGTAGGTCACAGCGGTCTGAAGGAGAATGCTGGTAATATGTGACAGATGGGGTCATGTCTGTGGATTGAGTAAGATTGTTTATCTTACAGGTCAGAGATCGATACAGCACGGAAACAGGACCTCAGATTTCATGCTGCTCATCAACCACCTGTTTATACTAATCCTACATTAATCCCATTTGGTTTTATCCGTCCCACATTTCCATCAACTTCCTTCAGATTCCACGACTCACTTGAACACAAGAGACAATTGACAAAACAACCTGCATGTTTTTAGGATGTCGTAGGAAACCGGAGCACCCAGGGCAAATCCATGCAGAACATACAAACTCAGTCAGCATCTGAGTTCGGAAACGAACCCAGGTCTCTGGTGATGTCAAGCAGGGCTCTACCTAGCTGCAACTCCCCCTCTCCTCCCCCCCCCCCCCCAGTGGATGACCATGTATTAGAATTGTGTTACCTCTGAAACAAATATGGAAACTGATGATCTGAATTCATATATTGAGTAGGAAGAGTGGTAATGGGAGCCAATGGTTTCCATTGTGATCTGAATGGAGACATCCTGCAAATTGGTCATCCAATTTAGTGTGGACCACGTTGTGAGCAATGAATGCAGTACACTAAATTGAAGAACGTGCAAGCGAGTCACAACTTCACCTGGAAAGACTGTTTGGGCTCTTGGATATGGGAGGTTATGACATTGAAGAGTAGGTGTTACATCTCCTGAATCTTGCCATGTCCAAATTGACAACTTGAAGAAGGCTGCGATAGCTAACTGTCTGTGCTTCTGAAATATTTCTCCAAGAATATAATACAGACCAGGAGCATAGGATCATCTCCGTATGTCCCTGGAGTGTTCATATGTTTAAAAAAATATATACAGCTATCACTTAATGGAAAATACAAGGTGGCTGCTTAAATTGAACATGTGTTGATTTAATGCCATCCCAGCTTGTTGCACTTCATGTAATTTGTGAGCGAACAGTGCGATTTGTTTGATGTACAGTGCCTGGAAAAGCAATTGCCTTAAGAATTGCAGTAACAAGTGAAAGGGAGGAGGAGAAGCAGGTTGCAGTCCAACAGATGTTTGAACTACACCAAGATTGTGCCATTTCATTTCACTTCACTTATGTTGTATAATGACAACCAAGCAGCTGTATTTGGTAATATTCCAAGGACTGGTGCTTTGGGAATGTAAAGCTTTATGCTCAACAAATTAGTTTCATATATTTTGTTTCTTGGATTCCCTTTTTTTTTCCTGAAGGTACTGACTTGAATTGCAATCTGTTTCAATGGGCACTTGCCTGAATGCTCACTCTTAATGCATCCTTTGACAGTGTATGAGAACGCCAAGGAGCTATGCCAAGTCCTGTGCCGTTTCACAACATGGTCAGAGTACAGCATCACAGAGTACATATCAAATAAAGTTTATCATCTTTTTACCCAATCTCTTTAAAAAATTGGCCCAATGGGTAAAGATATTCGGACCCGTTTGACCGTAGTATTTTACAACATGAAGGGACAACATCACTCTGCTGATTGTTGAAAGAGTTAAATGAAAAATCTAAGTTTTCTCTTTTTTCCAGTATAAAAGACATTCTCACGTTGGTTAACATCCCAAGCATTATTGAGCACCAAACAACACCTGAAAATTGGCTATGTGGGTTATCAAAGAAAAATCAAGATTTCATGGAAAAATGCGAAAAAAATGCTGGATCAAAATGCTGGAAATATTAGGTGGGTCAGTCAGAATGAGGGTAGGTTATGATGAAGGGTAATCTATCTGAAATGTTGATTCTATTTTTCTCTCCATTGGTGCTGTATATTTCTTTTCAGATATCCAGCATCTGTAGTTAATTTTTGCTTTTCCATGGAAAAGCAGTCTGTTTTTTTTTTACCATGGGTCAGTCAGATTTGGGTACATGTGTTCATACATCAAAAATGCCCCAGTAAATCAAGAATTTACTGTCAATATTGTGTATGCTTCACATGGTGCGGGGAGAATGAAGGAACTTGGTTCAATTAGTGGTTTGATGGCAACACAGCATTCAGTGGCAGTGCCTAAACTGTAGTTGCAGTGTGTGAGCTCCCTGTTATTGGGTGTAGATATCACAAGCTGCTTGCTGTGTATATTGATTCTTTGCATTGCATGAAGTTTTATCATTGGAAGAAATTTAGACTCCAGTAATTCTCAGGAAGAGATACTTTTTAATATATCATATATGCAAAATGTAGGTCCCTTTTTAAAATCTATGGTGCTAAATTTGAGTACATGATAATCGTACTGTTCATAACACTGCTGATCTTGAAATATGACTCAAATACAAATATTAATTGATGTTTTAAAATAATGAACTCGTTTGCAATGAATGGTAAACATGAAACAACTGGACTATCATTAATGATGATCAGTATCCACTGAAATGGCTTGCAATCGCCTAATTGTTACAAATTATTGAAACAAAGTAATTGAATCTGAACTCTGCAGAAACATCTGGTGTTATTGGGGCAGTTGTCTTGCAGACAATTCAAGGACAATCTGGACAGTGTGCGGCTCAAAGCTGTTTTCAGTATGCCCAGCAAGGTACTTGGGCAAATCGTGTCTTACTCGTAGGTCAAATCCATGATACATTGGGGCAGAATTATATATATATGCGTGGTGATGTGAATGGGACAGAAGATGGAGGTGGGATAGCCCTGGAATCATCAATATTGACTCTACAATCTTCCACTGGAAAAAAAAAAAAAATTTTGATAATCATCTTACGTACTCGTTCAACTGTGTTGCTTTATGTTGAACAGTAATTCTGACTCTTAATAGTAACACTGAGGATAGTAATCATTCAAAATTTGAAGAAACTGTTCTTGAATCTGGTGGTATGTGCTATTAAGCTTTTGTGTCTTGTGCACGACAGGAGAGGTGAAAAGAGGGAATGAATGGGGTATGAGTGGTCCTTGATTATATTGGCTGCTTTCTTCAGGCAGGGTGAAATGTAGATGAGAGTCGAAAGGGGACGATTGTTTTAGACACCCTTCCATCATCTATTGGAGAGCGATAAAATACTCAGATGAATGTTACTTCAATAGTATTCGATTACAAGCACCACCCAGAACAAAGCAACGTGCTTAATCACGGCACGTCCACTATCTTAAATATTTATTCCTTTCACGACTGATGCATCTTGGCTGCACTGTTTACTTTGGACTATGCATTGCAGCAATTTGCCAAGTAATTTTTGATAGACTTTCTAAACTTTTAACCACCTAAATCTGGAACAGCAAGAGCAGGAAGGTGGGGCGGATACTGGAATCTTGCACATATGTGGTTCTTTCAACACCATTGGGTCAAATTCTTAAACACCCAACCTAACACACAATCTCAACACATTGTGCAAGGGGTTTACCACAAAGATTGCATGCCACCTTTTCAAGAGGAGATTTGATGGACAATAAATGCTGGATTTGCTGAATGTGGTACCCACATTCTTTGCATGAAAAGGAAACAACGACTTCTCTGTACTTGCACAAACAATAAATGACCATAACAGAATAATACGCATCAGTGAAATGGATCTGTGCTCCTCAACTGGTCTGACCTTGCACTCCAAACAGCTGTGGTTTCTGGTTAATTTGTCTTGGCACTTCACAGGAGTCCTAACTGTGAGCTTGCTTTCAAGCCTCAAGGAATTTTCACATCGGATTAATTTGGCAATGACCTGATAGATTAAAATCTGGCAATATCTCAACCAGGAATGCCCTTATAAAGAGCATACAGTATATGACATTTTTGCTCATTTCCAATAATTTATTAATGTTTTGTGGACCCATTCTTGTTCTGCATACTTGTACGGGGTTTGATAATTACAATTCATTTCGATTATTTGGAAGTAGAAATATTTTAGCATGAGACTTCAAGAAGAATTAAATATTTTTGATATCTTTAACTGCACAAAGTGGTATATTTATTTGTGAATAGTGACCATTCTAGGATTGTTATCCATTTCCTTTTTAATAGTGTGTTATCCTTTCATGCTCTTATTTTGATACTTAACTAAGTTATGCATTGCTGTAAGTGCAGTGGCATGTAAAATAAATATATTTCATTCATCCTTATCGTGAAGTGCAATGGGCTCTTAAATCTAACAATGACTAAATATTTGCATTAAGTATTCTAATAGTCATGATTTTGTGGAAGCAAATGCAAGGCTTGTAGCATAGCATACGAGAACAAATAAAATGTAGTTTCCAAGAATACTCTTCATGGGAATTACTGCATAAAATGCCAAGCCAGATAATAATCAAACTAACGTAATTGAATGTTGAGAAAACAATCCATATTATAGGATGTGTAAAATAAATGCATTAATTATGTTATTATGCGTTCCCACTACCACACTGTAACACATTCACTTCTTAAAGTTGTAACTGATGCAGCCATAATTGTCACGGGAAGATACTTAAATTCAATACGAATGTAGTAAAGCAAACTGATTGATGGGAAAGCTATGTGCTTCCTGCATGTTGCATATGCAAGTATTAATTAGATCTGGTTGCTTGCTTAAATAGGAATATGATCAATGCTGAATGCCCTTAGCACTAGGTTTAAAATAATGATAGAAAACTGAGGAAGATTTTATTTAGAGATTTGTACAAGCTACTAATTGGAAGCTTTTTTGAGAAAGAAGTTCTGTTATCAAAGATTTAGTGGACCATAAACAGGATGTGTGACTGAATCTTTTCTAATTCAGTAAAATAAACTTTGGACACAGACTATATCGCAGAGGGATATTGTGATTTCCTGCATTTTAAAAAAAATTAGCCGCAAACCTGCTCTTGTCAGTTATCGAAAGGCCAGGTGGTGAATAGTTGGTGGAAACGAGAAGGAAAAGGGGAATTTGGAATTGAGGAGTTTTGCAAAGAAATTGAAAGCCCAGTCAATTTCCTGTGCAGATTAATTTATCCAGTACCTGAATATTTATTGATGATGGGTATGAAGGGACTAAAGTGCATTCTAGCCAGATTAACTGACGGTACAAGGATAGGTAGACTAAAATGTGTTGAGACAATCTGAGGAGGGATATAGATCTGTTAAAGAGTGGGGAAAGAAGTTGAGAGGTGGAGTATAATGTTGAAAAATATGAAGTTATTCACTTTGGAAGGAAGAAAGGCAGCAAGTTATTATTTAAGAAGAGCCTACAAAATGATGCAATACAAAGCAATGTGGAGATTTTAAGTGCATAAAGTTGCTGAAGATGTGGAATGTTGGCCAGAGATATGGATTTAAAAAAAATGTTTTTATGTAACTTTACATGATGCTAGTCAGTATCATCTATTAGCATCCAGAGTACTGCACACAATTTAGTGTCAATATTTAAGAAAATATATACAATCTTCTGGGAAATTGAAGTAGGGAAAGATTTTGGAAACGTTCCTGGAAAAAATATATCTGGTAGAATGGGATTAATATATGAATCCCAGGACACATGTTGATCATTGTTCCACTAGCCTGATTCCAAAGTATAGCCCAGTATTATAAAACGTATCACTGAGGTTGCAGGTAATGTTATAACTGTAACCCTAACTATTTCAGCAAGTAACAGATAATGTGCAGGTATTGATGAACAAATGAACTGTGCTATTTTAGCTTATGAAAATGACGCAGTGGCAGCTAAACCTTGTGCTATGGGGTAACAAGAAGATGGTGTGCCTATCATTTCACGCAACTGGAAACGTGAACATGGCAGCAAATTTTCATGCAACTTAATTATTTATTTCAAACCTGATAACAAAAAATGTGCTTTTATCTATAGCTCTCATCCTGTTTTTTGATATTACATAATTTGCTTCAGCCAATATTAAATATTGGTTTCCAGGACGTTTGTGTCTTCTACATCTATGCGAGTAATTGTCAGAAGCCAGATCTTTCATCAGTGTCCATTGGGAACTCCATTGAGACTTGGTTGGAATCAGCTTTGGGAACTTATTTTACTTAAGTGCAGTAGGGAGAACCATGCACAGATTACTTGTCGTTGACTCTGGTCTTCTAGTCTGCAATGTCCCATGGTCTGCATGAGGTGGCTTATAGCTTTATTCCTTACAGATTCAACTATTTTGATGTTGATCTCAATGTTTTATAGGTAAATTCGAACATTATTTTACGCTGTAGAGGCACGAACATTATTTTACGCTGTTGCCTTTTGGGCTCGAGCTGGGCCCCTGCTGAGGTGGAAGGACACTCGCCCCTAGAGAGAAGAGCTGGTCAGCTTTAAGTAAGAGCGATAGAGAGAAAGAGAAAGAGAGAGATGGTTGTCCCCGGGTTCATAATATATCCCAGGACCCACCCCTGTACCCCATGACAAACTCCTCCCTGCCGTTGCCCAGTCACGTGATCGACTGCTGAGGGTTCGTGTAGCGAGTGGCCCAAACATCGGGTGCCGCCACAACGCATAGGTTATTTTACACCATTCGTTACACATTTATTATTATTCCGGATGGATTTATGGATTTACTATGCCTGGACTTCAACATCCACTTTTTTTTCACTTTAATTCCTGTACTTCATAATATTTCCTCACGTTAAGCTAATTTGAGCACTAACCTCTCATCTGCTGGATCAGTCTGAAGAAGGCTCTCGACCCAAAATTTCACCTATTCCTTCGCTTCATAGATGCTGTCTCACCCGCTGAGTTTCTCCAGAATGTTTGTCTCCCTTGGATTTATCCAGCATCTGCAGTTCTTTCTTAAACAATGCATCTGCTGGATAATGTTGATTGGTTTCCCTTGGAGCCTCCTCTTTCTTGCAGTGAGCCAACTGGACACCCAGCTGATAGACACAAAGTGCTGGAGTAACTCAGCGGGGCAGGGAGCATAGAGTCATAGAGTGATACAGTGTGGAAACAGGCCCTTCGGCCCAACTCGCCCATACCCGCCAACAATGTCCCAGCTGCACTAGTCCTACTTGCCTGCGCTTGGTCCATATCCCTCCAAACCTGTCCTATCCATGTACCTGTCTAACTGTTTCTTAAACAACGGGATAGTCCCAGCCGCAACTATCTTCTCTGGCAGCTTGTTCCATACACCCACCACCCTTTGAGTGAAAAAGTTACTGCTCAGATTCCTATTAAATCTTTTCCCCTTCACCTTGAATCTATGTCCTATGGTCCTCGATACCTCTACTCTGGGCAAAAGACTCTGTGCATCTACACGATCTATTCCTCTCATGATTTTGTGTACCTTTATAAGATCTCCCCTAATCTTCCTGCACTCCACGGAATAGAGCCCCACCCTACTCAACCACTCCCTATAGCTCACACCATCTAGTCCTGGCAACATCCTCGTAAAACTTTTCTGAACCCTTTCAAGCTTGACAATATATTTCCTATAACATCGTGACCAGAACTGAACACAATATTCTAAATGGGTTCTCGTGCGGGACAGGCAGCATCTCTGGAGAGAAGGAATGGATGACGTTTTGGGTCGAGACCCTTCTTCAGACATGTTCCAGGCATCCTCTGTGTAAAGAACTTGCTCCGCACATCGCCTTTAAACTTTTCCCCGCTCAACTTAAAGCTATCCCACTAGTCTTTAACATTTCCACTCTGGGGGGAAAAAGGTTCTGGCTGCCTACCCTTTGTCTCCTTCTCATAATTTTATATAATTCGATTAGGTCTCCCCTCAACCTCCGACGCTCCAGAGAAAACAATCTAAGTTGTGTTCTCTCTTTCAGAGAGCGATGGCTATCATCTGTGGATGTGTAATCTGCCTTTCTTGAAATTCACGAAAATGTAAAATCCACTGTGGTATAAAATGTTTGTTACATTCAGTGTAAACCTTTTCAAATAATTGCATTCTTAGTGTCTGACCAAATGTGATATCAGGCAATATTTTAAGACATAAATCTCTTAAGATTCTTTCTTGCACTTTAAGAGGCTTCTGTGTTAATTCATCATTGAAATGTTTACCTAGTTTAAATTGCAGTTGCATCATAAAACCAGTGAAATGTCCATGTAATTACTAATTTTCTCATTTTTAATCATCCATAAAAGCCATGAAGCATAAAAAAACGAAATAAAAGCTTACACGGGCAGGAAATAGCAGCCTATCGAAGGACCCAGATGTGTGTACATTAGAATGATTGTTCACCCTCAGGCTGTTGAACTCTACTTCCTTTTTATGTAATAACATTAGGACCTGGTTGTTTATACAAAAATAACTCCTTTATGGTTTTAAAATAAAACCTGGAGTTCTGAAATACAGAGCCCTCCATAATGTCTGGGACAAAGACCTATCATTTATTTATTTGCCTCTGTACTCCAGAATTTGAGATTTGTAATAAAAATCACACTTGGTTAATGTGCACATTGTCAGCTTTTATTAAAGGATATCTTTAGACATTTTAGTTTCACCATGTAGGAATTCTTCTTTTCGTGTCCATCTTGGTACAAATGTTGATATCGCTGTCATCGTAAATCCTGAAAAGGACGCAAGCTTCCGGCGACAATCAGTGGAAGCCATCACTTGTGGCAATAGATGATGATGGTAGCAGAATTAGCTCGGGATACTTCCAGTTTCCAGCCCTGCGACGTGGATGTTTCTCCTGTGGGGCCATGTAGAAATTACAGCTGTGTTTATACATAGTCTCTCCCCCCCCCCCCCCCCCCCCCCCCAAATTTCAGGGCACCATAATGTTTGGGACACATGGCTTCCCAGGCTTTGTAATTGCCTCCTTAATGCGGGTATAAGAAAACTCTCAGCACCTTCTCCTTCCTCCAGTTTTTCCATCACCTTTGGAAACGTTTATTACTGTTTATCAACATGAGGACCAAAGTTCTCCCAATGAAAGTCAAAGAAGCCATTATGAGACTGAGAAACAAGAATAAAACTGTTAGCGATATCAGCCAAACCTTAGGCTTACCAAAATCAACTGTTTAGAACATCATTAAGAAGAAAGAGAGCACCGGTGAGTTTACTGATCGGAAAGGGACTGGAAGGCCAAGTAAGACCTCCAGAGCTGATGACAGAAGAATTCTCTCTATAATAAAGAAAAATGCCCAAACACCTGTCCGACAGATCAGAAACACTCTTCGGGAGTCAGGTGTGGATTTGTCAATGACCACTGTCCGCAGAAGACTTCATGAACAGAAATACAGTGGCTACACTGCGAGATGCAAACCATTGGCTAGCCACAAAAATAGGATAGCCAGATTACAGTTTGCCAAGAAGTACTTAAAAGAGCAACCACCATTCTTGAATAAGTTCTTGTGGACAGATGAGATGAAGATGGACCTATATCAGAGTGATGGCAAGAGCAAAGTATGGAGGAGAGAAGGAAAGGCCCAAGATCCAAAGCATGCCACCTCATCCGTGAAGCACGGTGGTGGGATTGTTTTGGCCTGGGAATGGATTGGCTGCTGAGGGTACTGGCTCACTTCTCTTCATTGATGATACAACTGCTGATGGTAGTAGCATAATGAATTCTGAAGTGTATAGAGACGTCCTATCTGCTCAAGCTCAAACAAATGCCTCAAAACTCATTGGCCGGCGGTTCATTCTACAGCAAGGCAATGATCCCAAACATCCTGCTGAAGCAACAAGGGAGATTTTCGAAGCTAAATAATTGTCATTTCTTGAGTGGCCAAGTCAGTCACCTGATCTGAACACAGATGAGCATGTCTTTTATGTGCTGAAGAGAAAACTGAAAGGGACTAGCCCCCCAAACAAGCATAAGCCAAAGATGGCTGCAATACAGGCCTGGCTGAGCATCACAAGAGAAGACACCCAGCAACTGGTGATGCCCATGAATCACAGACTTCAAGCAGTCATTGCATGCAAAGGATATGCAACAAAATACTAAACATGACTACTTCCATTTACATGACATTCATGTGTCCCAAACATTATGGTGCCCCGGAATGGGGGGGGACTATGTATAAACACTGCTGCAATTTCTACACGGTGAAACAAAAATGTATAAAAATGGCCTTTATTAAAATCTGACAATATGCTCTTTAACCACATGTGATTTTTTTTTCTATTTTCTATCTCAAATTGTGGAGTACAGAGGCAAATAAATAAATAATGGGTCTTTGTCCCAAACATTATGGAGGGCACTGTAAGGATGTCATTTGCAATGTGTCTCGTGCAGTGCAGCATTTCAAAAAGCAATTTTGTTTTGTGGAATGGATGACATAAGCCTGTGGGCACTTTGAATGTAAAGGGAGTTAATTTCATAGCACATGAACAGTAAGTTAATGCATTATTTTAAAATGAAATATTTGAGAAACTACAGAAAGTAATGTTTAGATGCGTACTGCAATGTTCCCTGTTATTTAAGTAATGTTACACTCCTGTGGGCTGCAACGCATTAAATGACAAGTGCTGCACTTACTGTTGCTTTTACTTGCAACACAGAGTTATTTTGGCAATTTATTAAAGTCAGCATCATAATATGTGAAAGGAATGTGCAGCAGAGATTTCGATTGTCTGCCAACTACTGCAGTAAGAATAAATGCATTGGATGACAAAGAATAATTTATGAACTGCTCAAGGCACATAATCCATATTTATATTTTAAATAGCACTGTTAGATGTTGAGCATCTTTTTAAAAAATGGTTTGTCCTAACATAATAAATTGAAAATAAATGCTTAGGTATCAAACATCAGATGAAATTTGTTGTAAATTATTATTATGAGCGTTGGGCCTCTTGGAAATTTTTTAAATAACTTTTAATCTCGGAAAATTCTCCTTAAATTAAAAATTGGGTGTACATTGAAAAGAGCTTCCTCTGGATGGGCCGTGATTACTCCAGCAGCTACCGAATTTGAGATAATTCATCTTGTTGTTTTACTATGGTGCTTACATCATTACTGACAGTAGAAAACAATTTGCTTTGAAGGGCTGATAATAAACTGATTTACATTTATATTTATAATGAAAATGGAAAAAATTACAAATCTTTTTCAGCATTTATTTCCGTTGTATGATCTGGCAATCTCGTTCTATCTAACAAATAAAATCGTGGTATGCAGCTTTCAATCATTTATACTGCCTATGATTCTTTACTTATTATTGAAACGGGGTTTTACAATGAAAAAAGCTTGTGAATGCATTCCTGTAATGTTGACTGTGGGAGTTTAAATTATAATTCTCCCAATCAAAGGCTTCTGTAAATATTCTAAGAATTTGGTGAATCAGCAGAATAAAATTGCACTACTTTCAACTCCTCGACTGCCTATGCCATCTTGCACTATGGGATAAGAAACAAAATCAGATTTTGTGGAGCTGGGATTGAGAATGTGAAATGAAGTTAGGCCATATTGACGATTACAAAGAAGACTTTGAAGAAGGCAAAGATTAAGCATGAACAAAAAATGGGTGATCAATAGTGACAGGACATAATGGGCAAAACAGAACGAGTATCTTTAAGAGGAAATAATTTAACACCTTTAGGAAATAACCAGGTATGTGAAATTATGTAGTTTGAAGCACAAAACTCTCCAAACAGTTATGGCACTAACATTAGCAATACATTTATTTACAGCCAGGATAAAACAAAATGATGGAAACACTCACCAGGTCAGAATAAGTTATTTTCAGTAGAAGAGATGTTTGGAAGTGATGAGTAGAGTAAAGAGAGTATCTCAAATAAACTGGTACTGAGAAGCCCATTTCACTTCTTTATATCTACTTTACCTTGTCATTGTTTAAGCTGGCAAACAATATTAAAAGCAAAAGGAAAGCTGAGCCAAATGATAGGCAGAAATGGCCAGTCCCGATTGGGACAGAATAACAGAGTTGGTTACCTAAAATTTGAGAATTCAATGTTGAATCCGAAAGGCTGCAACGTGCTCAGATGGAAGTTGAGATGTTGTTCCTTCAACTTGCATTGGGCCGTCGTTATAGTGCAAGTGTCAGAGTGAAAATATGTCAGAATGAGAGGTGAAATTAAGATGGCAGGCAAACAGAAGCTCAGGGTCATTGCTGTAGACTGAATGCAGACGCTCTGCAAAGCCATCATCTAATCTGTAGGGAGGAACTGCAGACGAGCAAACAAAATCTGTATTTGTTTTCCCTAATATAGAGATGACAGCAATTGTGAGCACTGAATGCAGTACTTGATGGGGAAAAGTGCAAGGGAATGCTGTTTCACCTAGGATGATTGCTTGTGTCCCTAGCTGGTGGGAAGGGAAGGGGGTGAAGGATAGGTGTTACAATTCTTGCAGTTTCATAAGAAAGTGCCATTAAACTGTGAATGGCTGGTGGGGATGAAGGAGCAGACAGTGAATTGCAAAAAAAGCAATGGATTCAGCATGTTAATAGGGGAGGAGATGCGATGTGGTGGTTGAATCTTATTAGAACGCACACCTGTACAATGCGATAGATTATGTTGAATGTTAAGACTGGAGGGATGATAATCGGTGGTCTCTTGTTCTTGTTCTGTCTAAGAGGAGAGGGATTGAGAGTGGAGAATAGATATGCAATTGGATCCTCTGCAATTGGATCCTCAACTTCCTCATTCAAAGACCACACTGTTCCTATTGGTGGAAATGTGTCAGCCTCGATAACAATAAGCACGGGAGCACCTCAAGGCTGCGTGCTCAGCCCCCTGCTGTACTCACTCTATACTCATGACTGCGTAGCCGGTCATAGTGCGAACTCCATCATCAAGTTCGCTGACTACACCACTGTTGTGGGACGTATCACTGATGGGGACGAGTCAGAGTATAGAAGTGAGATCGACCGACTGACCAAATGGTGCCATCACAATAACCTGGCCCACAACACCAGCAAAACCAAGGAACTGATTGTGGACTTTGGAAGGGGTAGGATGGGGACCCACAGTCCCGTTTATATCAATGGGTTGTTGGTGGAGAGGGTCAAGAGCTTCAAATTCCTGGGCGTGCATATTTCTGAAGATCTCTCCTGGTCCGAGAACACTGATGCAATTATTAAGAAAGCACATCAGCGACTCTACTTCCTGAGAAGATTACAGAGAGTCAGTATGTCAAAGAGGACTCTCTCTAACTTCTACAGGTGCACAGTAGAGAGCATGCTGACAGGTTGCATCATGGCTTGGTTTGGCAACTTGAGCGCCCAGGAGCAGAAAAGACTACAAAAAGTAGTAAACACTGCCCGCTCCATCATCGGCTCTGACCTTCCTTCCATCGAGGGGATCTATCGCAGTCGCTGCCTCAAAAAGACTGGAAACATCATCAAGGGCGCACACCATCCTGGCCACACACTCATCTCCCCGCTACCTTCAGGTAGAAGGTACAGGAGCCTCAAGACTGCAACGTCCAGGTTCAGAAATAGCTACTTCCCCACAGCCATCAGGTTTTTAAACTCAACTGAAACAAATCTCTGAACACTAATAGACCATTATCTGTTTACTTGCACTTTATCTGCTTATTTATTGATGTGTGTATATATTTATATAATGGTATATGGGCTCACTGATATGATATGTTCTGTATTTGTGCCTACTATATTCCGTTGTGCTGATGCAAAGCAAGAATTTCATTGTCCTATCTGGGACATATGACTATTGTGACTTTTGACAACTCTCTTGACTTGATGAGATGCAATCAAGTGTTCTGGCCAATTTGATTTAGGACAAGCTGTGGCCAGGAAGAAGGAAGTCAGTTCAAAGGCATCTGTTGAAAGCCTTATCGTAGGACTAAATGCAACAGAGATGGAGGAAACAGAAAAATGTAAAGGAGTCCTTCTAGGAAGCGGAGTGGGGGTATTATGTCCAAGTAGGCCATGGGAATTTGCGTGCTGCCAGCATATCTCCTGAGCTGGAGACAAAGAGATCCAGAAAAGGAAGATGTAGAAATAGACCATGTGAGGCAAGAGCAGGTCTGAAACCGGCAGCAAAAAATGACTAAATTTTCCAGTATAAGATCGAAAGTAGCATCAGTGTAGTTTCAATGTTCCTGAAAAATAAGTTGAGGAGATGTCCTAAGTAGGACTGATCAAGAAATGCCAAGTGTTTCACAAGACAAGTGTAGCTTGGACACGTATGTGTGCCCATAGCCAATATTTGATGTGGAGAAAATGAATGGAATTGAAGGAGGAGTTGTTCAATGTGAAGACATGGTCGGCCAGGTGAATGAGCATGTTGACAGAGCATGCATAGTTGTATAATTGGCTTCTAACTGGCAGATTAAGTCATTTGGTTTCAGCCTATTAAATATATTGGTCCATCCGCCCCAGCCAATCGACTACCCCTCCGCACCTCAAAAATAACTTGCTGCTACTTTTCTCCAAAAGTCTCCATCTCTGTTTCCTGGTTCCGGCAGAGGGTTGAGAACCTGAAACATCAATTGTTTCTCTTTCCACTGATGCTTTATGAACTGCTGGGTCTTCCCAGCATTATCTGTTTTTATTTTTTTTTTGGCTTCTGCAGTTTTAATTCTTAAAAGCTGGGTTAATGTTCTGAAATTATAAAAATGTGGCTCTGAATTCATGATTCAACCGCTTTGTGTGGTTGAGCAAAAAAGCTTTATTTTAGTGGCAATCCAAATATCTATTTGAATGGATAACAGGATTTTTTATATGGCACATTGAGACATTTGAACTTGATAAGGTCAGGATACTGTAAAGAATATTGGTTCAGCCTCTCTGCTGCAGAATATGCACGAATGAGAATAATTTTGCATTTCTGGGCCTCCTGGCAGTTTTAGGTGATTTTTCCAAAAACTGCAAAAAGGTTTTTAATCTTGGTTTTTTTCTGTGCTAAAACAAATGTCCCTGCGGTGTTTACCAATAATAATAATGACGAATTATTTCATGTATCTCAAAATTCAGTGAAATTAATATTGCACTTAATCTACAACAGTAACTAACATTATTAAAGGTAGCATTGAAATCAATAAATGATAAATCCGTGGGAAGAACAGAATATATTTGTTTGAATCAAAGAAAATAGAGATGTTGGAATTCTCAAATAAAACAGAAAATGCTGAAAGTATGCAGCTGGTCAACTCATCGGTGGATTAGATATAATTTTGCAGCATATTCCCAGGATCAGTTTTATTCTGTCAGTGATATCCCTCTTTCTCCATCCTTCCTGCACGTTAACAAGCTTCTTCCGTCTCCTTCCCAGTTGTGATAAATGATATTCAACATGAAATGTTAGCTCTGTTTCTCTTCTCACAGATGTGGCCTGGCCTGCTGAGTATTTCCAGCATTTTATGTTTTTGTTTAACTTGTTTGAACAGGAGAACATGCCTTAGGCTGGTATGTGTCACGTGGTACATCTACAGATTTGTTTAACACTGATGCAAAGTTTCTTATTTCAGATAAGTGCACAACCGTAGGGTTACAGCATACACTCGTCTGAGCTCATGTTTTCACCTCAGAGAAGGTTTCAGGCATTTGTTCAAATATTGGAGATATTGTGTCTCGAAGCAGCTTGAATTTCACTTTTCTAAATGCAAATTTGGTAATGCTTTCCATATATCCAAGACAATTGCAGTTGCCGTTCAGCTCAGGAAGAGATGTGGGGGCGATGGCTTTTCCTTGATTCATGGCTCGCGCTTTGTTTCGAATCAGCGGAAATTAATATATCACGATAATCTGCCCAGTGGACAATAAAATAGATCAAAATCTTTAAAAAGAGTAGAACTCTTGTGGATTTGCAGAAAGGTGGGTGGTGTTTATGTTTGGCTGTTGGTCTTGCGCTAGGTGGTCAAGATCATAAGTTTGGGAGATGCTGTCACAGCAGTACAGGTGCATAACTGGATTGCACTTTATAGGTAGTACAGGTTGCAGCCATTATGTGCTGGAGGGAATAAAATATAGAGCAGCGTATGTTGTGTGTGAAGATTTGGCCTGAATGGCGTCGATCTTCTTGCATGTTGTTGAAGCTGTGCCCGTCCAGGCAAGCAGAGACATTTCCATTGTACATCTGTATTAAGTCTCACGGATGGTGGAAAGGCTTTGGGATCTTACTAGCTGAGTGATTTTGCTACAGGATGCTCAGCCTCGGAATGCACAATTTATGTGGCTGGCCAGGTTGGGCCCAGTCAGAGATGACTCCTATGGTGATGATGATAACCATTGCTGCATGCTGACAAGGGTTTATTGTGTGACAAGTTATGAAGTAAGTATGGGCTGAAGGGACAAAATACTGATGTTATAGTAAAACAACTTGTAGAAGAATGAAATTACAGTGACCAGTGTATTTTGGTTACATCTATAGTAATCACGTGTAGGAATATATAATGGAATTTAACAATGAGTTGAAAAAATGTATTAAGATATCAATTTGCTTGTGTGGAATGCTGGTAAAGGTTTTCCCTGAACATTATATTGGACGTGATTTAGTTGGCTTCAAAGGTAAAGGCACCTGCAAAACTGTTGAATACGGTGCAAAATATCTGCTTCTACTGTATTTCTCTTGTATTAGGAAGCTGTGGGTGGATTGGTGTTGTGGAGAATGCACGTTGCTCACACGAGTGCTACATCCTTACCTGTCCAAATATAAAATAACAGAAGATACATTTTTGTATGTGACGTCTGTCATTTAAAGGTAGGGCTGCATAGGTTTTTCAAATGATTTTGCTTGTAATTCTTCACACCAAGTAGAGGAAGCAGTTACTGTTTATTGTGAGTGGGCTTTGAAAGTAAATTAGAATTCTGATTCTGAATTCTGAATGATGGTTCTGAAGTAGAACCATTTAATTTCCCTCTATTAACGCTCTTCTGAGTCTAAATGGTTATGCGCATAATGGCTCAATGGAACAGTTGTTAGAGCTGCTGCTTCACAGCGCCAGAGAAACGGGTTTAATCCTAACCTTGGGTACTGTTTGTGTAGAGTTTGCACATTCCCACTCGGGACTGCATGGGTTTCCTCCTGGTGCTCTGAATTCCTCCCACATCCCAAAGATGAGTAGCTGAGAGAGTTGGATAACGTAGAACTAGTGCGATTGGATGATCGATGGTTGCCGTGCACCCGGTAGGCTGAAGGGCTTGTTTCTGAACTTATTGTTATTTTACTGGTCAAATAACAATTCAAATATGTCAGTCTTGAAAGGTGTTTATTACTCAATTTCTTAGCAGGTCTCATTCCCTTCATTTTCTGTAGCATTGTGCACCGTGATGTGTGCAAGATCAGAATAGGATTGGTGTGATTCATTTTGTAATTACAGAATGATAAATAATATCCACATGAGTGTCATCGAGCCAAATAGCATTGAGAAATGTCTTTCAGCCCACTGAGTACACATTGACTGTCAGGCACCTATTTATTTTAACCCTGCGGTAATTCCAATTTATTCTCTCCACATACCCATCCACTCCTCCCAGATTCTACCACTCAACTATATACTTATAGTGGCTAATTAACATAGCAACCCACATTTCCTATGGATGTAGGCGGAAATTGGAGTAGCTGGGAAAAACCATATGGGATCACAGAGATCACCAGATGTAAACACAACACATATAACTAGGGACATCAGAGACAAACCTGAGTCCCTGGAGATGTGTGACAGCAACACTGTTGAATCGGGAGCTACATAAACTGATCCTACCCAACATGTACTCTTTTTTTTGTGTGAGAAGGAACTGCAGATGCTGGTTTAAACCGAAGATGGACACAAAAAGCTGGAGAAACTCAGCGGGACAGGCAGCATCTCTGGAGAGAAGGAGAGGGTGACGCTTCGGGTCGTGATCCTTCCTTAGACTGGTTATGGATAAGGGAAACGAGAAATATAGACGGTGATGTGGAGAGATAAAGAACAATGAATGAAAGATATGCAAAAAAAGTAGTAATGATAGAGGAATCAGGCCATTTTTAGCTGTTTGTAAGGTGAAATGAGAAGCTAGCGCGACTTGGGTGGGGGAAGGATAGAGAGAGAGGGAATGCCAGGACTACCTGAAGTTAGAGAAACCAAGATTCATACCACTGGGTTGTAAACTGCACAAGCGAAATATAAGATGCTGTTCCTCAGTATCTTATACATCGGCGAGACTAAACGCAGACTGGGTGATCGTTTCGCGGAACACCTTCGCTCAGCCAGTCTGAACCTACCTAATCTCCCAGTTGCTGGACATGAATTTTCCTTACTCCCTCACCTTTACAATGGACGTACAGTCACTCTACAACTCCACCCCCACCAGGAAGGCCTTAAAGTCCTCCGTTCCTTCCTCAAATGCAGAACCATCCAATTTCCCTCTACTAACATCTCCTCCGCCTAGCGGAGCTGGTCCTCACCCTCAACAACTTCTCCTTTGACTCCTCCCACTTCCTCCAAGCCGCGGGATGTGGGGGGGGGGGAGAGAGAATCCAATTTTGACCTAGACACCAGAAAAGGTATGTGATTGCACTGGATAATGTACAAGGGAATTCACCAGAATATTGTCAGGATTGGACTGTTTCTGTTATGAGGTGAGACTAGATTTGTTTTCCTTGGAATAGGGGAAGGTGAAGGGGGACTCGAACAAGTGAATGAAAATGATGAGAGGCATAGATAGGGTAGATGCTAAGAAACTTTCCCCATGGCAGGTTTCAAAGGTTGGTTTCAGGGCAGGGATAATAAAAGGATCTGGGGACATTTTTTAGCACTGTAAGTTGGTTGTAATATGGAACGCACAACCTGGGCAGTGGAGGCAGGTGCTCTCACAACATTTAAGAAGCATCCAGATGAGCACTTGAATTGTCAAGGCATGGGAGGCTGCAGCCCAAGTGCTAATACATGGGGACAGTGCAGATAGAATTTGTTGGTATGTCCATAGTGGCTGAAGGGTCTATTTCTGTGCTTTCTGACTCGTGTCTCAAAGAGAGTAAAGATGTCAAGGAGCTCACATCTACATTTAAAAAATAGTGGATTGCAATCCCTGATATATTAACTGACTTGCATGCAAACTTGGTAAAGGCTAAATGAAAATCAAAAAACTGCTGATGTAGAAACCCTGAAATAAAAACATAGAATGCAGGAAATCTTGCCAGGTCAGGCAGCATCTGTGGAAAGAGAAACAGAGTCCTCTCTTCAGGTGGAAGACACTTTGTCAGAAGCAAAGAAGTTCTATTGCAGGGTCAGTGATCTGAAACACTCGTTAACCTTCCCACAAATAATGCTTGACCCGCTGAGTGATTCCATCATTCTGCTTTTACTTTGCACAAAGATAAACCATTTAAAATGTAGAATTAGGGTGTCCAAAGATGTGGAATGGAAATATTGCGTTCTGTTTCACAGGATGCTAGAACCACGTGTGGGATTGACGGAATGTACTGTTCAGCTGAACTAAACCGGAACCAAAATTAAAAAAGAAAAAACTACATCCGAATTAAAAACAGAAAATGCCAGAAATCCTCAGCAAGTCCGGCCTCATCTGTGAGAAGGGAAATAGAACTCATGTTTCTTCAACCTGAAATATTAGCTCTGTTAGACACAGTGCTAGAGTGACTCAGCGGGTCAGGCAGCATTTCTGGGGAAAAGAAAGATTGGTGACGTTTCGGGTCAGGCCCCTTAAGAACTGCTGAGTTACTCCAGCACTGTGTCCATTTTTGGTATAAACCAGCACCTGCAGTTCCTTTATTTCTACATGTTAGCTATGTTTCTCTTCTCACAGATGCGACTTGACATTGAGTATTTCCAGCAATTTCTGTTTTATTTCATGTAATCTGTACTGGGTTAGTGCAAAGGTGGAGGTACAATGTTGGGCCTCACCCCTTCATGATGTTTGTTAGCGTTTCAGTGGAGAGGAAATTCCAGTTCCAAGTGGAAACTGAAATTTTAACATATTTAAAAAGCTAGAGTACAAGCAGGGAATAGTTCTGGTACTAACTTGAAGTGAATCTTCTACCTTTTTGCACAGTAGTCCTGCAAGAGTAATGCTGTGGGTGAGACCAGAGAGAAATGTTGCGTTCTCGGCACCACAGCATCAGAGGGGTTTCTTACTCTTGCAGGGATTGCAACATGGATATTCGAGAATGATACCTGTCTTCAATGATTATGTTAGCAGGAGAAGGTAGACAAAAATGCTGGAGAAACTCAGCGGGTGAGGCAGCATCTATGGAGAGAAGGAAGAGGCGACGTTTCGGATCGAAACCCTTCTTCAGACAGCCTATGCAGTTCTTTCTTAAGCATGTTAGCAATTTTTGTAAACTAGAACAGTATTCCCAGGAATGTAGAAGATTAAGATGTGATTTGATTGAAGCTTTGAAGATATTAAAGGAAATTATTAAGGTCAATAGCAGGAAATCAACTGCACTGGCAGGATAGCCCAAGCTTAGAGGAACTTGGCCTTGAAGAAATTGGGGTTTGGTCTTTGAGAGCCCAGGATAGTTGTAGGTTGGAACTCTGCAGTTGTGACTGAACTGATCACTTTAAATGTGTGATTACCACAGATATCAAGGAAATTTAAGCAGAGGCAGCTGGCCCTGTGGCATAAGATGAAATATGATTTCAGTGAATGGTGGAGCTGAATCTGTGCCAAATACTCTACTATTGCTGTGCTTCTAACTACTTCTGCATTGCTGACAGTTGCACAGCATGGAGAGAGACCTGTGACTGGGTTAATAACTGTGGAATGGAGATACTTCCAAGCGTCCCTAAAGATAGGTGGATTACAATTATGCAAGATTGGACAATAAGTATGCACAATATGCGGTGACTTGTAATATTACTCAATCATTAGATTGTCTAGAAATTAAAACCGCAGCAATTTTGAATTGCAAGTCTATCAAATTACTTTTGCTGAATTATATCACCACCCAGCTAATCGCTGGGCTCCTTCTTTATTGCAATCAATGATTGACAGTCCAAGGATTTGTTCACTTTGAAGCTGGCGTCAATGCTTTTGTTATATTTTTCTTTTAAGTGTAAGGGAAATTAATGGTCCTAACCTCAGTCATGTACTAACGTCTGCAAATTCATCAGTCAATGAAATTGTAGTCGTGAATGAGGATTGCAACATAATGTAATGTAATGTCAATGGAACTTCATTTTGATACCCAGCTGTGCTAAAATGATTTAAGTCTTTTTAGGGAATTGGTGGATTAATTTTTTTTCTCAGTGTATGGATTGTAATCCATTTTACTGTTTACTATCATTGAATATAATTTGTATTTAGTACAATAGAATCTTGTTTAAAAATTACTAATAGTTTTAATATGAAAACAATCTAAGTAGCATTAGAATACCTTCTCTTCTGAATTAAAAAATATATATAATCTGCATTATCATGCTCAGAATGTTGCCTTTATGTATGTATCTTTGTAGAATCAAGTCACCGCAGGCATATTTAATCATAAGGTTAATATATTTGTAATAACACGAGTTGTTGGGTAAAGTGTTTGCTGATTGTGTTTGACATTAAGCTCACGTACTTTAAAATGCACAGTTTATCGTAGCTGTAAAAATACTAATATGTGATCTGATTTAAAACACTGTTTTGATATTACAGTAAAAACCGAACAAGTCTTTGTCATTAAGTGTGGCACGCACTGATTTAGTGAGAGATACATTGTATAATAGCTCATCTTTGACATTTTGTGAAGAAAGGCACTGTGCAAGGACAGATGTTAATGGAATTCAAAGGAAGTGAATGTGAAATAGAGCAGAAAGGCACCACACATTGATTAAATGAGGGAGAGCAAGCAACGACCTCTGACCGGCATTGAAGGGCCACTTTGATTTTTTTTTTTGAACGCCACAATGTATTTTCTAATTCACTACTTAATATCTTAAGCACATCTTAGCTGTCAGGTTTAAGGGGAATTCAGCTTCCTACCCCAAATGGTTAGAACGGAGCACGCACAATTTGATATGTGGATAGCAAGACTCATCCATTTGAAATCATTCCTGCGCCATTAACATTTAACAGACAGAAGAAACTAATGCAAAGCATAATTAATGCCCAAATGTGGTATGATTGAGATCAGATTAAGACAACCTTTTGAGTTTCTGAGTAGAGATTACCAGATACGGCTGAGTAGTTGAACCTTGCTATTTATTCCAGTGAAGCAATTGATGTTTTTGATACCCCAAGCAGCTTAGCACAGCTCAACTCGCACTTCACTGAATATAGTGATCGATTATCTGTGGCTTAACCAAGCCTTCTCATTTCCTGTTTTCCATTACCTCGCTCAATCAAGTTAGGCATTTGTAACCATGTTTGTGCATTGAGATAAGCAATCGAGGCTTGTTGCTATTTGCTAATCTCTTGCAGATGGTGCTGCTGTGAGATAAGACGCTCCTGTTTAAAAGATGCACTTTATTGTGTTGAACTGGGCAGAATAAATGAAACACGGTGCATTATGTTGGGAGCAGGCTTGTTGTGGAAATGGCCTTCAATTTTTTTCCCCAAAAAGGTACTTGTGCTGCTGGTGGGATTATAATATACATGGTCACACAATACATAACATCTCTCATAAATAGGTATGAGCGCAGCATACAACCATCGCCTGATGAAAAGTCCTATTTACTGTACAGTATTGATCTTACATTTATGACCTATTTTAGAAATGCAGTACCTGGGCAGTTTTCACTGCAATAATTCAGGAGTTACTGGCTTGTACATTAATGTTGCAGCATTCTGTTTTTGTTGGACTGTATAGACCAATTTCGAGGCTATTAAAAATGTATGGAGTTAAATAATGCATCCCCAAGCAATAATCAGTCTTTTCACAACATTTTGGGCAGGTTTTTGATTAAATCTGCTTTATGGGCAGCATGGAACTATTTTTTTTTACAAGATGGTGAAATCCCAGGAAATTGTACTGTAGATTATGGCCAGTTTTTGATCCGAAAGCTTTATCAGCCCAGTTTTTTTTGATAACTGGTATGAAAAAATGCCAGCTGGTTATAACGTGCAAACAAGCCACGCGATTGAGAATATCCTTCAACTTTAAAACATTTCTCGTAAGTGTTGCGTATATATTTATACTTAAGAAATTAGGGGCATTAAACAAGGCGATGAATCAAAATGTTTTAAAAATATTCAGCTTCAACACTTTTTCCAAATTGCATTTGCCATATTTAAAATTATCTTCCACCACATTTATGATTTTCCAATCTTTTCACTGAGAAATGTTAGTTATAAATTGTTCCACAATTCTATCCAAGTGAGCTTTACAAGGAGCATTAGAACTCTACATTTATTTAGAGATACATTCTAGGAACCACTTAGATGGCAATAAATAAATATTTTGCGAACACGCTAATGCTTAATTCTTTGGTGCCATAATTTAAAACAAAAAATGGTTAGGGCTCTTTCACCGAGTTGCTTTAATATATATTTTGTTTTTCCTGTGCAGTTTGTTGAACCATTTTCTTTCCCTTAATCTAATGTTCACTTTTAGTTGTACTTTTCTATGTTGTTCTCTGTCTACCTTTCTCTTTGCTGCTGCTGCTTCATCCGTTGTGCATTCTTTTTGGAAATGTCAGGAATCTGTACGTTTTACCTTTCAACATCCTTACAAATGTATGAATGAGGAGAAGGAGAAAGACGGGCAACCCCATGAACTGAAAGGTAGAAAAACTGTGGAAGTATGGGGAAGGAGCCGCGAGGGTGGATGGATTTGTGCGGCTTTTTGAAAGACCGAACCGAGACCCTGGATTGAATAGCCCTTCTCATTGTTGAACTATTTTATAATTCTATGACTCGATTATTTAGCCCATGAGATATTACAATTTTCACGGTTGCATTGAAGAATAATATCACTTCAGAAAGGTGGTTCCCTGCGAGATCTGTCACATTGTATGCTGTGATGGTGTTCATCACAAGACGAGAATTCTAATGAACATTCCGAGCAAATAGGGGACCTCACACAGAGCTCCAGTTGGGAAATTTTAGAGAAATGAAGGAAACATCTCGAAGCCTGCAGTTTTCCAGCCATCTTTCTCTATACCGAATACCTGATCAAGGAAGACATTATATATGCTGGAAAGTGTGTGTTATAATAGTTGTGAAAGCAGATTTGAACCTCATTACATGACTGAGATTACATTTGTTGGTCAGTTACATCCTTTTGACCATAAGACACAAGAGTAGAATTAGGCCATTTGGCACATCGAGTCTGCTCCGCCATTAGATCATGGAAGATCTATTTTTCCCTCTCAAACTCATTCTCCTCCCCGTAATCTCTGACACCCTTACTAATCAAGAACCTATTAATTTTAGCTTTACAAATACCCAATACACAGCTGCCTGTGAATGAAATCCAGATCCACCACCCTCAGGCTAAAGGAATTCCTCCTCATCTCCATTCTAAAGGCATGTTCTTTTATTCTGAGGCTGCGCCATCTTGACCTAGACTCTCCAATTGCTGGAAACATCCTTTCCACATCCACCCTATCTGGGTCTTTCATTATCCGGTAGGGAAAAGCACCACTGAACTGGTTACATCTGCATCTCTACCTTGACATGCCACTACTCAGGTGAATGTGCCACGAAAGGTCAATAAAAATAGGGTGTTATTTTATTTCACCCCATTTGATTCTTTTCATGAATCATTGCCATAGTTAGAAAATGAAAGTAAGCACTGCAAAGTTTAATTTGGTTGGATAGGTTGAAAAGAAGCAAGATTAGTGCCTATATTAAATGCATTAAAAACTAAAGATAAGTTGTTTTGAAACTGATTTAGATTTGATATTTAATATTCTGCAGTTGGTGTGAAGATGGGGATATGTCATTGGAATTTCAGAATATTACCTAGCTATCGTTTGAATTGAAAGCTTGAGAAACAAGAGTAGAAATAGATAGGCCAGTTAGACCTAAACTCGCTGGACTATTCAATATGATCGTGATTGATTTAATCATTACTTCAAAAACACTTTCCCACTCTTTCCCCAAACCATTTGACTCTTTTGAAGTTCAATGCTGTTCAAGAGATATGTATAAATGTGGGCACAAAATGCTGGATTAACTCAGCGGGACAGGCGGCATCTCTGGAGAGGAATGGGAGACGTTTTGGGTCGAGACTCTTCTTCAGACTGATGTCAGGGGAGTGGGCGGGACAAAACTGGGATGTTTAAATTTAGAATGTATAAATGTGGACATTGGATCAGTTGTGAATGGCTTTAATTATCCACTGCATTCCTCCACTTCCCTTCCCAGCCCATGATCTACCTAGTGTTTCCAATTCCTGCCTGCCATGGCTGAAAAACTTAATGGACACTGACCATAAGAAAATAATGTGAAAGAAGAAACCTGGAACAAACTATAGGAGTTCTGCCTGCCTGTGGAATTTTAATCTAGACTTCAGCTGAATCCCGAAAATTAAATGGGAAAAGAAAAAAAATGTTATTTGGATGTGAAATAAGGAATAGATGATAGCAGTGGCATTCACCCAAAACATGTGAAGTAAACAGGCTCTCTTTGATTAAAATGGCTTTTGTGCAAATGATTCGCATTTTAACTGCCAACCAATGTTTGACTTTGTATGAAGATAGAGCCGAGAGATTCTGATGATGTCAAATTAACATCTTTTAGTTATGAGGGAGGACAATGATCGATCATTTCTGCTGTATCTTGCATTTAATGTGTTCCAGCATTTACTGTGTGCTCCCCATATTTATTAATAATGCGAGCACTATATATAGATTAAAATAGGGAATAGAATCCCTTAATTCTCCTATATTGATTAAATATTTAGATTTTTTTATATTTTACGAGCAATGTAAAGCAGATGTTTATGAAGAACACATTTTCATTATATTTTATGCCGTGCCTATTTAAGTCACAGCAAAGGACACTGTAGCTTTGAACTACGTACAGGGAATAATATCTAAATAAAAGGAGATTGGTTCCAACCTTTTACATCGGAAGCAAATGATTTCCTGAACATCTGACTGGTTTGTTCAGTATTTTCCTGCCAGATTCACTCTGCCCTGTGTAGCTAATATTCATAGTTGTGAGAAATAGAGGTGACAGATGGCCAAATTGCCTTCAAAGCTAGCAGAGGTTTTAAATATAAATAGTGTAGGTAACAGCTACGGATGCATGGTCCAAACAAAGGACCAGCCTGCCATAGCTAGTTTAACATCTGTGGTCACCCGCACCATTTTGTTTTACGTTGATCTGAAAAGACTGTAGTCAGGGAGTATCTCCATGTGAGAGCAGCTGTGATTGTGCTTATTGCTAATTGTCATGTTGTGACAATGAGATCTTCTTACAGTATGTCAGTTAAATGTAGGCCGAGAAAGTACATGAATAAGATATTTTGTGAGGCTGTTAATAAAAACAGGGGTCCTATCCTTACATTTAACTAATGCCCTGTTTAATTTTTGAGAATAATGTAATCATTTTAAAATGTGAAGATTCTAATTACAGAGTACTACACACTTAGAAGTTACTCACCCATTTTCTGTATTTTTATTCCATTCTTAAAATAAAGCAGTTTTTATTTTAGGAATATCGTATTTTTGGATATAAGCATCAGTAAAAATGGTTCTAAATTTACCTGATGGGTGTCTCAAGTACATTTGTTAAACAAGTGAAAAATGAACAGTTTAAATATATTCAGAAAGACAAGTTTCAAATGCATTTAAAACCTCACTGATTGCCGTTAAGTGATAAAAACTTAGCTTTGAAATTGCTTAATGTCCTAACTCAATCTTTTTAAACATCTAGATTTTATCAAATCGTTCAATTAAGGTAAAGATATTAAATAGATAATGTTGAAGGCTGTCCAGAGTAATAAAAGGAACATAAGCTATCTTATTTATATAATATTTACCTCATCCTTGCAATTGGTTTTTAATTCCTTTCTGTTGAGGATCATTTGTGGAAATACAAATATATTTTAGGACTTGAATGTTATGCAGTTTCTTCCTTATTTATGCTTCTATGGACTAATATCTGCCCAATCTCATTGTGATTCAATTCTTGTGTCTCTTTCTATTAATATTTCTATCTGTTATATATTCTTGCTGATTTTGTTTTATTCCATTTACACTTCTGCTGTGTTTTTGCAAAATTGCTAATGGGGAAGGATTGATTTAAAGAGGTGGACCCATATAAACCACGAACAATTTAGTCACACTTGGATAAAGCAGCAGATAGCAGTTTCAAAGATTTGTTTTATTGCAGCATGTCAAAAATTGTAGACATTTTGTTGTAGACATTTTTCCACTAACACTTTCCATTTAATACCAAAATCTAATTGTACATTAGATGAGTATTAGTAAGGGCAAAATACCTGCATTAAATATGATAAGCTGAGTGTTTTGGTTTTTTTTCGCTTTGCTATTCATTTTATGGGAGATGTGTGTTGCTGGCGTTGGCAGCAATAATTGACTGTCCCTAGTTGCCATGAGGCAATGGTGATCAGCTGCCCTCATGAACTACTGCTTGCTGGGTGGCAGTTGGCAATTTTGGCAATACTGGTGCAAGATCTTTGGCAAATTGGTGCAAGGCAGTTTGTAGATGCTCTACTCTGTAGCCAGGGTTTGTTTGTGTTCGCCAGTGAAGCGAGATGGTGTCAAGTTTTTTAAGTTGCGTTCGTCCAGGCTAATGGCAAATATTCCATCATATACCTCACCTAAGGCTTGTAGGTAATGGATAGACTATGGAGAATTAGGAGGTGAATCACTTTCTGTAAGATACTTGGCTTCTTCACTAGTTTTTACAGAACAGTATTTAAATGCCTGGTCAAACTAAACCACTTGACATTGGGCAGCAGTGATCCCACAGGACTTGGATGGTGGCGGACCTGATGATGGTAATATTGTTGAATGTGAAGAGCAAGTGATTGTCAAAAGTCCTGTCAAAAACGAGAGCAGCCGGAGTCTTACATGATCACAGGGAGAAGGTGCAAAATCTACATAGACAGCAGCCATGGTCAGGATTGAACCTTGGTCATTGTCAGCTGCACCATGGTATTGCCATTTTAGAATGCAATATTTCACACAGCAGCCGAGTCAGGATTGAACCTGGGTCTCTGGTAGCTGTACATTCAATGCACATATGGGTTTCTTCATTGTCAGGAATTCATGGGGTTGAATATTGTAAAATCAGTGAATATCTTCGCTTTTGGAAGAGGGTTGTTGAAATTGTTGATAGTTTGGCCACGGTTTAATGTCCTGAACTGAAATGATTGAACTTGCAGTCATTTTTACCTTCATTATTTGTAAACAACAAGAGCATGGACTTCCCATGGAATAACAACAAATGTGGAGGTGTATCAGGTCCTATGTACCCATGCCACCTAAATAAGCATGCCCCACAATGTTGTAAAGGAGTAGCATACATTAATACCCACATTAAAGCATTGAAATGGCAAAATATATATATTAGTTAATGTATAAATCTATATTGGTTAATCTATAAATGCTCAAACCATGTATCGTGTAGTCTTGAGTAATTCATCATTAAGGGGGGCTGTTGCTATACTCATTCCTCTTGATTGTGAAGGTTAGAACTGCAGATGCACAAAATGTTGGAGTAACTCAGCGGGACAGGCAGCATCTCTGGCGACCCATTGGTCACCCATTCCTTCTCTCCAGAGATGCTGCCTGTCCCGCTGAGTTACTCCAGCATTTTGTGTCTACCCTCTTGATTGTGATGTGGGAATGTGGCTGATTCTTCCTTTGGGCCACTAGTTGTTGCCCTGGGAGAAGGAGACTAGCAGCAAGGTGGCAATGAAGATTATTTTGTGGCTGGCTTTGTTTTTGTAAAGAACACTTATGGGTGGAGGAATATATCTCTGTATTTGCACTCCTTTGGAGGGATTTCAAATCTCTTTGAGATGGCACAAACCTTGTGCGAAAATTCAAGCACAGGATAGGTCTCAAATTTATTATGAGCATGCACTTAGCAATCTGTGGGCAAGGAGGACTGCAGATAATGGATGAGTACACTTGAGAACACTTTATTTATGCAAAAACAATGAACTGCAGATGCTGGTTTATCCCAAAGAAGACACAAAATGTTTTGCTAAGGGCCTGTCCCACAAACGTGTTTTTTTTCGGCGATTGTCGGTACCTGTCATTAGTCGCAGCAGGTGGCCGAAAGTTTTCAGCTTGTTGAAAATCCAGCGCAGACCAGAAAAAGGCACAACTCTTTGGGTGACTACTCACGACCATACAGGCATCACCCCGCGAGATGACACCTGTATGGTCATGTG
Organism: Raja brachyura; assembly: GCA_963514005.1. The sequence continues at coordinate 12,347,668 of OY740811.1, forward strand.
TAGTCGCCCAAAGAGTCGTACCTTTTTCTGGTCGCTGCTGGATTTTCAACATGTTGAAAATGTTGGGCCAACTGCTGCGACTAATGACGGGTACCGGCAATCGCCGAAAAAATTGCGTTATTGGGACAGGCCGTGCATCTCTGGAGAATATGGATAAGTGATGTTTTGGGACCCGAATCCAGAGATGTTGCCTGACCTGTTGAATTACCAGTCTTTCTACTGTGTTTGTTTGTTTATTGTTGTTTTCCCACATTGCTTGCTATCAAATTATTGCATCACTTCCTGATTTATTTACTTACTTTATTCTTGGAGTTTTGAAAGGCCCCTTGGATACCCAGGAACTGGTTCTTGATTGACTTCACGAATAATACCATGAAGGTAAAAGTACATTGAATGATGCCATCCCAGGAATCCATGACTTCCAATTTGACATGCATATCCTGTGCAGACAGAAGTGCGTCAAATTTGGGTGATGGTATCTGAACCATAAACTGATCCTTGCAGCATGCATCTTGCTAGGTTGGGCAGACTCATTAGAACATGGTTGAATAAGTAAGTACGTTTATTGGCCAGGTATTCACATACAAGGAATTTGCCTTGGTGCTCCGCCCACAAGTAACAACATGACATACAGTGACAGTTACGAATGACTCGGAAAACACTAAACATTAGTAATGATAAAACACCATTGATCAAGCATGTGAACCAACAAAATACCAGATAACAGGGAGGCTACAGATTTTTGGCTCTTGAGTAGAGCAAGTACTCGTGGATAAAAACTGTTTTTATGTCTGGCTATGGCAGCTTTGACAGTCTGGAGTCGCCTTCCAGAGGGAAGTGATCTAAAGAGTTTGTGGCCAGGGTGAGAGGGGTCAGAGATTATCTTGCCAGCTCGCTTCCTGGCCCTTGGAGTGTACAGTTCATCAATGGAGGGAAGGTTGCAGCCAATAACCTTCTCTGCTGATCGGACGATTCGCTGCAGCCTCCAGGTGTCGTGCTTGGTGGCTGAGCCAAACCAGACCATGATGGAGAAGGTGAGAACAGACTCCACGATGGCTGTGTAGAATTGGACCATTATTGCCTGTGGCAGATTGTGCTTCCTCAGCAGTCGCAGGAAGTACATCCTCTGTTGTGCTTTTTTGACTGTGGAGTCGATGGTCGCCCCCCACTTAAGGTCCTTGGAGATGATGGTTCCCAGGAACTTAAAAGACTCTACAGATGTGACTGTGGTGTTGTTGATGGTGAGTGGGGTGAGGGGAGGGGGAGCTCTCCTAAAGTCCACAATCAATTCCACTGTCTTAGTTTGGAAGAATATGGAACATATTGCAGTACAGGAACAGGCCCTTCAGCCCACAATGTCTGTACCAAACATGTACAACATCGTTGTTAACCATGTAGCTACTGACACAACATCCTTTTCATAAAACTCTGGAAATTGAGTTTGTGATATACTCTGCTCAAATTTTTGATCATTTAAAAAAAAAAGACTTGTACGTTATTACTTTTATATTACTTTACATTTCTTGGTGTCAACCAGAAGACATTACATGCAAATCGGCGTAAATGTTTTTCACTCTTCAATTATGGAGGAGGCAGTTCCAGTGTTCAATAGCAATAAGGGAGTTATGTAAATACCAACATGCAGGGCCTGTTGTATTGACTACAAATTGACTCATTTGAAAACGAGGTAATCTGAATCCTTTAGAAAAGAAACTATTTCTAAACTGGTTGGTAATATGGATATTGCACTAGATATGTGTACTCTAGTATATTTTCATTTTAAATGTGTCCTGTCTCAACAAAAGCCGACCCAACTATTGATGGTGTTAATTGATGTTGCGTTATGTGGAATGCAGTAACAAGCAGCCATATCTACCTTGCAAAATGTATATTCAATTAAAAAAGCATATTTGCTCTTCCTGTACGATGGTTTAGTTCAGAGATACAGCGCGGAAACAGGCCCTTCGGCCCACCAAGTCTGCCGATGATCCCCGCACACTAACATTATCCTACACACACTCGGGACAGTTTTACCAAACCAATTAGCCTGTAAACCTGTACGTCTTTGGAGTGTGGGAGGAAACTGGAGATCCCAGAGGAAATCACCACATGGGGAGAACGTACAAACTCCGTATGGACAGCACCCGTAGTCGGGTTTGAACCCAGGTCTCTGGCGATGTGAGGCAGCAACTCCACCACTGCAGCACCAAGCCGCCCGTCTGTGCCATCGCACAGAGGATTATTTTATGCTTAGTTTATATCTTCATTGTGTGAGATTTTTTTGTTAAAGAACTGAGAAATAAGGATAATGGCCTGTTTTGGGTCAATTAATGGAATCTACAGTCAACGTAGATAATGTAAATACTGCATTTATGTATTTTCAGTGTAGTCATTTGTTGCACTGCTGTAGATACATTGGTGCATTTAGCAAATTGCAGAAATCTTTGTGCTCATGAAAACACGGGAGACTTGGAAAAACAGCAGCTATTGAATATTTTAATATATTAAAGCCACATGGTCTCAGTTTAAAAAAATCTTTTGTTATTAAAATAATGAGCTCATGGGGGAAAAACTGATTTTAAATTGGCATAGTTTTGAAGTCTTACAGCTTCAAAATGAAAATTAATTGTATTTTATGTGAGATGTTTGTGCCAATATCCACTAAATCTAAGAAAATCTAGCTTTATCTTGGATACAAAGATGGGATGCAGGGACTGATATGGGAAAAGAAGGCTTTTTGTGCTCAAGACCAACATTTTAAATAGAATTTCCATTCTGACTGCTTAGATTATATCGAGGCTTAAAAAAAAAATCAGCTGTGATTGTTAAAGTCAATCAATTAAAACACTTGCATTTAATTAGTTGTGTTTTAATCTTGAAATAAAAATATGCCCCACCCCCCCCCCTTTCAGGGCTCATTAATTTCACGAATGATAAACAACTAAAAACTGCACAGCATCCAGATCCTTCTGCAAAGGATCACATTCCAATCCTGCAGCTGTCGGATAAGTTCCTGAAGTGATTAGCTTTCAGTCAGTGAATTCAACATTATGTCTCTCCCTCCTTTAGTTTACACAAAATGATGTGCTGTACTTAGCAATGCATCTCCAAAATTTTAAAAAAAACGAGAATGCATCTGTAAAAAATGAACAAGAATGTGCTAAGGTAAGTAAGGTAGGAGGTTTTGTTGAAGATTTCCTGACATATTTAATGCCCATGATTTGCATTCAAAGCTGCCTTTAATGGGATGGCTTTTAAAAAAGCAAAGCATCCTTTGAGACCTGCAAACATTGAAAGGTGAGAACATACATACATGAGCTAACACATACTGTTTTGGATAGTTTTAGCCTTACAACATCTCTTGTTCTGAATCTATCATTGACATCGAGTGATACAGTGTGGAAACAGGCCCAATTTGCCCACACCGGCCAACAATGTCCTAGCTACCCTAGTCCCGTTTGCCATCCATGCTCATTGTTAAGAATATTTTAAAAGTAAAATCATCAGATGCACCCTAAGCATGAAAATGTACTTATTGTGGTGCACTGTCTGCGCACCCAAATATATTCTTCACGCTTGATTTTAAAATGCCTCGAGTGTAAGAAAACGTAGAGTACTATGACATTTAGTTTAGTTTAGAGATATAGCATGGAAACACACTGTGGAAAACAGAATCTGCGCCGATAATTGATGACCCGTTAACACTAGTTCCATGTTATCCACTTTCTCATCCACTCCCTTTACACGAAGGGCAATTTATAGAGGCCAATCAACTGACAAACCCGCACGTCTTTGGAATGTGGAAGAGAATCGAGGGTTTCCCGGAGGAAACCCACGCAGTCATAGGGAGAACGTGCAAATTCCACACAGCTCAGGGGTGAACCCAGGTCCTTGGCACTGTGAAGTAGCGGCTCCATCAGCTGTGCCGCCCGTTGAATCTTATTTGTCCCGTATCAGCCCATGCCTGAAAGTTCTCCATGTTATACTTTATGCGTGTATATGTTGCTTTATTGACAAATGAGCTCATGGCGTTGAATATCATGTAATCAGTGAATATCCTCGTGTCTGGAAGAGAAATGTTGAAATTGTTGTTGACGATTTGGCCATAGATTATGTCCTGGACAGAGGTGATTGATCTTGAAGTCACTTTTGCCCTCATCTGGATTGAACCGGGTCTCTGGCGCTTTGATGCAGCTGTGCCATTTACTTGAATCAAAATGACAAAACAAAATATTGAAGGTAGACAAAAATGCTGGAGAAACTCAGCGGGTGAGGCAGCATCTATGGAGCGACGGAGTAGGTGACGTTTCGGGTCGCAACCTTTCTTCAGACCCATGTAGGGGGTGGGGTGCGGAGGGAAAAAGAAAGGAAGAGACGGAGACGATAGGCTGTGGGAAAGCTGGGGAGGGGAAGGAGGGAGAAAGCAAGGACTACCTGATATTGGAGAAATCAATGTTCATACCGCTGGGGTGTAAAGTACCCAAGTGAAATATGAGGTGCTGATCCTCCATTTTGCGGTGGGACTCACTCTGGCCATGGAGGAGGCCCAGGCCAGAAACCTTGGAAGTCTGCTGTTGAAGACTGGGTTTGTGTGCTTTCCCCTTCTGCACCATGTTTCTATTATTACTGACAAGAAGACAAGGCCAACTATCCTGAGTTTTTCAGGTAAAACCAGTTGACATGTGACCAGGGACTTTTGTTGGAAATTCTCTTGGTAATAGCATTGGTACAAGATTGGGAACATGTTACCTGTTTGGGCTTTTGACAGGGGGGCTGGGGTAAAAAATATAATTTATAAAAAGATAGTCCCACAGTCGTCCATGTGTTTGGAGATCAGTCAGAATGCTGTAGTTTTACAATAGCTTGTATTACCATAATGCTAATTTTCTCCAATGTGAGATTTCCGAGCAGCACATCTATTGTGTTATAGTAGAGGTACATGTAAAATGGTATAACGTCTTGAATGCCACATGTAAATCACAGTTTTGGTTTAATTTTACTGGTCATACTAAAATAGCTCTAAATTTGAAAATAAAAACATTTAGACCAATTGCTCCAAGTTATCCATGGAACATCTTTGAATTTTATGCCCATTGAAATGCATTTGGGTATCAATGGTGCTGTACTTTGTGTGCATCAATGGGTGACCAGTTTCCAGCACTAATCTTCTGGCACTGATTCAATCTGGTACATTTGTGGACTTATTATTACACAGATATGCACTACTTCAATTTTTTGGCTGCCATGAGACACTTCAAATTGTAGAATGCAGATGGCAAAGGGAGTGCCATATGCTTCTGCAATCTAAATCTATCAGATTTATATCAGTCATAGAGTGATACAGTGTGGAAACAGGCCCTTTGGCCCAACCTGCCCACATTGGCCAACGTGTCCCAGCTACACTAGTCCCACCTGCGTTCGGTCCATATCCATTCAAACCAGTCCTATGGATGTCCCTGTCTAACTGTTTCTTAAACGTTGATTTAGTTCCAGCCTCAACTGCCTCCTCTGGCAGCTTGTTCCATCCACCCACTGCCCTTTGTGTGGAAGGAGTTACCCCTCATATTCCTATTAAATCTGTTCACCTTAAACCTATGTCCTTTGATCCTCGATTTATCTACTCTGGGCAAGAGGCTGCTCGATCTATTCCTCTCATGATTTTATACATCTCTATAAGATTGCCCCTCAATCCTCCTGTGCTCCAAGGAATAATGTTCCAGCCTACTCAACGTCTCCCTATAGCTTAGACCCTCTAGTCCTGGCACCATCCTAGTAAATCTGCAATATTTTCAATGCACATTTCTTTCCGCTAAGATCATAATGTTTTATATTTTATTTCCTGCAATTTAAAATATACTGATGTGTTCTACTTAGGTCTGCAAGCAATGGAAATAAGGTGCCTAGGGTTGTGTTCCAATCCACTCTGAGCCAAGCTAATAAATTTTTGACAATATTGACTGATGTGATATTGAATTTATCATATCGGAGAATGCTTTCGTGATTTGTGGTCTTCATTGACTTCGGTATCATTGCAGAATAACAATTCTAGCTAGAAATTAACCAACTGAGTTAGTTAAAGGTGGAACAGCCTATTCTTTTTAAAATCTCAAGTAATTCCAAGAACATCAGAGTGGTCAATAACTGGGAAACACTGATTTAAGTTAATTGGTGTCACCAACATTTTTATTAGCCATCCCTAATTGCCTCTGAATGGCTAGCTGCCTCCAGCTTCAAAGGACTGTTGAAAATCTACCATTTTGGTTTTAGGTTTGGGGTCACATTTGGTCAGATCGGAAGAGTGTGCTAGTTTGCTTCCCTTAAAAGTCATTAGGGAAGCAGATGGAGTTTTTATGACATTCTGATACCTTCGTAGTCACCTTCACTAAGCTAGCTTTTATTCCAGATTTATTTAATTAGCTACATTTAAACAGGGCAGCTGGCAGGTGCATTAGTGGTATTGAAGAATGTGCGTCCCGCTCAGTAATCCTGACTTTGGATACCAGTCCAGTAATGTCACCATGTGTGGATCTCCAAATGTCTGCTGTTTATGAGCTGTTTGGGCATTAGTCTGCATTAAGAATTCATGGTATAGTTCCAGAAATAACGTGCATGCATCATATAAATCATATAAGTCAGGTTGTCTTATAGATTGCTACTTAGAAAGGCAACTAACATTTATTTCTGGTTATATTGCCTTGTGTAGGATTTGATGTGGGTGTCAGATCAAATGCCGGTAAAGATTTAAATTCAAAACCAACAACACTGGGAACACTTAGCAGATCAGGCAGCATCAATAGAGAAAGAAGCAGAGTTAATGTTTCAGGTCGATGAGCTTTCATCAGAACATGCATGGTATTAAAGGTAGGCAGAATTACTGGAGAAACTCAGCGTGTGCGGCAGCATCTATGGAGCGAAGGAAATAGGCAATGTTTCAGGCCGAAACCCTTCTTCAGACTGACCATGCATGGTATTAAATTATTGAATGCTTATTTTGGTAGTCTGTCTTAATCCTATAAACACCTAATATACAGACAGGGTTACACAAAAAGCTGGAGAAACTCAGCGGGTGCAGCAGCATCTAAGGAGCGAAGGAGATAGGCGACGTTTCGGGTCGAGACCCTTCTTCAGACTGGTCAGGGATCAGGGAAACAAGAGATATAAACAGTGATGTGGAGAGATAAGGAACAATGAGTGAAAGATATGCAAAAAAGTATTGGTGATAAAGGAAGCAGGCCATTGTAAGCTGTTTGTGGTGTGAAAATGAGAAGCTAGTGCGACTGGGGGGGGGGGGGGAGATGGAGAAGGAATGTCAGGGCCAGAGGGCAGAGGGAGAGGTAGGGGGGAGGCAGTCTGGGTTAACAGAATTGAGAAAATTCAATGTTTAAGCCCAGAGGATGCAGACTCCCCAAGCGGAATATGAGGTGCTGTTCCTCCAACTTGCGGTGTTGATCACTCTGGCCGTGGAGGAGGCCCAGGACCGAGAGGTCGGATACGGAGTGGGAGGGGGAGTTGAAGTGCTGAGCCACCGGGAGGTCGGGTTGGTTATTGCGGACCGAGCGGAGGTGTTCGGCGAAACGATCGCCCAGCCTACGCTTGGTCTCACCGATGTAGATCAGCTGGCATCTGGAGCAACGGATGCAGTAGATGAGGTTGGAGGAGGTGCAGGTGAACCTCTGTCGGACTTGGAATGACTGCTTGGGTCCCTGAAAGGATTGGATGGGGGAGGTGAAGGGACAAGTGTGGCATCTCTTGCGGTTGCAAGGGAAAGTGCCCGGGGAAGGAGTGGAGCGGGAGGGAAGGGAAGAATTGACGAGGGAGTTGCGGAGGGAGCGGTCTTTGCGGAAGGCAGACAGGGGGGGAGATGGGAAGATGTGGCGAGTGGAGGGGTCACGTTGGAGGTGACGAAACTGGCGGAGGACTATCTGTTGTATGCGCTGGCTGGTGGGGTGAAAGGTGAGGACCAGGGGGACTCGGCCCTTGTTGTGAGTGGGGGAATGGGGAGAGAGGGCAGTGTTGCGGGGTATGGAGGAGACCCTGGTGCGAGCCTCATCTATAGTGGGGGAGGGGAAACCCCGTTCTCTGAAGAACGAGGACATTTGCGATGACCTGGTGTGGAACACGTATATACAGACATGTTCTTTCAGTTGGATATAACATTTTCTCTGCTGTTATTCCATTTGCATTTAAATACAGTCCAAATCCAAACTTAGTTCTCTATGCTCAGTTCTGCATCAAAAACTAGCACTTTTAAACATATAGGTTCTCAGTATGTTTCATATGGGCAGGAAGAAGTGAAACTTAAGTCCCAGGACAGAATTTATTAGAATGACAAATATGATCATGGTAAAATGTTTGATTATCACTTGCACCCCGATGAATGCTGAGATGTTACTTCTGGAATGTAGATGTGAGAAATGTAGCAGTATAATGCTAACTTCAAAGTCGCCTTTGCGAAGATACTGCTACCATTAGCGTGACTTTGTGGCTAGTTTGTTCACTGTGGACTGCTGGAAGAAATTATGTGCTTTTTTTTCTATTTATGCTGTTTATACTTCAGTGTTCTCAGTAACCATCAAGGCCAATTTCCTGTGATACCTGACTTTATTCCAGTTGCCTCTGGGTATAATCTGTAACACTGAATGATAGTAAAAGTCAATTACTTCCAGCCTGGTAATTCACGGCAAACTTCAGATGAAGATGCTTTGGAACTCAATGCTTTGGAGCTCGATGAATGACATTGTATAGTGTGAAGATCAATAAATAGAGATGGTGTCGCTTTATTTTGCTGCGATGTGTGAGTTATTAATGTTATATGTAAGTGCCTGAAACAATTATGGTGACTAGTAACAATATTTTGTGTTCTTCGGAATTTAGGAAATATGCCTTGTGATTGGGTCTGAATTCTAGCCACATAGATCAAATGGGGAAAAAATCGCCAGACCGTGTCACACGTTCCTGCTCCCCATATTCTGTATATCATGAATCTAGACGCAGAATACCAATTCTGTTGGCATGAAGCATTATGGCAGTTAATAAGCATTATGATGCAGCATTATGGCCAACACAATAGCAAGGCTTCCAACTCGGCACTTCAGAAACGTTATCCCTGGAAAGCTCTTGCAAGCTTGGCAGATAGTTATAGAATTAAATACACAGTTCAGAAACAGGCCCTTCAACCCAACTCGCCCATGCTGACTAAGTTGTCTAACTGAATAAAACCCACTTGCCTGCGCCGTGCCCATATCCCTTTAAACCTTTCTTATCCGTGTACCAGTCCAAGTGTCTATTAAGTGTTGTAATTATATTCATCTTTACCACTTCCTCTGGCAGTTCTTTCCAGATATGCACTGCCCTCAGGGTCCCTTTAAATCTTTCTCCTCTCAGCATTAACCTTTTCCCAAAGATAGACACAAAAAGCTGGAGTAACTCAGTGGGACAGGCAGCATTTTGGAGCGAAGGAATGGGTGACGTTTCGGGTGGAGAAACCTTCTTCAGACCCAAAACGTAACCCATTCCTTCTCTCCAGAGATGCTGCCTGTCCAGCTTTTTGTGTCTTGTCTTTGGTTTAAACCAACATCCAGCATCTGCAGTTCCTTCCCAAACCTTTTCCCTCCAGCTTTAGACTCCCCTACCCTGTGGTAAAGTCATCGTGGATATCTATGTCCCACATGGTTTTATATACCACTATGTCATCCCTCAACCTCGTATGCACCAGAGAAAAATGGCCCTGCCTATTCTGACGCGGTAACGCCCTCGTAAATCATTTTCTGCACCCTGTCTAGTTAAATTACATCCTTCCTTTAGCAAGGCGACCAAAACTGTACAGGGTGCTCCAGATGTGGGCTTACCAATCTCTTGTACAACTGTAACATAATATCTCAATTCCTTAACACCCTGATTGATGAATTCAGCATGCCCAATGCCCTCTTCATCATTCTCTCTACCTGGGTCACCGCTTTCATGCAACTATGTAGTTGCATTCCTGGGTCTCGCTATTCTACACCACTCTCCAGGAGCCTGCCATTTAGTGTGTAAGTCCTGCCCTGGCTTGTCCTATCAAAATGCAACACCTCACATTAATCTGAATTACTGTTCATCAGCCTGTTGGCCCAATTGAAAAAGATCCTGTTGTAATCTTAGAAAACCTTCAGTGTTCACCTTGCCACCAATTTTAATGATTAGTGTAAATTTACTAACCATGCTACCTACAATCGCACTCAAATCGTTACTATGAATATCGATGGACCAACACTGATCGCTGTGGTTCAACATTTGTTACAAGCCTCCAGTCTGAAAAAAAAAAAAACCTCCTCCACTACACTCTGTCTCCTACCTTCAAGCCAGTTTTTATATTGAGCGGGCTGCCTCGCCCTGGATCCCATGTTATCTAACCTTCAAGACCAATCTGCCAAATGGTACCTTGTTCAAGGCCTGGCTAAAGGCCATGCAAACAACATCCACCACATTGCCCTCATCAATCTTCTTGGTGATCTCTTCATAAACACTCAAATCAAATTTGTGAAACACTATTTCCCAGAAGGCCATGATAATTATCCTCAGCCTGAAGAAGGATCTCGACCCAAAACATCACCCATTGCTTCTCTCCAGAGATACTGCCTGTCCCGCTGAGTTACCGCAACATTTTGTGCATATCCCTAGTCATTCAAGATGCATAGAGATAATATCTCAGGATTCACTCACCTTTCACCCCTCAGCCAAACATTTGATTCTTTCTGGAGCTCCGTTCATTAACATTAATGGTGATAGTCACAAAATGCTGAAATAACTCAGCGGGAGAGGCAGCATCTCTGGATAGAAGGAATGAAGAAGGGTCTCGACCTGAAACGTCACCCATTCCTTCTATCCAGAGATGCTGCCTGTCCCGCTGAGTTACTCCAGCATTTTGTGTCTATCTTCGGTTTAAACCAGCATCGGTACAATGGGGACCTGGCGTAGGTGGGTCGCTGTGAGGGAGGGGGAAGATAATGGGGACATTATGTGGGGGGGGGGTGCCGCCATGAGGGAGGGGGAACAACAATGGAGAACCCGGCGTGGAGGGGGGTTTGGAACTTTTTAGGCGACTTGTATACCTTGGGTATGCAAGCAAAGAATTTCACAGTGACATCACATGTGACAATAAAATATTCAATTAAATTCATTAATATTAAAGGTGACTTGTATTCATCTAGTGTCAATGATTTGAAAAAGACATCTACAAGTGTTTTGCAGACACATATTCAACAATGCCAAGTCCAAGAAAGAATTGGTTGAACTGAAGTAACAGTTGAAGGTGAGCATTAGGTTTGGTTTTTGGTGGGAAGATGATCAGGGCAGCACAGTTGAGCAGGGAAAGAGTTGCTGCCTTACAGCGTCAGAGACCCGGGCTTGATCCTGACAACAGGTTCTGTCTGTACGTAGGTTGTATTTTATTCCAGTATTTTTATTATTTTATGCTCTGGGAGTATTCTGTAGCACTGAATGATAGTAAAAGTAAATTACTTCCAGCTTGGTAATTCACAGCAAACTTCAGATGAAGATGCTTTGGAGCCCAATGCTTTGGAGCTCGATGAACGTCAATGTATAGTGTGAAGGTAAATAAGTAAATATAGTGTTGCTTTATTTTGCTGATTTTATTAATGTTATTTGTAAGTGCTTGAAACAATAATGGTGACTAATAACAATGTTTTGTGTTCTTAGGAATTTGGGGAATATGCCTTGTGATTGGGTCTGATTTCTACCCATCTAGATCAAATGGGAACAAAAGGCAAGACCTTGTCACACATTCCTCCTCCACCCATGTTCCCCCTTTTCTGAATGTCATGGATGTAGAGGCAGAAAACCAATTCTGTTGGCATGAAGACAGGTTCTGTCTGTACGTAATTTGTACGTTCTCCCTGTGAACGCGTGGGCTTTCTTCGAGATGTCTGGTTTCCTACCATTTTCCAAAGATGTGCAGGTTTGCAGTTTAATTGGGTTCTGTAAATTGTTCACAGTGTGTAGGATAGAACTAGTGTATGGGTCTTTCGTAATGTAGTTATTTCATCCGAGTTCAACAGGCTGCACATGGCAATGGAAAAGACACGCTTGAATATGATGATTGATGGTGGAATTTTGTTCCCTTGGTGAATTCATTGCTGTTTTGAAAGTACAGTGCAATTTTTAATGTCATCTAAACCAGCTGCAAGGGCCTCTTGTGTAATTTATGTGTAATGTCAGCCTGGGCTATAACTTCTGAACCGGGTGCTGGTTGTCAGCCCTTGAACTCTGGCTTAGATGAGAGTTCTACCAATTGTACCACCCTGGTATCTGAGATAACGCTTAGAATTTTTTAGATTAAATGTCCGTTTAAATTTAGTGGATTTATTCAAGGCTCGAGTGGTGCAGATGTTGAAAATAGCATAACCTTGAGTAGCAAAAGTTTTATAAATAACACAATTCCAAGTCATCGTCACAAAGGTCAGAAACAGGCCCTTTGCTCCCCGAGTCCACGCAAGCCTCATAAATCAGCTAGTTACCCTGATCCTACATGAATCACACTTGTTATTCTTCCCCAATGCTCACCAAATATGGCCAGATTCTGCCCCTTACCTTCACACTGGTGGCAATTCACAGCGGCCAACTAATCTATCAACCTTTACGATTTTGGGATGTGGGAGGAACCACCTGGAGGAAAACCCATACGTCACAGAGAGAACGTGGGAAACTCCACACAGCAACACTTTGGATTAAGCCTGGGTTCTTGGATGTGTGAGGTCGTGGTTCTATTGGCTGCACGCTCTGCTCTTTGCTTCCGTTAAAATGAATATTGCACTCTAATATTACCATTCATTGATTGATGTACACAACAGTATCTTTGTACTGCAATGAAACAAGTACATTATCATCTCAAGCTTTCATCATGAACAAAATGTACAATAATAATTGAAATAACATTTCAGCATTCCTCAAACACTTGATGATAACATATCCAACACATATCATCAACATGGTGGTAACACAAATGTCAATACTTACAGGTTTTAAAAATCCCACTCCCCCATACCTTCTGCAGTGCGTCATTCTGCATTTGGAAAAAGAGGAGTATACGAGGTGCTAAATATTTCATTTATTTTTTTAATATGATGGATTCAAGTGTTTGGAAACATGACAAAGGAAATTCAGTTTTCCCTTCCGCCAAGTAACATGCGTTTGGATTTTGGCAGAATTAGTAGTTTTCCAAAGTTTGCCTGACAACCGCGCAGATATCAACCAAATCCACGGGCCTTGTGGAAAGTATTAACAATTTTAAATGCAACTAGTTACATTCTTATATTTGTATGGGTGGTCACATAGTCATTCTGAATGTCTGGAGTGCTGCTTTTATAAGGAAATTTGCCTCTTATACTTCCCTGTACTGGTTTGTAATGAATAGCTGACAAATTCATTTTGTGAAGATAATGTTGATTTGTATGGAAGGAAACAAAACAGTGAGCTCTAGATTGCTTGTGCTATAAACCAGCATCTTGGTTGTTTATATATGGGAGGTTGCTGTCTGAATCCATCAATTTTGTGCAAAAACATTTCATGAATGGAAGCAGCGATTGCTTTTTTTTTCTAACTCGGTGCTGCCACTAACTGGATGACTTATGAAACTGCGATATATCTTTATCGGGAAATATCTTTTGTGGGACTTGATATTTTAATCTGACTTTCCAGTCGGCATTTGTTAGCAGCATGAATGTTTATTGAGAATTTTACCAACCCCATCAAACTACTAATATCTGTATCTACATTCATAACATAGCAAAACCTTTGCAACCAATTACGCTTGGGAATTATTTAATCATGTTTCCTTCAAATTTTGCATGGTTGTTGAAGAATTCACACTATTAACAGCTAAATGTGATACTGCCACAAAACTTGAATAAAATATAATTTTTGACTTTAATACTAAATTCATGAAAATATTACATGTCGAATGTAATGATATGGTTAATCAATTTCATGGGGAATTTAAATGAAAGAGATCAAATCGGTTCACTCGAAAGCTTCTTTCAAACCTCTCCACATAGAATGATAATGGAGAACAGTCAATTTAAAGTACTAACGTTTATGAACCCTTTAAATTGAAACTGGAGTAGGCCTTTTGAGTCTGGTCTGGAATTCAATAACTAGTTCAGTTATAAACTCTATTTTAGAAGGGTATGGTCCAAATACAGGTAAATGGGACTAACTGAGATGAGGCATATAGGTCAGCATGGATGAGTTGGGCTGAAGGGCCTGTTTTCCGTTCTGTGTAGCCCTACTATTACTCTGTAACAGGTTCAGTTGTGGAATCCTCTTTGCTATCAATCCCAAATATGCTTATTTCTTAAGCATCCACATTTTATTAAGTGTTTCACATGGATATAATCAAGTCCCTATGTGTAATGCAACCATGACATTTTTCTCTGCTGTAATTATTTTGTGTACTTCAATTATTGTAAAAATGTAAAAACTTGCATATTAATGGTGGTTACGCCATTCGCGGTAGGAACATGACATTTGTGAATGTGTGCTTACAAAAGACAAACTACAGTTGCCTTTACACAGACACATCTAACCCATATGCACATATTACAAGTGAACTCATTTGTCACATTTATATTTTTCACTGATCATGTTTTTCCTGCCTTCGCTATTTTCACTACTGTTCCAAGTGTGAACATGGAACAGTGCAGTACAAGAGCAGGCCCTTCGGCCCACAATGCCTGTGTCAAAAGTGATGCAAAAATAAGCTGATCTCATCTGCCTGCTTGTGATCCATATCCCTCTGTTCCCTGCATTCACTATCAAACCAGAAAATGCCCAGACTTTTCACAGCTGATTTTTTTCCCCTTTATTTTTCTAGATTTAATTATTTTTGCCTATGAGGAAAAAAAAGAAATTGATCATAGCTACATATCTAAAAGCAGTTACTGCTAAGACAATTGTAATTGTCAAGACTGAGTTGAATATTCTCTTGTTTTATAATGGGATAGAGAGCAAAGGCAGGAAAATTGAGTTTTGGTTGAGATTAGTCATCATATATTTGATTGGTAGAACACAGTGCTACAGACTGGTTGAATGTACCACCCCTACTTTAATGCTGCATTTTAAGATATCCAAATAAATCTAACAATAAATGCTCTACAACTTTACATTCTACTTGAATGCACATGGACATTCATGTATAGGAAGGAACTGCAGATACTGGTTTATACCGAAGATGGGCACAAAGTAACTCAGCGGGTCAGGCAGCATCTCTGGTAATAGGTGATGTTTATGACATTCTTCAGACATTCATGTGGCTGCTTCAAACAACTCTAAACTCAAAGCGGCACACAACTCTGAAGTGGACTATTATGGGAATAATTCATCTCTTTTGGATCTGTAATTTTGCTGTATACATGTGAATTACAGGGTCTTATCGTCCAGATTATTTCTCTGCTGAATCCACTGTGTCATATGTTGTGCTTGACGTGGAAGGTGCTGAAAAGTTCAAACCACGTGGCCATGAATGTCACTATTAGTGGACTGGAATATCTCAGCAAATATTACTTACACTTGCGTATGCTTTTTGACCAACTCATGTGATCTGATTGAATTTATTTAAAATGTAAATACCAAATACTTGCTCACTGTTTATTAGCACAGTGCAAAGTGCTAATATTGTTCCTTTTATAATTTCATTTATTTAGCCTGCTGATGTTTAACATTTCAGAGCAAACGGGACCATCTGTTAATGAATGTCAAGTGGTACTATCGCCAATCAGAAGTGCCTGACTCAGTCTACCAACATCTAGTTCAGGACCGACATAATGAGAATGGTGAGTACTGCTTATTACCATGCCAAATTAAACATTTTTCCTCTCACTATCTTCTCCTAAATTCATTCTTCTATAGAGCACACTAGTGACAGTGCTTCTGTGATACGTTTTTAATCTTGAAGATGTATTATCTTCATAAGTACATCTGAATGTACAAACAGTAAACTCACTTTTTGGGTTGGGACAAGGGTAGATTAGGTATTTGGGGACACACCAGGTCAACCCTATTCACTGTCAACACAAATGCATGCAACAGCAGAAGTTAGTTGTGTTGGAAAGAATCGTGTCCTATGACAAATGTCTACATGTGTCCTGGTAGACCAAAGCCAACTGTTTCATCCACTGTATTTTCAATGCACGAACACTGGAAGTTCCTTATATTCGATAACTATGTTGCAGGCATAGTTTATTTTTGCCAGATGAACTTTTTAGATCAGGAGAAGTCTCAAAACTAGTAATGCCGGAAGCTTTATCATAATTAAATATGGTAGAATTTGATGCAGATTATATTTTCAGTTGATTTCGATGTACACAAGCATTCCATAACATGTGAAAAAGCAATTTTAATTCCCCCTATCTTCTCTGTTTCTTAACTGAAGCATCATACTGTGCTCTGCCTAATTTGATCTGTTTCATGGCTTTTATATCGATGGGTATTGCACTTATTTTTGATCTTACCAGGCTATAGTAAGAGGATTTAGTTATTATTCCAGAAACATAGAAAATAGGTGCAGGAGGCCATTCTGCCCTTCGAGCCAGTGCCGCCATTCATTGTGATCATGGCTGATCGTCCCCAATCAATAACCCGTGCCTGCCTTCTCCCCATATCCCTTGATTCCACTAGCCCCTAGAGCTATATCTAACTCTCTTAAATCCATCCAGTGATTTGGCCTCCACTGACCTCGGTGGTAGGGAATTCCACAAATTCACTGGGTGAAAACGTATTTTCTCACCTCAGTCTTAAATGGCCTCCCCTTTATGCTAAGACTGTGGCCCCTGGTTCTGGACTCGCCCAACATTGGGAACATTTTTCCTGCATCTGGCTTGTCCAGTCCTTTTATAATGTTATATGTTTCTATAAGATTCCCCTCATCCTTCTAAACTCCAGTGAATACAAGCCTAGTCTTCTCAATCTTTCCTCATATGACAGTCCCGCCATCCCAGGGATCAATCTTGTGAACCTATGCTGCACTGCCTCAATCACAAGGATGTGATTAGGATTAGGTCTCAAATTAGGAGAGCAAAACTGTACGCAATACTCCAGATGTGGTCTTACCAGAGCCCTATACAACTGCAGAAGAACCTCTCTGCTCCTATACGGAAATCCTCTTGTTATGAAGGCCAACATTCCATTAGTTTTCTTCACTGCCTGCTGTACCTGCAAGCCAACTTTCAGTGACCAGTGTACAAGGACACCCAGGTCTCGCTGTACCTCCCCCTTACCTAACCTAACACCATTGAGATAATAATCTGCCCCCTTGCTTTTGCCACCAGAGTGGATAACCTCACATTCTGTGATCATGCTGTCAAGCATTTGCGTTGTAATTTTTTCTTTTATAAGTGGCGGCACATCCTGATATGAAGAACCGTAGAAGTCAAAGAGGGCACTTTGTTAAAATTTCCAACTTGCAACACGACTCTTACTTTTCTTCATAAGATTTACGCATGGACAATTCTGCTGACAGTTCAGAATTGTTCTCTGGAATGAATGTTTGTCATTTTGACAGAATTGTGCCTAATTTGAACAAGACTGTATAATATTGATCTTTAAAGGTTTTTATCAATCATCTTTACCTTGCATTGGTTACAGCAGATTTTTGTTCCTGAATCGCAGCTTCATGCTTTGAAATCTCCCAATTGCTTGCATACATTATTTGGTGCTGCTCAATATTCGGCTGATGGTTCCGACAGTTTTCATTGTTATTTTGTCAACAGCAGAGGTTTACCAGTAAATTTGCCGATCCTTTTCTCACATTGAGGAGCCGCAGCTTTTATACCAAACTGTGAAGCATTTAAATATTTTTCCCCCTGAAAGTGTGTGCTCTGGAATTGTGTTAACGCGTTTGAAATCTCCGAACAAGGACCATGAACTTAAAATGGAGTGAATTTGTGATCATATCAATAAACTTACAAGGTTAGACAGTCCTTTCGTTCCCTCATGCTTGCAGCAAGATATCTTAAGGACAGTTGAAGGTGTTCATATTTGCTTATTCTATCACAAATTGTCTTGATGTGTCTCTACTTTCCCCTCTTCCAATTTTCCATTTAGATTCTGAGGTCATTGTTTGCCACATAACTTTGCCTGAGGGATTAGGGATTAAAATGGTAAATAGATTAAGCATTTACCAGAATTGGTACCAATGTATAGCTATTTGCAGATAGTTTAGTTCTTGTTGAAAATGTTCATATTAAAAGTCGTCAGTCATGTTGGAGATGCCACAGAACTTCGCTGACCTTGGTTTGATTCTGACCTCAGACACTTTACACTTTAGAGATACAGCGCAGAAACAGACCCTTCAGCCCACCAAGTCTGCACCTACCAGCGATCACCCGTACAGTAGAAATATCCTACAAACTAGGGACAATTTACAATTTTACTGAAGCCAATTAACCGCCAAACCTGTACATCTTTTGGGTTTTGGAGGAAACTGGAGCATCCGGAGAAAACCCATGCGATTACAGGGAGAATGTACAAACTCCGTACAGACAGCACCTATGGTCAGGATCGAACCCGGGTTCTCTGGTGCTGTAAGGCAGCAATTCTACCGCTGCACCACTGTGCTGACACACTCTGTGCAGAGTTAACACTTTCTTTCTTTGAACATGTGGGTTTTCCCCAGGTGCTCCAATTTTTGTCCTATGACCCAAAGATATGGTGTTGTAGGCTTAATTGCTAATGCAGGTAGCTGGTGGGGGGATGAGAAGAGAGTCAATGGGCATGTGAGGGACAATAGATTGCAGGAAAATAAGATGGGGGTGGGACTGGTGGGATTATTCCTAGAAACAGCATTGAGTTGATGCGCAAAAGGGCAACCTCATGAAATTATGAAATGTGAAAATACAAAATATTGTATGTTTTAAAATACAAAATGTTGTAAAATATTATACAAAATACAAATCGTCATGATATTAGTCACATTTCAAGTTAATTTTGTAGAGAATATTTCACGAAAATCCAGATTATAACTAGAATCTCGCCGATCAAAGTTCTGTGTAGCAATACATCAAAACTATAGGAAAGGGCTGAAATAAAACAGAAAATGAAGATCATGAAACATCAATTGAAAGAGAGAAACTATTAAAATATCTAGCCATTGACATTGAAATGGCTGTTATCATCATTTGCTTCTGAAACGCCAAGCCACAGTTTACTTAAAATTGCCTGCTTTGGCCTTTTAAACCACTACATTTCAATGGGTAATGATGGTTCTGCAGCCGTCAACATTTTTTAGTTCTGTAAGGATAAAATAACATTAGATGTAGAATTACAGCACTACAACCGTTTGACTCGTGTGACTAGATGTGAAGAATTACCTGAGTAATTTAGAGCGTTGCTCATTACCCGTGTTTTAACATTCCCACAGTAAAGCATGGGTTGTTCTTAACTGTACTTTGTGCTTCAAGTGCAAGATCAACTAATTATCTACGAAAAGGGACTGTGGTTAGCTAAGCAGGAAGGAGGACTCTGATCTCTAATCCTTTCCCTGGGTGAATTTTAAATACATGCCAATACAGGCATCTTTCAATTGGAGGCATAGATTCCCGCTCCGTGGATATAAATTGCCATGACTGAAACCACTAAATCTCATTGTTCATTTCTGCAATAATGTCCAATAACAACATTATTTTCCTTGGCCTTATTCCACTTATCCTACATGTTACTTTATAGGGCAGCTGGTCATTTATAATTATGTTCTTATATCTGACTTGAGCCTGAGTATTATCAGAATTAAGCAGTTAGCACAGTGAGGAATTGGGCAGGTTGTATTGCCAAGTTTTATAGCTAATAGTTTAATCTGGTAAGTGCCTTACTGCACTTATTTAATATGTGTTTGGATATATTCAGTTCCTCTGAAGGCACAATAGTGGATAAAGCCAGTTGGCATCATAATCTGAACAGTGATGAAATCAGCTTTTATCTTTATTGTGTTCAAAATAACCACCTAACGCTTAAGAGTTGATAATGCATGTCGAAAACATTAAGGAGGTCCTATATGTGTATCGTGTCCTATTTGTGCATGATGTCCTATATGTTGGGGGTGATGGGTGGGTTAAAAAAACAAACAGTGTTGGTGGTCACTTTAAAGCAGTAAACTTCCATTGTGGGTCCTAAAGCTGTGGTTGCATTAATTAATGTAACCCTTCTAAAGCAATGACTTTGTGTGGCATGCACTTCTGGTTGAAAATATTTAATTTGCTTCATTATTATCATCTATTCAAAAGATGAGCGGATTGTATGTATTTGCCACCACATTTAGTCCAACTACAGAATAATGACAAAAGCACGACATCCATATGGATCTTAAAAATAGTGTCCCTGCTGAAGAACTCATTGTTTCAATGACTCATTCAGTGTTGAGTGAATAAATATTCCCCACTGTGGCTGGAGGGAGAAATCACAATTAAAATCTAATCATTGTGGGAGAGGAATTTCAGCTAAGGTTGTCACCAACTAGTGTATGGTGCATTAGTTAATGAGCACGTCTGTTAATTTGCTCTTCTGGTTCCATTTTTGAGTGATGTCCTCCTAGATCAATATACTAGGTGATGGTGGTTGCACAATTATACAGATCACTTGACTGATGGAATGTTTGAAAGCTTTTTTTTTAAATTGTCCCCATGTTTGTTGATGGGAGTCATGTGGTGAGATATGCTTTCTGGCATTAAAATGGAAGAGAAGCAGGTGTGCACTAAACATCTGGTTGGCTTGCAAGAATCGGGCGGTTGCCGCAGAGTTGGTTCAGACTGACTAGCAGACGTCTTGATTAAATCAGTTCCTGATGTATTTTACTGTGAACAAAGTAAGGTTTGGCTGGACTCCTCTGGGCTGAAAGAGAGAACTCTCCCTGATGGTCAGTAAATAGAGATCTCAGTGGTGGAAAAACAGCTGGAGCTTCATAAGATTCTCTTACTGTCAGCAGAGGATTTCTGCTTTGATGAAGGGCCAGTTGGCAGTTGCCAGTTGGCCTCGAATCATACTCTTTCAATTAATAATTTTTCTACAAAGATTTAAAAACGACCAGATGGGACATGTAAAGGGAAAGCACTCTATTTTGATCGACCTTTCTTTTTATTACTCTTAAAATTTTGTGCCTGTAAATGTCTGCTCCTCTTTCCTCACTTATGAGACGACTTTACTCCAGATGTTCACCGCCCTATGATATCTCTCCTAAGTGGCTACCTTCAGGTGAGTTGACACTGAACAGTGTGAAATGGCATCACTGTCAAACTGGCCCAAAGTTCACAATTCTGGGAACGATTTCCCACCATCCCTGTATGTTACGCTGGGATGTTTGAACTAATTTCATACATTAAACTAACATTACCTAATTCCTTTAATTCGGTACAAACCAGGACTTGAACCGTGATAGTTTGTTTTACCCACCAGGTTATTCGGGAAGCATTATTACCTGATCTTTTGACATTTTAATGTTATAATTTCCAGCATTTATCAAATGTAGTTTAGGTTGTTAGGTTTAGTTTATTCGGCACTACTTTTTTGTTACTCTTCAAGTTTTGCCATTAAATCTTGGATCAGTTAAGGGTATTGATCATCAATTATTTTGGGAAAGGATATTGAGGTGAAATTGCAGATTGTAGGATGAAGATTTGTTGAAAAGTGAAACATGTTCATTGATTTATCCCAAAGTGCAGCCCGATTCATTCTGTGCACTTGGTGGAATCTTTACTTGAATACTTGAAGAATTACCCGTTACACTTTAAAGGTCAAGGGATTTTCATGTTTTGAATTTTAGGGTCCATGTAAGATATGGAAGTTTATAAATTGATTGTTTTCAGTTCAGCAATTGTAAATTGTCATAAAAATTACAGGTGTAAAGTGTTTGGTATAATTTGTTAATTACAATATGTGAACCATGGCTATTTTCAGGAGTACAGTAAACCCTCGTTATAACAGACCATGTGGGGGGAAATGGTGTTAGTTATTGACAATTGTACGCTATAATCAAGGAAGGTATTATCTTGGAGTAACCCAGCGGGTCAGACAGCAGCTCTGGAGAAATGGAATAGGTGACGTTTCGGGTCAAGACCCTTTTTCCTCACAACCCAAAAAAATCACCTATTCCTTTTCTCCAGAGATGCTGTCTAACCCACTGAGTTATTCCAGCTTTTTGTGTCTATCTTCGTTTTAAACAACATCTGCAGTTCCTTCCTGCACACAATGTGTGTTGTTGAAACAAAGAACTGCAGATGATGGTTAATACACTAAAGGACACAAAGTGCAGGAGTAACTCAATGGGTCAGGCGTCATCTCTGAAAAACAGGGATAGGTGACGTTGAGACCCTTCTTCAGACTGATTCAGTCTGCTGAGTTACTCCAGCACTTTGTCTCACTTCACCTTAAAACTAGGCACTGATGCCACTGGTCTGTATCAGCAAGCCCTTCTTCACCAACTACCACATGGTCCGATTGAAATGACTGTTGTTGTGGCTCACGTTGTAGCCCTTCACTGACCGTGCTTTCTTCAGGCCGCCGCTACCGCCAGGATGTGCTTGGTCATTGGTGGAATCTGTCAGCGAGTCCTGAGGAGGAGGAGGCAGCGTGGGTGCGGGGAGTGAACAAAGTGACGGCCAACAGGAAGAAGCGGCGGCTGGTGAGCGGGGCGGGGGCCCCACAGACATCTACGCGCGTCCTGCGCGTGGCAACAGCGTGAAGAAAGTGTTGTCCCCAGGGGCTGCAACGTGAGGTGCGACAACAACTGTGTCAACCGGACCTTGCTGTGGGTGATGAAGGGCTTGCTGGTTCACCTTGCAAGCTGGGGGTAGCGTCGGTGGCCGGGTGTGTTCTTGGGCAGGTACCTCCGCTAATACCAAAATCTGTTATAAAGAAGTCCGTTAAAATGAGGGTTTACTGTAGTGGCCAACAGGATCTGGGCAATGCCTTATTTGAACGATTTACCACCAACACATACATGATAGAAGAGTTTCAGTATTATTATGATAATATACAAAGACTAGTCTAAATTAATTTAGTAATTAAGATAACCTGGTAGTGAAATAAGAAAATAATTCTGAGTTAAGTGTAGTTTCAGTTTGAAGATTTCCATGAAAATAAATTTCACTCTGAAGATAAATCACTTATCACTATTCACCTTGAACAGATAATGTCATCAAGTATCCATAGCTCATTTTTATTGTCTGATTAATGGCATGTGAAATGCTACTTCTCCTGAAATAATGCATAAATCTTTTTTAAGCAAATTAGTTTGATTCTCCCCCCCCCCCCCCCCCCCAATCCAAAGTGTAATCACAGCTTCTATTCTTATTAACTAAAGCAAAATAATTATTTTATTTGGCTTTCCATGATCTTGCCACCATTCTCTGTTAGTGGTTTATTTTTAGGAAAAGGTAAATAAAGTTCATTATGGATGCCTTCATGCATGTGAATTGGTGTCTTTTTTTGGGTGGAATTAATGAACTGAAAACAGAAGAATCTTAAAATAATTTGGTAAGTGGTTGTTTAAATAAATTTGAAATAGACATTCAAAGGAGCTTTTTAAATAATATATTGTAACTAAGCACCTGGTAACCTAACTGTGTACTCTATCCTAAAAAATAATTATAACTTGAAGTAATGCTCAGGGTTTTTATGAGCAGACCTGCTGAGAAGCGGCATGACAACATTAGCTGGATGTGCATGTGTGACCGCTTGGTGCTACATTCTATATTCCATTGGTTCAAATACTGAGATGAAAACGTTTGAAAGCACACCTAAACAGTGATGTGTATGCATGTACAGGAAAAATCGGAACATTTCAAGTTGTCAGTTTGACAGTGGTGTACATGAGGGTTTGTTTTGGAATACAATATCAACTTGTCAGCATAAACAAGGCATGTTGGTGTTAGTTTGGCATCTCATTGTCGGGGCAAGTTTTTCTGTGTTGGGTTATCTGACGGCAGCAATGCAGATGGTTTAGGGAGCACAGTGGGGCAGCAGTAGAGTTGCTGCCTGACTGCGCCAGAGACCCGTCTTCGATCCTGACTACAGGCGTGGTCTGTAGGGAGTTTGTACATTCTCCCTGTGACCATATGGGTTTTCTCCAGGTGCTCCGGTTTCCTACCACACTCCTAAGACATGCCGGTTTGTAGGTTTATTGGCTTTGGTAAAAATGTGTAGGATACTGCGTGCATGGGGTGAACGCTGGTCGGCATGGACTCTGTGTGCTGAAGAGCCTGTCTCTGTGCTGTATCTATAATGTCGAAAGTCAAGATGGACATGGCCAAATGGGAAATGAATGGATGTCCTCTGATGAGAGAATGGATGACCACTGCATTGGAAACATTATTCCACAAATTAAAAAGCAAATTAACAATGCTCTTCATATTAAGTAAAGATGTTTTAATATTAGATTCATGTGATATTAGTTTGTACCTAATACTTGGTTGGGTCCTATGTTCCCTGAATAAAGATAACATTTTTAATAAATGTCTAAATAAAATGGCATCATTTAAAAAAAATATATATATATATTGCTAAATTGGTTTGAGGTGAGAGGGGAAAGATTTAATAGGCATCTGAGTGCCACCATTTGCCACTCAGAAGAATGGTTGGTGTATGGATAAGCTGCCAGAAGTGATAGTTGAGGCAGTTGAGGCATAATAACATTAAAAATATATTTGGACAAGTGCATGGATAGGAAAAGATTTAGAGTGTTATAGGCCAAACACGGGCAGGTGGGACCAGTGCAGATGAGGCATCTTGGTTGGTGTGGGCAAGTTGGGCCAAATAACCTGTTTCCATGTTGTACGACTCTAAAATATTCTAGATATTCCAAAATTGAGAAAAAGGTAGAGAATTGCAAGACAATTTTCATAATTCACTTTAAGGGACAGGTATATAAATGTATTGTTGAATGAATTTCTGCACTGATTCCACTCAATTGCAGAGCTGCCTCCTTGAAGTCACTTGGGAGTCGGGTTCTGCTTTATAATTTTTTTTTTCTCATTTGACAATGCCTGTTTTCAAATGTGTTTTCATTTATCGTGAAATTTCCCCTTGGGGAACTGTTTATTAAGAGTATTCAATTATATTAGAATTTTTAATATATATCCTACATCTGAATTTTGAATAAATACTTGTGAAAATTATTTACATACATAATTACATTTCCTGTAGATTCTGGCCGTGAGCTTGTGATCACAGACCCAGTAATTAGGAGTCGGGAGCTCTTCATTTCAGATTATGTAGACACCTACCATGCTGCAGCACTCAGGCAAGTTTGAGTAATTAATGTGATGGTTTATTTGACTAAAGCAGCAAGATTGAAATATTAATTGGTTTTAAAATATTGTCATGACAATATCAATTACAAATGTTTTTTCCTTACAGAGGGAAATGCAATATTATACATTTTTCTGACATATTTGCCGCGAGAGAATTCAAGCCACAACTGGACCAATTTTTTTATATTCTGGGCTACAACCCAGAGACGAGGTAAGGAGGTAACATTTGCAAATCAAAAATAATGCAGATGCTGGAAATCTAAAATTACAATACAAGCAACTTTGATATTTCTGTATTTGAGTCTGAAGAAGGGTCTCGACCTTAAACGTCACCCATTCCTTCTCTCCTGTCCCGCTGAGTTACTCCAGCATTTTGTGTCTTTGATTATTTCCAACATTTTTATTTAAGGAGGTAGTATTTGTTTTGACACCAGTCCTGAACTACTGCAGAAAATATTTAGTCAAATGTGGAGACTGCCTCTGCCTGTTTTTATGACAAAGGAAATGAAAGCATGAGTGATATTGTAAAGGAAATACACCACGAGCTAAACTGATGGAATAATTATAAAATCATGAGAATAGTTATTATAAAAGGTACACATTAACACGACCCTGCTCATTGCCATAGCAAATTAATGATGATGGGTTTTGCAGCAATCAATTTTTCAAGATACTGTTTCATCTTTATTTTTCTCCTTCCATTGTCTCTATCCTCATCGAGTCCCGACACTGAACATGTAAAAATGACTTCATTCCAACGTCACATTGACTTGTTATCCTGAGAGAAAGTGGCCCCTCCATTATGTCCGAGGTTACTTCCTGCACATGCAGAAGAGACTATGCATAACCAGAATGGGGATTTGAATTTGTGCTCCACAATATTTATGTGTATGTCCTTAAGTGCCTTACACCATCTGCAACAATGGTGTCGTCTGATTTAAAGCAGTTTGAATTTTTCATTTAATTTGTTATTTTTTGTTCAGAGATCTGATTGGTATAAAAATGTTGTTATTGCTGTGAGATTTCTCTATTGCCTGTTACTAATGAGATTTCAGTTGGAAAATTAAGCGTACGTAAAGGGCCTGTCCCACTTGGGCGTCACTTGCGCGCCACGTAGGTGGCGAGCGAACATTTTATGAATCCCAAAATCCTGGGACGCCGCACGCTATCGCGCGTGACTACTTACGCCACCACACCTCATTAAGCGCGATGTGCGCGTAATGCACGTCACATGCGCGTCGTGACGCGCAAATGACGCCCAAGTGGGACAGGCCCTTAATTCTACTTGAACAGTGGAAAACAGTAGCATATGATTTTGACTGTCCAAATTTCTAATCACCATCTTGAACTATATAAGACAAATGTGAAGTACTGATGTTTATAGATCAGCAGTCATGACAGTAATTGTGAATATACATTGTTTGTTACACAAATTGATGCAGTATTAAAGTTTACAGATTTCATGTGTTGCTTTTCAACAATTCATTAGTATGAATACATAAAAATAACCAAAGGAACAAATTAAATGTGTATAACTGCAATTTTCAGTTAGATGACTTGAATGTTTTTCTGCTTTGACGATATATCTTATAAATAATTCATGAGAAGTTACCTGTTCCTTGGACCAAGCACTTTATTAACGTCACGCACATAGGGAATATTGCAGCTTAAAAATATTTTACCTCTTTTTGTCTCTGATACATTTCAAACCTTCTGTAAGTAGGGTTGACTTTATTAGCACAATTAATCACAACAAATTTATTTTGAAACTGATCTAAATTGCTTAAATCCCTTTTCATCTGTACTTCTTTTTTAACGAAGAGGCCATGTACATTAGAGGATCTGTCAGTGAGTTGCTGTGACATTGTTGAGTCTGTTTACAATGGTTTTGTTCGATGGAACACTGTAAAAATCGAGTTTCATCCACTACAGAATTAAAACTGATATGCTTGTATTCTATTTGGTTTCATCTTGTGACAGAGACGGGTGTCTGACTGAATGCTGCACACTGCTTCTGTTACATCTATGGGAGAATGAAACAAGAAAGAAGTCTCATGTTACATTATTTTCTCACAGATTTCAATATGGGCAAATAATTATTGTTGATGGCCTCTGTAAATTGCCCACAGCTCTGCTTTCTCTCCCAGCACACCACCCTACCTCCGACAGAGGCCAAAGACCCTGGTTCAATCCTGACATTGTGTGCTTGTCCGTACGGAGTTTGCATGTTCTCCTGTGACCTGCTTGGGTTTTCTCCGAAATCTTCAGTTTCCTCCCACACTCCAAATACGTACAAGTTTGTAGGTTAATTGGCTTGATATAAATATAAATTCTTCCGAGTGTGTGTGTGTGGGATAGTGTTAGTGTGCGGGGATTGCTGGCCGGTGCAGACTCAGTGGGCCGAAGGGCCTGTTTCCGTTCTGTATCTCTAAAACTGAAAAACTAAAAACTGAAACAAAATACATTTTTCAGATTTGAACTTTAGAGTTTTCCGCTTTCTATGGGTGTGTCCACTCTCACCCCCCACCCCCCAACTCACCCGATCCCCATATCTAAAGATGTTAGGAATTAGACGAGGAGCAGGAATCGCCTGTATTCCATCTCCTCCTTGGTCAGTTATGGCCTGATGGAGCAAGTGTTTGCTCACTCATTCCAATAAATGTAACTGTGCTTTCATGCTGAAGGACAGTGGTAGAGCTTTTACGCTACTTAATGACTGGTGAAGTGGATCCACATCAGAATATTCCGACACATCAAAGTATTGTTATCTGAAAGCAATATTCTTGTGTATTACTTTCAGTCCTCCAATCTGGTCAGTACTTGTTTATCCAAACTGTATGTTTCCATCTACAAATCATGTTTCCATCTAATTTGCTATACTCGTTCTTATGCGGAACATAGAGCAGCAGTTCAGAGCAACACAGGAACATGTTCATCAGCCCAGGAGGTTTGCGGCGAACATGATGCCAAATTAAACTAATCTGTTCTGCCTGCACATGATCCATTCCTTGCATATCTATGTGCCTATCTAAAAGCCTCTTAAATGCCATTTTCATATCTGCTTCCACCATCACCTGTCAGAGCAATCCAAGCACCTATCATTCTCTATGTAACAACAAAACTTGGCCTGCACATCTCATTTAAACTTTCCTCTCTTTCATCTTAACGCTATGTCCTCCAGCCTGGGAAAAAGATTCCGACTGATAAGGCGAACAGTATTGAACACAATAATCCAAATGCAGCCTAAACAAAGTTTTATAAAGTTGCCAAATGATTCCTTGTCTTTAATACTTAGTGCTGTGACCAATGAGGGCAAGCATGCCATACACTTTCTTTCCCACTTTATCTATCTGTATTGCTACTTTCTGGGAACGATTGAGTTGGACCCGAAATTCTCTCTGTACATCAATGCTTTTGAGGGTCTTGTATTTAACTCTTTTCCCCTTATATGCATCAGGGGCCTGGATTAAACTCCCATCTGCCAATTTTGCGCCCATATGTGTAACGGATCTATGTCTTGCTGCGTCTGTTGACAGCCTTCTTCACCTCCACCAAACTCCACCAATTTTGGTCCATCTGCAAAACTTACGAACCAACCCATTTAGATTTTTCTCCAAGGTACACAAAAAAGCTGGAGAAACTCAGCGGGTGAGGCAGCATCAATGGAGCGAAGGAATAGACTGCGTTTCAGGTCGAGACCCTTCTTCAGACTGGGTCTTCAGTGCAAAAATGAGAGCAGACAGATCAAGCATTGTACTGCAAAATCAAAGTGCAAAGTTCAGTCTGAAGAACGGTCTCGACCGACACGTCGCCTATTCCTTTGCTCCATAGATGCTGCCTCACCCCCTGAGTTTCTCCAGCTTTTTTCCCTACCTTCGATTTTTCCAGCATCAGCAGTTCTTTCGTAATAAATAGACTTTTCTCCAAGTAGTTGCTACATATCTCGAACAGCGGAGGCCTCAGCCAAGGCTCCTGTGGAACACCACAGGTCACAGGCCTCCAGCGAAAATAGCACTCTTCCACCGCAACTCTGTCTTCTATGCATAACGCAGATCTGAATCCAAACCGTCAAGTTACCGTGGATCTCATGCAACTTAATCTTCTGAATCAACTCTGAGTGCTACATGTGTCGGAGACTTTTTCACACCATCTTTGTAGCACTTTATTGAGTATCCACTGAAAATCTGTTAGTTCTTCCTAAATGCCCATTAAATTTGCTGAGAGCTCTGTTGACAGGCAATTAACATGTTGTCTAGTCAGTTAACAAAGACACTATTCAACAGACAAACACCAATGAGTCTACATTCAGTCAGCATATTAAACTTGTCTTTGACAGGAACCAAAAGCCCTATTAATTGACCAGCTTGCTAGACCTTGTAAAATTTGTCTTTTGCATCAGACCCCTGATGTAATTTGGCCACCCTTTGTGGCCTCCAATGTAAAAACTAAGGAAAGAGGATACAATTGAAATTGCAGTTTTGCAGTGGAAAGAATGATCAACAAATATTAATTTTATTAAGGTAAACAGAAATACAGAATCGTTTAAGTTTCCCTTTTGGCTTCTTGGACGTCGGACATACCAGTTTGAACACACAAGAAGTTCAAAACTAGTGCCTTGCAGTAAATATGTATCTGTTTAAGGATGTGTTTTTATTCTTGTTTTTCTCCACGGCGATCCCTTCCCTTCCGCAGAACACTTGCTATAAAACCGCTTTAGCTACTTCTGCACGTCACCTATCACTGTAGCACCACATGTACTTCAGTCACAGTGAGCGGTGAAGTATTGTCGGGGAATGGAGGATATCAGTGGTCCGTGCATGCATGGTTATTTATTGGAAGCTGTTTGTACAAATTGAATGCAGCTGACAGGTCAGTCTGCTTTTCCTGCTCGGCAGAAATGAAAAACAAGTCTGCTGCGGTGCCAGGATTTTTTTAGTTTTAAGAAAGCTTTGCATACCACTGAATAATTGGCCCCTGGTGTGCAAAAAGCAAAAAGCAAAAAGCAAAGCAGGATATCATCTGTTAGAAATGGTATTGCTTATTCCTGAAATGGCAAATTTAACCATTTTTCTGGCATCTCCCTCACAGCTTAACCATCTTCAAAATATGAAGCAAGATATTCAATCCAGTGATTATATGTGGAGTGGAGTTTGATTTCACAGCATTCACTGAAATACTTGTCTGGAACAATGGTTGTGGGAACAGATAAAACCTAGTTTGGCTTCTGGAACAAAATGTAGGACCTTGATCAACTCGCGAGGGAGCCATGGTTCTTTCTGTGTTTAAGCAATTAGAAACTATTTTATTGCTATCCCTTTATGCCTGTGTTTTTGAACTGAGAACAAAAGTAAGGCCACCCTTAGTGTGCTGGTCATTTCTGTTGCTTCATGCTGCTTTAATGTGAAACTCATTGATATGGGCACCACAAAACATTAAGTCCATATTTTAAAACTACATGAGACGTTTTTAATCATTCTCTGGGGATCCTTACTGGTCAGAAATGTCAACAGTGCAGTTGTGGTTTGAAACTTGACGCTATAGACTGAGCTGCTAGATCGTGTAACAGTTACATTATTGAGATGAGATCCTATCTCTCCATTCAGCCTAATTAAAAGATTCCAGAAGATTCTGGGAACAAGGAGAGATTATCTTTAATGTTGTGTTCATTCAAAATTTCTTGATCAACAGCAATGTGTCGCAGTGGCGCAGTGGGTAGAGTTGCTGCCTCACAGCGTCAGAGGCCCAGGTTCCATCCTGACTTTGGGTGCTCTCTATGTGGAGTTTGCACCTTCTCCCTGTGACCGCGTGGGTTTCCTCCTGGTCCTCTGGTTTCTTCCCACATCCCAAAGAATTGTGGGTTTGTAGGTTAATTGGCCTCTGTAAATTGCCCATAGTGTGTCGGGACTGGATACGAAGGTGTGATAACACAGAACTAGTTTGAACGGGTGATCGATGGTTGGCGTGGACTAAAGGGTCTGTTTCCATGCTGTACCTCTAAACTAAACTAAATTAAACATCGATGATGACATTTATCATTGCCTTCAATGTGTCAGTGCTGTCTTTGGTTGATTGAGGAATGAGATCAGGACCTGGGCTGCAATGATCCTTTAGGTATCCTTGATCTAGACTACCTACTCCTCATTAGGAGGATAAGCAAACCAAAACCAATGTCCTTGCAAAGCCCTATATACCCATCATTGAGGCCCTAGTTACACTAAATTATCTGTGTTGGGTGGGCCATGATCATTTGCCAGAATCAAAATTGTACTTAAAGTCTCCTTGAAACACTAACGCAATCACACTTAGTTGTCGGAATTACTTGCCATTATGACTGATGAAGGAGCATTTGAGACAGTATTGAGGACCTTGAAGCTGTGGACCAAGAGCACAGAGAATAAATGGCAAAATGGCATAACTGGCAAAAATAACGTACCACCTCATCTACTATCCATCTACCCCCGTCAAGCCATGCTTACATCGTCTATGGAAGAATCTATGGTTCTCACATTGATCTCATGAACTTTCTCAAAACTGGAGTGAAGCAAGTCATTTTTAATGCAAAGGGACTGCCTAAGGTGAAGTAATATTGACTTATAGACCAATTTCCCCACAGGCTATGAGAGTATCTCCAGTGTCCAACATTGAGGCCTAGTTACCTACGTTGGGAAGGCCATGCTGTTCATTTGCCAGAATGAACATTTTGTTGTATTTACTCAAGTATCTGCTTGAACCACTAAAACAATCCCACTGACCTGATGGAATCACTGGATATTAAGACTGACAAAGGAGCATTCGGGACAATATTGAGAACCTTGAGGCATCAGGAGAACAAAGAATACTTCTCTGTATGTGTTTGCGAACAGCAGGTTTCTTACCTTGAAAAACCCACCTAATTTGACTGTTTTGGAACTTGTGAAATCCTGTACTATGCTAATGTCAACAAAGCTGCTGGTGACTGTGTGCTGTCATACTGATAAGCTCCTAATGCATGATGCAGTAGCTGCTGAGTTAAGAGTCATCTGTCATATGTGGCAATGTCAGGGATCCAGACCTCCTGATGCTGATTTATGCATTGGCCTAATGTTGTTGTGGTTGTACATTGACATGAATGAAGTGAAATAATTTGAGAGGCTACAGAGCCCGCGGTGTTATTGGCCTTTGTAAAACCATTTCACTGGTTTGAAATTCTGTCCTCATGATGGATGATGATATGTTATTGTAGAGCTCTTCCCTGCAAGTTATTTTTATGAATACTTCTTTATCTAACAGGTAACAGTGGAGAACTGTAAAATCTGTAATGTGTGAGGAAAAAGGCTTGCGGAGCTGAGAGGAATCGGCTGCAAATCTGAAAGGGAAACGTCACCTATTCCTTCGCTCCATAGATGCTGCCTCACCTGCTGAGTTTCTCCAGCATTTTTGTCTACCTTTGATTTCTCCAGCATCTGCAGTTCTTTCTTAAACAGAAAATGTATATTGTGCATTTGAGAAAGATATACTTAAAATCATTACAGTGGTTGAGTGGCCCAATTTAACTGTCCACTTTTTTAACGGCTTAAAGCAACTCCCTGATTTACATAGATGCCATGATTGGTGCAGCGGTAGAGCTGCTGCTTTACAGCGCGAGAGACCCAGGGTGCTGTCTGTATGAAGTTTGTACATTCTCCCTGTGACCGCGTGCTCCGATTTCCTCCCACACTCCAAAGACGTAAAGGTTTGTCGGTTAATTGGCTTAGTTAAAATTGTAAATTATCCTAGTGTGTAGGGTAATGCTAGTGCTTGGGGTGATCGCTGGCCAGCGCGGACTCAGTTGGACGAAGGACCTGTTTCTAAGACACTTCAGTGCAGTGCTGAGGGAGTTCTGTATTATTGGGGTGGCACCTCTTGAGTGAGATGACAGATCTACAAACAGGCGAAAGTTAAAAATGGTTTAACAAGAGAAAAATCTGGAAACACCCACAAGATTAGACAGCCTCTGTGATAAGAGGAACAGATATGACATTTTAGGTCAAAGACCCTTTGTTGGGATTATTTGACCTGAAAGATTAATGCTGTTTCTCTTTCCATAGTTGCACAAACTACTGAGTGTTCCCAGCTCCTCCTGTCGTTATTTTGGATTGCCAGCATCTGCAGATTTTTCCTTTTTGTTTACTGTACGGTTTACTGTTACAGTGTTACATGAAGAAGGAAAGCCTGCTGGTGTTCTGATCAATATATCAAGTTGTTGGAGATTGCCCTGAGTAACAATACATTCATTGAAAAAAATAATTAACTAAATAAAGCTGCTGTCACCAATTTCCTTTTTTATTTATGACTTTTTTGATTGTTATACTAGATTATTATACTATTATTATTACTAGTCATCGAACTCTATGCACTTTTGACATTTTATGAGACCAAATGTTTTGTATAAAAATAATTATTGAATTCAAGCTGTGCTCAAATTCTTCTTCTTGTTCTATTTGCTTCTGCTTTTATTCTTGCATTTAAAACTTTTCCTTCCCTGTAATATGTCTGCCTGTAATCCTGACATCTGAAAGCCATAAAGATTAATAGCTTCCAGGCAGGGAAAATGAGTGCAAGATGAATTGTTTTTAAGTTGGCACATGTGAGTTCTTTATTAAATACAACAGAACATGAAAATATAACAAATTAGATTCACAGATGCATTTGAAAGCTATATCTTAGCTTACACCAAGATGTGGCTTAATAAAGCTTACAAGCAATGCTGACATTTGTTTAATAAAACTGTTTAGGAAAAAAGCAGCTGAGAACAAAGGTATCCTGTTATGTATCATAGTCATGATAGGTGCCTTGATAAATTATGAGTGGATATTTTTCACTTAATACATCAAACTATTTCTTTACAGCAAAATCTCACCAATTTGATGAAATAAATGATCAGTTAATCTGTTTTTGGTGATCTTGGTTGAGAGAAGGTTGTTAACAGGGCATGAAAAAAGTTTGAGCAGTTGACAATAGATAGGATCTTTGATTTTTACCAAAATAGGCAATTGATGTTAAATCTAATTTGCTGTTTAGGTGAATTTTCTGTTTTAGTGTGTCCAGATAATAACAATTGTGCTTTCTGTCTGTGATTCTTCAGCAAGAAAGTACTTTGGGTATCCTGAGAATGTGCTTGAACTACATGTTAATTATTTCTTGTGTGAATGTCTGGCTACTTAGCTCAACAATACAGAGCTCCCACAGCACAGATTACTTTGTGCACCCATTCCTAGATTGAGTTGTCATCAGATCTTAAGTTGATACTTGAAACTCAGTCTTGCTTTGGATAAAACAAGTCCTAATCACTAATTTGTAAACTTCAGGAAAGGACAATCTGGGATTATCCATCATTTTTTGAGTTTGTTTGCTACCATTGTTGGATGCTTGAATAATCCTGTGCCTTTCTGTATTTACAAAATAACCGTTTAATGTTTACTTGGAAGAATTGCTTTAAAACTCTTCTAAAAACATAATTTTTAGTCATTGTTTTCTACTGCAAATAAAATGTAAACATTTTGGCATTTTAATTCCATTCTAATCAAAACTGAATTATTTCTGAGTATGAACAAGGAACTGCAGATGCTACTTTACAAAAACGACACAAAGTGCAGGAGTAACTCAGCGTGTCAGGCAGCATCTCTGGAGAATGTGGAAAGGTGATGTTTTGGGGAGCCCCTCCCCACGTCCCCACATGTCGCACTTATTTCTCCGCTCTCCTCTTTTACCTACATTCCTTCCGCCATCTTTACAATTCGCATCTCTACAATCATTTTGTCTCACATCTTTTGTCTTTTCATCTCTGGCCTTCTTCCAAATATCTGCCTTTCACACGCCCTCCCCTCACTTCTATCAACCTATCTTTGTTCTTCCCCTCCTCTCATCCAGCTTTCTTCCAACCCACTGCAATCAGTCTGCAGAAGGATCTCAACCTGAAATGTCACCAGTCTGTATTCTCCAGGGATGCTGCCTGAACCGCAGAGTTACTCCAGCACTTTGTATCACTTTGAATGATTTCTGAGATGGGAGGTTGAATGAGGCAGTGTCGATGTTATCCTTAAGGCGCTGGTCAGGCCGCATTTGGAGTACTGTGAGCAAATTTGTGCCCCATATCTGAGGAAGGATGTGCTGGCTCTAGAGAGGGTCCAGAGGAGGTAACAAGAATGATTCCAGTAATGAGTGGCATAGCATATGATGAGCGCTTGGCTGCACTGGACCTCTACTCACTGTTTAAAAGGTTGAGGGGTGACCTCATTGAAACCTACAGAATAATGAAAGGCAGAGTGGATGTGGAGAGGATGTTTCCACTGGTGGTGGAAGAGTCTAGAACCTCAGAATTAAAGGGTGCTTTTTTAGAAAGGAGGTGAGGAGGAACTTTTTTAGTCAGAGGGTAGTTAATCTGTGGAACTCATTGCCACAGAGGGCTGTGCAGGCCAAGTCAATGGATATTTTTAAGGCAGAGATGGGCAAATTCTTAATTAGAACGGATGTCACAGGTTATGGGGAGAAGGCATGCTCCTTTGGAATGCTGCTATGTATCTCCAAAGCTGCAATAAAACTGCCTTTGAAGGATTCATTGGAGCAGATTATTGATTTAATATTGCTGAGGTCTGGAATGAGAAAGGAAATTTAATATAACATAAAGAAAAGTATAAACTCAATGAACAGGACACAAATTTACAAGAGTTGTGGAGCCTTTTACATTTGCAATATAACCAAGAGAAAATCTTATCCACCTAAAACCATTGTTTACTGGATCTTGCAGTTCTATCATGCGATAAATTGCAATTCTACTCAACTTTAGTGCGGATACGAAGGAAGAAAATATAAAGTCAGTACTTTTGGAACATTGAATAAATGAGTAGCAGTGCAGATTTCTCCTCTGTGCTACAAATGTAGTTTAATTTAGACATACAGCATGGAAACTAGTTCTTTAGTCCACTAAGTCAACACAAACCATTGAAACTTGAGACTTGACAATTTTTTCGATCATTTTTCACAATAGGGACACAACCAACACCATCAGGTACTTCGAATGGCCCTTGTGGATGTGGTGGAGAGACACCTGCTGCTGCTTTCTTTGTGAGAGCACTTGGTATTAATGTGTAGGGACTTCTAAGAATCCTGCAGATGGTGCTGTTTCCACCTACCTACAGAACCCGAACTACTTGATGGTGGAGTAGCGGATTCGGGGTAATAGACAATAGACAAAAGGTGCAGGAATAGGCCATTTGGCCCTTCGAGCCAGCAGTGTCATTCACTGTGATCATGGCTGATCATCCACAATCAGTACTCCGTTCCTGCCTTCTCCCCATATCCCTTGACTCTGCTATCTTTAAGAGCCCTATCTAACTCTCTCTTGAAAGCATCCAGAGAATTGGCTTCCACTGGCTTCTGAGGCAGAGAATTCCACAGATTCACAACTCTCTGGGTGAAAACGTTTTTCCTAATCTCTGTTCTAAATGACTAACCCCTTATTCTTAAACTGTGGTGCCTGGTTCTAGACGCCACCAACACCGGGAGCATGTTTCCTTCCTCTAGCGTGTCCAATTCCTTAATAATCTTATATGTTTCAATATGATCCCTCTCATCCTTCTAAATTCCACTATATACAAGCCCAGTCGCTCCATTCTTTCAAAATATGACTGTCCCACCACCTTCCTGGGAATTAACCTCGTGAACCTACGCTCCACTCCCTCAATAGCAAGAATGTCCTTCCTCAATTTTGGAGACCAAAGCAGCACGCAATACTCCAGGTGTGGTCTCACTAGCGCCCTGTACAACTGTCTATTGTCTCTGGAGGGTTATTTTTGGTTAAGACTAGGCCAGAATCTTCAGTTGGTTTTCTTTGTGGTAAACAGTGTAACCATTGTGTGCTGATTGAGGAGGGAATAAATATTTAGGGTGGTGGATGGGGCGCCAGTCAAACAGATGATGTCTTGTCCTAGAAAGTGTTGAACTGCTGGAGTTGCATTTGTCCAGACAAGTGGAAAATATTTATCATCAGGCTCTTCTTGTAGATGTGAAAAGGCCCGATGGTGTCAGGAGATGAGTCATTTGCTGCGGTATATCCAGGCTCAGCAGATCTCCTGCTGTGTGTGTCCACAGTATTTATGGGGTTTTTGATGGTGGGCAACTTGGCAATGTTAAAGCATTGAATATTGTGGGTGGTTGATTGATCTTTCTTATTGGAAGTGGGCAATATCTGATATATTTGTGGTGCAAAAATAACACTTTGCACTGCGTGCTGGAGTCTTATCTGGACTTGTTGCGTGCAGGTATGTTGGTCAACTGGAATGGAACAGTGTGAAATTATCAGCAAAAATGCTCACTCGTGACCTTATGATGGCAGAAAAGACATTGGTGAAGTTGCTTGGGCCTTTTGAGGAACTGTAGGACAAAGGTCTGGGATAGGAGATAGACTCCAATCACTTTTATACGTATTAACGTTAGTGTTACCAGGTTGTCTTGATGCCAGTACCAGTCAGATGTTGTCTTTGCCATCAAGAGAATTCACTCCCATGTCACCACTGAAATTCAGCTGTTTGGCCCCTTGTTGGACCAAGGCTTTGATCCAAATGCTCCGATCAAAACCTATATTGACGTTGAAGAAAATGTTAAAGACAGTGCTTTAAGAGTTTGTTGAATTGGTGAGCAAGTGTTCCATGCAGCACTTGTATGACACCCTCCTTTGTTTTGATGATAGTATGTTGTCTGGAAGTTAGCTGGATTATCCTGCTGTTACTGAATAAAATATACCTGGGAAATTTCTACATTGTTGGATAATGCCAGTAATAATGCACCAGAATGGCCTATCTAAAGGTATCTTAGATTTGGAGCATGGTTCTTCAGTAATATAGTCAAGATTTTGTCTCAGCCCATAGCCTTTGCTGTATACAGGAAGGAGATAGACAACTTAGTAATGTGGTGTTAGGCCAACATGCCCCAATATACATCAATGATGCCTAGGTGGAAATGGTTGAGAGTTTTATGTTTTTGGTGTAATTATTACCAACGATCTGCCGTGGGCCAATCACCTTGAAACAATAGCCAGGAAGGCACAACGACTCCTCTCCTTCCTCAGGAGACTGAATAAATGTTGCATGTCTCCAATTTCACAGATGCACCACAGAAAGCAGACTGTCGGGTTGCATCACAACTTGCTTTGGAAACAGGTCTGCCCAAAACCGCAATAAATTGCAGAGAGTTGTAGATGCAGCCCAGACCATCACACAGACCAGACTCCACATCATTGACTCCACCTACACCTCGTGCTACCTCGAAAAATCAGCCAACATAATCAAAGACCTTTCCTGCCCCCGGTCACTCCTCATCCTACCTGCTCTCGTCAGGCAGAAGAGACAGAAGCTTGAAAGTATGCACTTTCACACAAAGGTACAGCTTCTACCCCTCTGCTGTCAGGCTTCTGAATGGTCCTTCCATAAGCTAAGATCTTCAACTGAACTCGTTGCAGACATTGGACTTTGTCTCTGGAACTATTGCACTTTAATGCTGAGAAGTATATTCTGCATTCTGTATCTTCTTCGCTCTACCAATTGTACTTGCGTTTAGCTTGATTGTATTTATGAATAGTATTATCTGATTTGATTGGATAGCATGCAAAAATGAAGGCTTTTGCTGTACCTCAGTACACATGACAATAATAAACTTAAACCTCAGTCATTCAAGATTTTGTTCCAAGCACACAGTGCTGGAGTAACTTGGCTGGTCAGACAGCATTTGTGCAGGACATGGATAGAGAGGAATGGTCCCAACCTGAAATGTTGCTCATCCTCCACAGATGCTGCTGGATCTGTTGAGTTACTTCAGCACTTTGTGTTTTGCTCAAGATTTCAGCATCTACAGTTCCTTGTGTCTTCATGATATTATTTGCAATGATTCTAACTGTTGTAAAGCAACATTCTGATGGTGGTGATCTCAAAGAAGAAGCTAAGGTTACCAGTAATCATTTATTTACATGTGGTTAGTACTTTGTTAGTAATTTGTTAGTACTCAAATAATTTCCAAGTGATGTAAATTATCTTATGAAAGTGTTTCAAGGGAATTACCATTCTTCTTCCACTCATTCTTGGGTCATTGAACGAGTGACTGTCAGAGGCTGAGGAAGACCTGATATAAACATGTAAAATAATGAGAAACATAGATATGGTAGACAGTCAGAACTTTTTTCCCCGGGGAGAAAATGTGAAGAACTAGAGTAGATGTGTGGGGCAACTTTTTTTTTTACACAGAGTGGTGAGTGCCTGGAACTCACCGCCAGGGGTGATAGTGGAGGGAGATAAGATGGGGGGATTTAACAGGCTTTTGGATAGGCATTGTGGTGAGCAAGGAATGGAAGGATATGGATCAAGTGCTGGCAGAAATTAATTTAACTTGGCATCATGTCCAGCACAGACATCAAACCTGCAAACATTAGGTGAGAGTTGAGATTGAGAAATCTGGACCCACCTTACGACAATGTCTATGACAAGCTACCACCTAGTCAACGTTAAGCTACGACACAACTTGGGATGTCCTCGCGACTTGGGACGTCCACTTACGACCACACAGGCGACAACCTATGACAACCAAAGTCAAGTTAGGTCCACCCGCGACAAGATACCACAAGCTACGACATTTAATTTAAGCTTAGAAGTTGGGAATCTAACTTGATAGTTCTTTAGTTTGTTTCTGCCCATTTAAAACTAAATTCCTGAAAATAAAGTTAATACACGCTCACTTCACAGATAAATAAACAAAGAAATCATAAACAAAATACGTACCATGCAAAGTCACTGCCAGTGAAGCTGCGCAACTTCTTAATTCGCGAAAGTGCAATGATGAGCTGAGATCGTCTGCACGTATAACGTACCTGGACTCGATCTGGCAATGTTACGCAATTCCATGTTGCGCGGGTGTGGACATAACGAACGTATACATATGCAGCCTATGGTATACGGCTTATGGGAACTCTATGACAGCCGTTT
The DNA here is from genome assembly GCA_963514005.1 of Raja brachyura. The sequence continues at coordinate 12,387,944 of OY740811.1, forward strand.
TACTTTGGATCAATTGTTGTCGGTAGATGCTTATGCATATTAATAGTGTGCTCGTTCTTTACGGGAAACTGGTCGACAGAAATCTTATCTCATTGGTGAGTCACTCAGAGTGTGGAGGAGATCTGGAAGCATGAGAAATTCTGTGATCACCGTGAGAGCGTGAGAACTGCGTGAAATGCGTGACTCTCACGCTCAATGCGTGAGAGTTGGCAGCACTGAGATATTGTGGGCCAAACGGAGAGAAGGCAGGAACGTGGTACTGATTATGGATGATCAGCCATGATCACATTGAATGGCGATGCTGGCTCGAAGGGCCGAATGGCCTACTCCTGCACCCATTGTCTATGTATCTATGTACCATGCCTACTTTTTGTTTGCTAGCCAGGAGTAAAGTTCTTCAAAAAATAATTGGGAGATGCGAGAGGCTGCAGATGCGGGAATCTATAAAGCTAGCAAAAAAGGGACCCTAGATGAAGGGTCTTGACCCAAATGTTGACTGTCCACTTCCCTCCACAGATGCTGTCTAACCTGCTGAGCTTCTCAAGCAGTCCTCTTGCTTTGCTCAAATAATCTATCAGGTGCAAATTTAATTATCTCTATTTGATTGTTGCCATTAGAAGCCGCCACACATAATTCCTATTTCCAGATGGCTTGTTTGTACCACAGATCATTGTGAAATAAAGTAACGCATGCAAAAGACTCAGTCTAAGAACTGCAGATGGCACAAGTATATATCACACCAATTATGCATGATAGAACATTGGAATTTATCCCCTGTGCTGGTGAAAGTGGTTCTACTAAAATAATTCTTCTAGAATAAATTGTGCGAGTTAAATCTTGTGAAATGGTTTATGACAGACATGCTGTGCAGCCCACTGATTTGTCTCTAATTCGAACTTTGTCTTTCCATTCTTCTGCTTTGAGTAACATGCATCAGATTTATCATAATTTGCATGGTTTAGGATAATTTATTCTGTACAGTTACTTGCTTTCCCCTCTCCCCTTAAGAAGTGTAATTTGATAGCTTTGCAGGGATGGAGCTTATTGCTTGCACTAAAATACAAATGGTGATCTGTTGATTTATTGTTGCAGACCAAAGGCAGAAACTCATGAAGCAGTCCATAAACAAACCACAAGTACTATTGAAATTCACAATTGTTGCAATATTAGTAAAAGTGGACTCGCGCTGAAGAGGATTGGCATGTGGATGCATTGTTTGTCTGATGAGGACGTACATTCACAGATGAAGACAGATATAAAAAGCTGGAATAACACAGCGGGTCAGGCAGCATTTCTGGACAAAAGGAAACGGTGATGTTTCGGGTCGAGACCCCTGTTCCTTTTCTCTAAAGATTGGGCCTGACCCGCCGAGTTGCACCAGGTTTTTGTGACTGTCTTCGGTTTACACCAGTATCTATCTGCAGTTCCCCCTACACATACATTCACTACCCTTTGTTCTGAAATAGTGGGCGAGTCAGCACCTGCTGTTCAGATGTACGATGGTGCAATATGGCTGTTGATTTCCAAACATATATGGCACATTGAATATTGATGTTTGGAAGTGCTCTGCAGCTACCTGCGCTACCTGCAAGCTTCCTGTTTGACCGTTCCACACGATTTCTCGAAGCAGAGTCTCATCCCGAAACACAGACCATCCAATTCCCCCCCATGGATGCAACCAGACGTGCTTGAGTTGTTCTACTATTCTTTTTAAAGACCGTTTGATTACTGGACTGCGACAACCACATCTCATATTTATTTGTAAAGTCATTAGAGATTGGTATTGCATTCACTGCACCTATTCCTACATTCTGAACATTTGATTTACAAATTTTGGCTATATTATCATTGCTCTGGGGTATGTGTCTTTGGTTTCTGAAGCTAGTTTTCATTGCAACAAATGTGGGCCACTATCCGTGCATACAAATACATTGCATCCCAAATTCCTACAATGCACTTAGAGTCATAGAGCCACACAGTATGGAAACATGCCCTTCAGCCAAACTTGCCCATACCGACCAAGGCACACTAGATCTTTTACACAAGATGCATCTCCACTAGTCCCTCTAAATCTTTTCAATCCTTGTACATGTCCAACTACCTCATCTGGCAGCTTGTTCCACATACCCACCACCCTCTATGTGAAAAGGTTTCTCCTCAGGTTCCTAGGAAATCTTTCCCCTCAAACCAATGCCTTTAGTTCTTGATTCCCCAATACTGCATAAAAAACCTTCTCCCAGTCTTTCAACTAAAGAAATTTTGCTGAATAGAATTTTTTCCTGGGAGACATCCCTTTCATAAGTGGAGGGACAGCTGTATTTCTAACAGCAGCAAAAGGTCAATAGCTCTGTGCATAAGTCTACAGAATCCAATGCAGTTATTTACCGAGGCTACTGAGCACTTCTTGAACCTGTAACTTCTATTATCTTGGAGAACAAGGGAAGCAGGTGCTCAAGAATACAACATGTTTCCATCTAAGTCGTACAGCATTCTGAATACATCATTCTGAAGAAGGATCTCGACCTGAAACGTCACCCATTCCTCTCCAGAAATGCTGCCTGTCCCGCTGAGTTACTCCAGTATTTTGTGTCTACCTTCGAATTAAACCACCATCTGCAGTTCTTTCCAACACATCCTGAATATATCACAATTTCTTCATGGTTCTTTGGATCTAAATCTGGAGTTCCCTACCCAACAGCATTTGGAAGTTCCTGCAACAGTTCATGAAGATGATTCACGGCACCTTACTCTTGCGTTTTCATTCTTGCCGGAGACAGAACCCAAATACTTCAAAATATTATTCATGGGTCTTTGAAGTTCCAATAGACCACATGGTAGGAAATAAAATTGCAAGGTCCGGAAGAGCAGAATAAGGCACAGGAAAAGGGCGCTCAGTGGCGCAGCTGGGAGAACTGCTGCCTCACATGCAAGAAGCCCTGGTTCAATCCTGACCTTGTGTGCTGATGTCTGGAGTTTGCATAGGTACTCTGTGATTGTGTGTGTTTCCTCTGGGTGCAATGGTTTCCACCCACATCCCAAAGATGTGTGGACTTGTAGGTTCATTGGCCTTTGTAAAATTGTCCCTAGTGTGTAGCGAGTGGATGAAAAGGTGGGATACAATAGAACTAGTGTGAATGGTTGATCGATTGTCGGTGTGGACGAGGTGAGCTGAAGGGCCTATATCCATGCTGTATCTCTAAACCACACCTCTGCTCTCTGCATTCAACCTCCATTTTTGTCAGAAAACATCATTTTATTCCCAATAATTATTCATTTGCACATCTTGGATTATAAAATGTGATCGGCATCAAATGAATACTCATCTTGCATAGTTCCAATTTTTGACCATGTTCATTGAACTCACGGATTTTCCAGGACACTGCAGCACCACCACACAATTACATTCTGCAACAAACATTTGTGAGACAAATATTATTTTGTTAAACTTGTATTTTACCTGAAATTGGTAATCTCAGTACAAAGTCCTGAGAGTTCTAAAATACCTCGGAGGAAGATGAGATGCTGTTCCTTGAGCTTAAGATGTGCATTGCTAAAGTTATTTAAGAGCCTGAAAACAAACCTGTTCAAGAGAGTTGTGGTTTGGTGAACTGACAGATACCATGTTGTGGCCGAATGTCTGGCTCTCAGATTCCTCCACTTAGAAACATAGAAAATAGGTGCAGGAGTAGGCCATTCGGCCCTTCGAGCCTGCACCGCCATTCAATGTGATCATGGCTGATCATCCAACTCAGTATCCCGTACCTGCCTTCTCTCCATACCCCCTGATCCCTTTAGCCACAAGTGTCACATCTAACGCCCTCTTAAATATAGCCAATGAACTGGCCTCAACTACCTTCTGTGGCAGAGAATTCCAGAGACTCACCACTCTCTGTGTAAAGAATGTTTTCCTCATTTCGGTCCTAAAGGAATTCCCCCTTATCCTTAGACTGTGACTCTTAGACACTTACCTCCCTTTGGACAATGATCCCATCACTGAAAAGCAAGCCACTTAGTCCCAAACAATTCCTGATGTAATTTTTCGAGGTAGTTCCCTCCATAACCTCCAACTTCAAAGATTCGCTGACCCTGCACCGCCTCTTTTTATCCCCTCCACAAATGACACTGTTCAGGTGGATCAATTGCTTCACCCTGCTCCTGCCCTGTAGAAGTATATTCTTTCAATCTTGATTCTTCTTTCTTTGTTTGTCCAGTCCTTTCCCACTTGCATCTATTACATCTCTGATGTCTTCTGCCACCTGATCTTTTCCAGTTTTCCTGTTCTCAACAAGCTCATCCGCACAATGGTTACCCAATCCGTCTATATCTTCACATCACGCAGGGTGGCCTGAAGCCTCGCTCCTCTTCATTAAAGCAAAACAAACATGTCGCTTCCAACGAGCCATTCTTCCAATTTAGTGTGTTGCATTTGGTGCTTTTGATGGACTCTCCTGTACATTCGAGGAATGAAATGCAAATTGGCAGTGCAAAAGGATGCGATTAAGCTTCCAGTCACCACACTTCAATTCTCCACTATGCACCCACTTTGCCCTCTCAGTCCGTGGCTCCTATATTGCTTTACGGGTGTCCAGCATAACATCAAGGATCAAAATAATTGATGCCTTGACTACTTTTGTTCCTTTATTTTATTTACCTTTCCCCTGCACAACTTAAAATACACTACACCTCACTTCTGAAGCTCTTCAACCTGATGTCAAATATGTTTCTCTCTCCCACTAACCTGCAGAGTGCCTCTAATATTGTGGTTTATTGTGTGTTTTAAATTTGGTTTCATCTAAAATAAAATTTGACTTTTTGTAAGTTGGTAAGTGAAGGGAGTTATGAACAGGCAATTAACATTCTTACAGGGAGAGGGAGTACTTTTATATCACAGTTTTAAAATATGCATTGGAGCCTTACAATTTCATCCTAATTATCAATGTTATATATCATATCTTCTTGATGAATATCTAAACAGCAGAGAATAAATCTCATGAACATATGAACATAATGTAAAAGTTTTTCTCGGCTGAGTATAATATCTTGCAGTGTTTAAGAAAGAACTGCAGATGCTGGAAAAATCGAAGGTGGATAAAAATGCTTGAGAAACGCAGCGGGTGAGGCAGCATCTATGGAGAGAAGGAATAGGCGGTGTTTCGGGTCGAGACCCTTCTTCAGACTGATGTCGGGGGGGGGGCGGGAAAAGGAAAAGAAGAGGCGGAGACAGTAGGCTTGTGGGAGAGCTGGGGAGGGGAAGGAGGGAGAAAGCAAGGACTATCTGAAATTGGAGAAGTCAATGTTGATACCGCTGTGGTGTAAACTACCCAAGCGAAATATGAGGTGCTATTCCTCCAATTTGCGCTGGGCCTCACCCTGGCAATGGAGGAGGACAGAAAGGTCAGATTCGGAATGGGAGGGAGAGTTGAAGTGCTGAGCCACTGGGAGATCACGTTGGTTAGTACAAATTGAACGGAGATGTTGGGTGAAGCGATCGCCAAGCCTGCGCTTGGTCTCACCGATGTAGAGAAGTTGACACCTGGAACAGTGGATGCAGTCGATGAGGTTGGAGGAGGTGCAGGTGAACCTCTGCCTCACCTGGAAAGATTGTTTGGGTCCTTGGATGGAGTCGAGGGGGGGGGGGTAAAGCAACCAGTGTAGCATTTCCTGTGGTTGCAAGGTAAAGTGCCTGGGGAGGGGGTGGTTTGGATGGGAATGGACAAATTGACCAGGGAGTTACGGGGGAACGGCAGAGCTGCCAACTCTCATGCATTGAGCGTGAGACTCACGCATTTTGCCCAATTCTCATGCTCTCATGCTGATCACAGAATTTCTCATGCTTTGTCGTGAGAAATTCTGTGATCAACGAGAATTTTAAAACTAATACCAACTGCTTGTATGCGTGTCTGTTGACAAGGCAGCAGCATTCTTATTCTCTGTTCTCACTTGACCGAACCGCACACACCTCCAAACCATGTCCCCATGGAAATTAACATTGAAAGACACGGACCGGGCAGTGAATGAGTGTCACCGAGCGCAGCAAGTAAGGCCATGTGCTGCTCCGGGCAGTCGGAATTTAAGGATTTGCGGGAAGCGGCTGACATGAGCGAGGCCGGCGAGCGGCAGGAGAAAGGTACATGGGCTGCAGAACCGGGGGGGCTGCAGCCCCCCTACTTTTGTCGCTAGACATGTGTCAATATCTCCAACTTTTGATGAGGCGCTGCTGTGCACTGAGGAACCTGGTCGTGGGTGTTCGAGAACCGGGGCGGAGGGAGGGATGGAAGCAGAAGCAGCGGCGGGAGCAGATGCGGACGGGGAGCCGGGGCTGGTGAGTGTTTGCCGGGCTGGCGAGCCGCTCGCTGCAGCTCCGACCATGGAGCAGTCTCAGTGCAAGACTCCTGGGCTGTCTGAGGCGTCAGAAGCGTTGCGCCACGGTCGTGAGAGTCTCTGTGCCTAATTCGCCCTGGTTCGTTCACTCGTGTGTCAGACGATGAAGCTCGCTTTCGGCTTCTGTCGTCGTCCAACATGTTGACAGAATTGTCGTCCGACGCGTCACAGAGTGCATCCCGTCGTCGCTTCCAAGGATCGCCACGAGGAGGCTTCTGTCATGATCCCCATTTTCTCTGGTGACCGGCATGGACCAGGCTGTGGCTCGGTGCATTCTGGAGGACAACCAATGGCTGCTGGAAGTAGGTACTGGAAGTAGTGGAAGATAGTGGCCTTTAAAAGGGGGTGGTTGGAGAAAGCATCCTGCTTGCCTGCTAGATTTTCACTTACTGTAACTGCAGGAAAAATGTTCCCGATGTTGGGGGAGTTCAGAACCAGGGGTCACAGTTTACGAATAAGGAGTAGGCCATTTAGGACTGAGATGAGGACAAACTTTCTTCATGCAGAGATTTGTGAATCTGAAGAATTCTCTGCCACAGAAGGCAATGGAGGCCAATTCACTGGACGTTTTCAAGGGAGAGTTACATTTAGCTCTTGGGGGCTATTGAAATCAAGGGATATTGGGGGAAAAACAGGAAAGAGGTACTGATATTAGATGAACAGCCATGATCACATTGAATGGCAGTGCTGACTCAAAGGGCCGAATGACCTATTCCTAACCTTTTTTTCTATGTTTCTATGCTTGAGTGTATGGCAATAAAACTTGACCACTTGATTTTGAAGCATTCATGCATGGTGAAGGTATAATGTAGTCATAGAGTGATACAGTGTGAAAACAGGCCCTTTGGCCCAACTTGCCCACACCCGCCAACACGTTCCAGCTACACTACCTGCTTTTGGTCCATATTCCTCCAAACCTGTCCTATCCATGTATCAGTCTAACTGTTTCTTAAATGTTGGGATAGTCCCTGCCTCAACTATCTACTCTGGCAGCTTGTTCCATACACCCATCACCCTTTGTGTGGAAAAAGTTACCCCATAAAGAGTTACCTCTTAAAAGTACTTTAAACAAAAAAACATTGAAATCATACTTCTGCAATGCACTAAAACATGATTTTAATATTTCAATTTTTTTTTAAAAACCCTACCGTGGGTGAGGGTGCACTTCCCCCCACTTGGCCACTGCACTGGTTCGCCGGGTACACCCAAGGCCAGTGATCGGTCAGACCCCCACTTTCAAAAACGTTTCGCGGCCCCTGGTTCAGACGGAGATCACTGCCAGATGTGAGCGGGGAACTGAGGCCAGTTGTCCATGATGTCTGGATCCCAATGCTCAGTGCTTCGTGTTTCGGTGTTGGCTAATGTTATTGAATTGTAATTAGCCTGATTTGTAATTAGTTGGCAAAACCCTAATTTATTCATCCGGACTATCCAGGGGATGGGATAAGTAATATTAAAATGACATGCAAAGTGTCAGGCTGTAATATTAAAATGACATGCAAGGTGTCAGACTGTCTGTCACAAAATACAGCCCCGATAACCCATTATTTCCTTCAGTTAAATATTGGGAAGGTAGCACAATTGTCATTTGCCACTCAATTATATGTTTGTTTACCTCACTGACTATTCCTACCCCCCCCACCCCCCCCCACCCCCCCAAATTCCTTTGACAGGTTGACTAGAAATGTCCCCAATCTCGTTGTTTTATTAATTGAAGACGTAGCTGAACATCCCCAAGGAGTGTAATCAGATGGAAACTGATTCGGATGCGATGTTTAAGAACTTGTTCAAAGAAGGGGCATATTTTAAAGGAGTGACAGAGATACTTGCAGGGGAATGTGTGAGGAGGTTATTATTTGTCTTTAGTTTTAGCTTGAACCAGGAGATCTGAAGATTCAAAGTTTAATATAGTAATTGTGCTGATACTGACTCCAACCATCCATTCCGGAGGTTTTATTTTTCCAATGCCATTTAAACTTCACTTGGATTTCAATCACTTCAATGTAAAAGTAATTGGGAATGGGGAGCATTGGAACAAAAATGTGCCCTCGGTACATATTAACTGTAATAAAATAATGTATGCATGTTGGTAGGTGCAATCAAAACAAAGATCTTTTTATCATTGTTGTGTTATGAATACCATATAAAATATTATGTACTCTCAAGATTACATTAAATAGAATATTATTGCTCAAATATATATTGTTATTGGACTTTGCATTTTGGAAAAGTCCCAGCTGAGAGGAAGACAGCAAAATACTGAAAATATTGGGGGTGAAAATGACTTGAGGACAGTTTGTTAGGAAAATGAAGGACATGGTAACAGAGTACTTATACAGCTGAGTGAGTATAATTTTATGGATGAGAAATTGTGTTCAACCAATTGATTACTTCTTTGTCAAAGTAACTAGCATGTTAGATAACAAGGAAGCCAATGGATGCAGCAAATTTTGTTATACAAAATTTGGTCCATGAAGTGCCCCATAAAAGATTACCGCATTAGATAAGCACCTGTGGACTTGAGTGTAATAGGTTAAGTCCAGGGGGTCAGATATGGGGCTTTATGTGTGGGCCAGATATATTGTCAGTGCAGAGGGGCTAGGAGCAAGGCCAAGTATGCATCCAGTGTCAAGGTCTGGAATAGTACTAGGTGTGCAGTCAAAGCTGGGACAATGGGAGTGTTCAGCACTGGGAACCAAAGCAGGTAAGCAGCTATGATCAGGGTAGAAAAGAGGGCCAGGTGTAAGGCTGGACTCAGGGTCAGGAATGAAAGCAGGTATGCAACTAGTGTCAGGGTCAGGAGTAGTGCCAGGTGTGCAGTAAGACCCAGGTTGGTCAACATGGGCAAAGTGCCTGATTATAATCTCATTTCCATGCATGAATACACTAAGATCATTCATGTACTGCACCTGTTGATCAGAGCCTGGCTCTACGGTGGAATGTAATTAGGAATGTAATTTAGCCTAACCTTATTCATAGCTAATCCAATTTAAAGCATAAATATTGCATTCAAGTGTAAATTAAAAGACTCGCTAAAGTATGCACCACAATTTCAAGCTGAAAAATGCAAAAGCTCCGTACCATGGGAGGGGGGACACCCCGCTACTTCACCCTCTGCCCCCCCCCCCCCCCCCCTCCCCCGGTCGCTATACTCCCTCGGGCTTTGTCTCTCGCAATTTCTCACTCCCAACTCTCATCCAATGTTGGCAGCTCTGGGAACGGTGTCTGCAGAAAACAGAAAGGAGAGGAGATGGGAAGATGTAGCCAGTGGTGGGATCACGTTGGAGGTGGCAAAAATGTTGGAGGATTATATGTTGTAGGCGATGGCTGATAGGGTGGAAGGTGAGGGCAAGGGGGACTCTGTCCTTGTTACGAGTAGGGGGATGGGGAGTAAGAGCGGAGCTGCGGGATATAAACGAGACCCTGGTGAGGCCTTATCTATAATAGAAGAGGGGAACCCCCGTTCCCTAAAGAATCGTGCAGAGTCTTTTCAGTTTGTTATGGAAGAAAACCACATGGTCCTCTCACAAAATATTATACTGTTTCTCAACAAAGGCTATGGAAGTGGTGGTGCATTAGTAATGATGTCCTTGTATGAAGGGAAATGGAAAATTCGAGACAAAGCATAGATTATGGTCCTCATTATTCCTTTGTGTATATGGATGTTCAGGAGCTTAGTAAAAGCTTTCCACCTGATTAGCTTTCTCATCGGGTTTTGGAAATAATGCCAGTGGTAGACATTCACTCCAGATTTTTTTTTATGGTCAGTGAGATGCGGTGTTAGTTATTATTTCCAGCAGGATCTGGTATAGTCAGTCTAATCTGCCTTAATGGATGTCTGATATGATTGTTATGTTTACAGGCAGAGCACAAACAAAATCTATCCTCCTCACACCTTTCTTTCCTTATTTCTGTAGAGACCTTTTAACATTATTTTACTAATCTATTGGACGTGCTGCCTGGAAGATTGTAAAATGTTTGCTCAGTCTAACACCTTCTCTGTAAATTGGATACATTGCACTATCTTTGCCCATTATTATCAGAGCGTCGTATAACATGGAAACAGGTCCTTCTGCCCAATTGGTTCATGCCGATAAGGTGCCCCTATCTAAGTTAGTCCCATTTGCCCACATTTAGCCAAGACCCCTCTCAACCTTTCCTATTCATGTACCTGTTGAAATGTCTTAAATATTGTGATTATACCGGACTCATCTACTTCCTCTGGCAGCTCATTTCATATACATCCCATCCTTTATGTCAGAAAGTTACCCTTCAGGTTCCCTTTTACCTTAAACTGATGCCCTCTAGCTGTTGATTTCCCCTATCCTGGGTAAAGGACTCTCTGCATTCATGTTATCTATTTCACCAATCATTTTGTAATCCTCTGTAATGTAATCCCTCAGCCTCCGGCGCTCCAAGAAATAAACTCCCAGCCTGCCCCACCTCTCCCTATAAGCTCAGGCCCTCGATTCCTGGCAATATACTCACAAATCTTCTCTGCACTCTTTCCAGCTTAATACGATGCAATAGAATTTTATTAATCCCAGGAGGGAAAGTCTCAGGCTACCCCACGACAGAAGGGGGAGGAATTGTACAGTTTGGTAGGGAAGAAGGATCTCCTGTGGCGTTCTGTCCTGCATCTTGGTGGAACCAGTCTGTTTCCCCAGGACGGAGCCAGCCTTCCTGCTGAGTTTGTTGATCATATTGGCATCCGCAGCCTTCGCCATGCTGCCCCAGCATACGACAGTGAAGAAGATGGCACTGGCTACCACCAGTTGGGAGAACATCTGCAGCATCTTACTGCAGATGTTGATGGAGCGGAGCCTTCTCAAAAAGATCAGCTGGCTCTGTCCCTTCTTCTACAGGGCCTCAGCGTTCCTGGACCAGTCCAGTTTACTGTCCAGGTACACTCCAAGATATTTGTACTCCCTGGTAAAATGAATGACATCTTTCCTATAGCAGGGCAACCAAAACTGAACGCAACACGCCAAATGAGGTCTCACCAGTATCTTGTACAACTCTAACACAACGTCCCAGCTTCTACACTCAATTTCCTGACTGATGAAGGCCAATGTGCCAAAAGCTTTCTTTACCACTGTATCGATCTACAGTGACACTTTCAGAGAACTCTGTACTGTACTCCTAGATCCATCTGGCCTCTAACACTCCTCAGGGCCAACCATTCAATGTGAGAGTCCTGCCCTGGTCTGACTTATCTGAATAAACTCAATTTTCCATTCCTCAGCTCCCTTGATCAGCTAATCAAGATCCCACTGTAAATTCTTGATGACCATCTTCACTGTCTACTACCTATTTTAGTTTCATGTATGCAAACTTAACAATCATACCTTGTTCATTCTCTCTAAATCAGGTATAATATTATCTCATTTGATTGCTAAGCACACAAACAAAAGCTTTTCACTGTATCCTGGTACACGCAACAATAATAAACCTAAACCTCCATGGATGACAAACGGCACCAGGCCCAGTACTGATCCCTGAAGCACACTACCAGTCACAGGCCTCTAGTCTGAAAAATAAACTTTTACACCCACCCTCTGTTTCCTACCATGAAGTTGATTTTGTATCCAGTTAGCTAGCTCTCCCAAATCCCACCAAATTGTCCAGAACAGCTTATTATGTGGAACCTTATCAAAGGTTTGATTCCATTATGAGTTTTGAAAAATAGAAAAAAGGTGCTCTCCTGTAGATGATGCTTTGAGCGTGACATTGACTAGAGTCGGCAGCACAGATATTGAAAGTGAATTCTCACTGAATATTGAATGTTCAGGGCAACGATTATTTGGATAAAGGAAGGTCCTCAGAAAACAAAGTGGATGGAAAACCAACTGGAACTGATCTTTAAAATGTTGAGGATACCAGTGAAAATTCATGAATGGAAAAACGTACCTCAAAAGCTGTGGGGGAAGTGAAGAAGTGAGATTAGAAGTAATGTAAACAAAACCATCACCAAATTATTGTAGCTATTAAATATCCACCCAGCCTCTCCCATCTGAAATTCTTGTTATATCTACTGAGATACAGTGAAAAGCTTTTGTTTGCATGCTATCCAAACAAATCAGATAATATATATGAATACCATCAAGCCAAATACAAGTGCAAGAGAAAAATATAGTGCAGAGTTTCTCAGCAGAGAGAAAGTCAATTTCCACAATGAGGTAGGTTGGGAAATCAGGACTTTACCCTAGTTTATGGGAGGACTGTTTGGAAGTCTTACATCAGAGGCGAATACATTTTCCCTGAGTCTGGTAATAAGAAAGGCAAATCGAGTATATTCTGTCAGTCAATGAAATGGATAGAGGCGTTTGATGTATGAAAACCAGTTGAATAGCAAGCAAAGTCATTCTACTCAGTAATTTGGCCACTTAAATAAAGTGAGAGAAGAATACAATTACTTCTCCCAATAATAGGAGGTAATTTCTCCAGAAAAATCATATTGACCTGGTACTTTGAACTTGATTGAAAGAAAAATTACCCAGTCTTACAAATCAAAGTGTTGTCACTGAGTGCAGCTTACAAGGAAAGAAAAAAATGACAATTCACCTGCTCCGTGTAGAGGGGCAGTTGACATTGTTTGTCCCTCCTAAAGTGAGTGAGAGTCATGCAGACTCCTGTCAACTTCACCAGTCTGATTATGGCTGCTATCCCTATGCGGTTCTGGTTGCCCCATTACGGGAAAGATGCGGAGGCGCTGAAGAGGGTGAAGGGTAGATGAATGCTGCATGAACTCGAGGGTTTCAACGACAGAGAAAAGTTGGATAGTCTTGGATTGATTTCTCTGGAACGTCGTACATTGAGGGGGGAGACTTGATAGAAATATATAAAATTATGAGAGGCATAGATAGGGTAGCCAGTCAGAACCTTTTCCCCAGGGTGGAATTGTCCAACACTAGAGGGCATATCTATTAGGTGAGAGGAGGAAAGTTTAATGAAAATAGGCAGGGTTTTTTTACACAGAGAATGGCGGGGCTCTGGAACGCATTGCCTGGGGTTGTGGTGGTGGCAGATACGATAGTAGCATTTAAGAGACTTTTAAAAAGGCACATGAAATTGCAGAGAATAGAAGGATATGGATCATACGCCGATGAGATCAGTTTAACGGCATCATGATCGGCACTAAAATTGTGGGCCAAGGTCTGTACTGTTCTTTATATTATTAAACGATTTCAGTTTGTATTATTTTATATATATTTTAATTAATTTATTTGTTTTATTATTTAAGAATAATCAGTAGAAATATTTTGTAATTTATGTCATTTTTATTGATTGTTAAATGATTCTGATTATTGAGAGAATTTTGGGAAAGTTCTAAAATCCTGGCAGATATGAAAGCAGACCAAATTGTGGTCAGGGCTTGGACAGCTGGGAAATATTTAAATGAGACATTTCTTCAAAGCCCCTCCTGTCACTTTGGCCTCATTGTTGGAGTGTGGATGCTTCGAGCCAGCAAACAACTCGCTCTGCATCGAAACTAGCTTTCGACAAGGGGTGAATGCATTGAGCTTGTCGGGGAGGGATACGTTGTTGCCAGCGATGCTGCCGAACTTCACTTTGTAGCCCAGTGCGCAGTGGTAGAGTTGTTGCCTTACAGAGCCAGAGACCCGGGTTCGATCCTGACTACTGGTGCTGTCTGTACAGATTTTGTATGTTCTCTCTGTGACTGTGTAGGTTCCCTCTGGGTGCTTCGGTTTCTCCCCGTACTCCAAAGACGTACAAATTTGTTGGTTAATTGGCTTCAGTCAAAATCGTAAATTGTCAGTGTGTAGGATAGTGTTAGTGTACGGGGTGATCTCTGGTTGGCATGGACACAGAGGCCTGCTTCTATGCTGTATCTCTAAAATTAGTCTAAAGCCCATTATAGCATGCGAGCCTTGCCACTAACAATGGTGGGCATGGATGAGTTGGGCCAAATGGCCTGTTTCTGTCCTGTATCACTCTGTACCTCGAAAGAATGACAATTGGTGCAGTTGCATGTGACAGTCCTGTGCTGGCAAGATCTGGCCTAGGGTAGGAGAAAACGTGTTTTACTGCCCCTAGTTTGATCTGAATAAGAATTTTGGTTGTTGCCAAATAAGAATGTGTGGATCATCTTTCCCTTGAAATTAATCATTTAGGTTGAAGGGAGTTCTCCCACCTTTGCCAATACATTCCCAAGAAACTTCCTCAGGGCTATAATGCCAGCTTGTGAATTGTCCAGTGGAAAACTGCATCCTCTGTGGTTCATTTCAATCTAGTATATTGATTGCACACCAACTCGATAGTGAAATGTAGCCTGAGAACATAAGAAACAGAAGTAGGCGTGAGCTATTCTGCCTGCTCCATCATTCAGTAAGAACATGATTGCTGTTTTATTTCACTTTCATAATATTTCATAATAGCCCTATATCTTCAAATACCATTAATATCCAAAAATGTATCCATTTTGGTTCTTGAATATACTCAGTGACAGACTCTCCACAGCCTTCTTGGGTAGAGTACTCCCAACAATTTATTATCTTCAGTGAAGATCTCTCCCTCTCCCTCTCCCCCTCCCCCTCCCCCTCCACCTCCCCCCCCCTACCTCCCCCTCTCTCTCTCCCTCCCTCCCCCTCTCTCCCTCTCTCCCTCCCTCGAGAGCCCTGTATAGATTTTTTGTTTCTGAGAAATGACTTTTCTTTTGAACTCCAGAGTGTAAGCCCAGTCCGCTTAAAGTCTCATCACAGGACAATTCCAACCTGTCTCCCAAATCCTCCCCATGAATTTCAGGAATTCATCTGGTGAATTTATGTTACATTCCTTTATCGTGGGCATTTCATCTTCGAGTTTGGGAGACCAGAAATACATCTTCCAAACTCTACATAATTATAGTCAAATGGCTTTTCTCTTGCACCTTGCTTCATTTTTCCTTTTTATTAATTGCTGTCAATCGTCTGGCTGGTGGCCAATAATGTATTTGAGTACTTGTTAAAGTAGAATACAATAATTTTTCCCCTCCAAAACTATTGTGATGTTAACCATTTGTTAGTCCAAAACTTTGAATTATTCTGGAAATAACTTTGTATAGTTTCAAGAAATCAACAACCCATGAATCTTTTTTACCATAATTAATGTATTAGAACCGATTTGAAAACAAAAATCAATTTGGTGCCTCAATTCTTGCCTTTAAGACTGCAATAATCTGCATTCCGGTTAGGATTGACATCTTATTATTACTCAACACTCTCCCCGATTGCTGCTCTTACAGATACTGCTTTATGAGGTGTCTGCTTGTTGCTTCCTCCCGAAAAATCTAAAACACAATAGGTTGCTGGATCGTAGTTGCAAGCACTGCTCTTATGAAGTGTGTCGAGACATCTCTCAACAGATGTTTATTCTCCCTCTTACGTATTTCAGAACAAAGAGGACACAGAAACCGTTGAAATTAATGGCATATCAAAATGAAATTAATGTTTTCAAAATGTATTGTGAGCTGTTGATATCTGGAGATCTCAAACTTTATTTGTGAAGATGAAAGGAGGATGCCCAGAATGATGCTTGTTTACATATTATTGTCATAATTCAAAATACTGCTGAGCTACTTCTTGGCTACCTTGAAGGCAGTCTACAAAGATTAGGACAATGTGCACTACTTTAAGGGTTATTGGAAACAATTTCAACCGCTATCAGTCTCCCCCTCCTGACTTTCTGAAGATGGGTGTCAACCCAAACCATCACCTATTCCTTTTCTCTAGAGATGCTGCCTAACCTGCTACGGTACTTCAGCATTTTGTGGCAATCAGAAGAGAATTGGGTATGGCTTCGAGAAAGCAAAAACAATTAACGTGCTGGAGTAACTCCGCAGGTCAGACAACATCTCTGGAGAAAAAGGGAAGAAGCGTTCAGGAATCTTGCGGGAACAAGGACCCCGACCCGTAATGTCACCCATCCTTTTTCTCCAGGGATGCTGCCTGGCCCGCTGAGTTAATCCAACTCTTTGTGTCTCCCTTTGGTATAAACCAGTATCTGCAATTCCTTGTTTCTACAAATCACGCATTATGAGGAAAGGCTGAGGGTGGGGAGGAAGATGAATGGATTACAAAGATTCAGCAGACCAAACTATCTCTTTGTAAACTCTGTTCATTTAAATGCCTGCAGCAAACCCGGCATGTATATAATATATTCTCTTGATAATTATTGCTGAATAAAAATAATAGTAAAGGTCTGGACATTCCCTCTTGGAAAGAAAAAAAAATGTCAGTGAAAGACTTGTTTTTGTAGTAATACATTACTGGAGGAATGCAATTAGTTTCTTTATATATGAAGTGGTTTCATATTGGCGAACACGGTTCCTTTGGACAATAACTGTTTCAATTTAGTGTACGCCCTTTCATATGGAGTTCTGTTGGCAGCAATTTAGAAGCAACGCAAACTGACCAACGTAAATCTGAAGTGATCTTGGTTTGATGTTTGTCACAGTACCCCCCTTGATAGGGCCCTT
Source organism: Raja brachyura (assembly GCA_963514005.1). Next base: position 12,404,802 of record OY740811.1, read on the forward strand.
TTCTTTCAGCATTCTCACTGAAGCTCCCTGGAGCTGGGAGCTGGTTCTGCATGCTTATTCAGAGAACATAAAGGGAGAGATTGATTGCTCTGTATGTGAGGGAGACAGGGTCATGGCACATGCTCAGTGCTGACATTTTGAGGGGAAGTTTTTACGCTCTGCGTGGTGGCTGAGGTCACAGCACAAGCTCAGTGAAAGCTTTCTAAGGTCTCTCAGAGACTGCGTGTGCCACCATTTTGAGTACTGAGAGTAGGAAAAAGGGAGAGTTTTGCTTTCAGTGCAGTCTGTAGCCAGACTTGGGGATATAATTAAACCTAAAGGACTTGTTTTGACCATGGATGATCTCTTCAGCCCTCGGAGGTAGGCTTATTTATTTTGGCCTATCCTAAAAGGCTGCATTTTGTAGATTCCTTGCCTTGTCAAATATTTATTATGAAATCTTCATTATTAACGCTGCAAGCCTTTTTTGCTGCTGTATTTCAATGTTTGATCAGCATTAAACAGAAAATGGTTACCCTTTCCTGAACAGCTAGCTGTCTTTCTTTTTCATTTAAAAAGTAAAGGATTCGGAGCAATTTCTTCTGGTTTGGAGGAGGAAAGAGAAAGTAGTCAAATCATGGCAGTAAAATTGATATAATTATTTTGCTGGCATTAGTTAAATTTTCTCTTGTACAGGCTTTTTAAACTAGATTTGTTTCTGTGGAATTTGCCTGTAAATTTCCTCTAAGTAGAGAAACGTACCATTTTGGGACATCTGAGGGTCTGAGAACTATTTGGGCCTGTCAGTTTGGTTAGGGAAATGGAAGGGGGTAGGATTTGGTGTGGACCACTATTGGTGGCTTTCAGCAATGGGTGGGGCCTCAATGCTGGTTTTTTGAGCTAAGTAGTTAGGTTTTTTTGATAAGATCTTTCATTTGCAGAAGGAAGATAAAAACCAAAAACTTGGTATTTTAATGTGATTTCGTAACTTTTTAAGTATAAACACTTATGGTATACATTTGCAAAGCTGGTCAAGGAGGTAATACATTTATTTAATTCAAAACTTGCTCCTTATGGACATTTTCCTTTAACCCAATCCTCATTGATAATTAGCTGGATGAATCTTTCATCTTAATTCCAATCTTACATGTTCAGATGTAGCATTTTGAAAACAAGTTTAGTGACGTTATGATCAGTACATTTTCAAAGTAAAGGTATTAAAGACATTTTGTAAATGGAGTTGGATATGTTGGACATTATGGCGTCACCTTCAATTCGCATGTATCTTCATTGAATAAAGTCATTACTTTCTGATAACTTTAGTAAATTGGTCATCAGAACGTCAAAGCAATCCAGAAGTAATCTGAATAAAAGTTGCTCCAATAATGCATGAAAGAAGAAACAAGAGACTGCAGATGTTGGAATCTTAAGCAAAAAAAAACAAAACTACAGTTGGAATGATGCCGGTTAGGCAGAGTCTGTGGAAGAAAATGGACAGATTGAAACCCTTCTTCAATTGAAAGAATCTGGATTTAAATGCAGTAACTGAACTAAAAGGATTTACAAACATTCTTAGTTAATTTAGTCTCCAGAATATTGCATTTTCATTAAATTATTGTTGTATGAATTTTCATTCAAAATTGCAAAATGTTTGTTTAAACAATCTGCGCCCATTCCCATAAACTAGACCAATATATATATATTATATATATAATATTTTTAGGTTGAGTTGATGTGGTTTGCATATTATAAATTAATACATTTGAAATTGACCTATAGAGAGGAATAAAGTATTTGACGCCAATTTTATTTATTAGTCAACAGTTTTTAATCATTATTAAATTACATATTCTTCCTGATCATTCATAACATAATAATGAAAGCAAACTGTCCCGAGCTGTCTCACAGGATTATTAAAAAAAACTTGTGCTGAGATACACTGGGGAAGGTACAGGCACATACGAGGGATTTCCAGACCTTCAGGCATTTACACATGAAAACAACACTACTATCTGGGACTGATTAAATTTGGTATGGTCATGAAAATAGAAAGAGATTAGCTAAAATATTTCAGAGCATTATATGGTTGAAGAGTTCCAAGACGAGAATAGGGAATACCATGCGGTTATTTGAAAATGGGGATGGGAATCAAGGTGATGAAAGAAAATCATCTTCTTATCGAGTTCACACACAAGATTAGAAGTTGTTCTGCCAGAGCTGAACACACTTCTCGGCATCTGCATACAATGGTGTCTGTCTTGTGCTTTTTGTGCGTGGTGGTGGAAAGATTTGGTAGAAACAGGGCCGCGACGTGAACGCTCTTTCCTTGACCCCAGGAAGAAAATAATTTGATGGTTGTTTAGAAGGGAGAATTCAGATGACCTCAAGGGTATGGAGAGTAGATTCAAGGGGGCAAGCCAGCATTGTGATGCAGTGGTCACACACAAGAGTTTCAGACAGCTTTGAAGTTAGCCAGGTTTGAACATCGATAGAGATTGCTTGTTGCAACGATGACGTGGATGCTGAGACTCAAGCTCAACCTGGGTCAGATATGACACTGCTCTGGATTTGCCAAAGAGTCTGGATTTGTTGCAAATGCATACCACTAAAAATGATTGATCTGGTCATGAGGGAATGGACCTGGTGATGGAGAACCAAAAAGATGGCTCAGATATTCCTAGTATGCAATAAATGGAAATCTTTGCTCCAGTACTGGATGTCGGGCAAGCGGCCAGAAGATATTTAAGATTTATTTTTTAATTGCTATAATACATACAGTAGAACATCACTGTTCTATGTACCTGCAGTACTGTGTCAGAGTACAGGGCTATGCGCTCAGTCTTCTGTGTCTACTCTCTATATACCACAATTGACTGCAATCCCACCCAACTCCAAAGCGATCTTTAAATACGCAGAAGACACCACACCACCACTGTTGGATGAATAATGGGTAACAATGAGTCAGTGCAGAAGGGAGATCAGTAGTCTGGTTAAATGGTGCCAAACAGTCATGTTCTCAATGTTGGCAAGGCCAAGTAGCGGATTGTTAACTTCAGGAAGGGAAAGCTGAGAGACCATGTACCTGTCTTCAACAGGGGGACAGAGATGGGAGAGTTAACAGATCAAGTTCCTGGGCATACACATCTCTGATGATCTGTCCGGGGGGCCAGCACATTATGCAATAGTAAAGAAAGCTCACCAACATCTCAACTTCCTCAGAAGTTTGAGAAGAATCGGCAAGTTGCTGAATATTTTATAAAACTTCTACAGGTGGACAGAGGAGAACATACTGATAGATTACATCCTGGCCTGGTTCAGAAATGTGAATGTTCAAGAATCATGGAGGCTGCAGGAAGTGGTGGACATTGCCTGATCCATCTCGGGTACTAACCACCGCACCATCAAAAGGATCTACAGGAAATTCTGCTTGTGGTTAATATCATCAAAGATTCAAACCATCCTGGCCATGCTCATTTCAAGAAGCTAACATCGGAAGATTCAGGAGTCTTAGAACTGTTACCTCCAGTTTCAAGAACAGCTCCTAATCAACCATCAGGTTCTTGAACCACTCTGCATGTTCCCAACCGCATCCCTACCTCAACTATCTCAACCTTACTGAACTTTGACTTTGCAGTGGGTAGACACAAAATGTTGGAGTAACTCAGCGGGACAGGCAGCATCTCTGGACAGAAGGAATGGGTGACGTATTGGGTCGAGACCCTTCTTCAGACTGAACTTTGCACCTTGATTTTGCAGTGCTATGCTTGATCTATCTGCTCTCATTTTTGCTCTGTCATGATCCAGTTTACATGAAATAACTGAATTTATTGCCCATTCATTGTAGTTGATGTGCTGTAAAACTGCAGTATGTTGGAATTTTATTGTTCCAGTGCATCTGATGAATAAACACTTTTAATACGGGAGCAGGCCCTTCGGCCCACAATGTCTGTGCTGATCACGACTCCAAATTGAAATAATTCCTTCTGCCTGCGCATGATCCATATCTTTCCATTTCTTGCAAACTCCTGTCCCTATCTAAAACCCTATTAAACAACTATGCTTCCACTGCCACCTCTGGCAGCACATTCCAGGCACTTCCCATTCTCCCAAAAAACAGCCAACATATCTTCTTTAAACTTTCCTCTACAGATCTTTTTTGTTGATTTACCCCTCGCAATGCTGTTGATGAGGGAGCTCCAGGATTTAGGCCCAGCAATGAAGGAACAGGAATATATTTCAAAGTCAGGATGGTGTGCAACATGGAAGAGAATCTACAGATAGTGGCTTTTCCATGCATGTGCTGTTTTCAGACTTTAGATTTTTTAGTCTCTAGAGATACAGCATGGAAACGGGCCCTTTGGCCCACCGGGTCTGTGCTGACCAGGACAATATCCTGCACACTGAGAACCATTTACAATTTTTGGCTGATGATTGAAAATGCTTCAGCCTTGTCTTTGTTACTCAATTCTGGGCTTCACCATTGTTCAGAATAGTAATATACTAGGAGCCCACTTCATCCTTTAGCAAGTGGCAGGACTGTATAAGTTTAATCTGATTTGTTGGTCATTGTTTCCACATATTATAGACTACAGTTCCATCTATGTAGTCGCCTGGTCTGGCTCTCTGTTTTTTAAATAGCAGTGGTAGAAAGGGAGAACTATTTCAAACATGAGGTTATATATCATGGAGTACAATTTGCCTGCTGATGATGGGCCATAAATTGTCATTGATATCTGGTTCTGAGCTGCCAAATCTTCTCGGTTTACTTATTTAGCACGATGGTGGTGCCCATGGCAAGATTTAATGTGGCCAGTCCTGTCATTGCTGTGATGGATAGATACAAGATCTGGATATGGTCAAGTTTATATCGCTCTTTGTTGATTTATTCTCGTCATCTGCAGACCTATTAAAGGCAATGTTCTTCAAGGCCGCCATCTCGATCTTGGTTCTAGGCATTGAGGTCCCAGTCAGACTACCTTCATGTGTTTAAGAAGGAACTGCAGATGCTGGAAAATCGAAGGTACACAAAAATGCTGGAGAAACTCAGCGGGTGCAGCAGCATCTATGGAGAAGGGTTTCGGCCCAAAACTTTGCATATTTCCTTCGTTCCATAGATGCTGCTGTACCCGCTGAGTTTTTCCAGAATTTTTGTGTACCTCAGACTACATTCATGCTCTTTGAGACTTCTAAAGTGAAATGGTACTAAATCATCAGTTGAAGGCCGATGGTAGATGGTATTTAGAGATTTTTTAACCCATGTTTGACCTATACCATAGGTTTTATGGGTTTAGAACTGGAAGTGAAGGATTCTAGTAAATCAAACAATCTGCAAATGCTGGAAATTGGACAGAAAAGCAGAAAATGTTGAAACACTTAGCAGGTCAAGCGCATATGTGGAAGGAGAAACTGAGTTAAAGTTTGAGGTCCATACGTTGAAACGTCTCATAAAAATAAATGGCAACTCTTTCTCCTTTCACAGAATACTGCCTGGCCTGATTAATGCTTCCAGCATTGTCTTTTTTTGCAAGTTCCTTCCTACCTATCAATCACTGAGCCATCACTTCTGGTAGACCTATCCTGCTAGTGCAGCTATACATATCCAGGGGTCATTATTGGAGCAGTATAATGTTGCCAATTGTTGACTGGAATTGGCCATGGAGTATCCTGTTGTTTATCCAGTCTGTAGATACCATTTCCTAAATATTCATGAAGAAGACATTACAGACGAGGAGTGAATTTGCCTTGTCCAATACAAGTATCTAGATCAAAGTTTGGAGATCTTTCAACAAATCGTGAAACCCATTGTGTTTCAAAGACTCAATGGTTTTGATGCAACTGAATGACTTGCTAGGGCACTTTAGAAGGCTTTTTACAGTGGGCCTTGAGTTGCATTTAGGCCATATAAGGTAATGGCAGCAGAATTTCTTCCTTGAAGGACAATAGTGAACGAGATGCACTTTATACTAGTTCCATGTTTAGTTTTCAAAAATGTCCATAGCTCCATAATGGCCGTGGTGGAATTTGACTACAAATTTGGATTATTTTTCCAGTAATTTACGCATTAAGCCATTATTTCTGTTTTTTAAGGTCTTCTTAATTCAGCTATGCAATTGGGATTTCATTATTCGAGAATTTCCACAAGGAAATTGAGTTGCTCTGAGGGCTAGCTCTGCTCTCAGTTGCAGCTGACACACTGGTCCTTTGCCAGTTTTAGCTGTGCATCTCTCACATCTTTCAGCTTGCTGCTTGCTGTAGGACGATAAAGTGATGAACTCAGATGAGTAATTGTCATGAGCCATACCAAGACTGGACTTGCTTGTTGGCTTTGATTATGAATATGAAATTGTAACAAAAGTAAAAATAGGCTTGAAGGATCCCAACCCATTCTTTCTATAGATGCTGTCTGACCTGCTGAGTTCCTCCAGCACTTGTGCTTTGCTCAGAAAACTTATAATTAGCTGATGATAAGTGTATAGGAAGGACCATATTTGTGTCATTTCAGCATCTCGAATCTATTCTATCATTCATTTAGGATATGGGTGATCTGCATCTTAGCTTTATGTCCCGGCCAAGATTTTATATTCTTCACTGGTACCTAAAAATCCATCAATTTTTAGTCTGAACTTTTCAATTAAGCTAGTCTAAATAGTTCTTCAGGGGAAGAGTAACCCTCTGTGGTTGGAGTCATTCTCAGATATATTAGGGATCGTGACACAGCAAATCTTAATTATGTGTTGAATAAAAGTGGCAGTATAAAACTGGTTTAATTGAATTACAAGATTATGCAGCCTAATGTAATGAATTACTAACTTGAATTCTCTGAAGTAAAGCTTAGCAATTTCATTGTATTTAGGTACTCAATTCTTTTGCTCATAATATTGCAACTTGTATTATACATTATTTGTTTAATTTAACCCACACCTCCCTGTTAATGACCATGTGCATACTAGAAGGATTTCAGAGGTGTAAGCCCATGCATAGATGATACTCGACTATCACAAATTGTAACAGGCAGCATGTTTCCAGAAGAAGGGACAATGTGTAAAATATATTCATGCACAAGTTATTTCAAAGTGGGAGGTTGAGTCGTATGTATGCAAGTGTAAATTATGTAATTTTGTTGTACTACCTTGCATTTCAAAATTATTTTGCAGTTCCGATCGTGGGATAACGTTTACAAAGTGGGAATTCAGCATAGTCTTTTCCCCACTCTTCTAATGAGTCCACAAGGTTGCCTCGCCACAGATCAGTTAAAAGGACAGACTCTGGTTTGGAGTTGGAACATACTATTCCAAACATGACCTTTACAGTTGATCTGTACAACTGATTTCATCTGAACAGTTAGGTGTGAAACTCAAGAAAGATTTGATATCCTCTGGAAGTTTTGGGCAGAGACTTGGAGGAAGTTAATGTGTTTTCGGTTGGCTAAAACGGGTGGAGCTATGTTGGCGGTCAGCCCGAATAAGATAGTCAAGAGTGTTTTATTGTCATATGTCCCAGATAGAACAATGAAATTAATGTTTGGGACAAAGACCCATCATTTATTTATTTGCCTCCATACTCCACAATTTGAGATTTGTAATAGAAAAAAATCACATGTGGTTAAAGCGCACATTGTCAGATTTTAATAAAGGCCATTTTTAGGGGATGATCAGCCATATTCACATTGAATGGCTGTGCTGGCTCGAAGGGCCGAATGGCCTACTCCTGCACCTATTGTCTTTTATACACTCTCACCAAGTAGAAATTACAACACTGTTTATACATATTCCCCCCTTTTCAGGGCACCATTATGTTTGGGACACAGCAATGTCATGTAAATGAAAGTAGTCATGTTTAGTATATTTGTTGCATGTCCTTTGCATGCAATGACTGTTTGAAGTCTGTGATTCATGGACATCACCAGTTGCTGGGTGATTTCTCTGGTGATGCTCTGCCAGGCCTGTATTGCAGCCATCTTTAGTTTATGCTTGTTTTGGGGGCTAGTCCCCTTCAGTTTTCTCTTTAGCATATAAAAGGCATGCTCAATTAGGTTCAGATCGGGTGATTGACTTGGCCACTCAAGAATTGACAATTTTCTAGCTTTGAAAATCTCCTTTGTTGCTTTAGCAGTTTGGGATCATTGTCTTGCTGCAGGATGAACCGTCGGCCAATGAGTTTTGAGGCATTTGTTTGAACTTGAGCAGATAGGATATGTCTATACACTTCAGAATTCATTATGTTACTATCATCAGCAGTTGTATCATCAATGAAGATAAGTGAACCAGTACCTTCAGCAGCCATACATGCCCAGACCATAACACCCCCACCACCGTGTTTCACAGATGAGGTGGTATGCTTTGGATCTTGGGCAGTTCCTTCTCTCTGCCATACTTAGTTCTTGCCATCACTCTGATATAAGTTAATCTTGGTCTCATCTGTCCACAAGACCCTCTTCTAGAACTGTGGTTGCTCTTTTAAGTACTTCTTGGCAAACTGTAACCTGAACATCCTATTTTTACGGCTAACCAGTGGTTTGCATCTTGCAGTGTAGCCTCTGTATTTCTGTTCATTAAGTCTTCTGCGGACAGTGGATATTGACAAATGCACTCCTGAAGACTGTTTCTGATCAGTTGGACAGGTGTTTGGTTATTTTTCTTTATTATAGAGAGAATTCTTCTGTCATCAGCTGTGGAGGTCTTCCTTGGCCTGCCAGTCCCTTTGCGATTAGTAAGCTCACCAGTGCTCTCTTTCTTCTTAATGATGTTCTAAACAGTTGATTTTTGTAAGCCTAAGGTTTGGCTGATGTCGCTAACAGTTTTATTCTTGTTTCTCAGTCTCATAATGGCTTCTTTGACTTTCATTTACACAACTTTGGTCCTCATGTTGATAAACAGCAATTAAAAATTCCAAAGGTGATGGAAAGACTGGAGGAACGATGAGGTGCTGAGAGCTCTCTTATACCTGCATTAAGGAGGCAATTAAACACACCTGAGCAATTACAAACACCTGTGAAGCCATGTGTCCCAAACATTGTGGTGCCCTGAAATGGGGGGACTATGTATAAACACAGCTGTAAATTCTACATGGTGAAACCAAAATGTACAAAAAAACCCTTTAATAAAATCTGACAATGTGCACTTTAACCACGTGTGATTTCTTATATTACAAATCTCAAATTGTGGAGTACAGTGGAACACACACTCACAAGTACACAGGCATGTGCGTGCGCGCACACACACACACACACACACACACACACACACACACACACACACACACACAGACACACACACAGACACACACACAGACACACACACGTCTATTGTAGTTCAGGGCTTATTTGAGGTTGTAGTGGCTGAAGGGCTGTAGGGAAGAAGCTGTTCCTGAACCTTGACTTTACAGTTTTCAGGCTCCTGTACCTTCTTCCCGGTGGCAGGGCTGAAATGAGTGTGTGGCCAGGATGGTGTGGGTCTCTGATGATACTCGCTGCCGTTCTGCGGCAGCGACTCCGATAAATCCCTTCGATGGTGGGGAGGTCGAGCCGGTGACGGACTGGGCATTGTTCACCATTTTTTGCAGTCTTTTCTGCTCCTGGACGTTAAACCTGCCGAGCTAGGCCTTGATGCAACAAGTCAATATGCTCTCTACTGTGCACCTGTAGAAGTTCAAGAGAATCCTCTTTGACATACCAAATCTCCGTAATCTTCTCAGGAAGTAGAGGTGTTGATGTGCTTTATTTATAATTGCATCAGTGTGCTGGGTCCAGGAAAGATCTTCGGAAAAATGCTCACCCAGGAATTTGAAGTTTTTGATTCTCTCCAGCATCGTTCCGTTGATATAAACAGGATTGTGGGTCCTCATCCTTCCTCTTGCAAAGTCCACAATCAGTTCTTTGGTTTGACTGATATTGAGTGCCAGGTTGGTGATCTGGCTCATGACCATCTGTAATTCGTCCAAAAACAGTGGTGTTGTCGGCGAACTTGAAGATAGAGTTCGCACTACAGCAACACAGTCATGAGTATAGAGTGAGTAGAGCAGGGGGCTGAGCACGTAGCCTTGTGGTGCTCCCGTACTGATTATTAATGAGGAAGAAGTATTTCTGTCAATTCGACCAGACTGTGGGCTGTGGATGAGGATGTCGGGGATCTAATTGCAGAGGGATGCGCAGAGACCCAGTGCCGTGAGTTTGGTAACCAGATTTTTTTTTTTAAATCAAAAAATATATTAAATTATTAAAAATAATATTTACAATAAAACAAAACAGAACCCACCACCATAATACAAGAAACAAATATACTAAATAAACTACTATACAACTATGTTACAATCCTTGTCAAGGATGCATTCCATCCCGGTGGTGCCCAGCGGTCCCGGAAATCCCCCAGGGTGCCCGTGGATAGCGCGTAGTCCATCTCCAACATCACCCGGGCACGGACGTAACCCCGGAAAGGGGGCAGGCAGCCGGCTGGGGCAGAGCCCTCTTCCGCCTGGCGCTGTGACTCGCGGCTGGCCAGCTTTGCCAGGCCCAGGAGTAACCCAACCAGGACATCCTCGACCCTACCCTCGCCCCTACGCACAGGGTGTCCGAAGATGAGGATGGTTGGTAAGAAGTGCAGCCCCTTTAGATAATGGAACAAGGGCTGCAACCTCAGACACTCCAAATACATTTGATACATAGACTCTTCCAGCCCGCAAAAGTGGCAGGCGGCTGGCGAGTCTGAACAGCGAGAGAAACAGGTTGCAAGGGACTCCTCAGCGCAGTACCCTCCACCCCAGGTCTGGTAACCAGCTTGGAGGGGATGATGGTATTGAACGCCGAGCTGTAGTTCAAGTTCACCGATGACATCACCGTTGTTGGCCGAATTACAGATGGTGAAGAGTCAGAGTATAGAAGTGAGATCGACCGATTGACCAAATGGTGCCAGCACAACAACCTGGCTCTCAATATTAGTAAAACCAATGAACTGATTGTGGACTTTGGAAGAGGAAGAATGAGGACCCACGATCCTGTTTATATCAATGATGGTGGAGAGAGTCAAAAACTTTAAATTCCTGGGCATGCATTTTTCCAAAGATCATCCCTGGACCCAGCACACTGATGCAATTATAAATAGAGCACATCAATGCCTCTACTTCATGAGAAAATTACGGAGATTCGGTATGTCAGAAAGAATTCACTTGACCTTCTACAGGTGTACAGTAGAGAGCATATTGACTGGTTGCATCATGGCGTGGATCGGCAACTTGAACGTCCAGGAGCGGAAAAGACTGCAAAAAGTTGTGAACACTGTCCAGACCATCACTGGCTCTGACCTCCCCATCATCGAAGGGATTTACCGGAGTCACTGCCTCAAAAAGGCAGCCAGCATCATCAAAGACCCACACCATCCTGGTCACACACTCATTTCACCCCTGGCATCGAGAAAAAGGTACAGGAGCCTGAAAACTGTAACGTCCAGGTTCAGGAACAGCTTCTTCCCAACAGCCATCAGGCTATTAAACACTACAACCTCAAATAAGCTCTGAACTACAATAGACTATTCTTCTTCTTATTATTATTGTTATTGCACTATTATTTTTTTTGTGACCGTGTGTTTGTGTGTGTATATATATATATATATGTTTTTTTTCCTCTGTATCATCCCCTCCCCTTACCAGTTCTCCCACCAGTAATACTGTCTCTGCAGCGAGTAAGAATTTCAATGTTATATCTGGGACATATGACAATAAAACACTCTTGACTCTTGTCTAATTATTTGTAACTGGCATTCTAACACATCAAATTCCATTCACCCATAATCCTATGCTTTGCCTGGTTAAACCATACCTTAATTTTAAACTTCATATTCTGGGTTTCAAGGCCCTCCATGTTCTCTTTATGTTTTCTCTACAACCAAACAATCTCCATGACATCTATGGATTTCTAATCTGGCCTCTTCTATTATCAATGAATTTCCATGTATTTAATGCATCCATCATTGATCGCTGTGACCTGAGCTGCCAAACCACTAAAATATGAATTTTCTCCCTCAACCTCCCCATCTATATGTTTTCCTTCAAGCCATTCCTTTTAACGTTGCTCTTTGACGTAAGCTTTTGGCTGTAATATCTCCTTGCAGCTCAATGTCAAATTTTATTCAGCAATGGGACATTAAGGTCTGATTTAATGACACTTTGGTGCTGTTGTGTTACCTGGGTCAGCCCCTTAAGATGCTTCAGTTAATGTTAACAGATCGAGGCTGCTCTACTTGCTGTCCACTCATGCTAGCTGGGAAATGTGGGCTTTGTGGAAGAGAGGAAATTGTAAGGTTGGGAGGTGACAGATAGATAACTATTGCAGAGAGGTTAAATGATACACATGTGGTGATATTTCTCTACAGTGCGTTTCCTCACTGAATATCCGGTTTATATTATTTCTGCAATTTCGGTGGTGGATTGTACAGCTTTGTTAAATATTGCTTCAGCCTTCTGCAATTTTTAATCATTGTATCAACAAAAAGGAAAAATATTATGTTGAACGAAGAGGGTCTGAAGAAGGGTCTTGACCCAAAATGTCACCTGTCCTTTTTCTCCAGAGATGCTGCCTGACTCGCTGTGTTCCTCCGCATTTTGTGTCTATCTTCGGTGTAAACCAGCATCTGCTGTTCATTCTGCTGCTTTTAGACAATTGAAGTTCTAAATTTTATATATAATCCTAGTTGAGGCAACATTAACCTTGATAAGTCATATAGAGTGGGGGTCTTTACAAAGGATTGCATTGTAGGATGAGTTGGAAAGAGTCAGTGAGGTGGAGATAATCCAGTATATTCACAGTAGGAAGGGGATACGATGATGGAGCTCTGGTTAAATTACTGGACTAATAAACCAGAGGCTAGAGTTCAAATACCGCCATGGCACCTGTGTAATTTAAATTCATTCATTAATTTGGAATTTTGAAAAGCAGAGCTCATTTTACTCATGGTAACAATAATGATTCCCCTACACGTCTGATTTGGAGGCATGAGACTGCAGATACTGCAATCTAGAGCAGCAAGCAACCTGCTGGAGGAACTCAGTAGGTCAGGCCAATGGCAGTTGATGTTTCATGTCGGGACTTCATCTGGACTGAAAAGGTATTGTATTTGGCTTATTATTGTCACGTGAACTGAGATACAGTGAAAAACGTTGGTTTGCATGAGATCCAGAAAAAATCATACCATACCGTACAAGAGACTCAAAGAGCATTCCCAGGTTAAACAAGAGATTCACTTGCACCTCCAAACTTGCCTTACACATGCAGTGTTTTTGATGAGGCCTCCTCTCCTTTGGCAAGAACAAGCACAACTAGGTGACCACCTTGCTGAATACCTTCACTCTCCCAACCATGGCCACCTCGAGCTCCCGGTTGCAAGCCATTTTAATTCCTCATCCCATTCCTGTACCGTCCTCTCTGTTCTTGCTCTCTTCACTGCAAGGGTAAATGCAAACTAGAGAAACTGGATTTACTATTCCGCCTGGCTACAGTAGGTACAATCCAACAGCATAAACTTTGAATTCTCCAATTCAAGGTGGCTTGTACCCCCTCTGTCCCTTTCTCGCTCTCCTGATCAACCCAGGTCCTCTCGTACATTCTTTTCAACTATTCTCTCTGCCCGTTTTCAACCAGTTTCGTTGCCCTTCCCCACCCACTCGATCTGTCCACTACCCACACACTCATCCCACAGGGTTCCTTTTGTTCCAACCTTATTTGGTTCCATGCTTCTCTTTCCTTCCCGACCAGATTCAATCATCTGCAGCCCTTTGTTGTCCCCATCTATCGCTTCCCAGCCTCTGTTGCTATTTTCAATAGACAATAGGTGCAGGAGTAGGCCATTCACTGTGATCATGGCTGATCATCCACAATCAGTACCCCGTTACTGCCATCTCCCCATATCCGTTGACTACCGTTATTGTTATGAGGTCTATCTAACTCTCTCTTGAAAGCATCCAGTGAATTGGCTTCCACTGCCTTCTGAAGCAGAGAATTCCACAGATTCACTATTATCTGGATGAAAAGGTTTTTCATCATTTCCGTTCTAAATGGCCTACCCTTTATTCTTAAACTGTGGCCCCTGGTTCTGGACTCCCCCAACATCGGGAACATGTTTCCTGCCTCTAGCGTGTCCAATCCCTTAATAATCTTATATGTTGCAATAAGATCCCCTCTCATCTTTCTATAATTCCAGTATATACAAACTCAGTCTCTCCATTCTTTCAACAATTAACCTCGTGAACCTACGCTGCACTCCCTCATTAGCAAGAATGTACTTCCACAAATTGGAGACCAAAACTGCACACGATACTCTAGGTGTGGTCTCACTAGGGCCCTGCACAACTGCAGAAGGACTTCTTTGCTCCTATACTCAACTCTTCTTGTTATGAAGGCCAACATGCCATTAGCATTCGTCACTGCCTGCTGTACCTGCATGCTTCCTTTCAGTGACTGATCATCCTTTCCTCCCCCACTTGACTCATTTGCTGATCAACACCTCCTCACCTGGATCTGCCAATTCTTTCCCGCTCTTGCCTCTTCTTCCCCCTCCCCCCTCAACTCTTTATACTGACTATCTCCCCTACTCTTTGAGTCCGGAGGAAGGGTCCTGGCACAAAACATCATCTGTTTATTACTCTCCAAAGATGCTATCTGATCCCCTGAGTTCTTCCACAAGATTGTTTCATACATTCCAACTTATTTCTATTGTAGTCCCCATCCTTAATAACAATTCTAAAGTTGATGCAGGAACTGCAACATTTAATTCAAATGATTAATATTACTGTTTTCCACGATTAAAATGATCAACAGTTAATGTTTTCTGGACAAATGAAATTTCAAGAGTTTAGTTGACTATATTCAGAAATTATAAGAGTTTGTACCACTGTTTAGAATTTAGGAGTTCAAAATTCCTGCAACTAAAATTTGCTTCAGCTGCTGGACAAATGTGCTGAGATGCTACCAGCAGTATTAATATGGTTCCCCAAAGTAATATCGCATGGAAGAGGAAGTGCTTACATTTTCATAATACATTTATTTATGGCCATAAAAATCTTTTATATGGTGTCTTCATGATTCGCTCATGATACCTGCCTTTTGATGAACTTTGTTAATTCACGTCTCATTCCAGGACTTGAGCAGATAAAGCAGGTTGGTAATTTGATGCAGCATTGAGGAAGTGGAAGGACAGGATGGAGATGGAGAGCTTGGTGTCAGGACAATAACCTCTCCCTCAATGTCAGCAAGATGAAGAAGCTAGTTATTGAACAGGAAGCATGGTGGAGTACATGCCCCAATCAATAGTGTGGAAGTGGAATGGTCGAGCGCTTCAAGTTCCTTGGCGTTAATATTAACCAATGAAGGGTATGGAGGGTTATGGTATGAGTGCAGGCAGGTGGGACTAAGGGTAAAAAGTTGTTTGGCACGGACTTGAAGGGCCGAGATGGCCTGTTTCCGTGCTGTAATTGTAATATGGTAATATGGTAATCTGTCGTCGACCAACCACATTGATGTGGCAGCCAAGAAGGCACACAATTGCTTCCTGAGGAGATTGGGAAAACTTGGCATGTCTCTAATGGTTCTTACAAACTTCTACAGATGCACAATAGCAAGCTGACTGTTAGATTGCATCACAGCTTGGTTTGGGAACAGCTCTGGCAGAGAGTTGTAGATGTGGAACAGTCCATCACACAGACCACACTTTTCACCATTGACTCCATCTACACTTCATGCTGTCTCGGGAAAGCAGCCATCATAATCAAAGTCTTGTCCAACCCTGATCATGAAGGAACAGAGGCTTGGAAGAGCACACCACCAGAATCATGGACAGTTTTTCCCCCTCTGTTATCAGGCTTCTAAACGGCCCTTCCATAAACTAGGATACCGTCCGGTTCACCTCTTCCCATTTAGAACTTTTTGGTACTAATGCACTACAATGCTGAGAAGTATATTTTGCATCCTTTATCTATTGTACTTGAGTTGATTGTGTTTATATGTATGGTATATCTGATCTGTTTCGATAGCACGTAAACAAAGCCTTTCATTGTACCTTGGTATACGTGACAATAATAAACCTGGAGCATTATTGGAAGATCTGCCTTTGACATGAGATATTAAGCATTGGCTTTATTATCAGCTAATGTTGATGCTGCAGCTAGGGTCATGAAGATGAAATCATTGACACCTTACAACTTCTTAAATCTAAAACATATGGAATAATTGCCAGTTCTTTGCACTGGTGGCAAGTTTTCCATCAATAGGACATTGTATAAGAGACCTCCACAGACAAGACAGTGGGTTATGTAAGGGACCCTTTTTGAGCCAGTAGCAGAAGGCTTGAATATAATTTTTTATAGAAATTGCATTGTATAATACTAACCTTTTTAGCAATATGGTTGATTATTTTCAGTATAAAAGGAGGTGTCGGGCGGGATAACAATCTTGTAAAGCTTTATTATGCACTTATTTTCTCTATTAAGCTACCTGATGTGTTCATGTATGGTATGATTTACCTGGATAGCAGGCAAAATAACGTTTTTCATTGTGTCTTGAGACACGCAAAAATAATAAACCAATGACCAATAATTCAACCAACCTTTGTGAGAGCAGTTGTGCTGGTCTTGGGGTTGCTGTGGTTATTTTTGCAGTGATTCCAGAGCCAGCTGTCGAATGCTGCTGTGCACAACCTCCTCAGGGAGCCCACTGCTTAAGCTCATCACTGCATTGCGTATGACTCAGATGCAGCATATTGGACATTTTGTAAGCAAAGCAGAGTTTTTTCATTAATGTACAGCTGTGGTCATTTCGCTTGGTGCTCCTATATTATTCTGCAGTTTATTAACAAATAGGTTGGATGCTGGTATAAACATGCAAGCACAAAATTTCCTACCAGCTGTGATAGTTCATTTTGCACACATGGAACTACTGTTGCCACTCCAAATCAGTCCTTGTTGCAACCACTTTCAGACCTCTGCTATGCTGACATTTCACAATAAACAACTTCAATATGTGTCTTGAGTAAAATTGGATTTTTGCTTTATAATGAGCCTTTTAAATAAAACTGTGTAATTTTAGAATTTAAAGCCTCCAAATTGGTTAAGATATCCTTTTTATTCCTTCATTATATGATTTGTGAATTTACTGTGTTCAAATGAAACCCCTAACTTAGGGAAATTTAAATGTTCCTCATTGTGTACCTATATTCTCTCATGTTATTGTTATCCATAATTTGAATGAACACATGGGTGACATTATAAATTCAGTTTTGAAAGGAAATGAAGTACCGAACATATATCAGTTTTGTCATCCCCTTCAAGTTGTCAGCTTAAGATCGATCCATTTCCACAAGTGCAATATTTTTCACAGCCGAAAGACTTATTAACTGGTCCTACACATGCCTCTGAATCCTGAAGATGCCTGTATATTTGTGCTCCCAGCATCCAGCTCTGAATCTGACTCCATCTCAGATTGACTGCTGCAACTCTCATCCCAACCTTTGTTATCTTTAAATTTGGCACTATATTACTTTCCTTACCAATTTTCCATCTTACAAAACTACAAAAGTCAATCAAAATACTGATACATCAATTTATTTTTAAAATAGAATTTTAGCATCTGCAGTAAAAATTGAAAATGTTTTCAACAAATCCTGTTCACATATCTCTCCTGGTCCCCTATCTCGATTTAAAACATTTTAATTGTAGCCAGAGAACCGGGTTCAATCCTGACAAAATGCTGTCTGTATGGAGCTTGTATATTCTCTTTGTGACTGCAGTAAACATATATAACCCTCAGGGTACACAAAATGCTGGAGAAACTCAGCGGGTGCAGCAGCATCTATGGAGCGAAGGAGATAGGCAACGCCTATATATAACCCTCAGTTTAGTTTAGAAATATAGCATGAAAACAGGCCCTTCAGCCCACCAAGTCTGCGCCGACCAACGATCACCCACACATGATTTCTATCCTACATTGTAGGGACAATTTACAAAGGCCAATTAACCTACAAATCTGCACGTATTTGGAATGTGGGAGGAATCCAGAGCACCCGTCGAAAACCCATGCAGTCACAAGGAGAATGTGCAAGCTCCATACAGACAGCACCTTTGTTAGGATTGACCCCGGGTCTGTGGCGCTGAAAGGCAGCAACTCTGTTGTTGTGCCACTCGACTGCCTTATTTGTACAGTTATCTGTACTTTTCCAGTGTTGGCTTAATGCATTTTTCTAATTAATCATTGGAGGCTCTACCTTCATTTTCCTCAGCTCTAAAATTGCCTTCTTGTCCTTTTTGCCTTTCTTGCCACTGCAGCTTTTCAATGTTGCTTAAAGTTGATCCCTTGTTCTCATTACCTTCTTATGCTGCTCCGTGTCAAACTTTCTTTGCATCACATTTCCGTGGAGTGACTTAAGAGACGTTAATTTAGCATGTTGAACACATTTTACAAATGGAAATTGTTTATTTTGTTAAAAACAAAGAAAATGCTCAGCCCGTCCGGATATCTGTGAAGAAAGAAAACAAGAGTTAGTACTCTAGGTCTGCTTCTCGTTCGACTGATGGCCTGCAGAGTGTTTCAATTTTTTTTTTGTCTTGGACCAGACCTCAGCTGCAAAAACAGAACATAGAACTATATCAAAGTTAGACACAAAACACTGAATTAACTCAGCGGGAGAGTCAGCATCTCTGGAGAGAAGGAATGGGTGATGTTTCCGGTCGAGACTCTTCTTCAGACTGGTATGGGATAAGGGAAACGAGAGATATATGTGGAGAGATAAAGAACAATAAATTAAAGATATGCAAAAAAATAACGATGATAAAGGAAACAGGCCATTGTTAGTTGTTTGTAGGGTGAAAATAAGAAGCTACTTGGGTGGTGGAGGGATAGCGAGAGAGGGATTGCCAGGGGTACCTGAAGTGAGAGAAATCAATATTCACACCACCAAGCTGCCTAAGTGAAATATGAGATGCTGTTCCTCCAATTTGTGTTTAGCCTCATTCTGACAATGGAGGAGACCATTGTCCTCTCCCAATAAAGTTGCACCAGCTTCTAATTTTCACCCAACAAATAGCTAGCAATGGCCTGTTTCCTTTATCATCGTTACTTTTTTGCATATCTTTCATTCAAAAAGAAGTTTTGGGTCTGAAGAAGGGTCTCGACCCGAAACGTCGCCTATTTCCGTCGCTCCATAGATGCTGCCTCACCCGCTGAGTTTCTCCAGCATTGTTGTCTTCCAGCTTTTTGTGTCTTTTCTTCTAGTAGTTAATACTTTCTAATCCAGGCAGCAGTCTCATAAACTAGCTATTTGATTTTCATTAACCGTTTATCTTGTTGGACTGTTCAGTACTGTCAGACCATTGTGCAAATAACAGATTGGTACCTTGCAGTAGCAGGCACTGAATTGTGATAAGGGGCAGGAAGCACGTCACTGGCCTCCCTGCCCAACATGCCTTCACCGCGAGGACCAGAAATCTAACTGAAATCACTAAATTCTCCACAACCTGGGCATCCTTCCCCTTCTAGATTAAACCTAGTAGCACCTAGAGTTAAACTAAAATCAGAAAGGGTTAGGGATATGAAGATATGACTGGTGGTGGGACGACACCTTGCAAGAGGCAGAGTGGGAGGAGGTGGAGCAACATAACTGTGAGTCAGTAGGGTTGTGCTAGACGGTAGTTAATAATCTGTCCCCTGTAATGGAGACAGAGTGTTTGAGAAAGGGAAATATTGTTAGAGATAGTCCAAGTGAATTTGAGCGTAGGGTGGACGTTAGTGGTGAAGTTGATGAAATCAACAAGTTCTGCATGAGTGTAGGAGGCAGCCCAGATTGAGTTGTCAATGTAACAGAGAAGCAGTTTGGGGGATGGTGTCTTGGTACTTGTGGACTAAGACTGTTTGATGGAACCGTCAAAAAGGGGGAGGATTCTTCATTATTCCTCCTGTTCTCCAATGAATAGTGATAGTCCAGTCCAAATGCACCAACTTTCAATCTTTGACTTGTTGAAGCTGGCCTGACATTTGCCACAATATCACCTCCGTATGTGCAGCATTCTTGTTATTGCTGCTGAGCTAAACAGAGGGATATGGAATTGATTGCTCCTGAGAGTTCACACAGAGACTTCATTCCCACTTGAGTGTTATGATCAAGCCACTTCACCTGGGCACTCCTTGAGTTATCTCATATTACTATAGCAACAGCTAGTTCTTTTGTCTGCCTGTTAAGCTGCAGCAAGTAAAAAAATACTTGTTCGGTTGATGATACATAGGACAAAAACACTATTTACTCTCTTGACTGGCTAGTCTGAAGAAGGAACCTGACCCAAAACGGCACCTATCCATGTGCTACAGGGATGCTGTCTGACCAGCTGAGTTACTCCAGCACACTCTGTTTTTGTAAACCAGCATCTGCATTTCCTTGTTTCTACTCTTGACTCCCTTGTCTGTGACTAAGGGCTTGGATGCTAGTGCAGATGACTTAGAATGCATCCTTTGTTTCTTAGGTGACAACGACCAGTGTCTGCTGTGATGTTGCCTCCAATTTTATTAACCCTCTGAGACCTTGAGTCACAGTAAACCTGGCTAACTTCCCAATTCATTACTGCATCTCACAATGTGTTATTGCCCCTTATCTCATGCCATTTTGCTTCCAGTCTATAATTAGGTTTTCCTTCAGACTTAATTATGTCTAATGGTTTTTCTAAGCAATTCTGGAATCTGAATCTTGAGATTAATCAGAAGTGGGGATTTAATCACGTTGCTTATATCTTCTACATTCTCAGAAAACATCTCCGGATATTTAACCATTCTTGTAGTCTGTTAAGACTATGCTTCCATTCTTCCACTTAGTGATTTCTATTTTAAACCTCTGATTGCCACAACTTTAACTTGGATTGTATTAACTTGGATTAACTTGGAACATCAGCTTGGGGGGAAACCTGATAGAAGGATATGAAATTATGAGAGGGTAACCTCACAGGATAGACCATCAGACTCCTTTCTCACAGGGTGGAAATGTCAAAGTTGAGACGTCATAGGTTTAAGGTGAGAGGAGAACGTTTTTTACACAGAGAGTAGTGGTTACCTGGAAACTGCTGGCTGGGATGGTGGTGGAGGCAGGTACAATAGTGGCATTTAAGAGACTTTTAAATAGACAATGTGGATATGGAGGGATATGGATCGCACACAGGTAGTGGAAAATAGTTCTCTTGGCATGGACTTTGTTGGGCTGAAGGGCCTGTACCTGTGCTGTACTGTTCTATATTCTATTTTCTATGTACTCTTTCATGGTTTTTGGTGGCACCCCATTGTCTCCTTAACTATTATGCTTGTGGATTGGGTAACATCACTACTTTCCCTGTTGTGTTTTCCAACCTCTTACTAATAATTGGCAGCGTTCCTTCCCTGTTATGTTTCAAGCCTGTGCAGAAACATCACTCTTTCTGTGTCTTCCAAATGCATACACAGGCACTCTCCCCATCCAGTTTTAGACTGTTGTTTTAATCTAAGCTGGCAAGTAGTTTTTCTTCAACCTACTGGTTTTCACAGTGCCCGGTAATGATCTTAGCTGCGACTTACACCTCAGCATCAAGACAACTGCTCAGCATAGTTGAACAGACCAAATCCATGGGTGCAGCCATCACTAATTAGAATAGCCGTTGATATCTTCTAACCCCCATGTTCTTGCACCATTGCCTTGAATAGACTCCCTTTCCCCAGGCTAACCCTCCTTTTCTTGAGTCCTTTGTATGGTTATGTTGTCACACGTCACAAATACAGTAATGTGGGTCATGATGAATGGAAATGTGAAAGGCAAATGGATACATACTTAGCCCCCTCAAAAAATCTCTTTTAATTGACGTCTTTCCTTCAATCTCTTCCATCCATAAATACTTGGCATAGATTTATCTGGAATAGTTTTATTTTTATATCCTTTAAAAAAAAAAGTAATTGGCATATTTACAATGGAAGCTAAACAAAAAATAGAGGTTAGTATTGAAAGATGTGGGGGGAAAATGACTTCTTATTAACGAGGCAATGGGAGAGTTTCTCATCTTTTTGCCTTTCAAAATAATTTTCTGTTGACACTTTGCCAAATGACTTAAATTTGGCAGGGAGGACTAATTTACTGCTAGTATTTGAAGGTAGTACGCATTAGGTTTCAAAAAATGAGTGCATGTGTTATTACATTTTCTTCTTGGGGCTGAGACTTTTAGAAGAGTGGGGAGTTTTCCTGACTCACTGATGCCCATTGCTCCAATTTGTACAGGCAAAGCAAATGGATTTATTAATGACCGTGGCTGAATTTACTTAAACAGCTGTCACCGTCTGAATAGTTTGGTGTGAAACAATATGATAATTATTTGTAAACTATGTTCAAAGCACGCACATGTGGTATTATCATTTCCTTAAGCTTGTGGTACTGAAACTCACCTTCCTTCAGGTCTGACCACAAAATGGCATTTACTTTTACAGATGCTAAACTGATGCTCATATTTTAAAAAATCTTTGAGAATCGCAATGTTTGGAAGGAAAATACATACAGATTATTTTTTTGAAAAGGCTATTGTAAAAGTTCAAATATTTTGGATATGCTCCTGCACAGTTGAATTGTCGCCTTTTTTAATTAAAAAAAATTATGCCTGCTATCTCGTCGTATGAAGCCTGCATGTAGTTTTCAAGAAGCAATCCTACATAATGCTAAATGGAGTCCTACTGGGAAAGCATTAGTCCACAAACACATGCAAAGGCTTGGAAATTCTGGGCACCACTGGGCTTGTTGTAACACGAAATCTACAGTGTAGCCATAGCAACAGTGCACTTTGAAGGCGAACATCTTGTCATTTTCTTTAATCCGTTGCAGCTCTGGAACCAAAAAAAAATTAAATTGCTGTTGCTATAGTTACCATCTTTGTTGCATCAACCACTTTTGTGCCCAGTTTCCTGCCTGCCTTTTAACATGCCTCCTTGTACATAGATTCAGGTTTAACACTTTCATTATTAAAAACGACCCTATTTGGTAACTTCTTTTCACCGCACTTGGGGAGGACATCAACAAATTTAATTATTTGCCAATTAATTCCAAGACATTCCCGAAAACATTATGAATAGTTATCAAATAAAATGTATCACTGACCCATATGAAAATGAATCCAGGCTTCATCTTCTATTATGGAGCTTCATGAGCAAGTCCTGATAAAATCCTTTTCATTCTCTGGTTCTGCCTACAGTTAATTTATTTAACAGTATTTGACATACATCATTGTTGGCATCTTGGGAAGGACAGATGAACAAATTTGTATTTGTATAATTTCACTGCTTAATCATAATGTCATTGCCATTGTTAGATTGCAATTTGGTATTTTGCAAAGTTAATTTACATTGCTAAATTTAATCCAGGTTTAATGCTTTTAAAAATGTAATTGGGCTTCAACATATGCACATTTTTGAATGAGGCCAACACATCTCAGCCTTATAGGAAAGGGCTTCAACAGAATAAAGAATGTTTGTTTTCAAGTGCAGTTTGAGATATTGACTTTCAAGGGAAAATTCACAGGTTCAGAATTTAGTCTAGTTTCGTCGAATAATGTATAATTGTCCAGTTTTGCACAAATAAGCGGCTTAACTTCTGCATTGGGTGCTTGATAAACAGCTTTAAAAGCTCACCATCCCCTCTCGGAGGAAGAATAGCTCTCCCTCTCAGAGGAAGAACAGCCCAGTCTGATTGTTGCCTTTTTTCATACATGTTTGAGCCATGTCACCTGGTCAGTTATATGAAGATTCTTTCTTTTGCTCTGAGTTACCATGTCAGTTATAAATGGCATCCCATTACTTAACCGGGCAATGGGAAAATCATTGACCCTCATGACATGCAGACTAAATTTGCAGGTGGTTTGCAGACCAGACTCAGTCAGGGGATTGTCTTAACATGTTTAAAAAGGTTTGCATTATATTTCTGTTACATTAATTATTAGAGGTTCAGCGAGAGAAAATAAATCTCCTGCTTCTGCGATCTGAGGTTCTCACCTGTTTCAAATGGGCATCTATTGTACTGGTGCCCAAGAAGAGTACGGTGACCTGCCTCAATAACTTGAGTCTGATAGCACTTGCATCCACAATAATGAAGTGCTTTGAGAGGTTGGTTATGCTTTAGAAAAGACCTGGATCCATTTCAATCTGCCTATCTGCCACAACAGATCAGCGGCAGATGCTATCTCATTGGCTCTCCTTTCTGCTCTAGACCATCTGGATAACAGGAACACGTGCCAGGTTGTTGTTCATTGACTTCAGCTCGTAGTTTAACCCCAATTACCCCCTTCAAACCCATCAGTGACTCTCTGTCCCTACCTTTGCAACTGGAACTTTGGCAGACTGGATTGGTAACACCATCTCCTCCTCACCGACCATCAACAAAGATGCACCTCGAAGGCTGGGTGCTTAGACCCCTGCTCTACTCTCTTTACATCCAGTACTCTGTGGCGAAGTTTATCTCCAGTGCCATCTATAAATTGGCTGATGCTACCATTGTTGTTGGCCAAATCATCGATAGTGATGAGTCAGTGTAGGAGAGCGATAGAACATCTGGTTTAGTGTTGCTGCAACAGCAACCTCTCATTCAACTAGACCAAGGAACAAATTGTCGATTTCCGAAAGGGGAAGTTGCGAGACCTCTTTTTAGTGCCAATTTTTATTGGTAGATTGGCAATAGAGTTAGCAACTTCAAATTCCTAGTCGATAATATCTTAGATGACATGTCCTGGGCCCAACACCTTGATATAATCACAAGAAAGGCATGCCAGCGTTTTCACCTTCTCAGAAGTTCTAATGAGGTTTGGTGTGTCACTGGAATACTCTAACAAGCTTCGACAGATGCACTGCAGAATGTATCCAGACTGGTTACATCATGGCCTGGTTTGGCAATTTCAATGCATAGGAACTCAGGAGGCCTACTGAGTGGTAGACGCAGCCTGGTCCATCATGGGCACAGACCTCCCCACCATTGAAAATACCGACATAAGGCGCTACGTCAAGATGGCAGCATCTATCATCACCTGTCACCCACCACCTGCCAAGCCCTCTTTTCATTGTTACCATTGGGCAGGAGGTACAGAGACCTGAAATCCCCCACCACCTGATTCAGGGAATCAGCTGTTTTCCGACAAATATCAGGTTCATACACCAACCAGTACAATCCTAACCCTACCTCAGCAATGGAACACTGTGGACCACCTCTTGCACATGGACTTGTTTCCTTGTGTAGTTACGTTTTGCAAGAATGTTTTTGTTTTTGCAGTCTTTTTATTTCATTGTACTATCTTGCAGAATCCACGTGCCATTCATGTATAATTTGTTTTGCATGTTGGCCGAGTCTATATTCTTGTGATGCTGCCTCACTGTCCTTTTGCATATGACAATAGCCTTGAGTTGACATCTTGACTTGACCTGAATGATAAACTGAGTAAAAAAGAATACAAGATGCTGAAATAAAAAGTGTAAACCAACATGATAAAAGCAAAATATTATCCAGCGGTCATATTCAGTTATGGATGCAAATTGTTTTTAAGCTGCTGAATGCTTTTGCCCAGCAGGTTCTGCAGTATGAGGCATAATCACCAAAGTATTTCAGTAAGGGCTGAGAAGGCTATTCAATTATGTCAGCCATTCAGTATATATTAACTGATTTACAAAGTTTTCTAATCAATCCATTGATTATCCTGAGTATTTCACTGAATAATAATGGGCTTTAGACTTTAAAGAATCCCGAGGGAAATTATATGATTTAGATTACTATATGGTCAGATAATCCCATCATTATAAATGAGCATATCATCTGACTCACTGTAAACATCTCAGCAGGATATTAATTAGTATTTAAGATTTAAAGAAGAAAATCCATTTCTGGATGTAGAATATCCTAAAATCTACTAGAGTGAAACTTGATTAAATCAGTGGAGAGGGTGAAAATTGCCTGAGGCATTTGGCAGAAACTGCAATATAACAAATTGGTAACTTAGGACATTAAACTATTTATCTAGTAATCATTAATGGTATATCATGAATAGACTATAATCAGAAATCTCCAGGAATTATTCCTCAGAATCATCATCGTTGAAAGCATCAAAGGGCAGGGTGCCTTACAATGCTGTGTACGACAGTGATCGCAACTTCTACTGAAGTGTGGATGGCCGTTGGCTCCCTAGGAGCTCAACCGCACTTTGGCAGGTCTTGTTTTTGGTCCTGCTGGGGGTCCACAGCCCCTTCCTCACCCGGCAAACAAGGTGGGGGAGACGGTTTAGTCGCCGACTATCCGACCATGGAGCAGGTAGCACGGGTTTACATGGTACGCGTGGCGGGAGGAACTCCCCCCCACCCCCCCGACCTGACTTCAGAAAATGAAGCCAAATCTTTAGAAATGCAACTTTGTGAATAGAATTCTCAGCAGTTTTTAGCATATAGTTTCCACTAACGTGTTAACTGAGCTCAGCCACAGATTGCTTCTGCTGCAGAATGTCATGCTTTCAAGCCCAACCACAAGCACTTGAGAGCATAATGTATATTGGTGCTAAGGGATTGTAGTTATGTCAGATGTGTTCTCTTTCCGGTGAAATGCAAAAACACCACCTTATCTGCTGACACATAAAACAATTATTTTTTGACAAAGAACTTTGCAATTTTAAAATGAATATTCAAAGAGGAGTTAGCAAGTCATCCGAGTATTCTGATTAACATTCCTCCCTCGTCAACAACAGTCAGAATTAATCAACTGGAGAAAAAAGGAACTGCAGATGCTGGAATCTTGAGGAAGGGCCTGTCCCATTTGGGCGCCTGGAAAGAGGTTGTCGCGTCGTGGTTGAGGCGTAATGCGTGGTACGCATATAGTGACGCACGGTCTCTCTGTCGCCCCAGGAATGTTCAAAATCCAGGGGCAACATTTGGATGTCTCATCATGTCGTGCGCCCTGTCACACGCTGACGTCTGCTGTCCTGTGGGTGACGCCCGGTTGGAGTTAGGGACCACAGATGGGCTGTAAAATATTCTTACTTCAATGCATGGATTTTAAACATTAATATATTAAACTTAATACAATAAAATCAATTGCGCAAATGAAAAGATGTCAGAGTCGTTCAGTTTTATTTATAGACGTATTGGTCCGCTTCCAGATTCAATTACCGTCTCTATAACTTTTCACGTCATTCACTGACGCTCCGCAGTCGCCGAAAAAATCACAAAGTGGGACAGGCCCTTAAGGAACTTAGCGGGTCAGGCAGCATCTATGGAGGGAATGGACAGATGACGTTTTGTGTTGGGACCCCTCTTCAAAACGAGTCGACTGTCATCTTTCTGCTATTTGCGCACAATTACTAATTTGTACTAATTTGAACTAATTTGGGGATTTTAAATGAGATGAAGCAATATACATGTATATACAGGTTTGTTTTGTCATGTGTGATTGTCACTTCAGCTTTTGATGCAATAATTGTCTTTTACAGGCGGCTGAACAGCACGCAGGGAGAAATCCGTGTGGGACCCAGCCATCAGGTAGGAAAGTTACCAGTCACAATGCTTTGTTATTTTGGTCTTACTGGCTGTATATAAACATTCCACACATCTACACTTGTAAAAGCAGGAAGATAGCGCGTTGCATTATGTTCTTATTTTGAATAAAGATATGGTGGTACAATTACGTTTTGTTTTGACATTCAGTTACCATCATTGTACTCACAATGATGTATTAGCTGCATGCCTAGAACTTTGTGAAAGGTTACGTATTGCACATACCATATTCGGCATAACATTTGATTTAACTTGACCCAGATTATCTATTGTGGACTTTATTCCTTGGAGCACAGGAGGCTAAGGGGTGATCTTATAGAGGTGTAGAAAATCATGAGGTGAATTGATCAGGTAAATACACTTGAGTTTTTCTTTTACCCAGGCAAGGGGAATCAATAACCAGAAGACATAGGTTTACGGTGAGAGGGGAAAGATTTAATTGAAACCTGAGGGACAACTTTTTCACTCAAGGGTGGTGGGTGCATGGAATGAGCTGCCAGAGGAAGATGTTGAGGCAGGTACAATTACAACATTTAATAGCAACTTGGACAGGTACATGGATAGGAAATCATTAGAGGGACATAGACCAAATGCGGGCAAATGGGTCTGGCTTAGATGGAGCATCTTGGTCACCCATGGAATAGGGCCTGTTTCCACAACTCTGATGCAAACCGTTA
Organism: Raja brachyura; assembly: GCA_963514005.1. The sequence continues at coordinate 12,432,996 of OY740811.1, forward strand.
AATTCTTTGTCCTTGTTTCTGGATGTGAATAATAATAATTGTCATTAAAACAAATCATCAATTTAAATATAACATGATTTAATGAAATTAAGTGGAATCTCAAACATGTTGGTGCAACAGCGTTTTGTACCAAGATTTTGTGTCCCTTTCTTGTTCCTGCTGTTTTCTCATTTTATCTGAACCGCTACTCAAAACATCATTCATGACATACATTTAGGGGAGATGGAAATTTAAGCTCTTATGTTTCATAATACTGTTAAAGGCTTATTGATATAAATTTAATAACTGGAAATCAATTTCGCTAACCTGATAATCAAAAATGGGTATGTCCAGGAACCGTTTACTGAACTTCATTTATCTTCTGAATTCTGCTCCTCTGGCCAAGCATGCTTCTCTAATAAATAAACTCCGAGAGCCGAGATGTTCTACGCCCGTTGGATCGTTTGCGTTCTTCAAGAAAATTGATTTAATATCATTGATTGTTTTGGTGTTTTGAGGATCCATTTTTAGCTGATTTACTTCCTCGTACGGAATTGGTTGACATCAAGGAGGAGAATCTCAATTTTAATCTATTGTCTGATATCTGCAGGGTTTATCTTAGCATTTATTAATTTGCTGGACTTAGCTGGCATAGCCAGCATTTGTTGCCAATTCGTTTTGTCTCCTGAACAGCAGCTTCACAGATACATTGCATTCAGAAAGTATTCCGACCCCTTCACCTTTTCCATATTTTGTTACGTTACAGCCTTATTCTAAAATTGAATGTATTTTTTTTTAAATCATCAATCTACACACAATACCCCATAATAAAAAAGCGAAAACAGGCATTTACAAATGTTTTCAAAATAATTAAAAAGAAATAACTGAAATATCACATTTACATATGTCTTCAGACCCTTTACTTAGTACTTTGTTGAAGCACCTTTGGCAGCAATTACAGCCTCAAGTCTTCTTGGGTCTGACGCTACCAGCTTGTCACACCTGTATTTAGGTACTTTCTCCCATTCTTCTTTGCAGATCCTCTCAAGCTCTGTCAGGTTGGATGGTGAGCGTCGATGCACAGCTATTTTCAGGTCCCTCCAGCGATGTTCGATCGGGTTCAAGTCCAGGCTCTGGCTGGGCCACTCAAGGACATTCAGAAGACTTGTCACTAAGCCACTCCTGCGTTGTCTTGGCTGTGTGCTTAGGGTCGTTGTCCTGTTGGAAGATGAACCTCCCCCCCAGTCTGAGGTCCAGAATGTTCTGGAGCAGGTTATCATCAAGGATCTCTCCGTTCATCTTTCCTTCAATTCTGACTAGTCTCCCAGTTCCTGCCGCTGAAAAACATCCCCACAGCATGATGCTGCCAGATGATGAGCAGTGACTGGTTTCCTCTAGACGTGACACTTGGCATTCAGGCCAAAGAGTTCAATCTTGGTTCAACAAACCAGAGAATCTTGTTTCTCTTGCCTTTTGGCAAACTCCAAGCGGGCTGTGCCTTTTACTGAGGAGAACTTCCATCTGGCCACTTTAAAGGCCTGATTGGTGCAGTGCTGCAGATATAGTTGTCCTTCTGGAAGGTTCTCCCATCTCCACAGAGGACCTCTGGAGCTCTGTCAGATTAACCATCGGGTTCTTGGTGACCTCCCTGACCAAGACCCTTCACCCCCGTTTGCTCAGTTTGGCTGGGCGGCCAGCTCTATGAAGAGTCCTGGTGGTTCCAAAGTTCTTTCAGTTAAGAATGACAGAGGCCAGCCACTGTGCTCTTGGGGACCTGCAATGCTGCAGAAATTGTTTTATACCCTTCCCCAGATCAATGTCTCGACACAATCCTGTCTTGGAGGTCTACGGACAATTCCTTTGTCTTCATGGCTTGGCCTTTGCTCTGACATGCACTGTCAGCTGTGGGACCTTATATAGACAGGTGTGTGCCTTTCCAAATTATGTCTAATCAATTTAATTTACCACTGCTGGACTCCAAGTTGTAGAAATGTCTCAAGGATAATCAATGGAAACAGGATGAACCTAAGCTCAACTTTGAGTGTCATAGCAAAGGGTCTGAATACTTATGTAAATGTGATATTTCAGTTATTTCTTTATAATTACTTTGCAACAATTTCTGAACACCTGTTTTCGCTTCTTCATTCTGGGGTATTGTGTGTACTTTGATGATAAAAAAAATCTAATCCATTTTAAAATTAGGCTGTAACGTAACAAAATGTGGAAAAAGTGAAGGGGCCTGAATACTTTCTGAAAGCACTGTGTCTGCATAGTCAACCACATTGATGACTTTGGAGCTGCACATTGGCTAGGTTAGGTAAGGATGGTTCACAAGTGGTTTAATATAACATTAGCTTTGTGGTCACCACAATAAACAGGTTTTCTTTCAATTATCTAAGAAGGTTATCATAGATTGGGAAGTTGCAGATCTGACCTTGCTATGTAAGAAAAGAGAGAAAGTAAACAGGAAACTTGATCAGTTGGCGAGCAGATTTGCAGGGGGTTAATAGTATTCTGAACTTGAATGTATGGTCATGGAATTGGATTGGTAGAAGTAGATTTTGATAGAGCACTGGCAACAGTGGGGAATGAGAGAACTGTTCATTTGGACCAAACTACACCTGGACCATGTTAGGAGCAGAGTTCTAGTGAATGAAATAACTCAGGAAGTATTTAAATTTGGAGAGGATGCTGCGATTTAGGTGGAAAGTTCTGGTGGGGAGAAATCGAGAATGCTAAAGAGATAAGAACAGGGAACCAGTGCAGTAAAGTGATTTGAGGTAAGTAGGTGGGAATGGCCAAAACAGAGAGACAGCCAGGGAGTGACTAAGCATACAAGCAAGAGAGAACGGCAACAACTTATCGGGTACTAAGTAAGATAAAATGCACATTGTGCCACTCCCAAAAATTGCAGAAGTGTCTGAAAATATTGAAAAGATTTAAAAGTTGCTGTAATCGAATGCGTCTTCTTATCGAGTCCACATACAAGATTAGAAGTTAGACAAAAGTGCTGGAGAAACTCAGCGGGTGCAGCAGCATCTATAGAGCGAAGGAAATGGGCAACGTTTCAGGCCGAAACGAAGGAGAAGGGTTTCGGCCCGAAACGTTGCCTATTTCCTTCGCTCCAAAGATGCTGAGTTTCTCCAGCACTTTTGTCTACCTTCGATTTTCAGGCATCTGCAGTTCCTTCTTAAACAAGATTAGAAGTTGTTCAGCCAGAGCTGAACACACTTCTTGGCATCTGCACGATGGTGACTGCCTTGCCCTACTTGTGCGTGGTGGTGGAAAGATTGGTGGAAACAGGGCTGCGACGAGAATGCTCACTCCTTGACCCCAATTGAATGTGTGAAGCATTCATATTAAGCTGGGTGGCTTAACAGTACAAATAGATTTAAACTGATACAATGCAATTGTCAGTACAGAGACATGGTTTCAGAGTGACCAAGACTGGGAGCTGAATATCCCAGTACATTCCATATGTAGGAAGGGCAAGCGAGGACACAAAGGCGATTGACACAAAATGTTGTGTCAACCTTCCATTTAAACCAGCATCTGTAATTCTTTCTTACACAAAAGAGATTGGGATGTCGTTTTTTAGGAAAGGTTGAAATTAAAGCGATAGTGAGAAAGGATGTTGGCTGAGAATATCAGTCGAGCTGAAGCTGGATAAGTACCAGAAGGTTGGAGGCATTCGTGGAAGTTGTCTAACGAGCTTAACTGTAGTTGTAGTGCAGAGGACTGGAAATTAGAGATGCGCATAACAAGGGTACTACAGTAGTCACAATGATTTTAATCGCCATGTCAACGGGTTCAACAAAATTAGCAATAATATTGTGGAGAATGAATAGCTGGTTTGTGTGGGCTCATTATGGATGAGTAACTGAGTGACTACAGTATGATAGAATACTTCAAGAAGATGGAAAGTGAAGTGTTGGATTGTACTAGGATTCTAAATCTAAAGCAAATAAATTGTAGAAAGAGGTGATCGTGTTGAATGGTGGGGCAGGCTTGCAGCGGTGCGGTAACCTACGCAGGCTCCTATTTTCTTTTGTTCTTTACTCAGAAAATGGAGAACCCATGGAACTTTCTATCACAGCTGCTCAAGTCACTGGATATACATAAGAAGGATCTAGGTTTTTAAATGTAAGTGCTCTAAGAATAGGAGGAATTTTCAGATGAAGGATCAGCCATGATCTGTTATATGGAGGAGCAGGCTCGAAGGCCCAAATGGCCTGTCTGCCCCTGCTCCTGTGCTGTTCTTCTCAGTCAAGTCTGATAACAGTAGTAGGCAAAATGTTCAAACTATTACCTTGGATATAATAAAGGAACACCAAGAAAATAGCATTAGATTGGGCAGAGTTACACGGATTTATGAAAAGAAAATAATATTTGCTGAAACTTAGAGTTTCAAACGTTATAATATAGAATAATTGAAGGCAAGTCATTAATGTGGTGTTTGTGGATTTTGAAGGGCTTTGAAAAAGCGTGATGAGGGAGGTTAAATTGCAAAATTAGAGCCGACAATATCGGGATGATAAATTGGTGTGGATTGAGTATTAGTTTATAGATAGAAAACAAGAGTTAGGAGTAAGCAGTAAGATTTTGGCCGGAGGTTGTGACTCGTGGTTGTTGCAGAGTTCTGTGTTGGAACACCGATTGTTAAAAATCTAGATCGATGATATAGCTGATGGGATCGTATAAATATGTCCTGGAGTGATGATGGTTCAGAGCTGGGTGGCTGTGCGGAATGTGAGGGGATACAGTGGGGCGTCAGCAACATGTAGGTAGGTTAATTGATTGGGCAAAGCATTGCCAAAAGGAACATGCTGTGAGAAAATGTATGCTCATCCACTGTCTAAGAAAAAATATAAACACCATGTATATTTACAATGGTGAGAGATTGGAAGGTTTCAAGGTTCAGAACACCCCAGGTGTCCAAGAGTCAAGAGTGTTTAATTGTCATATCTACTGACAATAGAAGAATAAAATTCTTACTTGCAACAGCTTACCAAGCCTGTAAACACAATAACACAAATGAAATATAATAATTTAAAATCATTTAATGCATTAATCATAATACTGGTGCAAAAAAAAAAGTCCTTAGTGCAACCAAAGGCATTCCATAAAGTTCACATTTGCTGAGGTTAATGTTGTGTCGTGTTCAAGTTGGTGGTTGGGATAATGGCATTCTTGAATCTAGTGGTCATGCTTTTCAGGCTCCTGTACCACTTTCTGGAAAGTAGGAGTGAAATGAAAGTGAGGCCAGAGTGGTGTGGGTCTTTGATATTGGCTGCCATTTTGAGGCAATGCCTCCTGTAGAAACCCTTTGATGATGGGAGGTCGATCCCCGTGATGGACCAGGCTGTGTATTCCATTCTGTGTAATATCCTTCATTCCTGTGGGCTTTTGCGTTGCCAAACGTGGCTGCGTTGCAATGTTAGTATGTTCTCTACCGTTCCATCTGTAGAGAGTATTGTATATGAAACACTCAAAAGCTAATGTAACAGATGCAGAAACATTTAGTAAGAAAACAGTATGTTGACCTTTACCGAAAGAGGATTTGCGTGCAAGAATAGAGCTAATTTCCTGCCGTTATATTGGAATGTTGTGTACAGATCTGGTCACCCTTCCCAAGGAAGGAAATTGTTTGTATTGGAGTGTAACAAAAGTTCACCAGAAATATTTCTAGATTGGTGGATGTCTTATACAGGCGATGTCAAGTAGATTTAGCCTATTGTCACGAGTTTAAAATAAGGTACAGTTATAGGACTTGACAGTATTGATGTGAGCTTGAAATTTGCCTTGGTTGGGGGAAGCCTCGAACCAGGCGTACAGCCTCGGAAGAATGGGTTGCCATTGAGAATGAGAAGAAATTTCTTTACCCCGAATGGAGGCTCCATCACATATATACAGAAGTCAGATCAATATCTTTTGGTTATGACAGGAATAGAATATGGATTGCCAATCCAAAAACTGACTTACTTATTCCAACTATATTTAATAATGGATTTCAGCACTTCCCCAAAGACTTCTTTGGCCAACTGGCTTCTAGTTTCTTGCTTTCTGTCTCCTTTATTGAAGGTGGCATTTTCTGTTATTGATCAAATCTGGATCAAGGATGCAGATTTCTGTAAGGATTTTTCTTTAAAAATGTCCTTGCTGCCTGAAACCAGGCTGAATGTTCTTGCTGCCTGAAATTTTGGTAGATTATAAGCAATGCTCCACTATGTTTACAGCCATTTCCTTTAAGACCTGAGAGGATGCAGGCTCTTGGGTTCAGGATTTCTGTTTGCACTTTTACACCATGTACATTTTTTTCTTGTGATCAAGATTGTTTTAAGTACTTCCCTCCCTGTTGCTCCCAGAATTTCTACCAGGTAATGCCCTGAATGATAGACTTCCTCCCTCCTTCCTATGGAATGGTTCCAGAAAGCTCATGATGACCATTGTTTAGTAGCAGAAGCACCACATAAAGATGGGTTCGGTTGAGTTGTGGAAATAAACCCAATGGGTCCACAACGCAATCCATTCCACCAACACTTCACGATGGATAAAACGTGAGGATTGGAAACTTAGTTGTTGAGATTGATGCTCGGGCAAAGATTTCGAATTTGTGAAAAGCTCTGAAGTCAAAGGAAATTAGTTAAGGCAGGATGCCAGACAAATAGGCATGATCTGTTAGAGATTGATGCAGTAGATTGTAACTAGATTCTCTTACAGATCCCTGAACAAGGGGACATTGGAATGAGAGCATATTTATGGCTAATACCCAGAAGCAATTCTTTGCAATGAGGAGGAGGGGGTGGGTGAGGAGGAGGAAAAAACAGTAATTCTTGACTTAAAGGTCATGTGGCCATGAATCCAATTAATAATTTTGTTTCTAAGATAGATTTTTAATAAGCAAAGGTATTAAAGGATACGGTACTAATGCAGATGGACTATGAGAATGAAATGCAAATTAGCTGTGATTTAGAATGACAGGAACTGTCATTTAAATCATGGAACTGAATGGCTTAGTCCTATTCTTCTCATTCTGTTGGGTAAAGGGGTGAAGAGAGGTGAATAGGCGCCAGCCAGTGCCTTTTCAAAAACAGGTAGATAATTAAATTCGCCAGGATTTAGTATTTTTGTTGTCTTTGCTGTATTTTGGGCAAAGAAAAATACTTACAATCTTCAGTAGTTTGTTCTGGGGATATTTCAATGTGTTGGACATCTAGATAAGTATAATGAAAAATAGAATCCATGTGGTCAGGCGTACTCAGCTTTTTTACCAAGCTACTTGCAACCTGAGGTTTTATCTCTTGCTTTAGGTTATTTGCCTAGAACGGAGATAAGAGACTACGCACAATTCAGGCACATGTTAAAAAGGTCACTTTAGGATAATGTAATTCCCCACATCAGTTACTGGTTACATTGAGAGAGCTCACCCAGTTTCTTCCAGTAACCAACAACAACAATCTGCACATGATCAGTTCAGTTAGACTACTTTTGGAAGCAGTGGAGTTATCCTCAAGGCAGACTTTCTCAGGACAGAATTTCTTTCTCCTTCAAGATGTGCAACAATTGCTTACAAACCAGACAGATTTAAGAATTCCCATAGATACCACAGAGCCCTTGTTTACATAGACTATTCCAGACTCTCCAGTGTATTTTTTTCATGCACAGGCTAATTAAAGAAAATCCCCAGTGCAGGATTCCTCCTGAAGAAATTAAAAATGAATGGATGAATAGATCAAAGTATTTTCAAAATTTGTGTGGCATTGTGTCTGGAATAAGACGAGCAGTGACGCCTGTACATTGCTTGCCTTGCCACCGAAGGTCTTCATTGGTGTCCGGAAGCTGACCAACCAAAGATGAAGCCTTGAAAGTATTCTTGTGTATTGGGCTAAATGATAAATATGTGATCAGTTAGGCAGCTTAAGGAAGATTTCTTGAGGGATATTCCTGTTTTCTTAGCAAGTCAACACCACCATGTTTGATGGCAGTCCTGTTTGTATGTGAAGACCCAACCTCTCGCAAAGAATGACAAATTACGTTGTTACGGTAGGTGAACGTCATATTTTACTTTGGTGAACACAGTAATCAATATTCGGTGACGACAGCAGAGATGTTTGATCAAAAACAGTTTATGACTCCATTATAAGGATGAAAAAGTCACCGTGGAACATCACTAAAATAACTAAAAGTTATTAACTGTTTCAGGGGTTAATCTAATTTATTTATGTAGCAGGTATGGGTTTAAATAATATTTTTAAGGTGGTTTTGATATATTTCTGCCAAAATATGGAAGTCACCAGCAGAAAAATGAGTACTGAAATAAATAGAATTCAGCAGCAAAAATATGCGTCTTGTTGAAAGACAAAGCTCTTTTTGTGAAGTCCTTCAGTCTCTCCGCCAAACCTAATTCACATATTCGCAGTTGTGGGTGCGGATATGTGTATCCAAATAAGGAAGTGGGCAGTTACTGAAGATATTAAACTGGAATTGTGAGTTACCATGCATGGAATGAAAGGTGAATTTAAATACCTTTTCCCTGTTGGAAGTTAGCAGAAGATGAAAATGCTTTGCACAGATCAGTTGAGGCAGAGACAATATTGTAGTTTAGATATGGGTCAGATAAGTACTTGAAAAAGGAACCATTTTCCAGTGGTCGTAAGTAAATAAAGTTTGAGCAGCCACCTTCAGTGAGAATGTTAATATTTACGTTATATAAACTGGGTGTCTGTGTAGATAGTTGCAAATGCAATCTATTGTTTATTGAGATAGTTGAACTCAATAGGACAACAATACTGTGAGCAAAAGGCGACAAAGTGCTGGAGTAACTTAGTCTTCAAGCAGTATCTCTGGAGAATATGGATAGGTGACGTTTTGGATCGAGACAACTTCAGTCTGAAGGTTGTGACCCGAAACATTACCTATCCATGTTCTCCGAGGATGCTGCCTGTCCACCAGAGTGCTCCAGCACTTTGTGTCCTTTTGTGTATTAATTAGTATCTGTAGTTCTTTGTTTCTACAATACCGAGAGTAATGGCAAATTTCCATGTTTGGTCAGTTTTAACCGATTGAACAATTAAATGCATGTGAGTGTGAATTTGAATAAATCTTGAGAGCAGTACAGAATCAAAGTGCCCTAAACAGTCCCGTAGGCTGTCAGGATTTATTGGCAAGACTCAAACCTGATTTGCTTATGTGACACCGGAGGCCAGAACATAATTCAGTGAAGAGTAGACTCCTTTGCCAATAGCAAGTTTACAATGAGAAGAAAATAATGTTATTAAAAACAAAACTCTGCAAGGTAAAGACGGCTTTGCATTTTGGACCACGTAGAATTGTATGAGAAACGCTTCAACCAGAAACAGTGAACATCTTTTTTGATTGTGTAAGTCCTGCTGTTTTCTTTGTCTCAGAAGACCAATTTAGGATATCGTAATTAGTGTACTTAGTATCAATGTACTAATGATTTTAACCAGATTCAGATTAATTTATTGTTCTGTACTCCTGGGTGCAATGAACTTCCTTGTTCTCGTGAAGCTTTGATAGATTTGTCAATCGTGGTGGCTCTGTTGACTAATTGCTAGTGCAGTTTATGTTTGAAATGGATGAACCCAAACTTATCTTATACTTTTCCTTGTCAGTTTCACAGAAGTATCAAGACTAGCTCAGGTTTGAGTAGTAAATAAGTACTAACTATGCATATGCAAATACTTAGGTGTTCATAGCACTTGTTTGGTCTTTAAGGGCCTGTCCTACAAGCATGCAACTCCATGCGATGAGCGCAACCTAACGTGGTCTCTTGAGCCGTCTGGCTTCACGGGGCCGGTCCCACTTCGATCGCCGGAATTGTGCGGAGTTCGTCCCGACATCGCGCTGGGCTCCGAAAAACTGACTGTTCAAAAATTCCGCGCGGCAACGGCTTGTTGGCTCGCAGTCGCCTCGACGCATTACACACCGCCTCGACATCGTGCCTCCGTGAACCTATCTGTTGGTGCCTCCGTGACCCTCTATGTGTGTGGCTCCGTGGCCCTCTCTGTGTGTGCCTCCGTGCCCCTCTCTGTGTGCCCCTCTCTGTCCTGGCGAACTTACCTTAAGACTTCGCTCCAAGTGCGCCTCACTTTGTGCCACGTTGCGCCACTCACCCGACCTCCGCGTGGCCCTCGCTGCCGGTTTGGTCGCGCTTGCCGCATGCAGGCGCATGCTGCTGGGAACGGCCCTGTACAGGGATCACCCGACCTCCGCGCGGCCCCCGCTTCTAGTTTGATCGCGCTCGTCGCATGGAGTCGGATGCTGGTAGGACAGGCCCTTTATTTTCTTGAAGCTTGCTCCAGTATCTTGAGAATAATCAGGCACGTGCCGTGAGTAATTACTCAGGGTAGGCAGTCAGTCAGCTTTAAAAAAAAATCTTAAACCGCGCATGCGCAGATTATTCTCCTCTCAGTAAAAATAAAAATAAACAAAGTAACAATTCAATTTGCCCAAGTCTCCTTCATTCTGAATTACTGAATGGGTTGGGAGTGGAGGGTGACGGCAGGTGGGGAGATGGTGGGCAAAACAGGAGCACACCGGCACAAGTTGAATCAGTTGTGATCTTATTGAATGATAATACTAGTTCAAGGGACCAATTGGGGGGAGAGTTCCTTTCACAGCGTGTGGAGAGTCTGGCCAGGGGTAAAGTTGCGGGGAGGGCAGGAGCATTGAGAAGGATGGGGTCGGGGATCATGCCAGTAACCCACTTACTCACCGCTGCCGCGGCGCTCCGGGCGCGGAGCCACTGCATTGTGGCCAGGAAGGGAAGTGAGCGGAAGTGAAGGGAAGTGAGCGGGTGGCTGCGAGCGGCTGCCGGGACCTTAGCGCCTTCTGCCGGTCTGCTCACCTCTGGCAGTGCTCTCCGTCTGAACAGTGAGGGGACCAGCTCAAGAGCAAAGATCATAGAGCGGAGCGGGTCAGCGGGCGATGGATAACAGGACAGCGGACCGTGAAGCTTACTCTTGTGTCAGCGCGAACAAGGGACCAATTGAGGTTACTCGCACTGACACATGGGTAAGCTCCACCGCCCGCTGTCCTGTTATCCATTGACCGGTGACCCGCTCTTGAGCTGGTTGCTGGCATGATTCCCGACCCCCTCCTTCTCAACGTTCCTGCCCTCCCCGCAACTTTACCCTTGGCCAGACTCCCCATACGCTGTGAAAAAAACTCTATCCCCCCCCCCCCCCCCCCCCCCTCCCCATATATCGTTCTTGATGTTGCTGTACTGAGAGATAGCCAAGTCTATCTTTCTTGGCTAACAACCTAACCTTCAGCCTCCAAGATGCAGGTACATTTTCGTGCCTTATTATGGGGTAAAAAAATAGCGTCTTAATTGCTGGGAAATACGGTATTTGAAAACATATAGCTCAAATAAATTTACCTACCACATTATTTGTACACAAACTCCATTCTTCTCTCTTTGTTTCTTAAGATAATCTTAAGATAATGGCAATTCATGTTTGAAAAATCCGCCAAAAAACTTGCGCTGCGCATGCGCAATAGGCTGCCTCCCCTTGAAATTGATGGCTGGAAGCAGCATTGACGGCACGTCAGCTGCACAGACTTTCACATATTACATGTACTGCGCATGAAAGGCACGGAGAATTATGCCTACCTAAGAGATCGATCTCTTATGTAGGCATAATTCTCCTGTGCCTTTACTATTTATATTTAATAATTATCATTGTATAATTTTAGTCAGGGTAGGCAGTGCCTACCTTGCCTACCCTGACGGCACGTGCATGAGCATAATATACGCCAGAGTAAATTGTTACACAAGGCCTATATTTGTGACAGGAGAGGGGGCACTTAAGGCAGGCGTTGAGTGTTTCTTCACAGGATTCAGGAGTTGACCTACATGCACATAGTGGAAGTCTGGGGTTTAACCACTTTCTGAAAACTTGGTCCACTGATGAGTTTGAGAATGGGCTTGGGAAGATGAGGCAACATACTGCACAAACAAAATATGAGTAAAGTTCCAGCTGCAATTGAAGCCACATCAACTAAATTGTGAGACATGTCATTAATTCTTATCCCAAACAATCTTTTAGCTGTGATGTAGAATCTGTTCATACAGTCTCGACTGAAGTCGTTGATTATTTTGAAGAGTACACTGAAGCGTACATTATTTTGAAGGAGAATTTCCTATTTGCTTCTCAAATAGTTATGGTCTAGAACAAGTGGGAACCAGTGTTCAATGAGATTCTTTTTTTTTTCTGATGAGATAGTGGAACCTCTTTCAGCCTGTCGAGTCAAAACGTTCGCCACAGTGCCTTTTCCCGAGTTAACCCCCTCTAGGTTTATCCTCACCTACCAATCAACTCCCCTCCGCACCCCAATTCTCCTTGCATCTACCTGTACTAGGCGTAGTTTATTGTGGCCAGCTAACCTGCAGCCCACCTTTTAGATATGGGAGGAAAGCCACACAATCACATGGAGAATGTGCAGATTCCACAAACACAACACTCGAGGCCAGAATTGATCCTGGATTACCAGCAGCACTACCTGCTGGCTACTGTTCCTTTCCAACTTTTAGATTTTGAAAAACTTTTATCTTGTAACCTGATATTTTTAAATGCTAAATCCAGTGTTGTTAATATTCTACAATTATTTGTTATGGAATACATCGTCATTAAATGTTTCTGATACCCACTCTGGTGCCTTCAGAGTGTGCACAGCCACTTGGTACAGCAGATGGTGCTCTTCTGAGGGTGTGGGATGTGGTACTGTATTGCTGATCGACATCTATATTCAACCTAATAATATTCACCATTTACGGTACAGTCTCTGGCAGGCAACTTAAAGATTATGGATATATTTCTTCAAACTGGGTTTGCATTTGAATTGACATTTGAGTGTTCTGTTTGCAAATACATTCCAACTGCGACTGGAATGTTTAGCCTTTTCATATTTAAGGATCCGATGATTTAGGTTTTGAGTAAAACATTGGAAGCGTCGTTTGCAGATGGTACCTGATGAAAGTCATCCATTTAGGCCAGCTAATGAAAATATGAATCACTTCAATAGCGTATGCAGGTGGGTGGTATTGTTCCCTCGTGAGCTTATAATACTGCACTTAAAGGAGATAATAGTGGTTGTCTACAATAGTAGCTGATTGCTAGTCAAGTTAATGTTTCAAATAGATGAGCTCAAATTTAGTTTGCACCTAATGATACAGTTACAGTGCAGGATCCCCAATTGAGAGCATAAAGGGCCTGTCCCACTAGCGCGACTTCTCAGCAACTGTCTTCGACCTTCAAGCTCGAGGGCACTCGCCTGAAAAACCTCGAGCTGGATCGACCGTCAGCGATGACGCTGCGAGCCGGTTCACAACACACACACACACACACACCCCCCCCCCCCCCCCGCAAAGGCGGGGGCCAGGGAAAGCGGGGGAGCATTGTCTGGAGGTAAAAGACGGCTGGCACAGTTACGGTAAGTCCTTTAGAGAGCGCGGGGAGGGGGGGGGAGTGGAGACACTTTTAAGAAGCCAGACAACTTTTAATAAAGATTAATGGGCATTTAACACTACCGGTCCGCTCAACGAGCTTTACCTTCCACTACCTTTGATTGCCTTTGACTACCTACGATAGCATTACCACCTACTACAACCTACCTCGACTAAACCTACGACTAAAAAAATATAGATTTTCCCATGGCGACCTCTTTCTACTCATGGGCATTTTTCAACATTTTGAAAAAAAAGCAGCGACCTAGCTGAGGCCTCGAGTACGCGGGGACTACTCTCGAGCATGATGGAGTTACAAAGATCTCCTAGGACCTCGTGTCGACCATGCTGCGAGTTCGAGTTGAGGGCAAACTCTTCTAAACTCGCGAATTAGGTTGTCGCAGTGGGACAGGCCCTTTAGTGCAGCTGAGAAACGGGCATTTCAGCCCACGATTACCGTGCTGACTATGATGCCAATCTCCTACATTACTTGTCTGTTCATTCATCTATCTCTTAGATGCCTCTTAAATGTTGCTGTTGTATCTGCCTCTGCCACTTACCACCTCTGACATTATCACCCTGGAAAAAGGCACTTGACTATTTATTCTATCTGTGCTCTCGAAACTTTATATACTTCTATCAGTTTGCCCCTCAGCCTCCGACGCTCCAGAGAAAACAATCCAAGTTTGCCCACCCTCTCCTTGCAACCAATACTCTCTAATCCTTGCAACATCCTGCTGAACCTCTTCTGTACCTTCTCCAAAGCATCTCCATCCTTCCTGCAAAGCAATGACAGAACTGTACACTTTCCTGCAAATGTGGCTTAACCAAAGTTCTATAAACCTGCAACATGATTTCCCAACCTATGTAGGCAGGTATGCCTTTTGCTTTCTTTACCACCTCCCATAAAGTGCCTAGCTTTCCTAAATTCCATGTATACAGCATATGACCTGCCCTCATCAAACATGTTTGTAACCTCTTCATAAAAACGTTAGTTTGTAAGATTACTTCCCCCCCCCCCCCCATTCAAAGCTATTCCTAATAAGTCCATCCTTTTCCAAATGCAAATAACACCTATTGCTCAGAATCCAATAATTTCCCTATCACTAATGTATGGCTCACGGACCAACAATGTCCCGGTTTGTCAGTCAGATATCTAGAAATGACTGAGTAATTTAGAGCCATCGAGAGATACAGCCATTCAGCCCACCGAGTCTCTGCCAACGGCTGAACATTCATTTACAAAATGTTCATCAATGATAAAAAAATGTGTAATACAAGATTTAGTTTTCCTTTTAGAAGTCAGGACATTGCAGCTGCCTAATATTAATGGAATCCTCTTACCGATGAGCACTGCCTCCATCCATGGAATTGGAAACATTGAAAACATATACATGCCACATCCCACTCTTGAGGCTTCATTAATCATTAAAAATACTTAACATGTTCTTTAAAAAAATATATACATATACCGTACCTATCTTCCCATACACATTAACAACGGTTCTTTAATCCAATTTTTGTGAATCCTGACAAAACTAAGCAAGTTTGTTTTTCATCATTGGACTCCATGTGAAGGAGGTTGGAGCTGAGAAACTTATGAAAGAGCTTGACCACCATGTGCAGGCCATGCACTTTTACATGGAACTTCTGTCCTTCCTTAGTTCTTTCCAGCTTGTTACAGATGACTCGCTTTTACTTTGTCTTTGATTTTGTGTTTGTTCTGATCTATTCCTCGAAGGATTACTTACCTCCATCTCCAGCATGCTGATTCTACTGCCTAGCACACACCCTAATCCCTGTGTTGCAGCTCTGTCCGGTTTTAGCTGTGTCTGGGGCAGCCACTAGCATGTTCTCCTACTCAGCTCATTGAAACTAGGTTGGTCCCTGCATTAGTGATAAGTGTAGCATTTCCCATCCTACAGGGTTGCTGCTCGCGATGCCCAAATATTCTCAGCTAATGTGGACAGCATCGATAATGATGGGGATCATGCATTCACATTTTTAATACCATAAAACAACAAAAGAACGGGGTATTTGGACCTTGTTTCATTTACATCATCACTGAACAATATGTTCGCTCTGTCCAGTCTTGATTCAGTTATCCTTAACGTATTTACTTAACGAATGTGATCATTTTTTCTCAGCAGTCCTTCTGAGGTGGGTGTTTTATGGTTAAGAAACATTAGAAAGATTAAGTTGGAGGTAACAAATTGCAGCACTTCAGGGATTTAAATGCCAGCCTAAAGGGCCTGTCCCACTGCGGCAACCTAATTTGCGAGTTTAGAAGAGTTTGCGCTCGACTCAAACTCGCAGCATGGTCGACACGTCCTAGGAGGTCACTGGAACTCTCCTTCATGCTTGAGGGAAGTTCCCGCATACTCGTGCCTCAGTTTGGTGGAGGAACATTTTTCAGCATGCTGAAAACTTTTCCACGAGTAAAAATTGGTCGGCATGGTTCTTTTCAACTCGTAGTGCAGTGGAGTGGGGTCGCTAGGCAGTCGAGGTAGCCATAGGCAATCTCCTTTGCTGACCGGGCATTTTAATTGGCTCATTGGAGTTTTCAGAGCCAAGGAAAACTGACCGGTAATGCTAAATGCCCGCTAAACTTTATTATAAGTTGTCTGGCTTCTTAAAAATATCTCCACTCCTCCCCCCCCCCCCCCCCAATTCTCTCCCCCCACCCAACCCCTCCCCCTCCCCTCTGCGCTCTCTAAAGGACTTACCGTACATTGTGCCAGCCATCTTTTACCTTCCTGTTCATCGTGGGTGTGAATTTCAGACAGCGCTCCCCCACTTTCCCTGGCCCCCACCTTTGCGATGTGTTTGTGTGTGTGCGTGTTGACAGTCGATCCAGCTCGCGGTTTCATCGCTGACAGTCGATCCAGCTCGAGGTTTTTCGGGCGAGTGCCCTCGAGCTTGAGGGTCGAAGACAATCGCTGAAAGGTCGTGTTAGTGGGATAGGCACTTAAGTCGTGCTACTTGTATGTTCTAAATTTCTACTTTTTACTTTATTGGATGAGGGATTAGCACAACGAGACTTCTTCTCTAAGCTGATATGTGTTTGTCACCAAGTAATGTTGCAAATGTTGCAAATTGCAAATGTACAGTTGCAATAGAGGTGGCACAGCTGTTAGACCTGCTGCCTAAGTGCCAGAGACCCCTGTTCGATCCTGACCTCGGGTTCCATCTGCATGGAGTTTTCCTGGTGTTTCCACATCCCAAAGATGGGCAGGTTTATGGGTTAATTGGCCTTAGCAAATTGTCGATAATATGTAGGGGGTAGATGCAAAAGTGGGTACCAGACGGTTATTGATGGTTGGCATGGTATCAGTGAGGCAAAGGGCCTGTTCCAATGCTGTATCTTTTATTCAATTCAATCAATCAATTAATAAGCTGATCACAGCAGTTTCTGGATCATAGTCTATTTCCAAAGTCAGGGTCATCTACAGAACACAGCCCAGTTCAGCCTTTCCACAATGATATTACAGCCTTGGTGCCAAGCAAGCACTCAGTTCCATAAATAATTTTAACAAGATATTTTTTGGCTGGTTGCTAGTAGTCAAACTGCACTCTTTGAGACTCTAGGATAACCATTTCCATGTTGCCTGAGGCAAAATGCTCCTTTCGTTCACCCGCTACGTGTAGAAGCCATGCAGAGAAAATTTCTATTGTGGTGGCATCGTGCAAGTTACTTAAAGTTGCATCAAATGGCTGTTATAAAACAAAATGTTTGCAAGAAAACCTCAGGAAAACAAATAACAAGTTCTCATCTCTAAAGCCCCCTAATGACATGGTTGGTAAGGAGACTTTGATATAAACTACTTTTTGAATCCTGCTCTGAGCTGAGTTAGCTGATCTCAGCTGAGGCAACATAAAAGCTGAAAATGCTCTGAAGGTTAGGCATTGTCAGTGGATAGCAAAGCAGTTGTATCGGGCCGCTAACCTTTTATCAGAAACATTTATCCCAGTTTCTTATTCACAGTGATTGCCTGAGTATGTTCAGCAATTTCTATCAGGTTTCCAAAATCATTGTTTTATTTGAGGTTTTTCTTAATCACGTAGTGTATTAGAGTATCCTGATATCCTGATACCACAGCGTATTTGAGTATACAGAATGCAGATTCATTTTACCACATTAAGCCCAGGAGTATGAAGACTCTTCCAATTACCCCACTGTACTTTAAAAGAACAATTCCAATGGACTGCACTCTGCTGCCCTTGATACCAGGGTGTTGGGAGCCTGATGTGAATATACTGTCCCACTGGTGCTCCTGCAGTGATGACTCTGCCCTGGCTCAGTGTGGAAGGCTGGTATTGAGCGGTGGGCAAGGTGTACATCTTAAGGCTTCGGGCATCATGTGACCATTTCTGGGGTCTGGCAGTACCGTTTCTGGGGTCTTGTATTGATAGACCACTCAGTTCCTATGGTCTCCCCCATAACCTTTTCTTGGAAGTACCAATAGACTCATGGCCTGCACCATTTCAAAAGTGGAAATGGTTTGAGGGGGGGATCATTCTCTGTTGTTTGCTAAACTGATTTTTATTGTATTGATGATCCAAAAGACCTTAGTGATGATCCCACGATTAAACGTAGCAGATAGCTTGGGATGATCGTAAAATTCCTGGCTGGAGATGGTCCTTGCTTGGCACTTGTGTCGCACGAGTGCTAATTACAAAGCCATGCCTAAATGCTTTACTCTAAGCAAGCCTCACTCTGAAGAAGGGTCTCGACCCAAAACGTCACTCATTCCTTCTCGCCAGTGACGATGCCTGTCCTGCTGAGTTACTCCAGCATTTTGTGTCTAGCTTCACAGCCATCTTGCCATGCACTGGAAATGATTTCAGTCAACTCGTGGGAATATTGAGCATTGTTCCAATTTATTTCATGCTTTCATTCATAGTCCAAATTTTAAAAAACGGATAAAACATATATTGCATTGATCTCTAATACTGTTTTACATAATCTTTTGTTCTTTAGAAAATTTGATATTATATCTTTGAGATTTCTTTAGCTATCTTAAAATCATGCTGTTTTAAAAAAAACTTAAATGTTTGATGATTTAGTGGAAGTTGAGTGCACTAGAAATGACAGTGGTTTTGTAAAAATAGAATAAAGCACTCAAAGTTTCAGTGCTTGTTGTCATCTTTTTGTAGTCATACTTTTTATTTTAGATGATATAACATTTAACCTTACCTTGCCAAAGAGAAAACCAATTTAGTTGCTTCAGCGGGTTACACAAAAAGCTGGAGAAACTCAGCGGGTGCAGCAGCATCTGAGGAGCGAAGGAGATAGGTGACGTTTCGGGTCGAGACCCTTCTTCAGCCGTGGGCCCTGTGAACAGTCATTTCAGCTTAATCCAGCGCTACATCTAGCTCAACTCTGCCTGGCTCGCCAGGTTAACCTCCAGCCCTGCCTCGACTTACGGGAAATATGGCCCAGGCTTACAGCCAGCGCAGGCAGAGTTGAGCTGAATTTAGCGCTGGATTAAGCTGAAATGACTGTTCACAGGGCCCACGGCTGAAGCCTCCTTGCGCTTGTGTGTGAGTGTGCGCATGCGCGCGCGGCAGCCAAGTAATTGTGCCACCTGGTCCCCCCCATATTTTGATAGCGATTTCCGTGCCTGATTTCTACTACTTACACAATGATATTACTTTAGTCACTTATAGCAGACAAAACACCTACGGTCGCTTATTATAAGGATTTATTGTATGATCTACGGTAAGGATATGTGGCAGTATATCAAAATTAAGTGAAACCAATGTTAGAAAATTGAAATAAAATTGGAAAATGCTGCAAGTACTCAAGTTGGACAACATCTCTGCAGAAAGGAACAGCTAATGTTTCCTAATGTTTCAGTTTGCTGTTCTTTCACTGGAACTGTGAAAAAATAGTGTTAAAACTAGCTTTGTGATGACAAAAGGCAGAGGGTGGAAGGAACGAACAAAAGGGAAATGCAAACAAAAGGATGAGAAATTGTAAGACAAAGCAACAATAGTGCAGGTAAAAGGTGCTGGCAATACGAGGAGGAAGGGAGCAATTGTCTGCAGAATATGTACTTGAAATCACCAAAGATGGAAAGCTTGAAATCTGGGGTAGAAGATGTGGGATATAACATTATCTGTAATTTGTGAGCTGAATCTTGTGCTAGGAACGCTGCAACATGCTCAGTTGCAGTGTGAGATGTTGTTCCTCAAGCCTGCATTGACCTACATTGGGACAGTGTTGGAGGCTGAGGTCATTGTGGGAATAAGACAGAGAATTAAAATGACAGGCAGCGTGAAGCTCTAAGTCATGCTTGTGGACTGAGCTGTGATGTTCTGCAAACCAGTCACACGTTCTGCCTTTGGTGTCCCCAGTGTGGAGAAACTAAAGTAACGAGAACCTATTGCAGTAATATGAAATTGAAATTCTGTCGAAATCACTGCTTCACACGTGAAGTGTGTCTGGGTGGTGGGGAGCGGTAGCTCGAAGTTATATATTCTACACTTTCTGAAGAGGTTGTCAAAGAATGGAGGCATAGTTTTTAGTGGATGTAGAAACATGACCCAAAGTTGCCAGAGGGAATGGTCCGCTTGCAAGGCAGAAGAGGGAGAAAAGGGCAAAGTGCTTCACCCTGGTGGCATTGGGAATTATAGTGGATAATTGTTCCAGCTAGTTCGGCAGAAAAGTAAGGTCAAGGGTATCCTATCCTTGTTCTGTAAGGGGAACGGGAGTGAGAACTGAAGTGCAAGAAATAGTGTGGCCACAGTTGAATAACAATTCTGTTGGAAGGTAATCCATGGTTGAGAAAAGAGAAACGCATATTGTAGGCTCTGGTTTGTCAGATGACTTCATCAGAACAAACGTGATGGGGGTTGGAGATGCAGATGGGTAGCAGGGTGGGGGGGTGGGTGTGGAGAAGGGATACAGGGAGACATGATAGGAGCGAATGCAGTGGGTTTGGTGGCGTGCAGTGGACTCTGGTTGCTAGCCAGTCCCATGAAATGGTGAAAATTGGCAGCTCAGGTGAAGACATGGGAGCATGAAGTAACACCTATGAGGTCGTACATTTACTGGAGTGAGAGGTGAGATCAGAGAGGAATATTTATTATTTACATTTTTTTCATGATGTAAACATGGCTGATATCACCAGCATTTATTACTCATCCTTAATTCCCTTGGAGAAAGTGACAATGATATATTTCCGATTTAGGATACAAGATACAAGATCCTTACCTATTGCACTAATGGTTCTGCTCTCTTCATTGTCTTGGCTTACTCTTTGTACATCTGTTTTTACATGCCTGGGAAAGAAACTGTGTCATGTTGTCTTTGCTCTGGGCTATCTCCTTTATGGTTGAACAATTGATTCTGTTGAAATATAATTCCAATTAAATGTTCCCTCTTATCAGGCGAAGCTTCCAGAATTGAAGCCTCTTCCCCTGTCCTCTGGTGAGATGGTCACAGAACACGAGGAGCTGGTTTGGACACCTGGTGTCAATGATTGCGAGCTTCTGATGTACTTGAGAGCGGCCAGGTAAGACGGCGCTGGAAGCCTGATCCCTCCCATTAACTGTTTCAGAGAATGCAAGTGCTTCAAATACATATGAGGAAACAAATAAATGTTTTCACGATCAGGTTCAAATATGATTATGGGTTAAAGAAAACTATTTTATTCTGCTGTTTTTAAGATGTTTTATCTCCACCTAAACCCATTCTGAAGAGCTCCCTATCCATATCGTATACTGTCTCATCAGTAACAAAGTGCACGGGCCGAGTGGTGTCGTCCTCTGACAATGCCTTTCTGCATCTAGATGCATTAGTCCATGCAGCATTGTGAAGAACTGGATTACCCTCTGCTTGCAAAGAAGTATTCCAGCTCATTATCTTTGAAGCTTGCAGGAAGTAGAATTTATTGTAATTATCATAAAGAAGAATGGCACTCGAAAGAGCCTACTGGTAGGAATGTGGCGGAGGGATAGAGACAAGGGGCAAGGGACAAGAATAAAGGTTGACAAAATTAACAATGACATTGAACAGTGAAGGGATTGCCATTATTTTAGTGACATTACTTTAGGAAAAGATAACAGTTCTAAGTGCAGCATCCAGTTTGAAACTAAACAACACAAAGGAGAAGGGTTGCACTGATCTGTTTCACAAATGCTGCGGAAGCATCAATTTCTTCTGGGCACCTGGATGTGGGAGAGCTCAAAGGAAGCCTTTAGTTTTTGTGCCTGTTTACTAATCATTGACGATAGATTCAGATGTGATGCCTTTCATGGTAAAGTAGGCTGCTGATATTTTCTATTTGACTTTAACACACGGAGGCAGGCAGATAGAGAGATTAAATGTCATCAATAGGAGGAATAGGTGGGTGCTGAGGGAAAACTTCTTTCACCCAGTAGGTGGTCACAGTTCTGGAATTCATTATCTCATAGACTGGCAGTGGCAGAAACCCTCTTCACATTTAGAAAACACTAGGATGTGAATTGGAAGATTAAAGATCCAATGCCAGAAGATGGAACTAAGTTGGGTTACTCTATTTTTTGACTGGCACAGATGCAATTGGCTGAATATATACCTGTGCCATTCAAAAAATTCCCATGAACTTTAGGATTCCACTGCAGGCGAGATGGGGTAATTAACTCAGTTTATAGCACATTTCGCTTATGATAATGTCACTATCTCAACTGAAGAGTCAGGCACTAACATGGAATTTTGTTAACCTCTGTGGAGAGAGGTGATGAGCAAAAAAATAAGCATTCACCATTGGGATTAAGAACAGCCTTGGAATGGATTCTCTTGATGCTGCCTTGTGAGGGAAGGGATATTGACATACCTTGTGGTGAAGATGCATTTTGAAAGAGTCATATAAAGTTTCATGCACCTTGTTATCCTATTATTTTCAAAGTACTAATGAGTAATGGTTTGAATGCTTAAACTTAATTTTGGTTGGAATTGAAGGAAATTGTTGAGTTTCTTAATAATAGTAATGTGACCCCTTTGTATCTTAATCCTGTGCCCTGTTTCTGATTCCATCGTTTTCACAAAATATATATTTGTTAGCATTAATTAAAATGTTATAGAGATACTCAAAGGACTGTTGAAAACTCCTATTGAAATCATTTTTGGCTTGAACTGGAAGTCATGATATGAAAACAATATGGAATTAATTGCTCAAACGTACATGCCGATTAATTGTATCTGTCGATACATCAATTTACCTGTTTGTATAACGGAATGGTAAACATATTTTCTAAGTGAGTCTCAAAATTATGTAAGATGATGATCTGTCAGTCATGTTGCTACAATAATGTTGCCTCTCACAAGTTGTTTAATTGCGTGACTAATTGTAAATGCCTAAAACACATATCACAGAATTTCAGTTGGATAATTTCTATTATGTTGTTTTTTGCCATTTTGATCATTTAGAAAGTATATCTAAATATACGGTTTGCATTGTGAGTAATACAGCATGTGTTCTTATGCAGGAGTATGGCAGCCTTTGCGGGCATGTGTGATGGTGGATCAACAGAAGATGGCTGCCTTGCAGCATCTCGAGATGACACTACAGTTAATGCATTAAATACTGTAAGTTTTCTGCATGTGGGGCATTTTAATGAGGCCTCGGAGGATATTAACACAAAATTCAGCATCAAAGCTTTAATTCTTGTATCCGAATCAGATATGTGTTTGTGTAATAGATAATTTGTGTTGTAAAAAGATTATATTAAAACAGTGAAAGTGACATCGTTTTGATTCCATATTTCAACAAGCAAAGGGCAGTTGATCAAATGTTGACAATTTAACCAGATTTTACAATAAATTGTAGTCAAAGTCAAAAGAGTTTATTGTCATGTGTCCCTGACAGGACAATGAAATTCTTTCTTTGCTTCACACAACAGAACATAGTAGGCATTGACTACAAAACAGATCAGTGTGTCCATATACCATTATATACGTAAATACACACATGAATGAATAAATTGATGAAGTGCAAATAACAGATAAAGGGGTATTAATGTTCAGAGTTTTGTCCGAGCCAAGTTTAATAGCCTGATGGCTGTGGGGAAGTAGTTATTCCTGAACCTGGTCGTTGCAGTCCTCGGGCTCCTGTACCTTCTACCCGAAGGTAGCAGGGAGATGAGTGTGTGGCCAGGATGGTGTGGGTCCTTGATGATGCTGCCAGCCTTTTTGAGGCCGCGACTGTGATAGATTGTAATGCACGCACACAGCTTATTCATTGGATCCTGAATATTTAATTGGATATAAACAGAATTGAATTACTTCTGAAAGAGCATTGTGAATTACTGGATTTTTTAAACTCTAAATATTGCTGGTCATGCCCTTTGGTCTTCTTCTTATCGGGTCCAAGATTCACAAGATTAGAAATTGTTCTGTCAGAGCTGAACACAAACTTCTCGGTATTTGCATACAATGGCGTTTTGCGCTTCTGGTGCATGGTGGTGGAAAAACGCTCTTTCCTTGACCCCATGCCCTTTAGTGTTGTGTCCTTTTTTTAAAAAAAATGAATTAGACAAATTATGAGGTTTGTGACTTAAAGATTTACTTATTATCTTTACAACTGGACAGATTAAAAGATAATTCCATATTCGCATTGAACGGAAGGAATGATATACTGAATAAATGTTTGCTCGTGATTTTAGGGAATTGGACAAATCTTCCACTTCATGACCAGAGCTCGGCATTCCTATTACACCACAGCTTGTATTAAAACCAGAACCTTCCAAGTATTTAAAGACTTTATTTATCTAGATTGCCAGATGCTGATAGCAAGCTGGTGCTACCTTGCTGTGTGGGTGTTGCACGCATATGCTAATTCGTCCAAAGTTACGGAAGTATAAGAAAAACTTCATCAATTTTACTGCAGTGCATTGTGTATAAATCAAAGCTGGCAGCTCACTTCTGCAATGTTTTATTTATGTAGTGGCAGGCTGCGGCAGAAAGCAATGGAATTTACTGTTAATTGTGAAAGATAGCTGAGAGGGACAGAAAATGAGAAATGCCATTTGACTGTATGGTGGAGTGTAATAAACATATTCTTCCAATCATTATTTATATGACAAAAATACAAATGACTGTAATTGCATAAAAATCATTGGAACAATTCATTTATATTTAGCTGTGATTCTTACTGAATAAGCTGTACTAGCAGGGGAAAATACAAGAGGGCTTGGATTCGTCAGAATTATAGCTGATTAAATTTAAAATTGCAGTCCCAACAGGAACTTGCAAATTGTATCAGGCTAAAACGGTTTTGCTCATTGGGCTAAAAAAAAATCCCTGCTACTCTTTATTTATTAAGTTCTTTGTAGAGCTCTGAATAAAAATCATGTCTTTCTTACAATTTTAAGTTACAGTGATGCCCCTTTATTCATGAATAATTCATTATTTCCCTTTTTTCTCAAAGTGTGTGCAGACCTCGTAGAATGGAGGCCAATATAAATAGCTAATTGGAGGGCTATGGGTTTTTCACTGTGCAAAATGAACTGAATATGCTGCCATCTCAAAGCCTATGAAAGATGTATCGCATTGTAGTGCATTAAGGGCTGGTATGTGCCACTCATGGATGGCATTCTCAAGAAATGCCTAATCTCAGTACCCCTATCGGCCACAGAGTACTGGCCTACTAATTACCACCAAAGAAAGGTGAGAGAAAACATCTGAGGATACTACACGCTTAAGTAAAAGCAAGAATCAACAGAAAATATGCTTTGGGCTGTGGATAAAATGTGGTAGAAATGTAAATTTGAAATAGAAGATCGAACAGCATAGGAACAGGCCCTTCGGCCCACAGTGTCTGTACTGAAATTGAAGCCAAGACCAGCTCTTATCTGCCTACACGTAATCCATACCCCACCCCCCATTCCCTGAATATCCATGTGCCTAAACAAAAGTCTCTTAAATGCCACTCTCACATCTGTCTCCACCAATACCCCTGGCAACGGGTTCCAGGCATTAACCACCTTCTGTGTAAAGAAAAACGTGCCTCGCACATCTCCTTTAAACTTTGCACCTCTCACTTTGAAGCTATGGCCTCTTGCATTTGGTATTTCCATCCTGAGAAAAAGGTTCTGCCTGTTTACCATTGAAAAATGTACTGAAAGTCCCCAAATTCTGAAAATCCAGCTCTCCTTGCTTGCCCTATTCTGACAAAGAAACACCAGAAATAGCTTTGACAACAGTTAGAGATGTGTAAATGCTAATTAGCATAATCCTTATTTGATTGCTAGCTCCACTGTGTTTTCATTAACACCTGGTAGTATTCAATACAACATGAATTTATATCAATTTAGAAAAAACAATTCTAAATGGCTAATATAATCTGTGCAATACAGAATAGACAAAAGTTGTCTATATTTTATATCCACTTTGATTTGGTTCATTTTACATGGAAACATAAATAGGTAATTCAATCCCTCATTCCTGTTGTGCCATTTGGTGAAATCAAGGCCGATCTTGAGTGCCATCACCCTTAATTCCATTTATATTTAAAGACCTATCAACCTCTGTCCAAACCAATTGAGCTTCCACCACCTTTTATGAAACAAGATTTCAGACTAACTTTTCAGTCAACGCAAAATTCTGAAGGCACTTTTGCTCAAATTTTTATTAAACTTGATTTATAGGTAGTCTCTGTATTTTGTACCCTTTTCCCAAATATATTGTCCAAGCTACACCATGCTTTGAAAGGTACAGAATGCAAATAATTGCACCCCCATTATTCAAAATGTTTAAAGCAGAGATATACCATGTTCCCCTCATGAAAACCTGAGAGTATGGAACATAAATACAGCAGATGATGGTGTTTTCAGTCCATATAGTTTTAAAATGCATTCATGTTACAACAAGATCAGTATTTTTAAAGTGAGTGCAAAATATTTTCTGCTTTTCTTTGGGGGAAAGTGTTGCAGAGCCGAGGGATCTAGGAGTACAGGTACATTGTTCCCTGAAAGTAGTGTCACCGATAGATAGGGTGGTCAAGAAGATCAGTCGGCCTTCATCAGTCAGGGTATTAAATATGTAAGTTGGGACAATATGTTACAGTTGTACAAGACATTGGTGAGGTTGCATTTTGAGTTTTGTGTTGAGTTTTAGTCTCCCTGGATGTCATTCAGCTGGAAAGAGAGCAGAGAAGATTTACAAGTATTTTGCCAGGACTCGAGGTTGGGCAGGCTAGGACTTTATTCCTTGGAGTGCAAGAGGCTGAGGGTTAATTTTATAGAGATGTATAAAATCATGAGGGGAATAGAAGGGGCGAATGCATAGTCTTTTACCCAGAGCCGGGGAATGAAGAACCAGAGGTTAAAGGTGAGAGGAGAAAGATTTAATAGGAACTCGAGTGGCAACTTTTCACACAGCGTGGTGTGGTGGAACGAGCTGCCAGACTCTGAAAACATTAAATCCGTGATATGAGTAACGTTCTCGGTGAGCCAGAGGAGTTCCTCACAATAACTTGGCCTGAATTGTTAATAAAAATTAAGCTGCAGAGCCTGTCAATGTTTTCCTTTCATTAATGATGCTGCACTTATTTTCAGAGTAGCCTGTAATTCAATTCAAATGCAGCTTTCATTGTTACTAATTATGTCTCCAGGCAGAGCTCTGCAGTTTTGGGCAGTGAACAGCCTCGCCACTGGGAAGACTCAGAAAGGTTGTCGAGCATCATTTGCATTCCCACAATGAAAACATGTGCACTTGCTCTCATTAAAAAAAAAAGTGAAAAATGAGCACATTCTCTCATCGTTTGGGAGACAAATGTACTTTTACAAGCCCCATGCACCATTCCTCAATCAAAAATAAACCATCTGACCAATTTTTAGTTTTCTGCACATCCATTTTACATGGCAGCTGAGATGTAATTGGGGATGATGTGGATTTGCCCGCCCTTGACTGGATAGAGTGGATGTAGAGAGGATGTTTCCGCTAGTGGGAGTTTCTAGGACCAGAGGTCATAGTCTCAGAATTAAAGGACGTTCCTTTAGGAAGGAACTGAGGAAGAATTTCTTTAGTCAGAGGGTGGTGCATCTGTGGAATTCAATGCCACAGAAGGCAGTCAATTGATATTTTGATAGGCAGAGATAGATAGAGTTGTGAATAGTAAGGATGTCAGAGGCTATGGGGAGAAGGAAGGAGAATAGGGTTGAGATGGAAAGATAGATCAGCTATGATTGAATGGCGACGACAGGCCGAATGGCCTAATTCTGCTCCTAATTATGAACTTATGTGGCATTTGGCAGGATTGTGTCATAAAAGGCTAAAGTCAGGAATCCTGTAGGTACAATGTGTTGCCTTGCAGTTTATTCTGTTGAATTCAAGCCTGCCATGTCATGGATACTGGCAAAGAGTACCTTAAGTGAATGCATTTGGAGTTTTAAAAATTAGAGTTAAATAATTGACCATTGTGAGATTTCTCTTAAATGCTCCTTATTTTAGAGATGTAGGCACTATTGGTTAAACTGACACGCTGCTCATTCCTGATCATCCTTGAGAAAGTGATGCCATTCTACTCATTATTATAGTTATAGAGCACGGAAACAGGCCCTTCGGCCCACTCGTAATCTGGCCCATCTGTGCTACTCCCATTTGTCCCATTTGGCACATAACCTTCCAAACCTTTCCTCTCTGTGTACCTGTTCAAGTTTATTTTAAATATTGATAGGCTATTAATTAATTAGCCCTTTTATAATGGTATTGTCACCATGAGCAAAGAACCAATATCTCTGCAATATTTGGGTAATATTTTGAATGTCTGATGATTGCACTGTAGTCAATAGCATTTATTTGCAGGATAAGATGCAGAAGCTTTGGAGAGGGATATCATGGGGTGAAGGGCCTGTTTCTATATGTTTTATTTCCCTCTTCTCCAATCCCTTAATGTACCTTGGGAATGATTAGGCGATGACCAATGTTTGATTTGACATATTTTAAGTGCCCTTTCTCTCTGTGATTATCACTCTAAGAAATGTGATATTTAGATAATATGTTTCTCAGATGGTTTATGTATCACAACCCATTACACTGGCATCGAGCGTTTCACTATCCCACAGCATGTTCCATTACAACTGGTTCATTGAAAGCTAATGGTTTGTTGGCCTTCATAACAAGAGGATTTCAGTATAGGAGTAAAGAGGTTCTTCTTCAGTTGTATAGGGCTCCGGTGAGACCACATCTGGAATATTGTGTCCAGTTTTGGTCTCCTAATTTGAGGAAGGGCATCCTTGTGATTGAGGCAGTGCAGCATAGGTTCACGAGATTGATCCCTGGGATGGCGGTACTGTCATGAGGAAAGATTGAAACAACTAGGCTTGTATTCTCTAGAGGATGATTTAGAAGGTTGAGGGCGGATCTTATAGACACATATAACATTATAAAAGGACTGGACAAGCTAGATGCAGGAAACATTTTCCTGATGGTGGGCGAGTCTAGAACTAGGGGCCACAGTCTTAGAATAAAGGGGAAGCCTTTTAAGACTGAGGTGAGAAAAAAACGTTTTCACCCAGAGAGTTGTGAATTTGTGGAATTCCCTGCCACAGAGGGCAGTGGAGGCCAAGTCACTGGATGGATTTAAGAGAGAGTTGGATAGAGCTCTCGGTGCTAGTGGAATCAAGGGATATGGGGAGAAGGCAGGCACGGGTTATTGATAGGGGACGATCAGCCATGATCACAATGAATGGCGGTGCTGGCTCAAAGGGCCGAATGGCCTTCTCCTGCACATATGTTTCTATGTTATAGTACAGGTGTCAGGGGTTATGGGGAGAAGGCAGGAGAATGGGGTTAGGAGGGAGATATGGGTAAGCTATGATTGAATGGCGGAGTAGAATTGATGGGCTGAATGGCCTAATTCTGCTCCTATCACGTATGACCTTATGACAACTGATTTCATGGAGAACGTGGCTAGAGGCACATAGCCCCCTGCACTTTAAAGCAAACATGTCAGACTGCACGTTGCTGTGCAGGGTTCCTGCAGCAATGAAGCGGTGATCTCAATGCCACACAGCTTGTTGTGGCACAAATCCCTGACGAAATGGATGTCTCTGGGGCTGTTATTGGATGCGTTGGTGGCCACTGTTAAGCTTGTTACCATAGAGAAGTCTCCAGGCTGACAAGAGCTGTGCAGCAAACAGAGAGAAGGGGGGGGGGATTCAGCTGATTCCATTACATCCAGCAGGGGGTGATGAGAGATTCTCTTAACACCCAGGCAACCTGGCAATACATGGAATAGTTGCTGCCCATCCCCAGCAACAGCCTGCACCCCCCTGTGCCGGCCTTGGTGCGCTCGTCACACTCACTCATCGGGAGTCTGCACGGCTTGCCCATAATTAATTCAACTCAACATTTTTGTTAACAGTAAAAATATAATAAAGTAGAATTAATGGGAATACATTAACAGTCAAATCCCTATTGAAGCTAAAATAGAAATTCTCCAGTATTATGTTCAATTTAACAGAACGATGATAATTTATCAGGAAAACCTTTGAAACACGGCACGAGTCCCCGTGATGTCTATCTTCCTAGTCTTTTAGTGAGATGCATTCGCTGGTAGTTTGTGAGGTGGGAAGTTATCTTTAATGCACTCTTTACCCACTTGACCATCTGCCCATTACTATGAATCAGTGATTTGTATATTGACTAAAAGTTATGCGGTGGACATTGGGAAATGGCACACTTTCACTATAGTAAAGTCAGCATCTGTGATTCAAGATTCAAGAGAGTTTATTGTCATGTGTTCCTGATAGGACAATGAAATTCGTGCTTTGCTTCAGC
The DNA here is from genome assembly GCA_963514005.1 of Raja brachyura. The sequence goes on from OY740811.1 coordinate 12,463,214, forward strand.
ACAACAGAACATAGTAGGCATGACTACAGAACAGATCAGTGTGTCCATATACCATTATTTAAATATATACACACATGAATAAATAAACTGATAGTGTGCAAATAAACAGATAATGGGCTTAATGTTCAGAGTTTTGTCCAAGCCAAGTTTAATAGCCTGATGGCTATTGGGAAGTAGCTATTCCTGAACCTGGTCGTTGCAATCTTCAGGCTCCTGTACCTTGTACCTGAAGCTAGCGGGGAGATGAGTGTGTGGCCAGGATGGTGTGGGTCCTTGATGATACTGCCAGCCTTTGTGAGGCAGCGACTGCGATAGATCCTCTTGATGGAAGGGTGCTGAAGGGGCAGTGTTTACTACTTTTTGTAGTCTTTTCCTCACCAGGGTGCTCAAGTTGCTGAACCAAGCCACAATGCAACCAGTCAGCAAGCTCTCTACTGTGCCCCTGTCCTCCTTGACAAACCGACTCTCCGTAATCTTCTCAGGAAGTAGAGGCGCTGATGTGCTTTCTTAATAATTGCATCAGTGTTCTCGGACCAGGAAAGATCTTCAGAGATATGCACGCCCAGGAATTTGAAGCTCTTGACCCTTTCAACCATCGACCCGTTTATATAAACGGGAGTGTAGGTCCCCTTATGTACCAAACATGTAATAAGTCCTCCATTGCCAGAGTGAGGCCACATACACAAACTGGAGGAATAGCACCTCATATTCTGCTTGAGTAGCTCACAATCCAACCCAACGGTATGAACCTGTCTGTAGAAGGGTCTGAACAGAGTCGGAAGAAGGGGGTCTAACCCACGCGCCACCCATTCCTTTTCTCCAGAAATGCTGCCTGTCCCACTGAATTATTCCAACATTTTGTACACCTTGATGCGTACCATTTCTCCCACTGTCCCTCCCCCTCGCCCCTGTCCCATTCTCTTAGTCCACATCTCCCTTGACCTTGGGTGCTCTCTGTGTGGAGTTTGTATGTTCTCCCTGTGACCTCGTGGGTTTACTGCAGGTGCTCGTTTCCTCCCACATCCCGAGGACGTGCGCGTTTGTAGGTAAATTGCCCCCGGTGTGTAGGGAGTGGATTAGAAAGTGGGATAAAATAGAGCCAGTGTGAACGGGTGATCAATGGTCAGCATGGACTCAGTGGGTTGAAGGGCCTGTTTCTATGTTGCATCGTCAAACCAAACAAAATGAATGAAAACAGCTGACATTGGTGGCAGAAGATGTTATGCGGAGGAAATCCAGTGTTTGATATCTTGGGCCTGTGATGTTTAACCTTTCATAACCAATACACATCCTCCTTGGCAGTAGACAAGGCTCCAGCTGCGGCAAATTTTCTCCTCAATCCTTATTGACTTCCCTTTTCCAGGACTGCCTCAATGCTGTGAGCTATTGTCAGCTTTTCCAGGTAAACTCTTGCTTTCATCCAGGTTGAGGTAAATAATGTGAAATGTTTAATAAGCATACCGTTCAACTGCAAAGGGTGCAAAACAGAGTTACGAGGATGTTACTGGGTTTTAGTTTAGAGATACAGTTCAGAAACAGGCCCTTCGGCCCACCGAGTCCGTAAAGACCAGCGATCCCTGTGCATTAACACTATCCTACACATGCTAGGGACAATTTATACCTTTACCAAGCCAATTTACCTACAAACCTGTATGTCTTTGGAGTGTGGGAAGAAAACCTATGTGTTTACGGGGAGAACGTACAAACTTTGTATAGCCAGCACCTGTTGGTCTGCGGTGCTGCAGGGTTTGAATTGTGAGAGGATGGATAGGTTGCATCTTTTTTCCCTGAAGCATAGGTAGCTAAAAAGTGACTCTAGAGGTTTATTAAAATCATGAAGGGCATAGCTAAGGTGAATAGTTAGTCTTTTCCCCAGAGTAGGGAAGCCGAAAACCTGAGCGCATGGGTTTAAGCTGAAGGGTAAAGATTTAAAAGGGACCTGAAAGACTGCTTTTTCAAGCGGAGGGTGGTGCATATATGCCACCAGAGGAAGTGACAGAGGTGGGTACAATTATGTCATTTAAAAGACACTTGGAATGGTACATAGGACAGGTTTGGAGAGCATTGGGTCGGGTGCAGGCAAGTGGGACTAGCAGAGAATAGTTGGGATGAAGGGCCTGTTTCCATGCTGTATAATTCTATGACACGGTGATTGCAAATGCACAGAATCAAGTGGTTCCATGCAAAGTTATTGATACAGTGTAAGAACGTAAGAAGCAGGAGTAGGACATATCATAATCATAATTATACGTTATTTGCCAAGTATGTTTTGCAACATAGAAGGGATTTGGTTTGCCATACAGTCGTATTAATAAAAAGCAACAGACCACACAAAATACATTTTAACGTGAACATCCACCACAGTGACTCCTCCACATTCCTCACTGTGATGGAAGGCGAAAAAAATGCTGCCTCTAGCCTGCTTCACCATTTAATGACTGATCTGTCCTCAGCTTCCACTTCACTTCCCTGTCTGATCTCAATAACCTTTGACATCAATATCTACCCTGTTAATTAATCTTAAATCTTCCATGACAGTGATCTTTCATTTATTCTAAACACCTAACAATGTAAATCTAGCCTGCCCAGCTGTTTCTCATATGATCACCTTCTTCCCAAGAATGAAGCTGACAAATTCTGAATGGCGCCCCACTCAGGTAAATTTCATCTTAAATAAGGGTAAAAAAAAACCCTGCATTGTACTCTAACAACTGTGTAACCACCACAATACTTTCTTCATTCAGTTATCTGTCCCCCTTGCCTCGCTATTTAGTTGCTATACATGCACATTATTGTTCTGCGTTTCAATTATAAGGGCAGACGGGTATTTCGATTAGAAACAGCATTCTCTAGCCTCCTTTTAAACTTTTTCCCCATTCTCCCAACCTAAGTGGATGACCTAATTCGCCCTATATTATACTCCATCAGACAAATTTCTACACATGCATATCCCATAGGACACTCCTTGTGTCCAGGTCATAATATGCTTTCCAATCCATTTTCGTATTGTCAGTAAATCTGGCTTTGGTGCAGTCAGTCTTTTTCATCTAATGGAGATTGTAAAGAGTTGAGGCCTCAGCACGGATCCATGTGGCATGCCACTAGTTGTAGCTTTCTAACCTGAAAACAACCCATTTATCCCAACTTTCCTATTTTCAGTTTTTTAGCCAATTTTCGTTCAAAACTAATGCATCACCCATAGCTTCATGAGCTCTTTTTCCTTAACATTTTATGTGATGCCATTTTGAATTCCCTTTGAAAACCCAAATGCTTCACATGTACAGATTTCTGCGAGTTACACCCTAGAAGTGTGAAAATTAATTTGTCTAACGCGATTTCTTTTTTATATTAAAAAAAAAGCTATAAAGAGCTGAAATAACTCAGCGGGTCAGACAGCATCTCTGTAGATGATGCTGACAGGCAGATGATGGACGAAGTCCAGAGATGAAAATTAAAAGGCAGGAGACAAAAAGGTTGGTGTTGCGAACTGTTAAACTAGCAGAAGGAATGTAGGTGGAATGGGCAAGGAAAGTAGGAAATAGGTACGTCCGGGAGGCGCCGGGGGGGGGGGGGGGGGGGGGGGGGGGTGTTTTGTAGTTAGCTGAAATTTGAGAATTCATTGTTGATACTATGGGGTTGCAAGCTACCCGATTGGAATACGAGGTATTGATCCACAGTGTATCCTAACTCTGGCAATGGAGGAGGCCCAGGTTAGTATGGGGAAGGGAAGTTAAAATGGTTAGCAACAGGGAAATCCAGCAGCCCTTGGCGGACTGAGCGCAAATGTTTGGCTAAATGGTCACCGAGTGTACGCTATTTCCTGCTGATGTACAGAAGACCACGTCGAGAACACTGAATGCAGTAGATCACCTCCCCCTCCCCTTCCAACAATATTTCATCCTCTTGCTTCACAATTCGCAACTCATCAAACTTTTTCTCTCACATCTTCTGTCTTTTCATCTCTGGGCTTTAAACATCTGCCTCTCAACCCCCCCCCCCCCCCCCCCCCCCTCACCTGTATCAACCTATTACCTGCCAGCGCTGCCCTTGCTCTCCACCCCTCCCTTCATCCACCACAATCAGTCTGAAGAGGAGTCCCAATCCCGAACGTCACTTATCCACGTTCTCCAGAGATGCTGCTTGACCCGCTGAGTTACTTTAGCACTTTGTCTTTTATGTGAAGAGAAAAGACAAAGCTTGGTTTCATTTGCTTCTTAAATACTATCCTGGTGCCAAGAGAAATTCTTAAGATAATTTCCACATTTTACCAATATTACATTTAACATTAATTTTAACTAGACTGAATACAATATTTTTTTTTTCTCACAGCTCCAGCAATCCAGATTTAATCCTGAACTCCAGTGTGATCTGTATGGAGCTTGCACATTCTCTGTATGACTGACTGGGTTTCCCTTGGGTACTGGTCTCCTCCAACATCTCAAAGACGTGGGTTGGTTGGTCAGAGTGAAATGGGATGAGTATAGAGTTAGTCAAAATGGAGATAGGCACAACATGCTGGAGTAACTCCGCGGGACAGGCAGTATCTCTGGAGAGAAGGAATGGGTGACATTTCAGGTCGAGACCCTTCAGATATCACATCCTACTTATCCTGCACACCAATCTAAATGGTGGCTTCCTGGTCCACAAGGATTGGATGGGTCGAAGGGCCTGTTTCTGTGCTTTATGGCCCTCTGGCACTACGTCCATTTAATTGAGGGGACCTTTGAGAGCCTAGGCCTGCCGTATGACTGACGTTTCTTATGCATATTAGATAAATGACACAACATGGCTTGTTTTGTGAAGTGGCATCTGACTAAATGGCCATTTACTGGCTCCTACACCAAGGTTAGACCCTTGGTGGCTGGACTAATCTTCCTCATCCCTCCGTTTATTTTTCTCATGCAGCAAACTGAGTGTTCCCATCTGAGCCCAAACCAAAGAAGAAAGATAAGTCCTTGCAGACAGTTTTACATGGACCAGGACATTTATTTTCTGTTCCTTTAAGAATATTCAAAATATTTTTAATGATTTTGAATGATTTAAAACATTAACTTTTAAATATGTCTGTATGTTTTTTTTTCCTTTTATGCAATAGTAACAAATAAAATATTGTTGTCCGAGCCAGGTGTCCTGGCCAAAGCTTCACTGTTACACTTTTGTTTTTGAGATAATGTTCAAAGATACCTTCCAGGGTTTGATTAGGACCCTGGGCACTTCAATTGCCCATTCGGAGCCTTCAGAATTTTCCACTGCTGGCTCGGAAGGATGCACTGTTTTTGGAGGATTTGATTCTTTAAGTCGTTCTTGAAGATAGGAATCCTCCATAAGGAATACATTTTTTAATATTACAACTTTTCTGAGCATTACTCCATCAGTTTTCAAAGCTAAGGGAAAAGCACTAAACAACTTGATCGGTTAATCATGCAGGCCATGTAGACTTTAGATGGATTGGTGGTAGCTAGTTCTTGGCTTGACTTTATGGGGCAGGATTTGTATTCTCTGGAGACTGCCGATTTGGCATATGGACTTGATAGCCATGTTGGAGAGCAACACTTCACATGGAGCTGACTAAGATGAATGGTACCATGTGGAGGGTTGATGATGATGATGATACTTTTATTTGCCTGTGAATCCATTTAAATTGCTGCTTCAAACTGACCCTGCTCTTGACATTTGCCTGGTGCTTCGGTTGTCTATCTAACAGGTTGGATCTGAGATTGTTCCTTGGATGGCATGGGTATTTCGTCCACCCCAAAAGCAAACTTTTGGATGGCTTCATGGGTTTCTCAGGTGATAATCTAATGTGGACCGTGTTGTACCACTGATGCAAGGGATTCCATTCAATGTAATTCACTGGTTTGAGTCGGCTTTGAGGTGGGCAGGTTGTTATTTTCAGACCATGGGTTTTCTCATTAGTAAATGCAAACTTGTGATTTTGACATTATGGAGCGACTGCAAAACTTTCTCAAAGGGGATGGCGAGCAGACAGTAGTCATTGTCTATGCGCAAATGACACAGGTTTAAAAAAAAAGGGATGAAGTCTACAGAATGATTACAGTGAGTGAGGCAAATGATTAAAAAGCAGGACCTCGCGGACAGTAATCTCCCAATGTCATGGTGTAGGAATGGGAGGATGGACCAATTAATGCGTGACTGAGGAGTTGGTACAAGGGACAGAGATTCAGATTTCTGAACCATTGTGTTCTCTTCTGGGGCAGAACTGACCTGTGCAAGAGGGATGTTTGAAGGGGCCTGAACTGGAAGGGGGCAATATACTTGCTGGGAGGTTTGCTAGTCCTGCACGGGAGGATTTAGATCGAGTGGCAGTGCGATGGGAACCAGAGTCCCATATGCCCGTGTTTGGCCCATATCAATCTAAACTTTTCCTATCCATGTACCTGTTCAAATGTATTTTAAATGTTGTTATAGTACCTGCCTCAACTGCCTCTCTCTCTACCCCCTCCCACCATCGCAGCTTGTTCCATATCCCCCCCTCCATCTGTGGATAAAGTTACACCCCAGGATCCTATTTAAATCTTTCTTCTGGATCTTGATTCCCCTGTGCTGCGTGAAAGACTCTGTGCATCTACCCTATCTATTTCCCCTCTTGATCTTATACATCTCTACAAGATTATCCCTCAACCTCTTGCGCTCCAAGGAATATAGTCCTAGTCTGCCCAACCTCTCCTTAAACTCAGGCCCTTGAGACCTGGCAACATCCTCATAAATCTTCTCTGCACTTTTTCCATCTTAATAACATCACTCATATAATAGGGTGACCAAAACCAAACATAATACTCAAAATGTGGCCTCACCAACGTTTTGTACAACTGTACCATAATATCCCAGCTTCTTTACTCAATACCCGAACTGATGAAGGCCCTTGTGCTGAAAGCCTTTTAATCACCTTATCTACCAGAGATGCCACTTTCAAAGAACTATGTACCTGCACTCCATGATCCCTCTGCAGCCTCCCCAGAGCCCAGCCATTCACTGTGAAGGGTCTGCCCTGGTTTGACTGATATAAAGGCAGCAGGAAAGAACCTAACTGGGCGATTAGAAGGGCCAAAAGGGGCCGTGAGATGTCACTGCCTATTTGGATTCAAGAAAATCCCAAGACTTTTGATACATTCAAGAAAATCCCAAGACTTTAGATACATTCATTGGAAACAAGAGGCTACACTTTAAGTCAGAGGATGTAAGGGAGGCACTAAAGTACATTGCATCTGTATTGAAAATCAGAGATCTGTGCTAGGATCTCTGTTGTTTATGATCTATATACACGACTTGGACGTAAATGAGGGAAGGGTGGTGAGGTCAAGGAATGGTAGGGAAATGTCGGAAATGGTCCAAGTGTATTTGAGTGCCGGATGGAAGTTGGTGGTGAAATGGATGAAGTCAGTCAGTTGTGTGTGGGTGCAGGAGTGACACCCAAAGCAGTCGTCGATGTAACGAAGGTAGAGGTTGGGATGGTGCCCTGGTACGCTGAGAACAAAGATTGTTCGACATCACCGTCTATATCTCTCGTTTCCCTGATCCCTAACCAGTCTGAAGAAGGGTCTCGACCCGAAATGTCGCCTATCTCCTTCGCTCCTTAGATGCTGCTGCACCCGCTTAGTTTCTCCAGCCTTTTGTGTACATTGGACGTAATGAGAGAGGTTGGTTAGTAAGTTTGCAAATGGAATCCAAATAGGTAAAGTAGTAGGTCTATCAGATTAGGGGCTTTTACCTACAATGAGAGGTTGAACCAACTTGGATTGCTTTATCTGGAGGCTGAGAGGAGATCTGATAGAAGCATATAACATTATGAGAGGCATGGATAGGATAGACGGTCAGAATCCTTTTCCCATGGTTGAATTCCCAAAGACTCGAGGACATAGTTTTATGGTGTGAGGATTACATTTAAAGATGTGTGGGGGCAAGTTTATTACAGAGGGTAGCATGGAACACACTGCCAGGAGTGGTGGAGGAGGCAAATACACAAGTGGCATTTAAGAGCTTTTAGATAGGCACATGGATGTGCAGAGAATAGAACATGCAAATAGAGGAGATTAGGTTAACTTGACCATGTTCGGCAAGGGAATCTTGAGCTGGGTCCTGTCCAGAAACCTGGTTCGATCCTGACCTCGGGTGCTGTCTGTGCGGAGCTTGCCCATGCTCTCTGTGACCATGTAAGCTTCCCCCAGGTGCTCAGTCTCCTCCCACATCTTAAAGGGTTTGTGGGTTAATTGGCCTCTGTAAAATTGCCCCTAGTGTGCAGGGAGTGGATGAGAAAGTGGGGCAACATAGAACTAGTGTGAAGAAGGGTCTCGACCCGAAACGTCGCCTATCTCCTTCGCCCCTTAGATGCTGCTGCACCCGCTGAGTTTCTCCAGCTTTTTGTGTAACGATAGAACTAGTGTGAGCAGGTAAATGATGGTCTGTGTGGACTTGGTGGGCTGAAGGGCCGGGTTCAGGCTGCAACTTTCAAATCAATTAAATTCAATTCAATAATTATGTAAGAGAAATAAAACCCATCATTCACCTTTTTTTTTGCAGTATTTAATTTTCTCCATCCCTACCCGAATGTGGTGATTCACTTTAACATACAATTAAGTGGATAAGAAAGTATCGGCATCACAATTGCCTCTTATCTGCCAGGCTTATTTGAAGTGTAAAATAGGTATGTTTTTCTTCTATATTAGGATCTGTTTGTTTGCATTGCTTAGTAAATGTAACAGAAGAAACATTGCTCCGTTGCATATGTTGGTGCTACATTATATGATCGCATTTTGATAATCTGAAGGCATAGTGAAAAGTGATAAAGTGATAAAGATTATATATAATGTCTTGAAAGAAAAGTAGGAAAATGCTTATCCAGGTTCAGCTTTGTGCCACGGGTGGTGAACGTCGTAACTACAGAATAATCTATGAAGCTAAAAGTATAATGGCTGTAATCACAGATGATGCATTGGTGGTTTTGTTATTACTGTAACATGTAGCGTCACTTATGGAAGGTCACAGTGGAAAAAGGGGGCATGCAAATGAAGTTATAAATTACAGTTGAAGAACAATATTTTGATGTGTTGGATGGGGACTGTCAGAGCAGTGAGATGTAATTCATGAGTTCATTATAGCGCGAAGGTGCTTGACAGCTGAGCCATGCCGAGAGGAAAATTTATTCTTTAGTTTGTGCTGACAGAAAATGGCAGATCATATGAGCAGTTTGTGCAGATGCAATGAGACCTTGCAGTGCAATTGTGTCACTCTGACAGCTCAGCCAACCCTTGTTATTTATGCTTTCAACCAAAGATTTTTTATTTAATGACAAAAGGAGCAATTTGTACTTCGTGTGTGGGTCTGTGTGTGTCCCGCAATGTTGCCCAGTATAAATCTCTTCAATTAGGCTTATAAGCAGTTCTAATTTTTGAATATGCGTAAGGTCACACGACAGATTCTGCTGTCTACGTTTTGATATATTTCTAAGGAAAGGGTTGAAAATTTGCTGAAGGGAACAGCTGTTCAGTGCCTGCTGGCGATCACCAATTCAAACCAAGCATAGAGTCTTACAGCACGGAAACAGGCCCTTCAGCCAACTCATCCATGCCGACCAAGATGCCCATATATACTGGGCCCGTTTGCCCACATTTGGCCTATATCCCTCTAATCCTTTCCCTATCCATGTATCCCAGAAGAAAGAGCCTGTCCCAAAACGTCACCTATCCACGTCCTCCAGAGATACTACATGAGCCGCGGAGTTACTCCAGCACTTTGTGTTCAGCGCAAGATACCAGCATCTGCGGTTCCTTGTGTCCCCCTCCACACCTTTTCTAACCAAATATCCTTTAAATATTGTTATTGCACCTCCATCAACCACTTTCTGTGGCAGCTCGTTCCAAACATGTATGTCCTTCTGTGTTTGAAAAGCTGCCCCTCAAGTTGCTATTAAATGTTATACAGCTGATTAAGTGTTGTCAGGCACTGCAGTACAAGTTATTGTGAAGCAGATTAAATGTCCTGTACTAAATGAGTGTTCACATTGCTTTCATGGTTAAAATTCATTAAGAGACGTCAATTTGAAGTGGAATTTGAAAAGTCAATTTTGATTGTCATTCACTGTCGCATGCAGTATGTGGGGAAACTACAGTTCACTGCCTTGGTGTCATACTCAGTCCTGAGATGAGGTTTGGATGATATAGCAACACCATTCCTACAGCTAACTAATTACATCCCCTTAACATTGCTCGGGTTCATTCCTGCAGCAAATAGACTATTCCAAAAATCATCCAGTCTTGATTATTCCAGTTCACTCCTGGTTAACTTTTAATCTTATTTCCATTGATGAAATTGTCCAAATCTCTTCCTCTTTCAGTCTAGCAACATATCCAGTACAACTTGGCAGGTGCCACAGTAGCACCATCTTCCTGTCACCGGTTGCGTTTTCGCCGGTTTCCGTTTAACAGAGTTTGTAGGTCAATTGGCTTCTGTAAAATTGCTCCTATTGTGGAGGTAGTGGATGCGAAAGTAAGATTACATAAAACTGGCGTGCACGTGTAATCGATGGTCGGCATTAACTCAGTGGCCGATGGGCCTGTTTCCACGCTGTATCTTTCAAACAATCAAATGTCATCCAACCTACAGTAACAATGTCTTGATTTAAAAATTATTATACCTTTTTTTGCGCTCATAATATTGTCCCTTACTATCTCCGAAAACTGCATCCTCCACATTATCAACATTGTTCTAATTCTGCCTTTGATCTCAATTATTCCACCATTGGTGCTGGGGTCTGTAATTGACCCTTGACCCTGAGCTCTGGACTTGTCTCTCTCAGCCTCTCATGCCTCTTTCTTTAAAACATACCCCTGATACCATCTACTGACCTTTTCCCTTAACATCTAGCCCATTTTTTGTTTGATACGGCTCCTGTGTTCTGGGGATATTCTGCTACGTTAAGGATGCTGTGCGAATACACAATAAGTGCAGTAAATGTTCACCGTTGAACTTTGTTCTTTCTGTTGAACGTACTGATCCTTGCGCAAGGTCTCATAGGATTTCCGGCTTGCCAGTTGCAGGTCTGAGTTGTACCAACAAGTTATTTGATGAGACCCAAGCCCAAACATGCAACCATAATGCTGATTTATTTATTTTTCTCTTAATTTTGTAAAACTGAGCTCAAATTCCAGCAGCTGCCATTGTGTAGCCTGGTGAAAGGGAAATAGCACAGACAAAAAAAAAATCAAACTTGAATTAAATTTGGTCTGCGCTACATTGTGTAAAAGCACAAGCTAAAAATTGGGGCTCTATTTGTTTGGGGTAACACCTGCACATTTTATTTGGGGCTTCTAGGGAATAAAGAACAAGGCCTCGTTCACACAAATAGCGTGACCTGTGGACCATCTGAGTGGCTGTGCATAACTTCAGGGATCACTCACAAACTAAACCCCTGCAATGTTAGCTTTAAGTTGAGAGGGACAAAGTTTAATAGAGATGTGTAGAGCACATTTTTTATACAGAGGGTGGTTAATGCCTGTAATATTCTGGTGTTTCAACAGGGGTGGTGGTTGAAGCAGATACGATAGTGGCATTTAAATGTTTTTGTGTAGGCATGTGGATATGCAGGGTTAGGGGTTCCATGTTCAGCACAGACATTGTGGGGCGAGGGCCTGTTCTCTACTGTTCTATGTTCTGACTTGGCTGGAGCTCCAAGCATGGCATTTCTCATTTGAGACTGCTGTTGGAAATTGTGGGATGTCTTGGGTGTAACCTGGTGTGATGAGTACAGGGGCGGACATGGTAGAAAGCACCTTGCTGCTTCACTGCTGGACCGGACGTCAGAGTGGTGGAGATGAGGCGAGATGGCTCGGGGCAGATCTACCACTCACAAATGAGTAGAAGGTCCCACCTCCAAAATGCTTAGAAATCTCATCCATCAAAGCTGAATTTGTGGTTAGCTTATGAGTTCCCCAGCCGCAATGCAGTCACGCTCCATTTTAATAGCACTAAAGTGAGGTTGCTTCCTTCAGGCCTGCTTTCTTGTTCAATCAGCATGCTGTTTCCTGGTCACACATCCGAGGTGCAGTGTCAAACCTGCATTACACAGCAATCGCTGTCACTGCTGCACATCAGGCATCAACAACAAGTAGGGTGTCATGGGCTCAGAAGAGAGTAATTTCATTGTATGCTTGCACGTCTTAATCACAATTTTATACACCAATTCAATCACATAGCAATATAAAAGAAGTACCGTGCAATTGAATTCCCCGAGACCGGAGGCTTTTTAATACAGAATATTTGTTCAAACAAGAATACTCTTCCAGTTGCAATCTCCTTGCTAGCTCTTGTAGGTGAGTTCAATTAATATTTGTAAAAGAAAATAAATGAGAAGGATTTCCGGAATGGAATCAAATGCCTAGATCTTTCAAGAGATGCACTGTAGAAACAGTGGGATGAATGACATCCTGTAACGTAAAATCCTGCAAACCCAGCTTTAGGTCTGGTTGGAATAAAGAAATGTCTGCTTCCTTGGGGCATGGTTTTCTGTGAATGGATGGAATAAATATTGATGTTGCAAAAGGAGAGAAAATAAACATGAGCCCTGCTAATGAAGCAAATGTCTGATCAAACATTCCATCATTATGGATTTGCAAGTGTATTTGCACGAACAAAATCGAATCTTGGTTGTATTGTGAATTATTCCAACTTCTGTGATGACTAAATGGAACCTGTTTGCGTATAAGGTAGATATGGTAACCATTTATCTTGTTCCAGTTACTGTTTGGCATTTATTTTGCTCTGATAACGTTCTTCTTTCTGCTTCTCCTCCCTTCCCCCGAACCTTTTTTAGTTACACGAGAGCAGTTACGACGCAGGGAAGGCCTTGCAGCGACTGGTTAAGAAGCCCGTGCCCAAACTGATTGAAAAATGCTGGTCTGAGGATGAAATGGTAAGGAACTCAACTTTCATTTGTGAAGCAAGCTAAGAAAGCGTCAGTGATCTCTTTTGTGTTGTTTTAAAACTATGAGCAAAAGAATCCTTTCCCAGGAGCTGCAGAGATGAAAAAGAGAGAGTGGAAATACGTTCTTGAGTTCTTCTTGCTCCTTTTTAGTTTTTTTAGTTTAGTTTAGCGATACAGCTTGGAAACAGGCCCTTCGGCCCACCGGGTCCGCGCCAACCAGCGATCCCCGCACATTAACACTATCCCACACCCAATCGGGACAATTTTTCACATTTACCAAGTCAATTAACTTAAAAACCTGTACGTCTTTGGAGTGTGAGAGGAAACCGAAGATCTCGGAGCAAACCCACGCAGGTCATGGGGAGAATAAACAGCTCCCGTAGTCGGCATCAAACCCTGGTCTCCGTCGCTGCATTCGCTGTAAGGCAGCATCTCAACTGCTACGCCACCCTTGCCTCCTGTTGACTTTTGGATAAACTGAAGTTTCAGTCTAGAATGTGATTTCCTAAGGGGGTTTATAACTTTGTATGCTGGCGTGGGACTCTTCATTGCTTCATCATTTAAATGTAAAGATGGATGCTTCCTATTGCTCTGTTCACAATGACATGGACCATCTGACCAAGCATTGATCTGTCATTCACCCCGAAGCAGCAGGTTGTTGGGAAATGTCGGTGTTGCTGATCAACTCCTGACTGAATTTGATCATCGTTGGCATGTTTGGCTAGATTTTGAGAGAGGGGAGGGGAGGGAGGGAGGAGGATGGGTTGAGGTGAACGGCCCTCGGGTGCACCGATTTAATTCATTCCATAAGTGATTGCCACGGGCACGTCTGTGATGCTTTTCAACTGCCGCCTTTCTTGGGGTGAGGAATGGCCTTCCATTTACCCGCACCCAAATAATGGACTTAGCTGTGAATCAATGCTCAAGGACTCCCTGTCACTCACCTGGGAAGAAGCAGGGACTGGAATAGTTTTAAAACTGTTGAAAATAAAACACGGGCAGCTGTTCTTGCGCACCATAATCCGCCTGGGCAGTCTGAAACTCAATGATGTGACGATTGAATTCTCCAATTTCAGGTAACCTGTTCCCTCTCTGTCTCTTTCTCTCTCCTTCATTTCTACCCAGGTTCTCTCACACACCCACTTCTTTCCAAACATCTGACCCCACCCCCCGCCCCCTTCCTTATCACCCAGTATTTCCCCTTCTCCACCCGCTCTGCCCATCACGCACATACTCCCCCCGCTGCGGCCCCTAGCCCCTCCCCCCCACTTCCCCTCTGCCCACCACTCCTTCTTTATTTGGTTCCACTCTCTTTCCTTTCTTAGCAGATTCCATAGTCTACAAGCCTTTTGTTGTCCCCTCCCAACCTCTATTGCTATCTCCACCTTCCCTTCCCCCACATGACTCCACCTAGATCCACCCATCGCTTGCCAGCTCCTGCCCCGATTCCTCCCCCTCACCTCTGTATAACATCCATCTCCTCTCCACTCTTTCTGTCCAGATGAATGGTCTCAACCCGAAACATCAGTGGTCCATTTCCAACCACCAATACTGCCTCAAGGGCCTGTCCCACTGGGCTGTCATTTACGCGACAGGCCGGTAGTGACTGACACGCGACGGTCGCTCGCGTCCGCACAGCCATCTGGAATGCGTGACGTCATTTGAATACTCAGTTTATGATATTTACCCAGTTTATGATATTTATGGTGATTTTTTTAAATGCTCCAGTTTCATGAGTGGTGCTAGCAATTGGAAAAACTGCAGATGTAATGTGCCTATTCAAAAAAAGAGTTGAATGAAAAGTAGCAGCTGCAGACCAAATTAATCTGTGGGAAGGAACTGCAGATGCTGGTTTAAATTGAAGATAGACACAAAATGCAGGAGTAACTCAGTGCGACCGGCAGCATCTTTGGAGAGAAGAAATGGATGACGTTTCAGTCTGAAGAAGGGTCTCGACCCAAAACGTCACCCATTCGACCAGAAACGTCACCCTGTCCCACTTGGCCGTCATTTATGTGACAGGCCGGTGGCGCGCGAAGATTTCGTGCAGCACGAAATCCTGGCTTGCTGCACGATACCGTGCGCAACTCCACACTCCTCCACTCCATGCATCTGTCCCACGCTACCAGGTCGCGTAAATGGCATGCAAATGACGGCCAAGTGGGACACGCCCTTAACCCACCAAACTCCTCCAACAGCTTGTTTTTGCACTTATCTTCATACAATTGTTTAGCCAAAATACCGTAAACTAAATTAAATTAAACTAAATGTTGGCTGATATTTTGGACAAACGATCATTTGGTCGTAAAATGGTTTAAAAAAAAAAAAAATGTTTCCTTTCCTGCCCCAGTTCATTCTTCCCTTTCCGTCCCCCAACCTGAGGCCCAGACTGAGCCGCTGTGTCCACTCACCACTAAGTGCCAACATATCTTGGTGGAGCTGGTTCACTGAATGGTGGCAAATGTAAAGACCAGGAGACTCAGCACTGGGGAGAATGGACCTAGCCAGCGAGGGGCTGGTGATCGGGCGGTCAAAGAGGTTCAGCTCAATGATCTTTGCTGATCACTCATCTTAATGGCTGCAAATGTAGGTAAGTCCTGCTAGTTGCCGCCGTAATTGCTGGCGTCCAGGTTGGATGAATCAGTCAAATATGGGGATAATTATCTGTACAGTTTTAAGTTGATGATAGAGTAGAGATCCTGTTTTCTTAAAAAGCATTGAATTAATTAGCATGTCTAGTTCCCTTGACAGCGAGTTTACCCAGGAAAGTCCAGTTCTAATCTCCAATCATAAATTTCCTTTTGTTAGTTTCAATCTGTGCCCTCCTTTGTTCGACTGTCATGGCTCAGATTTAAAAACTATCTGGCAGATTCAGCTTTCCCGAGTGTTGTGATTTCATTAATTTATTTCTGTTTATTCTCAACCTTGCCTATGAGTAATTGTGACAATCAAAGCACAGTTTCAGCGCACTAAAGAATTTGATGGTTCTATCCACCGAATGTCAATGCCAGCAATGTTTTGTACATGCTAGTGTGTCTGGTCTTATTATATTGCAGCTACTTGAAATGTTCTGGACAGCTGCATCCTGTTTACAAGGCTGATCTGCACCTGGTGGTCCAAGTCTTGCCAGAGATGGTACAAAATCTGCTTTTCTTAGCTCAAAGGAGGACTTAATGTAACGTACAATGTCAGCGTTGAATATTGTTCAGAACTATTCCACATTTAGCTCTTGAATTTATTTTGACAGGATTGCAAATTTCTGTAGCAACACATTTAAAATTTTCATATGGAATTACCAGAGGTCAAAATCTTTCACAGCTGATAGCTATTTTAATAAATAAACACCGTTCGTGCAATTTTCATGAGTGGCCGCAGGACAAATTGCCCTGAATGATGATCTTGCTCAGCTCTGAATAGACGATTCACATTTCCAGTCGGCCTGACCAACACAAATCATTTTGGTGCATGCTCAAATCTTAATCATGTTTCACAAACACACATGCACATTTTGCTGGATTTGTAATGAACAACCTTTTATATTTAAATTAAAAACTCTTCCACCAGCGCAGGCACACGCACATGCAGCTCTCCCCCGCCACCTTCGGCCCTCTCATCCTCCCTCCATGTCCTCTCTCTGCCTCTCTCCCCCACCGCTTCCCTCCCCACCGCTTCCCTCCCCACCGCTTCCCTCCCCACCGCTTCCCTCCCCACCGCTTCCCTCCCCACCGCTTCCCTCCCCACCGCTTCCCCCCCCTCTGCCTCTCCCCCCTCTGCCTCTCCCCCCTCTGCCTCTCCCCCCTCTGCCTCTCCCCCCTCTGCCTCTCCCCCTCTGCCTCTCCCCCTCTGCCTCTCCCCCTCTGCCTCTCCCCCTCTGCCTCTCCCCCTCTGCCTCTCCCCCTCTGCCTCTCCCCCTCTGCCTCTCCCCCTCTGCCTCTCCCCCTCGGCCTCTCCCCCCTCCGCCTCTCCCCCCTCCGCCTCTCCCCCCTCCGCCTCTCCCCCCTCCGCCTCTCCCCCCTCCGCCTCTCCCCCCTCCGCCTCTCCCCCCTCCGCCTCTCCCCCCTCCGCCTCTCCCCCCTCCGCCTCTCCCCCCTCCGCCTCTCCCCCCTCCGCCTCTCCCCCCTCCGCCTCTCCCCCCTCCGCCTCTCCCCCCCTCCGCCTCTCCCCCCTCCGCCTCTCCCCCCTCCGCCTCCCCCCCCTCCGCCTCTCCCCCCTCCGCCTCTCCCCCCTCCGCCTCTCCCCCCTCCGCCTCTCCCCCCTCCGCCTCTCCCCCCTCCGCCTCTCCCCCCTCCGCCTCTCCCCCCTCCGCCTCTCCCCCCTCCGCCTCTCCCCCCTCCGCCTCTCCCCCCTCCGCCTCTCCCCCCTCCGCCTCTCCCCCCTCCGCCTCTCCCCCCTCCGCCTCTCCCCCCTCCGCCTCTCCCCCCTCCGCCTCTCCCCCCTCCGCCTCTCCCCCCTCCGCCTCTCCCGACCTCCGCCTCTCCCGACCTCCGCCTCTCCCGACCTCCGCCTCTCCCGACCTCCGCCTCTCCCGACCTCCGCCTCTCCCGACCTCCGCCTCTCCCCCCCTCCGCCTCTCCCCCCCTCCGCCTCTCCCCCCCTCCGCCTCTCCCCCCCTCCGCCTCTCCCCCCCTCCGCCTCTCCCCCCCTCCGCCTCTTCCCCCCTCCGCCTCTCCCCCCCTCCGCCTCTCCCCCCCTCCGCCTCTCCCCCCCTCCGCCTCTCCCCCCCCTCCGCCTCTCCCCCCTCCGCCTCTCCCCCCTCCGCCTCTCCCCCCCCTCCGCCTCTCCCCCCCCTCCGCCTCTCCCCCCTCCGCCTCTCCCCCCCTCCGCCTCTCCCCCCCTCCGCCTCTCCCCCCCTCCGCCTCTCCCCCCCTCCGCCTCTCCCCCCCTCCGCCTCTCCCCCCCTCCGCCTCTCCCCCCCTCCGCCTCTCCCGCCCTCCGCCTCTCCCCCCCTCCGCCTCTCTCCCCCCCTCCCCCCCTCCCCCTCTCTCCCCCCTCCCCCTCTCTCCCCCCTCCGCCTCTCTCCCCCCCTCCGCCTCTCTCCCCCCCTCCGCCTCTCCCCCCCTCCGCCTCTCCCCCCCTCCGCCTCTCCCCCCCTCCGCCCTCTCCCCCCCTCCGCCTCTCCCCCCCTCCGCCTCTCCCCCCCTCCGCCTCTCCCCCCCTCCGCCTCTCCCCCTCCCCCCTCCGCCTCTCCCCCCCTCCGCCTCTCCCCCCCTCCGCCTCTCTCCCCCCCTCCCCCCCTCCCCCTCTCTCCCCCCTCCCCCTCTCTCCCCCCCTCCGCCTCTCTCCCCCCCTCCGCCTCTCCCCCCCTCCGCCTCTCCCCCCCTCCGCCTCTCCCCCCCTCCGCCTCTCCCCCCCTCCGCCTCTCCCCCCCTCCGCCTCTCCCCCCCTCCGCCTCTCCCCCCCTCCGCCTCTCCCCCCCTCCGCCTCTCCCCCCCTCCGCCCTCTCCCCCCCTCCCCCTCTCCTCCCCCCCTCCCCCCCTCCCCCCCTCCCCCTCTCTCCCCCCCTCTCTCCCCCCCTCTCTCCCCCCCACTCTCCCCCCCACTCTCCCCCCCACTCTCCCCCCCACTCTCCCCCCCTCTCTCCCCCCCTCTCTCCCCCCCTCTCTCCCCCCTCTCTCCCCCCCTCTCTCCCCCCCTCTCTCCCCCCCTCTCCCCCCCCCCTCTCCCCCCGCCTCTCCCCCCCTCCGCCTCTCCCCCCCTCCGCCTCTCCCCCCCTGCCCCTCTCCCCCCCTGCCCCTCTCCCTCTCCCCCCCTCCGCCTCTCCCCCCCTCCGCCTCTCCCCCCCTCCGCCTCTCCCCCCCTCCGCCTCTCCCCCCCTCCCTCTCTCCCCCCCTCTCTCCCCCCCTCTCTCCCCCCCTCTCTCCCCCCTCTCTCCCCCCTCTCTCCCCCCTCTCTCTCTCCCTCTCTCCCTATCTCCCCCCCCACCCCTCTCCCCCCCTCTCTCCCCCCCTCTCTCCCCCCCTCTCTCCCCTCCGCCTCTCCCCCTCCGCCTCTCCCCCTCCGCCCCACTCCCCCTCCGCCCCACTCCCCCTCCGCCCCACTCCCCCTCCGCCCCACTCCCCCTCCGCCCCACTCCCCCTCCGCCCCACTCCCCCTCCGCCCCACTCCCCCTCCGCCCCACTCCCCCTCCGCCCCACTCCCCCTCTCCCCCTCCGCCCCTCTCCCCCTCCGCCCCTCTCCCCCCTCCGCCCCTCTCCCCCTCCGCCCCTCTCCCCCCCTCCGCCCCTCTCCCCCTCCGCCCCACTCCCCCTCCGCCCCACTCCCCCTCCGCCCCACTCCCCCTCCGCCCCACTCCCCCTCCGCCCCACTCCCCCTCCGCCCCACTCCCCCTCCGCCCCACTCCCCCTCCGCCCCACTCCCCCTCCGCCCCACTCCCCCTCCGCCCCACTCCCCCTCCGCCCCTCTCCCCCTCCGCCCCTCTCCCCCTCCGCCCCTCTCCCCCTCCGCCCCTCTCCCCCCTCCGCCCCTCTCCCCCTCCGCCCCTCTCCCCCTCCGCCCCTCTCCCCCTCCGCCCCACTCCCCCTCCGCCCCTCTCCCCCCTCCGCCCCTCTCCCCCTCCGCCCCTCTCCCCCCTCCGCCCCTCTCCCCCTCCGCCCCACTCCCCCTCCGCCCCACTCCCCCTCCGCCCCACTCCCCCTCCGCCCCTCTCCCCCTCCGCCCCTCTCCCCCTCCGCCCCACTCCCCCTCCGCCCCACTCCCCCTCCGCCCCACTCCCCCTCCGCCCCACTCCCCCTCCGCCCCACTCCCCCTCCGCCCCTCTCCCCCTCCGCCCCTCTCCCCCTCCGCCCCTCTCCCCCTCCGCCCCTCTCCCCCTCCGCCCCTCTCCCCCTCCGCCCCTCTCCCCCTCCGCCCCTCTCCCCCTCCGCCCCTCTCCCCCGCCGCCCCTCTCCCCCGCCGCCCCTCTCCCCCGCCGCCCCTCTCCCCCTCCGCCCCTCTCCCCCTCCGCCCCTCTCCCCCGCCGCCCCTCTCCCCCTCCGCCCCTCTCCCCCTCCGCCCCTCTCCCCCTCTGCCTCTTCCTCTGTATGTCTATGTAGTGTGGGAGTAAACTGAAGATCACAAACTCCTTACAAGACAGCACCCGTGGTCAGGATCAAACCCGGGTCTCTGACGCTGTAAGGCAGCAACTCTACCGCTGCGCCACCGTGCCCCTCTCTTCTTTATTGTTGTCACATGTACGATATAGAATGAAACGGCTTTGTTGTGCTTGCCATCCGGGCAAATCATACCACACATGAGAACATCAGGTCTGGCAAAAAAGATGAAATAGTCGAATAGCGTGTTTCAGCTGCAGAGAAAGCGTAGCAAAGTGTGCGATTGAACACTTTGGTGGTAGGAATAAAGGCATAGACCATTTTCTGAATGGGAATAGGATTCAGAAATCGGAGGTGAAAAGGGACATGGCAGTACTGGTGTAGGATTCCTAAAAGGTGAATTCGCAAGTTGAAGTAGTATTAATTAGGGCAAATGCAACGTTAGCATTTATTTCGAGAAGACTGGAATATAAAAAACAGGGATGTAATGCTGTTTTTTAAGGCACTGGTCAGAAGGTATTGGAGATTGTGCATAGTTTTGGGCACCATATCTGAGGAAGGATGTGCTGGCGTTGGAGAGCATCCAGAGGAGGTTTACGAGAATGATCCCGGGTACAATTGGGTTGACGTATGTTGAGCGTTTGATGACACTGGGATTGGGGGGGGGGGGGAGGGGGGACCTCATTGAAATGTGAAAGGCCTGGATAGAGTGGATTTGGATAGGATGTTTTCACAAGTGGAAGAGTCGAGGACCAGAGCCATGAAATAAAATAATGTACCTTCAGAAAGGATCCTGACTACGGGTGCTGTGTGTGCCTAGTTTCTACATTCTCGCTGTGACTGCGTGGGTTTTCTCCAGGTACTCAAGTTTCCTCCCACATTCCAAAAACATTCAGGTTTTTCTAGGTTAATTGGCTTCTGTAAATTGTCAAATTGTGCATGATAGAACAAGTGTATAGGTGGTTGTTGGTCGAAGTGGACTCAGTGGGCAGCAGGGCCGGCCTCCACACACGATCTCTAACCTAATCTATACTAAACTAAATCAGTTTGAGAGTTAAAACTATGGGTTTCAAAGTCCTTTTGGCCAAGCGTAAGGCCATCAATGGCCCTTTGGTGCATGATATTGCATGATATTTTTCTTATGTGTGCTTTGTGCAATAGTAGCTAGATCCTCATCTAATTGCTTATTAGATCTCTCCCTTTAATGGTTTTTGCCTTCCGTGCAATATTCAGAGCCTCCTTGAGGAGCTCTTGAAAAGACTGAAGTATAGATAAGAAAAGATCAAGTAAATGTCATGTTTCTATAGTTACGGCCTCCACTATTTTGATAGTAGCAGAAGCCGTATTGATATGCCATCCATACATTGATGTCAATGCTTTTTCATAATGATAATGGACGTTTCAAAAATAAATCCTCTCCTTTGCTCCGGTATAAATGACGAGACCTTGACTACACAGTGAAGTCAATGTCTGTGGCACAATTCCACTTTACTTTTTATAAATGAGACTTTCAATTGCAAACGAATAATCTTTCCCTCTGCATAAAGAGAATTATTTATTGATGAAAGCTTACATAACTCAATTTTAAAATCTATTTATGATGCCTTTTTACTCTGTTCCTTTTTAACTATAAACTCTCTTTGAAACTTGAAACCATGGAGAGACTTGGTGTTTAAGAAGGAACTGCAGATGCTGGAAAATCAAAGGTAGACAAAAATGCTGTAGAAACTCAGCGGGTGAGGCAGCATCTATGGAGCGAAGGAAATGGGCAACGTTTCGGGCCGAGACCCTTCTTCAGACGTCGTGTCTTGTTAGCAACGGCAGGATGAAACTGTTATTTAGACTAGTATAAGGATCTATAGATTTATGAGCACAGAAAGCTTGAGTGAATTTCGAGTGTAATTAGGTGATCAGATTAAGGGGCTTTGTTAATTTGTCTTTGTTCGCTCGGGCAAGCTCATCCACATCAGTTGCACAGTCACCACCGCAGTAACCAAATAGGCACAAAGTTCTGGAGTAACTCAGCGGGTCAGGCAGCATCTCTGGAGAAAAAGAAAAGGTGATGTTTTGGGTCGGAACCCTTCTTCAGTCTGAAACATCACCTATTCCTTTTCTCCAGAGATGCTGCCGACCCACCGAGTTCCTCCGGCTTTTTGTGTCTATATTTGGTATAAACCAGCATCTGCAGTTCCTTCTGACACCACAGTAGCCAGGTTGAGAACTTGGAATGCTCCTTTGCACTTTGCACAATGAATTCCTAACTACCCAGACAAAATCAAATCAAAATGTTCATACGATTAATATAACAAAGGACTGTTCGTTTTCTATCAGAAGTCTTCGCTCAATTCCAATGGACTCGCATAACTTGGTATTCTCAGTACTTTTACACATAAAGTTTCACCCTTGAAGCAGTGACATTGCTATTAATTCCTATGGCGTGGTCTGAAGCATTTTTTGTCTCAGCTATGCTGAGTGCCAAATGAAGTGGAGAGAGAAAGAAAAGTGTTTTGGTCTATGGCATAAATAGATTTCCGTCAGCTACTCAGTTTGCCAATCTTATCGCACCTTGTTTTAGATAACACCTTTGCAATATGAAATGTTATTTCTGAAGAGTGGGTTGTAATTATTGTTGTTCACCATACGGACCAAATCAGCGGTTAGGTATATCAATCCATCTGCTTGCATGTCGGTCTTATTGTTATTACATATATTTTACAGCATAGAAATAGGCTATTCTGCTCAACTGGTCTGTGCTGATATTTCTAAAGCCTTCATACAAATTTATGCATTTCAGTCACCATCGCTTTTAGCACTTCTTAACTTTTACCGAGTGAACTGTTCACATAATAGCTCCACGTGTAATCGGATATGACATCTACACCACTGGTATGCTATTAAAGTGTATTTGATCAGACTGAAATATCCGTCAGTGAATATACCTCGAAGCGACTCCGTTTGATGATCAGCTGGGACCTAATTGAATTCGAATTAATTTTTTATAAGCATAATGATATCGGTAATTAAAGTATTTCAAAAGCATATGTTCTGCGCTTATCAGCGATTTGGTCTCGATTAGATAATTGTCACAATGGTGGGATACTTGCTGAGTTAAACAAAAGGTTTCCCTTTGTGAACAGTGTGCCTTGGGGAGCAGCTTTGTTGTACAGCTGCCGTCACACTTCAAAAGTATTTTACTATCTCAAAAGTGCTTCCAAACTTGCTACGGTTGTGAAAGGCATCGTGCGAGTGCAAGTCTTTATTTCTATCTTTAGCTCTAAGCAGGTCAGCTGTACGCTCCAGGCGTCCCCAGATGGATTTCTGGATCTGCATTTTGAGTAACTGGGGGGGGTGGGGAGGTGGGGCTATTTCTGGAATGGAGAAAGGTTGTTCAATAAGGGTGGTGAATGTCGGGTCTTCCACACTTTAAAGGCAGGGGTACATAGACTTTTGAAATCTGGCGAAGATTACAATGGGTAGATCGAAATGTGGAGGTGAGGAAACAATCAAATTGGCCATGGTCATGTTAAATGGCAGTACAGGCTTGAGGGGCCAAATGGACTGCTCCAGATCCTAATTCATTTGTAATATTCTCTTGAGGTAAATATGTTCCAAAGAAAGAATGATAATAAACTGATAGAATTATGCATTGTTTGAAATTGATACAGTTTGATGTGAAAGGAAGGTACGGTGGCATAGTGGTAGAGTTGATGCCTTACAGCGCTTGCAGCGCCAGAGACCCGGGTTCGATCCTGACTACAGGTGTTGTCTGCACAGAGTTTGTACGTTCTCCCCGTGATCGCGTGGGTTTTCTCCGGGATCTCCCCACACTCCAAAGACGTACAGGTTTGTAGGTTAATTGGCTTAGCATAAATGTAAACATTGTCCCTAGTATGTGTAGGATTGTGTTAGTGTGTGTGGATCGCTGGTCGGTGCTGACTCGGTGGGCCGAAAGGCCTGTTTATGCCCTGTATCTCTAAACTGAACTAAACTAAAGATATGATGGGCTGGTAGCATGTGGTAAATTAGAAAACAATATTAAAAGGCATGACATGGCAAGGCATTGGCCAGCAATTAAACAAATAATGTATGACTTAAACAAATATACATTTCTTTTAAGGCATAAAGGCATAACAGGAAATGTGTTCCAACCAAGCATTGCTGGAGGAGTTAACATTAAATCCTAGGAAAAGGCTACAACATTGCCAGAAAAAGCAGTGAGTGTGAGGATTAGGAATGTTTAGAATCCAGCAGAGGATGACCAAAAAATTGACATGGTCTCAAAGAGATTTTATAAGTGGGCAAAAGACGAGCAAGGGCAAGTAAGATTCATTAAAGGCATAGATTGGAGAATGCATAATGGGCAATAAGGAAATGGCTGAAAGATTGACCAAGAACTTTGTCTTTACGAAAGACGCAAACAAAAAGCTCCTAGAAATAAATGAGAACCAAGGGTCCAGTGCAAATGAAGAAATAATGTAAACTAGTATTGGTAAACGAATACAACTGGAGATATTGCTGGACCTGAAAACTGATACATCTCAAGGATCTGATGATCAGTTATACCCCAGAGTTTTGTAAAATGGTGGCGATAGAGATAATGGGCATATTTGTTACCATCCATCTAAACTATGGATTCGGCTTTGGTTTCTGATTAGAAGACAGCAGATATGTCCAAAATAATTAAGAGAAAGGAGGGAGAGGGGAAAATTGCTAATCTGTAAGCCTGACATCAGCTTTTGGGAACACAAGGAACTGCAGATGCTGGCTTCCAAAAAAAACCCAAAGTGCTGAAGTATCCCAGCGGGTTATGCAGCATCTTTGGAGGACATGGATAGGGGATGTTTCAGGTCAGGACATTTCTTTAGACTGATTGTATGGGGGGGCCGGGTGGTAGGAAGCTAGAAGAAAAGAGGGGCAGGACAATACAAGGCAGGTATTAGCGTGGGGGAGGGGGGGGGGGGGTAGTGGTGAGGGGGGTGATGGGCAGATGGTGGACAAAGACCAGAGATGAAAAGACAGAAGATGTGAGACAAAAGGTTTGAAGAGTTGCGCATTGTGATGCTAGAAGACGGGATGTAGGTGAATGCAAGGGAAACCTGTTAGAAATTCCTGGAATATATGTTCCTTTAAATGATGTGACATAAAGATACAAAATAACAATAGGACTGAGGAGAGGAGGGGAGAGAAATAGGCTATTTAGAACGGATGGAAAAAATGATTAATTCAGGGTAGGCACAATATGCTGGAGTAACTCAGCGGGACAGGCACCATCTCTGGAGCGGTGGAATAGGTGACGCTTTGGGTCGAGACGCTTCTTCAGACTGGAGTCGGAAACGTAACCCATTCCTCTCCAGCGATGCTGCCTGACCCGCTGAGTTACTCCAGCATTTTGTGTCTATCCTTGGTGTAAACCAGCATCTGCTGCTGCTTCCTACATTCATTCAGGGTAGTTGGTCTTTAGAGCCTGCGGAAGTGGAGTCGCAGTTCCATTCAGAACAGAATTTAAAAAAAATATATATATATTTTTATATTAGAAGTAATGTACAATAATATAAACCAAGAATAACATAATATATTTCATGTACCACTGCCTGTTTTAAACTTTAATAATAGGAAAGTCACAGAAGGAAGAAAAAGAGAAATAGAGAAAATTAGATAAGATAGTGAGTACGTGAAAAAGTGAAAAGAAAGAGCCCATAGAGACGTAGAACACGAGGAAGAATAAAAGAGAGAAAAATAAAAAAAGGAAAATATAAAAAAATAAGATAAGATAAAAGGGATGTACCTACTTCATATCTTTACACACCCCTCACCAGGTCCCAAAACAGTTTATTTCCAGTTATGTTGCACCCTATGCTTGTAATAAGCCGATAAATGGAGACCAAATCTTTAAGAATTGGTCTGATTTGCCTGCTAGGATGAATCTCATGTCTTCGAGGTGTAACATTTCGGACATATCTGAAATCCACATTTTTACCGTTGGTGTCATTCAGAACAGAAATTGATATTTTTCTGCATGTTACAGGATTTAGACAGTGGGCAGAAAAAGGTGTTGAGTGAGGATCAGCGATGTACCGTCGGAATGATGGAGATGGCTGAGGAGGCAAATGATGTCCTCTTGCTCCTATTTCTTATGTTCTTTTTCTGAAGATTTGACAGCATAAAGTGTTGAGGCTCCCCGGCAGGTCAAGCAGCATCTGCGCTGAAAGAAGTTGGACGGTTGTGTAAAAATCTTTTATAATAGGCCATTAACTTGAAACAGCGATCCTGATTCGGTTGAGGGTTGGTTGAAGCAGTTCCTTGGAAAGCTGCTGGAAAAACCGCAATGCTCACGTGAGTGAGTTCCAAACCACTGCTTCCGTGCACTGCAGCATAGAGCTATGGTGCATGCAGAAGGTCAGTTGTCACCATTGAGTCCAGGCGCATCCATTACCTCTTGAGTTGATAGACTGAATACTCCTGGCATCTGGCTTGCTTTTATACCTGGCATTCTGCACCACTGCCCAATTTATTTGAATGGGATACTTGACCTTAATTATAAAGGGTCAAGTTTAGGATTTATATTTCTGTATTTCTCTCTATATTTATATTTTAATTAATTAACAATAGTTTATTGTGTTGGAAATGAATACGTTGAAAAGTTTTTGCGACTTGTCCTTGTCCTGTGGAATTATCTGCTTCAGAGGGCGGTGGAGGCCGGTTCTCTGGATACTTTCAAGAGAGAGCTAGCTAGGGCTCTTAAAGATAGCGGGGTCAGGGGATACGGGGAGAAGGCAGGCATGGGGTACTGATTGTGGATGATCAGCCATGATCACATTGAACGGTGGTGCTGGCAAGAAGGGTCGAATGGCCCACTCCTGCACCTATTGTATATTGTCTAATATGCTGCTGGCCTTGCCGAGGGAATGTGAGGTATAAACGGGGTCAATAGAAGCCAGGTTGGTTTGTGTGATGGTCTGCGCTGTGTCCACAATTTGCTGCAATTTCTTGTGGTCTTGAATGGAGCTGTTCCCAAACCAAGCTGTGATGCATTCTCATAAAATGCTTTCTATGGTGCGTCTGTAGTCTATTGCGGTCTACTGTGTCAATGTGGTCTATTGTGTATGTTGTTTGTATATTGTGTGTATGATGGGCAGGAAAGAATAGCAGCTGAATCTGACCTTCAGCTCTTGATCTGTAAAGGGGTTGTCCCACTGCGGCAACCTAATCCGCGAGTTCAGAAGAGTGTCTTCGACCTTCAAGCTCGAGGGCACTCGCCTGGAAAACCTCAAGCTGGATCGGCCGTCAGCGATGATCCAAGAGTTGGATCGACCACACACACATGCATGCACGCATGCAAGCAAGCAAGAGGTGGGGACCAGGGAACGCGGGGGAGCGCTGTCCGAAATTCACACCTGCGATTAGAGAGTGCGGAGGGAGAGAAGGGGGAAGAAGGAGTGGAGACACTTTTAAGAAGTCAGACAATGTTTAATATAGTTTAGTGGGCATTTTACCTACCAGTCGGTTTTCCTTGGTCATGAGCCAATTAAAATGCTCTGAAGGAGAGTTCCAGTGACCTCATAGGACCTCCTAGGACCACGTGTCGACCATGCTGCGAGTTTGAGTCTAAATTCGCAGCTTAGGTCGCCGCAGTGGGACAGCCCCTTAACTCAGCAGGCAGTAGTTGTTCACAAACTTGTCCAAGTACTTTATAGGTGTGATGAGGATTTCTGCCACTAATTTAAGTCTGTTTGATTCTTGCTTTCACTACTCAAAATTAAGTTACCTCCATTTCTGAAACATTTCACAGCACTAACTTGAATTTTTCAGGAATCAGTCTTCACAAAATGACATTGGGAATACTGATATGGAGTTCTGAACACTGTTTGAAATGGTCTTGATTTTGTAAACAGCTGTCTGTAGTTAGACAAATCTTTCTTTTAATCTGACATTTACGTTTTTTTTAAGTTCCCATTTCGTGTTGCTTGAGGATTAAATTTAAAGTTCCTGTTTTCATAATTATTTCTGCTTGCCTTTCCCTCTAATTATTTTAACCTTGCTTGATCCAATTTCTGTAAGTCTGTTTCTCCCTGAATCGTGCATTGTTTATTTGCCTCCTTTCATTCTTTCCATTGCACTTTCCAACTTTTTCAAATTTCTCTT
Source organism: Raja brachyura (assembly GCA_963514005.1). The sequence goes on from OY740811.1 coordinate 12,491,321, forward strand.
AATTCTGAGCGTCGTCTCTGTAGCCAACGATTTGTCACCTTTTTTTTGCTTTGCACCAAAGTAGACGAAGACATCGGCTGGGAAAAGATAAGGGCTGAACCTTATGGCTCATTTAGGATTTGGACAGGGCCTGGGAGGTATTGATATAATTAACTGGATCCACAATTTGTTAGTCCCAGTTGAGTGAAAGGGGACTTGGACATAGAAGCAGTAAAGTGATTGGTTAGGAAAGTGGGAATTTGAAAACACTATAAATGGAACAGGGGTCACCACGAACCAAAGTAATAAAAGTACATGAAATATCATGCTGTGTGCTCATGCTGAAGAGGGGGTAAAATTAGTACAATTCTGGAACAGTGGGGATGTGTGAGCAATTGTACTCGTAAAAATGTTTTTTTCTCAAGTTTTGTTTTTGTGCTTAGTGCCATGTTATGTGGACCAATCACTACAGACTTATGGCAGACTGCTGGGTAAAGTCACTAAAGTTTCATTATAATTTGCACCTAGCTGATCGAACATCAGGTGATTACTGGCCATACAGGGGTCAGGCAGCATCTCTGGAGGAAAAGAATAGGTGACGATTTGGGTCTCTTTTCCAGTCTAAAGATGTGTCCCGACCCGAAACGTCACCTATCCTTTTCCTCCAGAGATGTTGCCTGACCCACTGAGTTACACCAGCACTTTGTGTCTATCTTTGGTATGAACCAGCATCTGTAGTTTTTTTCTACATTTTGGATTTTGAACCAATCTGGCAATGATTGTTACTTATTAATCTGCCTTCTCCATGATTTGTTGCATTGAGAAATGAGTGATATTTTTCTATTATACTATCTTCACCATAAGGGTATCCTGGCCCAATCAATCCAGAAACTCTCAATTATTTATTAGCTTTTTTAATTTGGGGATATAGCAAAGTGACAGAGTTATTGTGTGCGAATCCAGTGACATGGGCTGGTGATCTTGGGGGGTAATTTTGAATCACAGCACAGTGGTTGGGTCATTTAAATTCAATTAACTAAATAGGTCTGATACAAAAAAAAGCTAATATCAATAACGGTAATCCACAAGACTATTTGTAACTTATTGTAAAAACCCATCTGGTTCACTCATGTGAATTCTGCTTATGTGGCCTGCATCTGATTCTGCACCCATCAATGAATCTTAATTGGCCTCTGAGTAGGCTAGTCCAGGGACTAATTCAGGAGCAATAACTGATCTGATCAGCCTTGCCAGGGAAGTCCACATCCCACAAAATGGTGGGCATCTTTATATAATGCTGGGGTTTGAGATGAAGCAGTAGCTGGCAGTAACACACCCAGTCACTTGTTGGGAATGTGTTATTGATTATGTTTATTTATATATGTCATCTGAGGGCAGAGTTCACTGCTATTCTGTGCTGTGGGATGATGTCGCTGCGTGATGCCTAAGCCCTTAATTAGGATTCATATGGTTGATTACCAGTATGCAGGCAGGGCTAATTGAAATTGTTTAAAATTCAAGCTAGACTTCTCCATTGAAGCTAATGTTACAGTGCTTTGTGGGGTTTTTTTCTGCGTGTTTAAAATATATTCTGGTGATGGCTTTGTTTAATTTTACATTTCACAGAAGAGTAACAGCAGGGAAGGAGTCTATTTGGTGCATCAGTTCTTTTGACTGGCGCATGTGTTAAATGTACTGCAACCAGTCAGATAGTTTTTCTTTGTGAACCCGAAACAATACCTGAATTCTACTGAGCTTATTATACGAATCCTATTGAAGTGACGAAGTTACTAAATTAATTCATTTGATAGGAACAATATATAAGTTGTGGAATCAGTTTCAGGTTATTACAGACAGGAATATTCTTGTCCCAAGTCTGCTTTTCGGTTATATATTAGAACTGTCTTTTGAAGGTAATTAAATTTTGATAGTTCAAGATAAGTATGATTATTATGGTTTCTGTCCAACTGTCTGCCTCTGGGACAGAATCTCTAAATTAATTTGATTGTCAGATGTTCAGAGGTTGGAATTCCAGTGCTGAATATACAGTTGGCATCTCGGTATTGGTGTGGTGTGCATTCCTCTTATTGCCCGTGTCTTTGACCGTGCTTGGGCCTGTGCATTCCTGTCAGTGCATAAGGCCATCGTTTTGTCTATGTTTGCCTGTGCGAGCCTCTGCCTTCCTGTCTGTCTGTCCACAGGGACTTTCCCTTCCAAAATGTGTCATATATTGGTGGGAATCCAGCACCGTTAAGAGAAATAGTTGAGCAAGAAGAAGTAGCAAGCACAAAGATGTTGTCTGAAGGAGGATTGTGTTCATGAACAATGGGTCCCGTGAAAGAAACTTAATGAAGATCTCCTGAACAGCATTTGCTTTCACTTTTACGGCATTTAGGGTTCCTTCTCCAGCAGGAGTTGGCCAGAGCACTCTGGAAAATCTTTGTCCTTTCAGATGAGGCAGCGGTCCAATCTATCCACAGCTGACTAGATTGAAAATCGAGACTGGTAAGTGGTGTATACTTTGAAAAGTAGTTTACAGCTCTGAGCTGTGGCAGAGCAATCTTGGTGCTACATCACAATCTGATGGAGCATTCACGTCTGTTAATTTTGTTTAGTTTAGAGATACATTGTGGAAATAGGCCCTTCGGCCCACCGAATCCGTACCGACCAGCACTATCCTTCATGCACCCGGGACAATTTACACTTAAAACAAGCCAATTAACCTCCAAACATGTACACGTCTTTGGAGTGTGGGAGGAAACCGGAAATCTCGGAGTAAACCCATGTGGTCACGGGGAGAACGTACGGACAACATCAGTAGTCGGGATCGAACCCGGGTCCCTGGCAGCAACTCTACCTTTGTGCTGCAATTGTGAAATCCAATGATTCTGTTCATTCATTGGATGGGAACATTGTGGCACGGTCTGCATTTATTGTCCATCCTTAATCAACCCACTGAAGAGAGTAGAAACAAGGAAACTGCAGATGCTGATTAATACAAAAAAGGACACAAAATGCTGGAGTAACTCAGCAGGTCAGGCAATATTTCTGGAGAGCATGGATAGGTTTCGCATTGGGCCGAGACGCTTCTTCAGACTGTAAAGAGTAGCTTGTTAAATTCTTTCAGATGGCAATTTAAGTCAAACAGATTGGTGAGTTTGCAGCTCTTTATGCCAGGCCACATAGGGCATCAGATCTCCTTCATTAAAGACATCAGTAAGCTGGGTGAGTTTTAGAGCAATCCAAGAATAAAGTACTGTAGCTGGAAATCGGAAAGAAGCGAAAAAGCAAATGATATTTCAGGTCAGTAACCTTTCATCAAACGTTCATTTGAAATTTCTCTGCAGATTCTGCCTGATGTCCTGAGTGTTTCTAGTATGTTCTGTTTGATTTTGTGGCATTCCACTATTTTCATACTCGTCATTACTGACATGGATTGGAGTTAATCATAGATTTATAGGCTGTTATTTCCTTTTAATTCTGTTCACCGCCATAACCCATCAAGATGTACGTCAAGCATAGGCCTTCCCCATGTTTACAGTAGGGCTCTTTACCTGAGAACTGTTTGTAACCTGTGCAGTTTGCAAGTCGGAAATGTGGCTACCAGCAATATATACGCCAAAGGCAGCATGTAGTTAATCCAAGGGCAGTTAACTCAATCATTCAGATATTGCACAAACGGAGCAACAATTTGCACAGCAGAAGATGCCTGTAGCCCAACAGCAGCCCGCTATTCTATCCTGTCAGTCCCCCATATGTTTGTTCCTCTCTACGAGCTGTACATAAGTCAAGGGTTCGTAACCTAGGGAGGACCTGGAGTTTAAAGAATTACTGCCCAAGCAGGCTCTCTCTTAAGCAAGCCTCAATGTGCCATTGCAAGCAAAACTGATGACAATCTTTCACAGAGTTATACAGCACAGAAATGGGCCCTTCAGCCAAACTTGTCCATGCTGACCAAAGTGCTAACCTCCTTCGCTCGCATTTGACCCTTAAACCTTGCCCGTGCATTAACCTTTGCAAATAACTTTTGTTCATTATAATTGTATCTGCGTCTCCCACTACCTCTGGCAGCTCAATACACCATCCTCTATGCGAAATTAATTTAGTATTTATTTATTTCGGAACAGCCAGCAATTTGAAACATTAATTCTATCCCTGCAGAATATTCCCATCAATTTCTGTTTTGTTTCAGATTAACAGTACGCACACCATTTGGCCTTTGGATCGATGATCCCTTTTAGAATAAATACAGGAATAACTGAATATTGTTTGAGAAAAATCATCCTGTCATTTGGCTATTTTTAAGACTTGGATCTTAAACAGCATACTGGAAACATATGCACTACTAGAGTCACATCAGCTGGCATTCCCCAGGAAAAAATATTCAGTCCAAAAGTGCCCTTCAAGTAAGATATTGAAAGCAGTATCAAAATTACTTGCAGCTGATTGGCATCATTTACACTCATAAACTAAAATACAGCAATTTAGCAGTCTTTGAGAACGTTGGAGGAATTAAACTAATAGCAATCAGAAGTTGCTTGCTGTGACTGATAATATGGTGCAATAAAGTCCTATTGTTGTTTGGAATATGTTCCCACAGGTCCACTCATCTCAAACTCAGTAAGCTGGACACAAGTGAAAGTAATGCAGTTTCTAATACAAACAAACAAAGCACCATTGATTTCCAGCTAATATTTCCGGCCTACTTGTGACCTAGAAAGAAAACGTAAAAGTTTTTTTTCCCCTAACCATCTGTTTCCTTCAACAAACAATTAAAGTCTGATTGGTTTGATGCCTAGTTCCATTAAAAAAAATAGACTTTGTGACTGAAATGGGCAAAGTGTAAATAGTATTTGGCTGGGATTGTTGCCTGCATTTGCCCCTTTCAGACATTCAACTCCCTGGAGCAGGACTTCCAACTGAAACTGGCTGGGATGCAAAGTAGTACCTTTAAGGGCCTGTCCCACTTTCACGACCAAATTCACAACCTCTGCCGAGTTTGCCCTTGACTCATACTCGCAGCATGGTCGTCAGGAGGTCGTAGGTAGGTCATGATGGCTAGTCGTAGCTACTCGTGGCATCAAGTAGGTCGGGGCGTTTTTCCAGCCTGATAAAAAATGTCCACCAGTAAAAAAGGTTGTGAATTAGGCTGTGAAAGTGGGACAGGCCCTTTAGGTTGCAAGTAGCCAACCCTGTCCTCAGATTTGGTGTCATGGCCATCTTGGTCATTTATAAAAATACCATTAACTTTGGAAAGAAACGCAATAAATTTAAGCAAGAAAACAGATGATGGAAATTTGAGCTCAAAACAGCAAATGTTAGAAATAATCAACGGGTTAGGAAGCATCTGTGAAGAGGGAAACAGGATTAAACCCTTCAGGTTTGACATTGCATTACAGTGAAGGTGTTGTAGTTGCCAAATTTGGGTTCATTTTTCCTGAAAATTCTGGGAAGACGGTCCAATCACGTTTCTGTTCACACCACCATATAGAAATTAATCACTACCGATATCCTCTTGGGTTTTGGTGGATCTTATAGTTACAATTAAAATCACAAATTTCAATGCAGTTTTTTTTTGCCTGGAGTTTGGACATTTGTATTTGCTTTTGCAACAGAGAAGCACAGTTGTGGTTAAAAAGCCTGATGTCACGTGTCCAAGTCCAAGCTCAGCAATTAAGTCTGTGGGTAAGTTGAAAATACCCTCGTCATTAGAAAGCATCTGAGTTTCTTATTTTTTCCAACTCCTGCCCATATTCCATGTGCTTTATTCATATTATCAAGCCACTTAACATTGTTTAAAAATAAAATGGTATGAACAGACTGTAGGTGGCGAGAGTGGGTGGTGACAACAGTGAGGGGAGAAGTACATCAATCAAAATGGGGGCGGCTGTCAAAAGTCCAATGGCAAAGAGCCCAACCAGCAATTGCAGGAGATCTAACTCTGAACTTGGACCTGCACAATGTTTGCACAGCTTTGGAATGGGCAGCGTGATGAATTCTGTAAAGGAGAGCTTATATTTGGAATCAATTTTGTAGCCACAGTAAGGATATTGAAAACAATTTTAAAAAAATCAATGGAATACTTTTATTTTCTAGATCAAAGCACATAACGCTTTTATCTCACCACTGGTATCTTAAAACTGGTATCCACTGACAATATAATGGACATGTTAATGCTGTTTATGCCGCACCTATGCCTAGGTTCAGATTAGTCTTGTGCCTCATCATCGTCTTCAGCATAATCTGATGCAAGGTATCTACCCTGGGTAGAGGCCTGGATAGAGTGGATGTGGGGTGGATGTTTCCACGGGTGAGAGGTTTTATGACTAGAGGCCATAGCCGCAGAATAAAAGGACGTATCTTTAGAAAGGAGATGAGGTGGAATTTCATTAATCAGATGGCTGTGGAGGCCAAGTCAATAGATATTTTTATGGCTGAGAATGACAGATTTATGATTAGTCCGGGTGTCAGGAGTTATGGGCAGAAGGCGAATGGGGTTGAGAGGCGAAGATAGATCAGCCATGATTGAATGGCGCCGTTGTTTGATGGGCCAAATGGCCTAATTCCGCTGCTGCATCTTATAAACGTATGACCCGGAAGGTCGACCATCCCTTTGCCTTCACAGATGCTGCCTGACTCACTGAGTTCCTCCACCAGTTTGCTACTTGCTCCAATTCCAGCATTTCAGCATCTTGTGTTTTCACTATAGTACATTCTCATCCAGCCAAAAATGTGAATGACAATCCAGCTGCCACAGCCCCTACTTTAATATAACAATACTTACCTTGATACTGGGCCACCAAGGGAAATATTTGGCATGATTAACAAAAACTTGGTCGCAGAGGTAGGTTTCAACAGACTGTTGAAATGAAAAGAGATGGAGACATTTGGTGTGGGATTTCCTGAACATAAGAGCAAAGCAATTAATGGTATGGTCCTCTATGGTGGAAGGGTTTCATTTTGGGATGATGAGGTGACCAGAATTAAAGGAGTGCAGAGATCTTGGATTGTCATCAGGCTGGAGAAGATTAAGGACATAAGGAGCAAGTGGATCGTGGGTAGATTTCAATGTTTATATGCAAATTTTAAAATCAAAGACCACGTTTCTGGGCACTGAGGAACAAGGCTTGGTGCAAGTTGGAACATGCTTCAGTGGTTGCATCAGGGAGGCTGCCATGCGTGTGGTATCAAGTTCCAGATTTAACTTGTGAATTAAAATTTCTACGATAGTGGTAGAGGTTTGACGAAAATGTGGAATAGCTTGCATGTGCATAAGGCTGGATGTTGGAATACTGAAATATTGAGGAACAATAATGATCCTGCAGTACTTCCATGATACAGACTTTACACAAGCATGATAACTTCTGGGTATGGCCAATACAATTTATGTAATGAGAGAGTTGGATGCTGTTCTCCCTGGTTCAACTTGTACAATTGAAACAAAATCTGAAAAATAGATAATTTGCTGATAACATATGATTGAAAGATACAGCATGGAAACAGGTCTCCCAAGTCCATGCCAACCATTGATCACCCTTTCACACAAGTTCTATGTTAACCTATTTGTTGCATCCACTCCCTACACGTTAGGGACAATTTACAGAGGCCAATTAACTTACAAACCCACGCGTCTTATGTGATGTGGGAGGAAACCGAGCACCTGAACCACATGGTCACAGGGAGAACTTGCAAACATCTCATAGACAGCACCCCAGGTGAGGATTGAACCCGGGCCTTTAGCGCTGTGAGTCACAGGTCCACCAGCAGTACCACTCTGCTGCAGTAATATGATTAACAACGGCAAGCTTTAAAAATATTTAATGAGGAACTGTATTCATGGCTCCTAATGTCCTAGAATTCTTTGGCTCTGGGTAAGTCTTGCACTGCTATTTTCTGAGAAAAGGCATTCTTAATGGAAATGTGACGGTTTCCAAATCAATTTTTCAAACTAGTTTCCTCAATTACGAGATCTTTTACCAAAAATCTTTTCATAACTTTGAACTACCATGAAAACATCAGCCAAGAAGTATTTCTTGGATTGTCATGAGTAATGTGCCAATGGAGCTTGATGCCAGGAAATGTAGATATAGCAAGGATGTGCCTTGCCGTTAAGCCAACAGCTCCCTCTGCTCCAAGCTGAAGATGCAGCCAACTAGTTACCTTAAGTGAATTCATTAACTTAGCCCCCAATTTCCTATCACGCTCTCTTGGCAAGAAACCCATGTGCCACTCGAGTGGGTTAATGTGGAAGATGGAGTTTGATTCTTCATCAGCCAGTAAGACGAGTATAAATATGCACAAACCATTGGGTTTGCACAAGGAAATCTTGACTTTGAAGCCGACCAATTGCAACATGCATCTTTTTATCAAAAAAAAATTTCACGGCATTCAAGATGGCATCACTTGACTGGCGAAGGTGGTATGGTCGGTTGCTGGTTCTGCCATCCTCCAGGACGCTGCTTAATAACTGTTTGCCATCAAGTTATTGTCATGCCCTGGAGTCCGTTCTGTGGGCAAGAGTCAAAATTAAGGGTTTAGGATTCCATTAAGTACCCATCAAGTTGATTGGGCTCTTGTGACCCAAAATATTAATTTTGGCAGCTTCTTTGGGTGGCATTCAGAGACACAAGGGATACCTTTGACATCTGTCCATGGTGCTCGTCAGGTTTTCCTCCATAGGGTTGGAACACCATAAAAGATTTTTAAACTAATGAAGATTCGCTACGCGAACATGAATCAGATGAAATATCTTTCCATCAAGATCAAACTAGAGGGTAGACACAAACGCTGGAGTAACTCAGCGGGCAGCATCTCTGGAGAGAATGAATGGTGACTTTTCGGGTGAGATCCTTCTTCAAAATAAACAGCATAGCAAAATAAGGGTATGGATTATGTAGGGCAGATAAGTGTTGGTCTTGGCATCATGTTTGGCACAGACATTGTGGGCCGAAGGGCCTGTTCCTGTGCTGCACTCTTCTATGAGTCAATCCCCTATAGTCTCAAACTGGCTCATTGCACAAATGGCCAAGATCCTGCAATCCACAGGTCTGCTGTCAGCAATCCTTAGCAAGAGGTGTTTGCTAACCTGGAACATGCAGGCGATATTGCCCTGACTGTTGAATGGTTTGAATGGCTACACTTAATACTGACATTTCTGCAAAATGTACTTATGTAGTTTGGAATGACCTTGACATAAAACACAATGGAAACGATTAAAGAGCGAGTACACAAAGTGAACAGATTTCAAGTAGTGATTACCGACATTGATAAGTAAAAATTGTTTTTCTGTCCCACATGCAACCTGCAATAGTTGGGAAATGCTGAGACAGAAATTAAAAAGACAGCTTTCAGATGTGACAGGTGCATAGAACACAGGTGCACAACCCAACCTCTTTACCATTGATTCCATTTATACCTCACACTATCTTGGCATGGCCAGCAGCATTATCAAGGCTGAGTCTCACCCTGGCCATTCCCTTTTCTCCCCTCTCCCATCAGGCCAGAGGTACAGACGTGTGAAAACGCACACCTCCAGATTCAGGGACAGTTTCTTCCCAGCTGCTATCAGCCACCTGAACCATCCAACCCACAATTAGAGAGCAGTCCTGAGCTACTATCAACTTAATTGGGTACACTCAGACTACCTTGAATCGGACTTTACTGGACTTTATCTTGCACAAATCGTTTTTCCCTTTACCATGTATCTATACACTAGTTGTGTTCAATTGTAATCATATATATCTTTCCACTGACTGGTTAGCACACAGCAAAAGCTTTTCACTGTACCTCGGTACACATGACAATAAACTAAACTAGACTATGCAGACTTCTCAGGCACTCCACCTTTACAACAGCATCCTTCACATTCTTTTTTTTAATGTATTTATATTTTTATTAGAAGCAATGTACAGTAGTATAAACCGTGGCATATGACAAAATACATTTTGTGTACAACTTCTGTTTTAAATTTAACAAGAAAGAGGTAGAACAAGAGTGAAAGAAGGAGAAAAAGAAAGCGTGAAGGAAGTAGTGATGTGTAACCCCCTAGACTACCAGATGTGCAGTCCTTACAAGTGAACAAGTGAGCCTATAGAAAAATAAAGACAAAAACCCATAAAATAATGAAAAAAGAAAGAAAAGAAAAAGAAAGGGAAAAAAGGGACCCTTGTGTGTAGATATACCTGCTTCCTATCTCAAATCACCCTGCACATTCATTTTGACAGTGATATGGCTCGAAGATATCCGAAGAAGGGTCTTAACCCGAAACGTCACCCGTTCCGTCACTCCCAAGATGCTGCCTGTCCAGCTGAGTTACTCCAGCATTGTGTGTGTGGCTCGAAGATGTGTTAATTGACAGTATATCTCTGCAGAAAATATCTCTGCACATTCATCCAATGACGTCTGTTATGATGAAACGAAAGGCTTACTATCCTTGGCCACATCAGCCCTTGACAAATGCCTTGGTCATTCACAATAGTGCCATCTGCACCATTATCAATCACCCAACATAGAACAGGAACCAACCTTGACTTATCAAATGCACACAGAAGGTTAAGGCAGATCTTGAGTACCACAGTCTTGGACTATGCTGAGTGTGATGGCTTGCTCAGTTTAGATTTGTCTCGCCTCTATCTCATTGGGACTCCTGTGTTCCAGTGGGAGGAAGGGGAAGTCAGATTGACTGAAGGTGAGATTAAGGCCTAGATATCCTGATGGATTCATAGAAATTTCAGATTTTTGATAAAGTTTGTTCACTGAGATCTGCACTGAGCTTGGAACTGCTCTATTAATCACACTGCAGCAGAGAATTTTCAGATTCATCTCATTCACCTTGCAAACTACTTTTCTGCTGAACACATATTCAGAAGAAATATGTGGCTCAATGAACTATGCCAAGGAACATATAACTATTCTGGGTTTCTCTCTGTGACCACGTGCTTTTCATCCGGGTGCTCCACTTTCCTCCCACTTCCCAAAGACATGCGGGTTTGGAGGTTAATTGCCCCCTGTAAATTACCAATAGTCTGCCAGGAGTGGATGAGAAAGTGGGACAACAGAGTGTACACCAACCTCTGAGTGGAAAAAGCTGCCCCAGAATCCTCTACCCTGGGATAAAGGCGGTGAATGTTCATTTTATCTATACCCCTCATGATCTTGTATAAGTCAATATGTATAGGTCACCCCCTCAGCTTCTGACACTCCAGAGTCCCAGCCTAACCGATCAAATCAGATAATACTGTACATGAATACAATCAAACCAGATTCAAGGATAAAAGGTAGAGCAAAGGGAGTTAGAGTGCAGAATATACCTCTCAGCATTCTAGCGCAACAGTCCCAGTGACAAAGATCAATGTCTCAATGCGGTGAGGTAAATTGGAGTGTATCCGAGCTTACGGGAGGACTGTTCAGAAGCCTGATAAAAGAAAGCTGTTTCCGAGTCGGTGGTGTGTGCTTTCAAGCTTCTATATGTTTTTGCCGGATGAGAACGGGGAGAAGGAGGAACAACAGGGGTAGGACAAGTCTTTCATTGTTTGCTGTTTTTCCGACACAGCGTGAAGTGTAAATGCAGTCAATTATGCAGAGTCTGGTCTGTGTGATGGATTGGGCTACATCCACAACTCTGCAATTTCTTGCGGTCTTGGGTCGAGCTATTCCCACTCCACGTTGTGACATAACCCGACAGTATGCTATTTATGTGTCATCTGTAGACGTTTGTGAGAGTCATGCTAAATGTCCTCTGTCTCTGAGGAAGTAGTGGCGTTGGTGTGCCTTCTTGGCTGTCACTTCAATGTATTGGTAATATTTATGCCAAGGAACCTGAAGCTCTCAACCATATCCATCTTGACATCATCTACTGCTGATTGGGGCATGTTCTCCACCACGCTTCCTGAAGTCGATAACCAGCTCCTTTGTCTTGCTGACATTGAGCGAAAGGCTGATAGCATGTTAGTTTTCTCTCTCTCCTTCCTGTACTCCATCTTATTGTTTGTGATCTGGCCCATCACAATGGTGGCATTCGCAAACTTGTAGATGGAGTTAGAGCCTAATTTGACTGTATAGCCATGAGTGTATACGGAGGTATAGTAGGGGACTGAGAATACATCCATGTGAGCACATTAGGTCTGCTCAGTTCTTAATCTATTTGGTTGCAAAATATTTGATAGTGTAAATGATCTGACTGAATAATATATCTGATAAATAATTGTAGCAAAAGAGTTGTTTATAATTCTAATCCATCACTTAATGTAATTCAGCCAAACAAATCCACAGCAGCTCTGACTGAGCAACCCCATTAATTCCTGTTCCCCCTCTTATTGCTGCTTGTCTACAGTGAGGGGTGATTTGTCTCTCATCATCCCTTTGGGATATGGAAGGAAATTAGAACACCAGAAGAAACACACTCAGTCACAGGTAGAATTATACATGGTTGGCACAGGAGGTCAGGTTTGAACCCAGGGAGCGGCAGCAGTCAGGCAGCACGGCACCACACATTAAGAATGATAAACATTATTTCATAAATTTTACCAGCAAATGGGGACATTTACCGATTCACATAAACCGATTGTTCCATCTCCTTCTCTCCCACCTGTGTGCCAGTCACTGAAGGATTCTGTTTATATTTAATATTTGTCCTTCATTCATTAGTCTGCCCAGTTTTCAGGCGATTTAAGCATAATCCTGAACAATTGGTTGTTTTGTGCCAATGCGATTGGACCAAAACAAATTATTTGTGATATTTACGCCCAGGAATGTGACTTGCCGCTAATGTGCAGGGGGTGTCTCCATCTCAACACAAATGATATATATCTCAACACTAATGTTATACATCACCCCATTTTCTGAAGTCAATGACAAGTTTTCAACCTCTCACTACCATGGTCCAAAGTCCACTCCTGCTCTTCAAGATATCTATAATATTGATACCCAAAGAAAAGGTAATATGCCCAGCGACTGCCAGCCGATGACATTCAGGTCCTCAGTGAATATAATGGGAGGTAAGGGGGAGTTAGGACACTAATCAACTCCTGCTCAGTATTGAGCTGGATCTGCTTCAATTCACCTACCACCACACTGGTGAACGCAGATGTGATCTCGTTGGCTGTCCACTTTACATTGGACCACTTGAACAACAGAAACACTTGTCAGGATGTTATTTATTGTTCAACACCATCATACCTCTCAAACTCAGAGTCTTTGTTCCAGCCCCCTCCGCCCCATGCAACCAGATCCATGGCTCAATCAGTATGGAATAGCATGACCTCAATCAGTAAGGAATAGCACAGCACCTCCTCCTGGTTGATCCACACAAGTGCACCTCAGGACGGCGCGCTCAGTCCATGCTCTTTGGTTGCTGCCTGTTTGCATGAAGAAGGAGCATGGTCGGGTGGTCCAAATTTCAAAAGTGCAGGCAAGCGATGAAGCAATCGGCTTCTCTGATGGTGCAGTGGCAGTGGTCACTCAATTACCATCATTGTGCAGTCAGCCTCAGATCCAACGCCATCTTTAAATTCACCAACGATACCATTGTTGTTGGTCAAATAATAGATAATAATGCATCAGAGTACAGGAGGGAGATCAATTGTCTAGTTGAATGGCACCAGTACAACAATATTGCTCTCAACATTAGCAAGACCATTAGCAAGAACTGATCATTGACTTCAGGGAGGAAAGCTTCAGGACCTGGACTGGTGCGGTAATTTGAACTGTAAAGAACGAAGGAGACTGCCGAAGGTTGTGGATGATGCTGGTCCATCTACACAGTCAAAGGAATATACAGGAACCGCTGCCTCAAGACGACAGTTAATATTGTCAAAGATCCACACCACCCTGATCACTGTGCCATCAGGAAGAAAATACAACAGCCAGAGACCGTGACCTCCCAGTTCAAGTACAGCTTCTCCCCATCAACCACCAGGTTCTTACGATATGATACAATAGAACTTTATCCCAGGAGGGAAATTGGTCTGCGAACAGTTATAATTCCCAACAAAGTACATGGAACATGAAATCAAAGTGAAGAATGGAAAGTCCAGGTTTGGGGACGTGCAAAGATTGGGGGGAGGGAGGGGAGTCAGTCTACCCACGACAGAAGGGGGAGGAGATGTGCAGTTTGATAGCCATGGGGAAAAAAAGATCTCCTGTGACCTTCTGTGTTCATCTTGGTGGAACCAGTCTGTTGCTGAAGGTGCTCCTCAGGTTGACCAGTGTACCATGGAGGGGGTGAGCTGTATTGTCTAAGTTTGAGGAGCATCCTTCCCTCCAAGACCACCTGCAGTGAATCCAACTCCACCCGCAGGATGGAGCCAGCCTTCCAGATTTACTTTGGTTTAGAGTTGAGCTTGTTAATTCTGTTGGCATCCGCCAGGGCATCTTGAACCACCCTGTACAAATCTAACCTCAACAGTTCCCCATTGCTCGAACCACCAAAGACTTTGCACTACATACTTTGTAGTTGCTCGACATACTTTGGTATTTTTTGCGCTATCAAGTTCTGGTTTACTTAGAATACCCGATTTTTTATTTTTGTTTGCCTAATGTGCCTGTAAAGCTGCCGCAAGTAAGAATTTCATTGTTCCTGATCATGTCCAGAACATATGACAAATAAACACAATTAATTGAAAATCTGGGTATTCTTTCAATGTGTTAATGATAATAGTGTTTCAATTGGTAAACACGATTGCTGAAGAGGTTAGAATTTGTTGCTATTGAGAGATTATTATTGATCATAAGGTGAATAATATGTTTTCCATGGGCATCGGAAGTTGTCTGTATGAAAGTTGATAGCTTTGACATTGGCTGATATATTAACATTTTATCCCAATTTTATGACCTGGTACGTTAGTTCATCTCATCACAAATACCCCATTTTAGAATAGACAGCACCATTTATAATGGTTTTAAATTCTGTTTTTGCTATTTCTAGATTATTGCTTTAGGATCATCTTAAACCAACTGGGATTAATGAATCATTCTAATGCCAATATAATACAGCATCTGACACTACTGTGTTATTTTGCAAACGTTATCCCTTTCGGTCAAATATCAGTCCCTCGAGCGTGGTGAATAATCCACATTGGACGCTGTGCTCCATTTTAGATTCCACTTTTACAGTAGAACTTCACCAAACATTCTTTTTACAATTTCACTCATTTTATTACTGTAATGAGTTTTACTTGACTACAAGTGTCCTTTTGCGCTGTACACCACTGGTGGGTAATTTATCTTGTCAACCCAGCAATGGCTTCCCTTCCTGTCTGCGTTGGTTCCTGTTTCAGACTAGTTTGTTGTCTTATACACCAGTGTGCAATGAAATTCCGTGTTCATGTGAAACTCACAGGATAAACAGTATACATACAGTATGATAAATACAGCAATAAACAAAACAACAAGTGCAAAACAGCACAATGTTACCGTGCTCTCTAAGTTCTATTCGTGTGGCATTTTGGTGATGTACTTGTTAATGTTATCTGATAATATTGCATCACATGCACACCATTGACACACAGATTTGATTCACCACCTCTCCTGGTCCTTAACT
This sequence comes from Raja brachyura, assembly GCA_963514005.1. The sequence goes on from OY740811.1 coordinate 12,506,838, forward strand.
GCAGTGTTTCCAGACAACCGGGCTGTTAATGAATTCCATTACTGGATGAATAGAAATTTACTCCCCCAACATTTGGAAGTCCAAGGCCATTTAGTTTGATCTCCACCTAATGGCCACGAGCTCTGTCCCACACTCAGGCAAATGGCTGAAACTCAACTGCACTGTTCCGAACTTGTGACATTTGATCTTGAATTGAACATAGGATGATATATATCTGTGCCATCACTGAAACTATCTGCCTCCATCCCCTTGACATCACCAAATCCCAAACTCCATTCACATCCTCCAGAAGCTTTCACATCCAAGCCTTCACTGACACCAAACCTAACCATGACAGTGCACTCCTGGCGGGCAGTTCTATTCTCTATAAGTTTAGATCATCCATCCACAAAAATGTGTATGTTCCAATGAGCCACCGTGTGCTGTTCACCTATCAGCCTTGTGCATGTTACATTATCTCAGTTACACAACCTTGATTTTAAAATTTACATTCTCGGTCTCACATCCCTCTGTGAGTTTGTCACTGACCACATTGATAATCTCTTGCTTCTGAGAATATTTTATCATTCTTCACTTTTGAATGTGATTCCGTGGCTGTTACATTAGTACTGTTTTTCACCGTCATTTGTTGAGGTTTGGGTGGCCTTGGTTCTGGAGCGCAATTAATGTATTTTGAATAGTGTAGGAAGGAACTGCAGATGCTGGTTTAAACCGAAGATAGACACAAAAACGCTGGAGGAACTCAGCGGGACAGACAGCATTTCTGGACAGAACGACATTTTGGGTGGGGACCCTTCTTCAGGTTGGACATAGGTCGGGAGAGATTGGATGGGGGGGTGGGCTGGGGTGTAGGATGGAGTCAAGTACATGGAAATCATTTCAGTACGGAGAAGGGTCTCGACCGGAAGAGTCATCCATTCCTTGTCTCCAAAGATGCTGCCTGTCCCGTGAGTTACTCCAGCTTTTGCCGTCTATTTTGAATAGTTTCCTATTGGACCGGCAGATTAGTTCACTCCTGCGGGAAGCTTGCCAGAAACTTGCCAGAAGTGTGATACGGGTTTGCAGTGAGAAAACAATGTCCTGGAGCGAACCTGAAAGAAGAAATTAGTTTACTTTCTGAACTTGGATTCCCAAAATATTTAGCAATTCATGATGTGAAGCAGCTTTTTGTAAAGATAAACTTAAAAAATATATTTATTGTTGCTTTTGACTCGATTGCTTCTTTACATCTTGTCTGTTGGTATTATTTTGATTTTTGGTCTAATCCAACGGGGACGGTGGAGCAGCAGTAGAGTTACAGCCTTACAGTGCCAGAGACCCGGGTTTGACCCTGACTGTTGCTGCTGTCTGTAAGGAGTTTGTACGTTCTCCCTGTGACCTGCGTGGGGGTTCTCCGGTTTCCTCCCACACTCCACAGACGTACAGGTTTGTAGATTAATTGGCTTGGTATCATTGTAAATTGTTCCTGCTGTGTGTAGGATAGTGTTGGTGTGTGGGGATTGCTGGTCGGCGCGGACTCAGTGGGTCGAAGGACCTGTTTCCGCGCTGAATCTCTAAACTAAACTAAAGTGAACTTATTTGGAGATGTCATCCTCTGCCATTTGCTCCAAGTCCCATATGTGAATGTGGAATCCATCATATGGGGAGAAGAAAGGCTGGTGGATCTACTTTCGCCATGGTTCAGGGCCCATGATAAGACAAGGAGATGCTTCTCTCCCTACCTTGATCTAATATCTGTATGACTGATATATTTTCTTTCTTCTATCCATGGCTCTTGTCCGGTAAGAAGAATGGGTCACTAAATAAACTCGTACCAACGATTGTTCATCTTCAGTGAGTGGGAGGAGATAAAGAAACAGCACGGAGACTTAATAACCTCTGCTGTTGCTGCCTGCACACCGTGCTGTTGAGGGCAACCTATTTTCAGTTGAATGTAGATCGAATGAAGCAAGCAAGTCATTAAATTGCAGAGATTAGTTTGAGCTGAGATGATGTGAAAGTCATGGCTGTCTGCTATTGATATTTATATTTTCTGCCCAGCCAAAAATGGTTTCTGAACCTGTTTTTTTTTCATCCTCGGATGTCTGTGGTTTGTCTTTAAAGGTTAACGTTACATGTTTGCAAACAGTAGGGATCATTTACTTGTGACGATTCCAGCATGGCAAATTAGAATTCATGGTTGATGTGGGAATTACACACCCAGGAAACAGTCCTTTATAAAAAATGCTCTTGTTTATGTAAAACTCAGGAGTAAATATTTAAAGAGATCACGGTTTGCAATAAAGAGGCATGCCATATGGTCGATTGTGCTGCTTATTGCTCCATGATTTTCTGTGTTGAAATCTATGTTTCAAAATAAGCCTTCAAAGTTTTTCTGCTTTAATTGGCTTTTGCTGTTGAACTGGTATATTTTTTCAATTTCACAGCATGTAGATAAGATATAACTTGCACGACCGTCAGACCTTATTGTTTGTTCATGCACAGGATGTGGGCACTGTTACCTAGGGCATCTTTTTCCTAGTTGCCCACAAGAAGGTGAGCCATTGCCTTCAATGTCAACAGTGCTTGTGAGTAAGGCTTTATCACTCAGATGTGTAGGAAGGAACTGCAGATAGACACAAAATGCTGGAGTAACTCAGCAGGACAGGCAGTATCTCTGGAGAGATGGAATGGGTGACGTTTCGGATCGAGACCCTTCTTCCTTTACATTTAAACCAGCATCGGCAGTTCCTTCCTACACAGGAACTGCAGATGCTGGTTTAAACCAAAGATAGACACGAAATGCTGGAGTAACTCAGCGGGTCAAACAGCATCTCTGGAGAAAAGGAATAGGTGACGTTTTGGGTGGCGATCCTTCTTCAGACTGAGAGTCAGGGGAAAAGGAAACGAAAGATATAGACAGGGATGTAGAGAGATATAAAACAAATGAATGCAAGATATGCAAAATAAGTATCGATGATAACGGAAACAGGCCATTGTTAGCTGTTTGCTCGGTGAGAACGAGTACAGGCAATGAGGCTCAACAAAACGACTTTGAGGCTAAATTCCATTCAGATATTGAATAGGGAGATCCAGGATTGATACTCTACCATTTTGTAAAAATGGCTATATATTCGAAGACGGGTCACTTTATATTATGCAAAAGAGAAGAGATAGAAGCTGTGTTTCCATGTGTCTAATATTGTTTGACGGTTGAGGTCGCAAGTTTGGGAGTTGCTGTCAGTGTAATGATGGTGAGATTGTGCAGTGCATACTGCAGACAGCACACACTGCAGCCACTGCTTGGGAGGGAGATGGCGTGCTGATAACACAACCTGTTCATTCTGGATGGCATTGACCTTCTAAATGTTGTTGCAACTACGTTAATCCAAGCAAGTGAAAAGTACTCCATCACAGTCTTGACATGTGTTTTGTATTTGTTGGAACAGTCTTTGGAAATTGGGAGATGAGTCATTCAGCACAAATCACCAAGCCTCCGATCTGATTTTATAGTTGCAGCATTTATGTGGATTCTCATTAGATATCTGACCAGAGATGGCAGTCAGTAAGAACAGGACAAACGTTTGCATGTCAAGAGTAGGTATTTTGAATCGCTATTGGTAAGCACATTGCCTAGTAGTCGTGTGTGGTGAATATCTATATAATTAAAAGTCTCATCTTGACCACTTCCTGTCTGCGCTGTATATTGATTTTAGAAAAAACGCTACCCTGTATCGCTGTGATTTTTAGCCATCTTACAGTCCTCCTCCGCTGAGCCAGCCCTGAGGATTTTTCCCATCAATGAAAAATAAAAAAGTTATGAGTGTTTAAAAAACCTTGAGATCAGCTGATTGGTCCTCTCGCCTGTCAATCACCGCGATTAAGGTAACGCACCTTCTGTGGGGGGCAGGACTATAAAATCCCGGATGCCTGGACATGAGTCAGTCACTCTGCAAGATCGCGAGGGAGAGGCCACGACTGTCATTCTAAGCTGTGAATCAACTGAACTGTGAGTCTGTAATGTACTTGGAATAAATGATTTGTTAGCCCTTAATGACAATGCCATGAGTTGTACCTGTGCTTGAAAGTGCATTACTTAATTGAAAATGAAATGAAATGACAATGCCATGAGTTGTTTGGCCTGCTGTCCTGCCTGTGCTTGAAATTGCAATGCTTTATTAGGTCCAACTGTGTTTGGAAGGAATAAATGCTTTATTAGGCCCGACTGTGTTTGGAAGGAATAAATGCTTTATTAGGCCCGACTGTGTTTGGAAGGAATAAATGCTTTATTAGGTCCGACTGTGTTTGGAAGGAATAAATGCTTTATTAGGTCCGACTGTGTTTACTGCAAAGATTCCGCTCATTTCGTGCCTTCCGCTTAGTGGGCAGGTCGCGCTGATTGCGTAATTTTTGGTGAGTGCAGAGGTCGCGCTGATTGTGTAATTTCCGGTAAGTGCAGAGGTCATGCTGATTGCGGAAGTGCCGCTGACTACGGAAGCCCTACAGTGGAGAGTAGATTCAAGAAAGTTTACTGTCACATATATGGTGTGTGATTGAGTGTGTGTGTGAGTCTGTGTGTGTGTGTGAGTGAGTGTGTGTGTGTAAGTGTATGTGTGTGTGAGGTGGAGGGTATGTGTGTGAGGTGGAGGGTGTGTGAGTGTCTGTATGTGTGTGTGTATATTGGAATTGGTGGAGAGGTGGAATATTGCATTGTGGGACCAGCTCCCCCTGTATGAAGCTGGGACCCAACGGGTCCCACTTAGTCTAGTTAATTTTAAATATCAGCTCTTGTCTGAATGTTAGCCAGTTTTTTAGGCATGGGTCGCTTCATTTGTTGAGCTACTCAAGGAATGGAACCCTTTTCCACATACATCAATTATGAAACTTATGATGGAAGAAAATAATTTTAAACTTAGCAATTGTCTGCCTGATCTACTGAGCATGTCTTCCTCCTCTGCATTTTGTAACTTCTTCATTCTTTTGTCTATGTTCTTTTGTCAATGTTCTCTCTAACTAATACCATTCACTCACCGATCAAATAACTTGTTTACAGCTTATTCCCGTGGTCACCCTGTTTTTACCCTATCAGAAACATACCCTATCGCTCTCCCACTGTTCCTGTGGCATCACAAACTTCTTTTATGTCCTCAGTTCTAACAAAAGATCTTCAACCTGAAATGTTAGCTTTGTTAATCTTCCCATAGGTGCAGCCTGACCTGCTGAGCGTTTCCAATATTTTCTGTTTTATATTTTAGATATAGCGTCTTTGAGTGATGCAGCACAGAAACAGGCCCTTCAGTCCAACTTGTCCATGCCGACCAAGATGCCCCATCTAATTTACCCACATCTGGCACATATCTCCCTAAACCTTTCCTGTCCATGTACCTGTCCAAATGCCTTTGAAATGCTGTGTGGTACTCACCTTAACCACTTCCTTTGGCAGCTCATACCATATACCCACCATCCTCTGAGTTAAAAAGTTGCCCTTCAGGTTTCTATTATATCTTCCCCCTCTAACCTTAAAGTTGTATTGTCTGGTTCTTGATTCCACACCCAGCAGGTGAATGCTTCTCAAGCCTGGAGTCATAAGCACAGCTTGTCCATGTCGACCAAGATGCTCCATCTAAGCTAGTTTCATGTTACCCATGCCTGGTCTATATCTCTCAAAACCTTTCCTATCTATGAGCTATCCAAATATAATTTCAATGTTGTCTCATCAAAGTACAAACACATTTGTTCCCACCCTCCAGAATGTACAATTTGTTTTTTTGGATATTGACCTGATCATCAATCCTTCTGAGGTGTTTCATTGAGAATTTTGGTCAGACCAGCTTACACAAAGGCATTATTTAGCTCATGCTCCTGTCACTCCTTTGGGCCTTGCCATTTAGGTTCAGGGAGATTTGGGTGGCAAACCAACACTGGAAGATCAGTAAATAAGTAAGTTCATATTTAGCCTGTGGGTTACTTGTACTTGTGGATCACTCGCTCGTTAGCATAATTGTTATAGATATTGTATTAGTAATGTGGAGTAATAACCTGGTTAATCTGGACATGGCAGCTAAAAAAAAGTAAATGAATTAATGAATAAGTAATTAAAATAACTAGTACCAAAATTGTGACCATGAAATCATTGGATAGTCATAAAAATCAATATGGTTTGTTAACGTTCATCTGTGACAGGACCCACTGGAATGGGGTTGACTTCCCTCTAAAATGACCTAGCAAATCACTAAATCTAAACGCGATCAGTGGTGGCCTTCCGGAAAGATATGGCCTCTCAGCCTTTTCTTCGGGTGAAAAAAGTGATTAGCCTGGTGGACACCCCTTATGAATCAGCCATTAAAAGAGTTATCTGTGAAGACATCAAGTAATTGCTCTTTTAAATGTTTTATTACTCGTAGTGTAAAGTTTGGGACAGCCATTTTGAGAAGCTCCATGGTTAGAGCATTAAATAGAAGAGCTTTTATATTTTCATATGAAATAAATGTTTTTAGATTAGTGTATTATTGCCATGTGTACCGAGGTACAGTGAAAAGCATTTTTGGTGCATGCTATCCAGTCAACGAAAAGACTATACATGATTACAATCAAGCTGTCCACAGTGTACGGATAAAGAGTATATTATTTAGTGCAGGATAGTCCTATAAAGCCTGATCAAAGCTAGCTCAGAGATCTTCAGTGAGGTATATGGGAGGTCAGGACCTTGCTCTAGCTGGTGAGAGGATGGTTCAGTTGCCTGATAACAGCTGGGAAGAAACTGTCCCTGAATAAGGAGGTATACATTTTCAAACATCTGTAACTCGTTCCTGATTGTAGGGGGAGACTGGGTGAGACTGGTCCTCGATTGTGCTGGTGGCCTTGCCACGGCAGTGCGAATTGTAGATGGAGCCAGTGAATGGGAGGTTGGTTTGCATGATGATCAGGGCTACATCCACGACTCTCTGCAATTTCTCGCAGTCTTGGATTGAGCTGTTCCTAGTGCATGCTGTGATGCATACTGATAAATGCTTCCTACGGCGCATTTGTAGAAGTTTGTGAGAGTTGTTGGGTATATGCCAAACTTCCAAAGCCTTCTAAGGAAGTAGAGCCATTGCTGGTCAACTGATGTGGGACAAATTGCTGGTGATGTGCATTCCTAAGAACTTGAAGCGTTAGGTGGTACCTGAGTAGGTGGTACTAGTTAATTTGTGTCATGTAAACAGAATAAAATATATGTATCAAGTGGTGACAATCTAAGATATTTTGTGAATATTTTTGCTTTAGGCGTGTACAGTATAAACCTCTTATTCTTGCATTAGGGGGGATACTGACAATAAACATAGCAACACATATTTTAAACTGGAGAAATATAATATATATTTAAATAAGAACATTCCATTTGCTGGAACTGATTTGTGGTAATCAAGATGATTGATCAAGGTGTATGTATGTCCTTTCTCTGATTTTCAGAAAGTAACTGATAAAGCCCTACATAAGAGAGCAGGAGAAAAAGTGACCGGCTTGCTTCCATAGCAGCTGAATGGCATTCTGGTTTTCTCCCAAATACATTCTATTTGATAATATATTGAGGTTTTAGTGAGGATTTTGCTTTTATTATTTCTATTCATGGCTATTTTGATGAAGGCTGGCATTGCAATAGGTATTCAGTATTGTGCTCTTGTAGCGCGACGTGTTACTGAAACATTAAACTAACGGCTCACTCAGTCTCATTGCATAATCATGAAATAAAAGAAATTGCTGAGCAATACGTAATGGCATTCAGATGAACAACTGCGTTACATGCATTTTCAAATTGTACTAGATTGCATGCAATAATCGTTGTGCTACTGCCACCCTGGAGAAATTATCCTCATCACTGCCCTGGGTGGATTTGTAGAGATCTCTCTCGTACTTCTCATATTTCTTTACGAAATAGGAGGCCCTTAGGCCCATTGAGTCTATGCTGGCTCCCAAAGTATTCCCATCAGTTCCTCTCATGCATTTATTTATTTGTAAACTATTATCTCTGGCATTGCCGCACGCCCACCCAAAGCTCGAATTCCCTTACCACTCACCCACATAAAGGGGCAAGCTATGGGAACGATTTAACCTACCAGCACGTCTTTGAGATTTGGAAGGAAACTGGAGGAGACCTGCATGATCACTCGGCGAACTCAATGCTGATCAACCTACCAGCCCTTGATGTTACCAGTATGTTTAAATATTTCTTAGAAAAATCATTAAAAACATGAATCTGTCAAGTTAAACTTCCCCAAATAGAATGTATTATAGTTCAGGAATGGGGTGCAGAGCAACTCTTAAAGATCCAGCTCATGAACTTACAAGGTGTTTATTTAATTTTGACAGAGTATAAATTGTTTTCATATGAAAGTATCAGTAAATGTCAGCATGCGCTAACATTTTTGGAACATCTCCAAAAGGGTTCACTCTTTCCCCCCTCGATGTACAGGGTTCAGTCATCCTCTCTCACTCATTTATTTACACAGTCACGCAGTTTTACACACGCACACACGCACGCACACACTTAGCCACGCACACAGACTTACATACACACACTGACACATACACACACACACACACTTACATGCACACTTCGCACACGCGCGCACACACTTACTCGCATATGCACACACGCATACGCAGTTTTTCATCCTTGCATTATCCAAAATCGAGATGTTGGAAGAGCTCTCATCTTCTATTTGGCCAAACAATTGACTTTATGATTTGAAATCTGATTTAATTAATTGGCAAATGCAGTATTGTGACCTTGCACTGCCAGGCTCCCATAAGTTCTCTGCTTTATGCGGACTGTGAAAATTGTGCAGCAGTTTATTATTTTTGAGGATTGTTGTGCAATTATTGGATGAATTAAAAGTAATAAAATTAATTGTGGTTTTTTTCTCAATTATTTGAAATGTTCTGTCCCTGTAATTTTCCCTCATTGCAATGAATGTGTTTTTAATGAAGCAGAATAAATGGATATGCTGACAGAAAATGCTTGTGTTCAAATGGTTATTGCATAATCCGTACATCAAAGAACGGTGGTTGAAGTGAACAAAGAATGATAAGAGTACAGCCCGGCCGACTATACTCTGAATATCCCACTTACAGATCAACTTTTTACTTTCAGAGATGTTCTTTAAAGTATCACCAGGATTTTATTCCTGATTATATGCTTTCATTGTTGAGGCCCATTATTTAACTTGGTATATTTACTTGTCTCGCTAAAAGCATCCAAAATCCTTTATTGTATTTTTGTGGTCTCATCCTGACCACAGCTAATGATAATACCCGTTGAGGAGGAAGTTTATGTAAATGACAATGGCTTTTTGATTTTTATCCAGTCGTACAGGGAAGAGAACAGAACAGCAAAAAAAAAACAGGCTGTTCTTTGGAACAGATCCCACTGAAGACAAGCCTGTTGTTTCAGCCATTTGGCCATTTGTCAGCAATTCTTTCGACTTCTCTCCTGTGCTGTTGCTTGGCAACATGGGCTGGAGCAGTGAAACCATGGCCAAAGCAATTCAGCAAGCAGATTGTTGGGTGATTTATTAGTGAGGCTGTGAGCTTAGAGAGCTAGGCAGCTGAACTGGAGCCTTAAGCAGGAGCACAGGAAAACCAATAGCACTTGGATGCGTTTTGTAGATGGATCTTCACTGTTTGGTAATGCTGAGTAAATAATAAAGGTGCAATTATTATGTGGGGCAAGGACTAAACGTCCAATTGTAAGTAAGGTTATCCTTCCAGTTATTCTACGCATTCAAATCTAATTAACCAAGATCGACACAGCAGCAATCTGATGCCGGGTGTATTTTAATATATTTGATATATTAAATATACGCCATAGAGGTTGTGCTGAATTAAGTAGGGAGTTTGCCTTTGTAACAGTTCATGCCTCTATTTTTATTTATCAGACCACCCTAATGCGTTTGTGATGTGGCTGAAACTGCAAACAATGTGCAGCCATCTTATACTAATATTCTGCAGTTAAAATACCAACATGCATTCCAAACAGTTGGAAATTTTTGCCTTGGCAACAAAAGCGGACAAAACCCTGAAGTAATAACAGAAAATGCTGGAAGCGCTCAGCAAGCAAGGCAGAATCTGCAGAGGGGGGGAAACACCAGCTATCGGTTTAGGTCTACAACCTGATGAAAGGCCATAGTCTATAAACATAAACTTGGCCTTTTATTTTTGCAAAGTTTCAGCATCTCCGGTGTATTACCTCCTGATTAATGAACCTGTAAAGTATTTTTCTGTGTTTCAGTTCTGAATTCATGAATAATTTACAGAATAGGACAGATCTGGTGCTTAATAATAATAGAAAAAGGAACAATAATGTTTATATGCTGTTTTCACATCTTGGAAATATCAGGAAAAGAAGGCTCAAGCAACTAATTATGTTGAAATAGAGTTAGATTGCGGCCATTTTGTACATTGTGGGATCGCACAGACAGCTAAGAGTTGAATAGGTTATGAATGAATTTTGCTAAGAGATAAAAAAAGTTTACCTGTCCTCCCTGTTGTTAATGGTGACTTCCTGGCCCATATCAACAATCACCCATCTGTAAAACAAAGACAAAATTCATGCTTATTCATTTTATCCTTTATTTAAATTTTAATTCACCTCGTAAGCATTTAAAGAACAAATTATTCGAAAACATACTCTCCTGTGATTGACTACAAAGGTAATAGGGAAAATATGTTTGAAAATGACAAATGTAAAAACACATAAATCCTTGCTGGCTTGTTACGGTACATATACGATAATTATTCTTAAGCTGTTTGTCAATCTTAGGAGCAATGTCCATTTTACTGGGCTGTTCTGAGCTGTAGATCAACAGTATGAAATTAGTTCTACAAAAATATTGTTACTTTCGTATGAAATAGAATTTTCTATTTGAAATAAAAGCTACTGGTGCATTGTTTAAAACCCGTTTAAATTGTCGTTGGTATTATTGTTTTGAAATACAGTTACAGTGCCCTCCATAATGTTTGGGACAAAGACCCATCATTTATTTATTTGCCTCTGTACTCCACAATTTGAGATTTGTAATGGAAAAAAATCACATGTGGTTAAAGTGCACATTGTCAGATTTTATTAAAGTCCATTTTTATACATTTTGGTTTGACCATGTAGAAGTTGCAGCTGTGTTTATACATAGTCCCCCCATTTCAGGGCACCATAATGTCTGGGACACATGGGTTCACAGGTGTTTGTAATTGCTCAGCTGTGTTTAATTGCCTCCTTAATGCAGGTATAAGAGAGCTCTCAGCACCTGGTCTTTCCTCCAGTCTTCCCATCACCTTTGGAAACTTTTATTGCTCTTTATCAACATGAGGACCAAAGTTGTGCCAATGAAAGTCAAAGAAGCCATTATGAGACTGAGAAACAAGAATAAAACTGTTAGAGACATCAGCCGAACTTTAGGCTTACCAAAATCAACTGCTTGGAACATCATTAAGAAGAGAGTACTGGTGAGCTTACTAATCGCAAAGGGACTGGCAGGCCAAGGAAGACCTCCACAGCTGATGACAAGAATTCTCTCTATCATAAAGGAAAATCCCCAAACACCTGTCCGACAGATCAGAAACACTTCAGGAGTCAGGTGTGGATTTGTCAATGACCACTGACTGCAGAAGACATCCTGAACAGAAATACAGAGGCTACACTGCAAGATGCAAACCACTAGTTAGCCGCACAAATAGGATGGCCAGGTTACAGTTTGCCAAGAAGTACTTAAAAGAGCAACTGCAGTTCTGGGAAAAGGTCTTGTGGACAAATGAGACAAAGATTAACATATCAGAGTGATGGCAAGAGCAAAGTATGGAGGAGAGAAGGAACTGCCCAAGATCCAAAGCATACCACCTCATCTGTGAAACATGGTGGTGGGGGTGTTATGGCCTGGGCATGTATGGATGGCTGCAGAAGGTACTAGCTCACTTATCTTCATTGATGATACAACTGCTAATGGTAGCAGCATAATGAATGCTGAAGTGTATAGGAAGTGTATAGACCCATCCTAACAAATGCCTCAAAACTCATTGGCTGACAGTTCATTCGACAGCAAGACAGTGATCCCAAACATACTACTAAAGCAACAAAGGAATTTTCAATGCTAAAAAATGGTCCATTCTTGAGTGGCCAAGGCAATCACCTGATCTGAACCAAATTGAGCATGCCTTTTATATGCTGAAGAGAAAACTGAAGGGGACTAGCCCCCAAAACAAGCATAAGCAAAAGATGGCTGCAATACAGGCCTGGCAGAGCATTACCAGCAACTGGTGATGTCTATGAATCACAGACTTCATGCAGTCATTGCATGCAAAGGATATGCAACAAAATACTAAACATGACTACTTTCATTTACATAACATTCCTGTGTCCCAAACATTATGGTGCCCTGAAATGGGGGGGCTATGTATAAACACAGCAGTAATTTCTACATGGTGAAACCAAAAAGTATAAAAAAATACCCTTTAATAAAATCTGACAACGTGCACTTTAACCACATGTGATTTTTTTTCTATTACAAATCTCAAATTGTGGAGTACAGAGGCAAATAAATAAATGATGGGTCTTTGTCCCAAACATTATGGAGGGCACTGTACATAGACTTGGTGGGAAATTAATTGTGAACATTTCTTGAAAAGTCCATTAGTGCAACCCTGAAAAATAAATACTGTGTGTTTAACTGTATGGTGAGGGTAAAGATCAATTTAACAAGGAAAAATAACAGATTCTGCAGTTACCAATCATCCGACAATAACAAAATGTATGATTTTATGTTTATGTTAATATTGGAACTTTCATGTTAAAACATGCCAGAGCTTCATGCATTGAATTACTTATAAAATGTATTTCCTGTTGTGTAGTGGCACTCTATAGTAGCAAAATCCTGAAAAGGCGGTATTATTTTTGACCTGCTAAATATGTATTACCTCCATTACTGCAGCCTAGTGACAGAAAGCTTTGTAATAATCACACTCTGACATTGAATAACCATACCTTATAACAAAAATCCCTTATAAATATAATTATGCACACATTATTATTTGATACCACACTTGCTGTGATAAACTAGTTTACCAAACTTTACTGAAGCTTCTAACTTCGTGTAAAAGACAAAGCTGTGAATGTTGGAAAAGCTTTTCAAACCCTAGGGCAAAAATTTAAATTTCAACTTCAGATCCAAAATTATTAGCTTGTTTTATAATATCTTTCAGGTTATATTTATTTTTTACCAGGAACTTGATTACAGTGTAATATAGATCTTGCACCATGAATTGCCTGTTTTGTGTGCAAGGAACAACATTTATTCATTCGCCTTCTACAAAGAAAACTTTTATTTTAGGTGTACATATTATACATATTAGGTGTACATATTATACAAGGAACTGCAGATGCTGGTCCATAAACAATAGGGCACAAGTGCTGGGATAACTCAGGAGGTCTGGCAGCCTCTCTGAATATCATGGATAGTGACATTTCGGGTCAAGACCCTTCTTCACCAATCCATGTTGTCCAGAGATGCTGCCTAACCTGCTGAGTTACTCCAGTATTTTGTGTCCTTTTATGTGTTGACATGATTTTCACGTAAAAATGTCAGTGGTGCACAGTTCTACACCAGCGTGGTCCTCCACACACGGGGTGGGCATCCAGTTGGATTTCTGTTCTTGTGCAATTACAGTATGCTTAAAAAGGGGCAGAGTGAAAGAGTTACTGTCTGAGTTCTTCTGAGAAGCTGAAGTATCTTGTTTCTACAATTATGATAGGTACTGTTATTGCCATCATTACAGCTTTAACAGTCTGCAAACAATGATTTTACTATGAAAATCGAATGACGTTAGATGAGGTAACTGAACTGAGGTTTCAGAAAAACTCAAAAAAACCTTTGTTCCTTCCACTTGCTCCACTTCTCAAGGTGGAAGAGAAGATGGTGCTTTGGCATTGACTTGACTATCATGATGATGGATTAGGAAGAAAGAACTTGTGCTAATAAAGTACCTTTCACAATTTCAAGATGCCCCAAAATGCTTCAAAGGCAGTTAAAAATATTTCTTAACATTATCATTGTCGTAAATGCAGGAAATGTAGCAGTCAATTGTTGCCCAGGAAACTCTCACAAAAATCATGGAGTAGATAACTAGGTGAATTTTTACACAAATGATGGTTAAGAAAGAAATAGTACCAAGAATAGAACGAACACTCCCAGCCATGGATTGTTCAATTCTCCCTGGGAGAGTTGACTGGGCTTCTGCTGTCTCATGCAAAGGAATGTCCTCCAAACGTACAGCGTCTCCTCAGTACTGGTGGTACAAATTACGCAAGACAGGCTGTGTAAAAAGTCAAAACTAGAGCATAACACAATTGGAAAAAAGTCCTTGGTAGTACAAGAGGTGGTCCTTGGTGTTCTGCTGCTGTGGCAGGATTAGGGTTGTGCAGATAAGACACAAAATGCTGGAGTAACTCAGCGGGACAGGCAGCATCTCTGGAGAGAAGGAATGGGTGACGTTTCGGGTCGAGACCCTTCTTCGATTTAAACCAGCATCTGCAGTTCTTTCCTACATATTAGGGTTGTGCAGGTTGATTCAAGAGTCGATGGTTGAGGAAGTGGCTGTTCCTGAACCTGGTGGTGTGGGACCTCAGGCGTCTGTACCTCCTTCCCTGTGGTAGCAGCATGAAGAATTCATGGCCGGGATGGTGGGGATCCTTGATGATAGAGGGAGTGCTCCATGTAGATGCTTTTGATGGTGGGCAGAGCTGTGCCCATGATAGATTGGATCAGACTACCATTCTCTGCAGCCTCGTGCGTTCAAGTGTGTTAGAATTTCCATATCAGGCCACGATACAACCAGTCCGGATACACCTACAGTACATCTGTGGAGGCTTGTTAGAGTATTCAATGACTTGCCGAATCTCTTTAAACTTCGAAGCAAATAGAGGCATGGGCGTGCCTTCATCATGATTACATCTATGTGTTGGGTGCAGGACAGGTCATCCAAGATGTTAGCACCCAAGAATTTGAAGCTGCTATCTCTCTCCACCATCAATTCACAAATGAAATCTGGTGCTTTTAATACCCTCAGTTAAATTTCCCAGGTGGAGAACCAGGCAATGGAGTCTTTTTGTAGTTTACTTAAATGTCACAACAGCTTCAGTTTAAAATGGTCAGCATTGCATAGATTGGGTTTTATCACGCAGATTCCAGTGTTTGTACCTCCTTATGAAGTGAATGGACCATGATATTAGCTTATGTTTACCTCTTTTGGTCGAATGAATATCGAAATTCCTCACCTCGAAAGCTTCAACATTAATTTTTGTAAATAATTGCAGGCAGTCGATGACCGCTTCTTGTCTGGTCGTTAACCTATGTTAGTCTGCAAGCACTGAGAAACATTATTTCCATCTTTAGATTTCCTGTTGCATTGATGGAATAATTGGTGGTGTCATGTTCATTCTGAGAGCTGTTGCCAAATTCACGCCAAACTTTATTCAGTGCCCCTTTATCCCTGGCGAGAAAGTCAAATCTTTTGTGCTACTTATGTGCCTACACGCTTGTCAAAAGACCAGTGCTGTGAATGGATTCGCTGCCCACAAGGAAACCGCTGGTTAATGAGATTACAGCAAAGTGCTTGCTAAAAAACGACTTGTTGCTTTGGTGAGATATTACTCTGTTGCTTGCAATTTATATATATATATATATATATATATATATATATATATATACACAGTATATTCTGGGCTGTTGGGAACCAGTGATCCATGCCAGGTTTTATGTCTGACCGGAGACGAGAGCGTCTAGCAAAGGGATCACATGTAAACCATCCCCTTTGTAGTGTAAGAGCAGAGTGACAAGGTACTTCTCGCTTGTATGCTCTTCTCCCTCTGCCACTTACTGACGGCACACTGACATAACCAGAGACAGAAGAGGAATAAAAAAAGGTCCTTCTCTCTTTCCTTTTTTGTTGCTTTAATTGTTGTCATGGTTTGCTGGAGTCAAGCCAAGCCCCGAAGTGCAAGCCTTTGCAGAGCTGTGCTGTGTGTGTGTGTGTGTTGTCTGTATTATGTAGGGGTGCCTCCAGTCTGAGTGATCAGTGGCTCGTAAAGAAAAAGAGCTGTGTGCAGTACAAATTTCCGCCATCTTCCTTGCCTTCCCCTGGTGAATTTCTTCTTTCTCCCTCGTCGCGGAGGCAAAGCAAAGGGCTGTTTCCCTGTCTCCCCTGCTGATCCCCCTTGTTCTGTCCCCGCAGAAACGCTTCATCAAAGGGCTGAGGCAGTACGGCAAGAACTTCTTCAGGATTCGCAAAGAGTTGCTTCCAAATAAGGAGACGGTGAGTGTTTTTTTTCCCCCATTATCTGTCTGTTTAATTGATCTGTGTTGGTTTCTGGTAATCTACTGTTCGATTGGTTGTCCCCCCCCCCCTCCTCCTCCCCCCTCCTGATGTGGTTTCAAAACTTGTGGCGATTTGAGGGGATGGCAGCTTATCAGCAGAAGTGATTTCAAGTAGCAGCTTGTATATTCTTCATTAGTAATGTGTTTCTGGTAGCCTGGAAGATCCCGTTACAACATCGCAGGTGCCATTTATCTAATAATGGTTAAGAATTGTTGAAATATTCCTCCCTGCTGCAGCCACAGAAAGATTGAGTTATATTTTTTCCTCTCTTTAAACTGCATCGCAAAGTGCCCTATTTAAGCTGCAAGCAGTTTCATTTACTACTGTTAGTTCTTTCGTTTCCCCCCCTCGACCTCAGCTTGTGTACTGTTGCGTAATGTTTTCTCATCAGAGACTTGAGAACAAACGTGACCTTCCCGCAGCTCATCTTGCCACCGTTTCTCTCTCCAATGTGTCTCTTTTCCTCTCTGTTTTGTTCAATTTTCAGGCAGTCTCACTGATGGCTCCGTCAGATACACTATCTTAACTTCTGACAAGCCAACCAGCTAATCATTCACAGCTTGTGGTGGCTTTGAATGAGCAAGGGGTTGGGTTGGGGGAGCAGTTGAGGGTTAAAGGTCCACGCTTCTTGTTTATAGTGTGAAGTAAATCAGGCAGCAAACAAGTGGTAGTTTGCTTTAAGGCAATTATGCCAGGAGAAAGGTTCCTGGTGGGTAACATGCGTAAACAGGTTTTGTATTCCGCCACCTTTGTTCTCAATTGTGCATGAAATCAAACAAACCCACTTCTGAACATCTCCCTTGTTAGGGTTCTGAGCTTTGTAAATTTTTTTATGTTTACCATCATGGGTTGCTATTGATTCTCAGATTTGCATTTTACATATACGTGCAACTTAATAACCCATCACAGTTTATGCAGTTTGGAACCAGTGTTTTTCCTGTGCATGTAATCTAACTCCCTCACATTAAAAAAAACTTAAAACCATTTACTCAGTTAGTTTACCAGTTAACCCTTTAAGTGAGGAATGTCTACAGATGAGGTCAAGGGTTAAAATAAGATTGAAGTATGGAATAAATTTAATGGTCTGATGACTCTTTGTATTCTGTGATTAATGCTTTTGGTCATGTATCAATTCTTTGTGGAGGGCAACACAGTGACATATTTACCATTTGTTCTTTGCAAGTGGAAAATGTCAGGTTGATTTTTTTTTAAATTGCATGATAATCCTTTCTTGCCCTTTGGCACAAAAAACTGTGCATTTCCCTCTAGTCTGATGGTGAGTACAAGGGTCATTGGTAACTCCACTGCTAAAAGTACCAAATATATCTGACCTCCAAATGTCAACTCATGCAGCAGAGGGATTTTTTTTTTTTAAGCTTTTTTCTCTATTGCTTTTTTGCTTTTCCCTCGTCTCCAATCCTGCTAGCAAAACCTTCGCGGTTTCATTCTATTTGGCCAGTTGCAGCTTCTTATTCCAGTCTTTGGCTTCAAAAACACACATCTGTATAAAAGGTGCATGCTGTTTATTTTTTGGAATTGAATTATCCATCTGCTTTGTTCAAAACTTTAGGTAATAATGTTGGATCAAAATAATAACGTTTGGTGATTTTTTTTAAATCCAGCCTTTTGAAGTAGGAGCCAAATGTAGTCACTTCTTTAACCAGAAAACGTATCCTCCGGCAAGCTGATTAAATGACAATGGAATAAACCTGAGTTGCCAAAAAATACTCAATTGGTCAGGCGGCAATGGTGGAGAGATTAACAATTAACATTTTAGGTCGTCAGAACCAGCCTGAAATGTTAACTCTGATTCTCCACAGATGATGCATGGTCTGCTGAGTATTTCCTGCAATATATCAGGTTTCCAGTATCTGAAGTATTTTACCTTTATGTGATTGTTTGTATTAAATAAAATGGAGAGCCCTAGCTGGTAACTATTGCATTTTTTACCTGTGTTCTTTGAGCACAATTTAGAGCAGGTCTGTCGGCAACACACAAGCTAAGAACAGCTTAACCTGGCTTGAAGCCGTTCATGTTTGCGGTTGGTAACCTATTACTTTCAGTTTAATATCACAGCTCTCCCAGCCTCCCTGGCCATATTTAGCTGGCCATTCAACTGTGGTCCTGTGTTAGGAGTTGATCCGAACTGCTCGGATTTTGGAGGAGATCTTGAACCCAGAATCTCTCTGGCTGGACAGACCAATAGACCACAGCTGATATAATGTGTTACTGTGTGTACTGCGATTATGGTAATGAGTAGTTAAACTTAGTTAATATGTGGTTAATAAATAATACTGAAACTGAACTCTTAGGTGTTGGAGAGTGGATGGAGTAAATGCAAATGCCTGAAACTGTGAAGTGAAAACGAGTTTAGGGATAGAGGGGCAAATGCCACATTTAGATTTCAATAGAATTGTAATTTGAAGGGTAAAAGTGATGCCATTGAAATGCAAGTGAAGATGTCCTACTAATTTTTGTGAGAGAACAGGGCTTCCTTCCATATAACTTGACTAACGAGAACACTCAACTAAAAATATTTTTCAAATATATGGTGGTTTAGTGGTCCTGCCTTTTGGAAGTTGCTCGTCATTCGTTCTCATCTGATGTCTGCCATAAAATGTATCGGCCACTGTTACTGGCCAATACCTATTTAACAACGGGAACGATGTATACTTTTCAACACAGTTTAATTAAAATGGGTCAAGTTATGCAAATCATTTTCCAGGAGGTGTAATCCTTAATCCAATTAAAGGTGTACAGAGGAAAATTGTATGCCTAATGTTAACAATCAAACTGTTTGTTTAAATTTCATAATTACAGGATACTGGATTTTTTTTTTCTTCAGAGAAAATTTTGAAAGTCACAAAATTTAAAACTGATATTTCATACTTTTTCATGATGTTTAACATTCCTATAAGTGCAACTGCTTAATAGCTTATTATTCTCTCTTCTGTTCTGTCAATTTTCTTTCTGAGGGAGATTTGTAAAATGTTCAGGTCTGTTGCAAGATCTGACAATGTTTTTTCCTTTCTCACATGAGTTTTCTTAATGAAATGAAAGGCGGTACGGTGCCTAGCCATTGTGCTATTAAGGAAGGTCCGGACCTGTCCATGGCCATTGCATAATCATAAACATACCCCTCCTCTCCCCTTTTGTGTGCTCCACACCCAACAGCCACACCATCCTTGCTTCCACAAAATCTTCATGTTATACAGTGAGAATGCGCCCCTCCCCCCCACAGTAATGTCCCCTTCTCCAATTCTGAAAACACTTGATCTAGCACAGACGAGCATATTCTTCGTACAGTTCAATTTATCTGTGAACAAGAATTGTAGTTTTATCAAATATGTAATTAATGAATGGTAGGAAGAGAAAACAGGAACCCATGTTAGAACAGATGTAGGAACCATGAGATAAGTGGTGAGATATATTCTTCCTGATCAGTAACCCTTATTAAAATAATTACAGGCCTTTCTATCCATGTGTAGTCGGTGTTCACCGTTCATGTGTCATTCCATAACATCTTTTTAATTTTTGAAGTTTTTTAACTTGGGAGAAAGAAATGTAAACTTGAAATGTTTAGGGGGTCTTATGGTGATAAGTTGGACATGTTAGACTCGTATCCATGGGAATACAGAAATATGAGAGGGAACTTGATTGAAATATAAGATCCTAAATGGTCTCAATAAGGTGGAGAGAATGCTTACTCTTGTGGGAGAATCCAGACCAAGGGGTCACTGTTTAAAAATAACAGGTTGCCCATTTAAGATGGAGATGAGGCAAACCTCTTTCCGTTAGAGCACTGAGAGACTGAAACTCACTTCCTTAAATTTCAGTGGAAGCAGGGTATGAACATTTTAAGGCGGATGTACATCCGCCTTTTCAGTAAAAGGGACAAAATTATGGAACTCGCTGCCAGACCACTTGAAATGTATCCCTACATATGTCACATTCAAAAGAAACACAAAATTGTGGCTAATTCAACAACAATCTTGTTCTCATATTTAGTTTTTACACTGTGCTCTTTCTGTATGTCTTTTTCTCTTTTCCATTTTTTATCTGATTTCCATTTCCATTTTCCTATTTTTAATAATGTTAATCTGTATTATCATTTTTAACCAAAAGCCCTACTTGGGGCAAGTGTTGCGAATTAGCTTTGGCTAAAACACTATGATGCATACATCAGATGACTGTTTCAAGTGTATCTATGTTTTTGTATCTGTCCCTATTTAAATAAAACTTAATAATAATAATAATAATAATCTAAGCAAAGAGGGTTAAAGGATAATGCAAGTGGATGGAAGTATGGAGTTGAGAGACGAGCCCTGATCTTATTATATCTCATGTTCTATGTAAATTGATGGACCAAACAAGGGGTCAAATGGCCTTTTCTAGCTCCTAATTTGTAAGTTCATAAACTCAGGAGTCGAATATGAATTTAGTGAGGAAAATTCAAAATCTCTTTCTTCTGTTTATTAGAGGATTATAAGGGATAATGTTCTGCACTTGACCTTCATATTTTAATCTTCCCTAGTTTATACATGGGGGATCACGAGTAACTGTAGTCTTAAAATGAACAGGGGTGAAGAAGGGTTAGAAGATGGGAAATAATTGGACATGGACATGAAGTCATTATCCAGATCCCATTTAAAGTCATGCCCTGTATCTTTTAATTTTATATAATTCCTTAATAAATTTGTAAAAGCAGCACCACCTCTGGCGGGAAGGTCTGATTGCAGTGTGAAAGAATGAGCGAGTTCGGCATTCCAACTGCGCATGCCCAGGTCATAGGTCAGTCGCTATAAACATTCTCGGCAACTGTGGTGGAACGTTGTGTGCAGGCTTGTGTTTCGTCCGGGGATTGGGGTTGGATCTCCGGCGCTGCGGGAGCTGTTGAGTTGCTGCTGGGCCGGCCCCGTCCCCTCCCGGGTGTCCTATCTCTGTCCGGGGGTGGCCGGAAGCGGGGGTGCCCCTGGCAGCTCCAGACTTGCAACCGGCAAGGGGGAGATGCTGGCTCCAGCTCGGCTCTGCCTGTCCTGCCGGGTTGGCTGGCAGCCCTGGACTGTTCCGGGGGTTGACCGGCAGTTCGGGGCCGGCCGGGAGCGGTGGCAGTCCCGGACTTGCAGCCGACCCATGGTGTGGGGGGGGGGGGGCGGGCTCCTGCTTGACTCTGCCCTTGGGGGACGGGGCGGTCCAGTGGCGGTTCGGCAGTTCTTGCGGCGCCGGGGACCCATGTTCGATCCTAGCTGTGGATGAGGCGAGAATGTCTCTCCGCCGGCCCAGTCTCTCCCCCGTCTCCAACTCGCAACTGCCCCTCTCTTGCTGTTACACCCCCTCTCCCGCTACCAGGCGCCCCAGTTCCTCAGATTAAATATTTTTACACATAAATAATGAATAAAGATAAGAATTTATACACAGTTTATACAGCCAGCGCTTTGTTCGCTGTTTCTTTTTAGCAAGTGACCATTGACAAATCCCATGATTCTTTGCGTTTTTCAGAATACCGAACTCGCTTATTGCGCCTGGAGTTTATAATTGTATTCATAATTACACTATTATGGTACTTTCAATGGTACTTTATTTGTGACGTACTGAGGTACAGTGAAATTCATTCTTGTATACCGTTCAGTACAAGTAACACTTCACATAAACACGTTAGATAAGCATCTCATGGATACAGTACAGATATATTGTAAGGGAAAAAATGGAAACGAGCACAAAGGGACAAATGAAATATTTCCATTTATTATAGGAACATAATGCCCTGTAATTAGCAATATTGATGGCAACAGATTTGTCAGCTCTCAACGTTTTTGTTATTTTCTGAAACTACACAATCAAATTCAGTATCCAGTAATTGTCAGCGGCTCACTGCTGGAAATGTAGAATCATTTAAGGGATTAGAAATTCAACTATTTTCACTGTAAAAACTTATTTTGTATTATGTGTATCTCAATTTTTAATGCTGTGCTAAGAATGAATGCGACACAGTGGCACAGCGGCAGAGTTGCTGCCTTTCAGCGTCACAGACCAGGGCTCGATCCTGGCCACGTGACCCTGTGACCGCGTGGGTTTTCTTCGGGTGCTCCAGTTTCCTCCATGTGCGGGTTCAAAGGTTAATTGGCTTTGCTAATTCGCTAATTGTAAAATTGTCCCTTGTGTAGAGGATAGTACTAGTGTACGGGGTGATCGCAGATCGGAGCAGACTCGGTGGATTGAAGAGCCTGTTTTTGCACAGTATCTCTAAACTAAACTAGACTGCTGAACAATATTCTGGCCCTGAAATTTTTGTCATTTAGTTTGAACTACGTGCATTAATTTTAACGTTTGTTATTTCCCTTGCCCATCTTAACCAGAATTTTCATTTCAATGTGAAATGTTTGTTTTTTTAAATTTGAGCCTGGTTTGCTGCCATCAGAGTTTTTCTGTCTATTGATTGCTCAGCCAGTTGCTGTTACAGGATCCTGTGGTCACCTTTCGAAGGTTCCCGACAGCCAAAACCTCTTGAAGGTTTCTGGCTACTATTTTCCAGATTAGTGGTGAGTGCTTTGCCAGCAATTGGAAATAGTGGAGCAAACTATCCAGTGGCAGGAGAGAAACCTGTTTTTTTTTTAAATTCATGAGCAGAGTCACAAGTGTTCAATATGTAACTTAAAATGATAAGCATGCAAGTCCATATTACTCCCTGGGCAGATAATTCTTTTTACTTATAAGCACCGCGTTACAATTTTTACTGTAACACTGATATGAAAACATTTATTTAAAGTCTGTTTCTGTTACCTCTGTGCTTGACAAGGTCGATACATGGATGTATAAACTAAATAGCAATTCAATAGCTTCCATCATGTACAACAGTGTAATTTCAGTTCTGGTTTTCTGAGCTTGATTGATTATTCATTAATTTGCTCTCACAACAGATGAAATTTGTTTCACCGTGTAATTTCTAAGTTTTCTCATAAATATCTTCGCTCCATTAATGTTTGAGCTTGAGACAGCCCTTCTATTATTTTGTACCTTTTATTTGCAAGGCTGCATTTAGAACCCAACCTAATGATGACCAGGAAACAAGGAACTGCAGATGCTGGTTAGTACACAAAAGGACACAAAGTGCTCGGGTAACTCGGGTCAGGCAGCATCTCTGGAGAACATGGATAGACGACACTTTGGGCAAGACCCTTCTTCAGTTGTCGTTGTATGGGGTGGGAGTAGAAAGCTGGAAGAGGGGGAGAGGCAGGACAAATCGTGGCAGGCAATAAGTAAACACAGGCCCGGGGGTGTTTTGATGATTATGGCAATCTGGCTGGGCCTGAAATGGAAGATTATTAACTGAGGTCTTTTAACATAAGGTAGATCAGTAATTAGTGTTATTAAAATTCTACGCAAATGTAAACACACAAAAGGAGTGACCTATTTCCTATTTCTTTTTTTGTGCAATCATTACAATGAAAGAAAAACCTCGTAATTCTAAAAGTAGACACAATAATTGCACCAGCACTGTTGTCTGCCACTGCCCAATGTCTAGATAGGTCAGGCAGAAATGCTGAGAAGCCAGCAAAGGCTTACTTTTACCATTTTACTATAATTCTGTACAAAATAGAATCTTTGCCATTTAATATGTTCCGGGGAACTCGGATGGAAGCGGATTATGTTGCGTCTCCATTAATTCTGCTTTGCGTTGAGATGATTTTTCTTTCCCTTCATTCTACTTATCATTTGCAACCCACAGATATTTATTTGTATCTATTGAGCAGGAAACAAAATTCCTAACGTTTTCCATCAAAAATATGTTTATAAAATATTTCCCAGTAATTATAACATTCATTTAAATAGTTTTAGGCCAAGATTATCTTGCACAGCCATGCTGGTTTTTAAATAATTTAACAAATCAGCTGAATTTTTCTGTGTCGATGTGCACCGCTGTCTAAGGGCAGCACGGTCGAGTAGCGGTAGATTTGATGCCTTGCAGCGCCAGAGATCCTGGATCGATCCTGGCTACGGGTGCTGTTTGTATGGAGTTTGTACGTTCTCTCTGTGACCAGCGTGGGTTTTCTCCGGGTGCTATAGTTTTCTCCCACGCTCCAAAGACGTACTAGTTTGGGGGCTAATTGGCATGGTAAATTTGTAAATTATCCCCAGTGTGTAGGATAGTGCTCGTGTGCTGGATTTGCTGGTCGGTGTGGACTTGGTGGGCCGAAGGGCCTGTTTCCACGCTGTACCACTAAACTAAACAAAATTTTAGCTTCACTTGTGTTCCATTGATTTTAATGTTTCCTTTTAAAGAATGCTTTAGTTTTTGCAGGAGGTATGAACACGCAGTTGCTCTTTTTAACATCCTTATGTTAATTGAATGCTGCGTTTTTACTTAAACATATTCTTTTAAGTGTTTTGCTCTACTTAACTTTGTCGTTAAAGGCTTCAATGGTTGTCCCATCAGATACAGTGCTTGCATGCAGAACAAATGTATGATTGCATAGAAATTGAATAGAGACTGCTTTATTCCAAAATGAGGGTTGAGGAACCAGCTGTCTTTATGCTGGTTATATAAATTGTTTGTTTATGCAAAGAATTTGTTCAACTGGTAATGCCAGACAATTGTTTTTATGTAGCCAATTGTGATCCTCTTACTGTGCAATAAAGCAGTCATCGATCAGCTAGCCATTAATATGTGAGAATTGTAAATAGTGTTGTTGGCCTGCAATACTATTTGAAGCATGAGAATAAAATTCAGTGCATACATTCAGTAGTTAAATTAATTAGTCAGATTTTATATTCTACATTCCATGTTTATGAAAAAATATCTGATTGTATTTTATTTAGAAATCACCTGTCAAAGTAGGTTGAACAGACAATGTAAAAAAAAATCACCTTTTAAAAATAATTGCATCACCAACATACAGTGGGGTTTTTCTGCAGGAATTAGGTTTCAAGGTTCCACCCAGTATTAATCTCAAAACCTTCATAATGTAGTGAATCATTTGTAGCTGCTATACATTTCCATCTTCAATCTATCTTCCAGTTTTCGTATGCTCGGATATCTCAAGATTTGTGCCCAGAATCGTGCAGTTAAACATTGTACCATTTCCAAAAGTGGCAGTTTAATGGCAATGATAGTTCTAGCTATTCAAATTTAAATATTTTATAACGTTTACATATTTTATCATGTTTTGCTGGTCAGTGAATAATTTCATTTGGCAAGATTAGATTTTTCAAGTTGTTGAATATTGACTGCCGTATTCATTTCCCAGTCCTCCCTTATTTCTGAATTTGCATGATATTCAGTGAAGAAGGAGTTTGCTGTCTCCCTTCCAGGCCTTAAATCAAACAGCGGGTTGGGTGATGAGTTTGAGTCAGAATATGGAAAAATAAATTTAGGGCACATGTCTGGAGAAAACGCTATTACCCTTGAATGCATTTGATCACTATGGATTTGTCCAAACATTTGCTTCTTTGTTGTGTTGAATCTTTAATCATTTGGGGGATACTGAAGTAAAAGTATAATCTAACGTAATAAATGCAATATTTTCTGATTCTGCGAATTGGAAACTTAAATTGTTTCTGTGTGTGAACTAGCGGCTTGGCAAGAGCTGCTTATTGCAGCTATTACGGCTTTAATATAATATAGGGATTGATGAAAATAGTTTTACTGCAAGATGTAGATGAATATTGAAAAGGAAGGCCTATTGTGAGGTCAGACAGCTTTTGTTGTGCATGTGAGTTAACATATCAGGTGTGGAAACCATTTTGCTGTGTCTATTGTGTAGGAAGAAACTGCAGTTGCTGGTGTAAACCAAAGATAGACAAGAAATGCTGAAGTAACTCAGCGGGTCAGGCAGCATCTCCGGAGAGAAGAAATAGGTGATGTTTCAGGTCTATTGTTCTGTTCTCGGCCAAACCTACTTTTTTAATAAAAGCACGGAACAGGAGAAACTCGTGTGTTTATTTCTGGGATTCCCCATTCCTTTTATTTCTTAATGGAATAATTTTAGTTTAGTTTAGAGATGCAGCGTAGAAACTGGCCCTTTGGCCCACCAAGTCTGCACCGACCAGCGATCCCCACACATTAACACTACTCTACACACAAGGGACAATTTTCCATTTACACCAAGCCAATTGACTTACAAACCTGTACGCCTTTGGAGTGTGGCGGGAAAATCAGTGTTCCTCATCGCCAGGCCTTCCAGCCCGTGGCAGCAACCCTTGGCTTTCAGTGCAGCTCGGGGGCATTTGTGTTTCCTTAGCTGGAAACGCAGATATAGTCCAACACCTTGGGGCCAGGTGAGATTGGCGCGCAGAAGGACGTGGTTGGGTTAGGACCGGGTTGTGGACGTTGTACCCTGGAGAGTGGGGCCCAGGTGTGTTGTTGGAGTGCGCCCACGAACAGGAGTGAACTTGTAGGCAGGTGTGCGGAGGGATGGTGGCCAGAAACGCAGCCAGGTGTGTGGACAGAGTGACATAGGGAATGGGAGCAGTTGGGGGCTGTGGGGAACAGTGTGGATGGAGCGTGGCTGGGAATGTGACCAGATGTGCTGATGGACTACTATGGGGAATGGAGCCAAGTGTGTGCAAGGACCATGGGCAGTGAGTGCAGACATGTAAAGGTGGAGTATGGCAAAATCAGGACCGGAGGACAGGGTATGGCCAGGAATGGGAGCCTCATTTGGCCCACCAAGACCACACTGACCATCGATCACCGTTGACACGAGTTCAGTTATCTCACTTTCGCTTCCGCTCCATGCACTTTAGAGAAATGTTATAGAGGCCAATTAACTTAGAAAACCACACAACATTGGGATCTGCACGGAAACCGAAGCACTCGGAGGAAAGCAACGCGGTCACGGTGAACATGCAAATTCCACACAGACGACACCCGAGGGCAGGATTGAACCTAGGATACTTGCACTATGGAGGGAATAGCTCTACCATCAGCACGACTGTGCCCTACTTTTGGAACAACTTTATTTTTATAAAATATAAACTAAATTCTCTGTTTATTCACCATTTGAAATCGTGCCTCTGAATGACTTGCTGCACAAATATTGTTGCCCATTTTATAAACATTTAATATTGTCTTTAGGCACACCTTTAATGAGGAAGGTTTTTTTTATTGAACATTGCATAAGTACATAACATTTATGATTTGTAAAATGCAAACACTGTGGACTAATGGACAGCGTGCAAAGCTCCCAGAGTAAAAGCTTTGTATGATCAGGTGTAGTGCTATGTGGAAAGAATGATGTTTACAAGATATGCGTGCTGGAGATTTAGCTGGAGGCACTTTTCAATGGAAATATTAGGCTTTTATTTATGGAACAAAGTTATCAACAGAATACAGTTTAACCAGGGTTTGGTGATACCTGGCAGATGTAGACATTGATTTGAGCATCCTCAAGAACAGAAGGAAACAGTAGGTCACATGCATTATTTAATGTTATTCCCAAATAAGAAGTCATCTGATTAAAAAAAAAAAAAAAATTTTGGTTGCCAGCTACGAACCTGATTGTTTTGGGGTTTTTTTAAACCATTTTTTACCTGTAACATAATTGGAAAGTTTCATCAGAAAATAGGCCACAAAAATTGTGATTCAGAAATAAAAATCAATGCAAAACACTGTTCTTGTGTTTACTGATCTTCTAAATAGATTTTGCATTTTAATGGTATTAAAAGGAAATTCAGATTATTGCTACTTAGACACTTGGAATGTGTATGTAGTCCAGACCAAGTCCAAAGACGTACAGGTTTGTAGGTTAATTGGCTTGGTATAAATGTAAAATTGTCCCTAGTGTGTGTAGGACGTGTGTTATTGTGTGGGGCTCACTGGTTGGTGGTGACTGAGTGGGCCGAAGGGCCTGTTTACGCGCTGTATCTCTAAAAACACCTAGAAAAGTAACTTGCAATTGCATTCAGAGCTTCATTATGAAATAACTATCTTTATGAATCTGGCCCAGGATAAATGTGAGTAACTAGGGAGACCCAAAGGGAGCACCAGAGCACAGCCTTTTGATGTTTCAACAAGGCTTTGATTAAATATAGACACAAGGAGCTGCAAATGCTGGAATCTTGAGCAAAACACACGTACTAGAGTAACTCAGTGGGTCAGGCAGCATTTGTGGAGAAAATGGACAAGCAATGTTTTATATTGTTTGGGACCCTTCTTCAGACTGAAGTACTTTGTGTTTTAGTTTGAGAAAATGTATTTGCTGTACTGTGTAATCATGGACAAAATTTAGAGTTCATTCATGTATTTTGTTTGTATCTCACCTCTAAACCAGTTTTGGATCCCAGAGCATTTAAATGTTTAAATCTTCTATATTGGGGAAGAGCAGAGAAATGAAGCTTTGGTCAAAATAAAACTTACTTTGTCTTTAAAACATTTTGGAATGACCTGAGTGTAAAAACAGTCTTTATCATCAACTTTTAAAAATGTGTTTAAAATACTTTTAATTATAATGCAAGTGTACTGAGAGTGATGGGCAAAAGCTTGTCTTTTAAAGAAAGATTCTCATAGTTTTCGATTAAAAAAAAAGTTAGTAATAAATCATGAGAGGAATAAATCTGGTTGACACAGAGTCTCTTGCCCAGAGTAGGAGAATCAAGAACCAGAGGACCTAGGTTTAAGGTGGGAAAGATTTGATGGGAACCTAAGGGGTAACTTTTTCACACAAAGGGTGTTGGGTGTATGGAATGAGCTGCCCGAGGAGGTATTTAAGGCAGGTATGTTCATGACGTTTAAGAAACATTTATACAGGTACCTGAACAGGACAGGTTTAGAGGGATATGGGCCAAATGTAGGCAGGTGGGACTAGTGTAGATGGGACATGTCGGTCGGTGTGGGCAAGTTGGGCCGTAAGGCCTGTTCCCACACTTTATGACTATAAATAAGCCATACTATAAGCCCCAATCGTGCAGTTAAGTGATTTAAGTAAATCTTGTTGTTTGATGCTATGGAACTTTGTAGATTGAGACATTGTGCAGCGGGTACAATGGGTCCAATTCCACCATCACGTTACAATATTGAGCCTGTGTTTAATAATGGTTGTTGTTATACGGTTTTGAGTTAAGTCCCACTTCCCAAGTTACTCACAAATTCTCCCGAGTTTTCCCCTCGATTCAAACTCGGAGAATGGCCGTAGGAGTCCGTAGATATTTCGTAGCGGCTCGCTATGCCAGCCGTACGTACTCGGGGCATCAGGTATGTCGGGATGTTTTTTTCCAGCATGACAAAGTCCACGAGTAAAAAGGTAATTGGGAGGAGGAGTTTATGGATCACAAAAATCTTGATTTTATTTTAAGGTCCTTTCAACTCGGCAGAGGAGTTGGGAAAGTGGGACAGGCCCTTTAAAGTGTATAGTAAATGGCAGGACACCTTCAAGCATTGATGGAAAGAGGGATCTTGGGTTTAAATCCACAACTCCCTGAAAGTGGCAAAACAAGTAGATAAAATGCTGACGACAGCATATGGCATGCTTGCTCTCATCAGTCTTGGCATTAAGTATTAGAATCAAGAAATCATGTTGCTGCTGTATAAAACTTTGGTTAGGCTGTATTTGGAGTATTCTGGTTCCTCCATTATGGGAAGGATGTGGAAGCTTTGAAGAGGGTGCAGAAGATATTTACCGGAATGCAAATGTGGTCTGGATTAGCTGCAAGGAGGGGCTGGACAAACTTGGATTGTTTTCTCAAGATTATCAGAGGTTAAGGGGAAGACTGAAAGAAGATTGAGAGGCATAGATAGAGTAGATAGTCAGAGTCTTTTTCCTCGGATATAAATGTTGAACGCTAGTAGGCATTGTTCTTTGATCTTTTGGGGAGGGGGTGGGGAAGAGTTTAAAGGTGTATGATTTTTACAGAGTGGTGTGTGCTTGGAACACACTGCCCATAGTGCGGTGGAAGCAGGAAAAGTAGATAGTGGTGTTTAGATTCATTTGGACAGGCACATGTACAGGAAGGGATATGAGGGATATAGACCACACGCAGGAAGATAGGATGTGTTTAAAATTGGCTTCATGACCAGTGCAGGCATTGTGGGCTAAAGGGACTTTTCCTGTTCTGTACCGTTCTATGTGAATAGAGGAGAATAGCAAGTTAAGGAAAACATAATTATCAAGTTATGCTGTTGACATAAAATTGATTTACAGTGACTTCCACTCGTGTTACGTCTTCATTACTGCCCTGTATAACCAGATTAACTAATCACACCTCTCACAAGCCTGCCACTTTTTAGTGTTTTAATCTCCAACCATCAAGCCTTTTTGTTTCAGTGGTTTGTGGTCCAAGCTATTGATGTTACACTATCACTTCTTCTGACTCCAGTGCGATAATATGCACAGCGATACTGATGTCTGAAGTGGCTGAAGGCAATTTGATGAATCCCGTCCGCAAACAAATCTCTGTCAAAGCTGGAGATGACGGTAGTGTATCTCAGCCGTGCAGTTTCTGCACCACTTGGCACGCATAAATGTTCTAAAATGGAGAAGGTTTTACAGCCAAAACGCCAAATTGCAATAGTGCTTTTATATTTATTGGAACAAGAGTGTTATTCTTGAAAATGAGTCCGTTGTTCCAGTATTGTCATTGTAGTGGTGAAATCGTCTGTACAAAGTGAATGAGACCGATTCTACAGTGCTATTAGGCTCGAAGCATCGTGTAACTGCTGATATTAGACGTTTACAGAATATAAATCATAAATAGATCTGTATATATATATATGTAGATATTGCTCACAATGGTATTTCTTAACCAGATGTTTAATAGCATGTTTGAAAACCCTAGTGCAAGTATTTACTAACAAAAAAGAAAGTCAGTAAAACAAGTCTTTTCATGAAATTGGTCGGTTTTTTTGTACACATATTGACTGGAAATTGTAAGTAAAATGCTTGGTCTTTGATTATGACGCTTTAATATCATGACAGAATTATAGGAGTTTAGGAATAAACCATTTTGTTCTTTTGGCTGTATTGGCATAAAATTAAGTCATGGCTGCTTTGTAAAAACAGTTATTTAACTGTATTTTTGGAATGTACATGAAGAATATAAATTATTTTCATTATAAACGATATCCTTGAATTGTAGAAATTCAATGCTTGGTTCCCTTATGATCTTGACCTATGTATAAATAATCTATACAGTTTAGTTAACAATATATCGCCCTCACATTTGAGAAATGGCCAGAGGATTAGTGTTTTCATTGAGAGAATAAAATTATTTATAATAACAGCGGCCTGTTGATATCATTTTCCATACCACTGAGAGTTATCCATCGAGAACGGGTTGTTCATTCGGCCCATCTAACCCGCTCCACCATTCAATAGGATCATGGGTAATGTGACATTCCTCATCTACGTTCTTGTGCTTTCCTCCTATTCCTTGATAGATTTGAAAGCTATCTATCTCAGTCAAGGATCGCGCAGCCGTCTCTGACAAATAGTTCCAAGGATAAACAACTTTCTGAGAGAAAAAAAACCTACTACTTACATTCTGAATTAGGCTCCCCACCCCCCCCCCTCCTTATGGTGAGAAATTCCCTCAGGTTCTGGACTGAACTAACAGTAGAAAAATCCTTTTAGCATTTACCCGATCTGCACCTCTATAAATCTTAATTGTTTCAATAAATTAGTCTCTCATTCGTCCAAATCATCAATAAGCAAAATCCCAACATTTTTTATCTTCGTTCGTTGTATAATCCTTGGAGTCCAGGATTATCCAAGTGAAACATCCCTGAACCACCTGCAATGAATATATTTTCTGAAATTGGTTGCAGTATTCCAGTCATGATGTTGCTGGTTGCATGTGCAGTTGCAGTAAAACCTCCCAGCATTCATTCTCCAACCCCCTTGTCATAAGAGCCAACATTCCATGAGGCTTCCACGTCACCGTCAGTTGCTGGCTCTCTGTATTTCATGCAAAAGGACCTCCAACTCCCATTGTGCTCTAGCTTTCTGCTTTTTCCCTTCAGTAAAATAATACTTTTATTTTTTCTTCCAAAGTAAACATCTTCGCATTTTCACGTGCGATCTCTCCTATTCCAGTTCCCCCCCCCCCCCACTCATTTAACCTGTCAATGTCTCTTAATGAGTTGTATCCTTCTTGAAGCTAATCTTCCCACCTATTTTTGTGTCATTTTCAAGTTAGGCTACCACTTATTACTTTGTTCCTGTGTGTTAACATATATTGTAAATAGTTGCAGTGTCTTCCTGTGGTACCTCATTGGTAGTCCATCTCAAATTAACCCCCTTATTCTTACGAGCTGCTTTCTATCTGTGAGGCAATTGTCCAACATATTACCTCAAATACCATTCTCCCTTGTGACTTAACCTTGCCAACATATTACTACAATGACCATCCATTCTTATGCCTGACAGCTTTTCATGAGACATCTTGCCAATAACTGCAAATCTAAATAAATCGTGTTTCTCCTTAATCCACATTGTTCAAGACTTCTAATTAATCTTTCTGACATTCCTTTGGATTCATGATGCTTGATTGGATGATGATTTTCCAAATGTGCTGCTGTTGTTTCCGTAATTATAAGAACATAGGTGCAGGAGGAGGCCATTCGGCCCTTTGAGCCAGCTCCGCCATTCATTGTGATCATGGCTGATCGTCCGCTATCAATAACCCGTGCCTGCCTTCTCCCCATATCCCTTGACTCCACTCGCCCCTAGAGCTCTAACTCGCTCTTAAATCCATCCAGTGACTTGGCCTCCACTGCCCTCTGTGGCAGGGAATTCCATAAATTCACAACTCTCTGGGTAAAAAAGTTTTTTCTCACCTCAGTCTTAAATTACCTTTATTCTAAGACTGTGGTCCCTGGTTCTGGACTCGCCCAACATTGGGAACATTTTTCCTGCATCTCGCTTGTCCAGTCCTTTTATAATTTTATGTTTCTATAAGATCCCCCCTCATCCTTCTAAACTCCAGTGAATACAAGCCTAGTCTTTTAAATCTTTCATCATATGACAGTCCTGCCATCCCAGGGATCAATCTCATGAACCTATGCTGCACTGCCTCAATCACAAGGATGTCC
The DNA here is from genome assembly GCA_963514005.1 of Raja brachyura. The sequence goes on from OY740811.1 coordinate 12,540,241, forward strand.
TTCCTCAAATTAGGAGACCAAAACTGTACACAATACTCCAGATGTTGGTTGTAATATTTTTCTAACCATAGATGTTAAGCTGAACCTGCTTTATATATCCATCCCATCGTGTATATCGGCATCACATGGGCATTTTCTAATTGTAGAATATAGAACAGTACAGCAAAGGAATATGTCCTTCAGCTCACAATGTCTTTGCCGAACATGATTAAACAAATCTCTTCTGCCTGCATGTGATCCCTATTCCTCCATTCACTGCATATCCACGTGTCCATCTAAAAGCCTCTTGAAAACCACTATTGTATCTGCCTCCACCCCCACCCCTGGCAGCGTGTTCGATACCACCACCACTCTCTGCATGTTTTTTTAAAAATGGCTTGCTCCAAAAATCTTTACATTTTTCCCGTCACATAGCTATGCCTGCTAGACTTTGACATTTCACGCTGGAAAAAAAAAATGTCCTCTGGCACATCTCCAGAATCTACACATTTTTAGAAGATTCGGGTTGCATGATGTTGCAACGGTTAGTGCTGGTGCCACACAGCTCTGACGACCTAGATCGAATCCTGACCTGTGTGAAGTTGTACATTCTCGTGTCCCGTAGAGTTCCATTGGGCACTTTAGTTTCAACCTCGTGGGCTAGAGGTGTACTGGGTGGTAGGTTATTTGTCCACTGTAAATTGTCCCATGGTACAAATACTAAATGAATCATCATGACTATCACTGTATGATTCTATGACTCCATAACTGATCACACACTAATTTGGTAGCCACTTATTTTAGTGTCCCAGGATGCAGGTCATCTAGTCTAGTGGATAGACACAAAAAGCTGGAGTAACTCAGCGGGACAGGCAGCATCTCTGGAGAGAAGGGATGGGTGACGTTTTGGGTCGAGACCCTTCTTCAGACTGGTTAAGGGAAAAGGGAAATGCGAGGTAGGAAATTATGTAGAGAGATAAAGAACAATGAATAAAAGATATGAATAAAAGTAATGATGATAAAGGAAAACAGGCCATTGTTAGCTGTTTGTTGGGAGAAAACGAGAAGGTAGTGCGACTCGGGTGGGGGAGGGATAGAGAGAAAGGGGAATTCTGGGGCTACTTGAAGTTAGAGAAATCAATATTCATACCACTGGGCTGTTAACTTCCCAAGCGAAATATGCGATGCTGCTTCCAATTTGCGTTTAGCCTCACTCTGACAATGGAGGAGACCAATGGAGAAGCCTTGGGGACATCAGCCTTTAACCTCAATGGTTTGCTTAATATTAATTTGCCACTGATGATGGTGGTGGTATTGAATTCCTCTCCACATCCCATTTTGGTGTTTCTTGTAATTATTTTTGCCAGGTTCATTTGGTTTGAGAGCCAAGATCACTTGGACTTGCATCCTTTTTATTTATGCAAATATAAACTGTTATTGTCATCTTTTATATTCCTTAAATGATTATCAAGCCAGTTGCACGTTCTATACAATATAATCCTGCTGCAAGTGTGCAGATGGAGAAATGTATTTCACTGTTGTACCCTGGCAATGATAACTACGGTCTGTGACAAAGATTAATGTTTTGTTTAAACATGCATGGATTTCTCTTTTTCCAGGGTATTGTGACCTAAGTGTAAATTAGGAATCTTTGTGTTTTGCACAGTGCAGCTGTAATCTTAAAAGATGGTATGTTTCAGGTAGCTCCTCGAAAGGGATCGTTTCCCACAAAATGAAAATGACAGTAAGCTGCAAATCATTGCCCCTTTTTCATTGTCAGAGCAGTTTGCTACTGGAACTGACCACCAACAGCGCGCACACACACACACCCACACAAACACACATGCTTGCGCACACACACAAACCCTCTGCAGGATCTGGGTTTGAATATTTATCAAGACAGGCTAATCTCTGCCTGATACGTCATATGTTCTTGGAGCAGAATTAGGCCGTTCGGCCCATCAAGTCTACTCCACCATTCAATGGTGGCTGATCTCTCCACCCCATTCTCCTGCCTTCTCCCCATAACCCCTGGCACCCTGACCAATTAAGCCTCTGTCAATGTCTCCATAAAATATCGATTGACTTGGCCTCGACAGTCTTCTGTGGCAATGAATTCTACAGATTCACCACCCTCTGACCACTTAAAGAAAATAGTTGCTGAATATTGCAACCAGCATGTCATTCACTGCATTGTGTGGAACCTCTGGTCTGGGCAAACTGCGCTTTGCTGTTGTACACGAGGTAAAATAACCACTCAGCTTGAGATAAGAGTAGGGGGATCTATTTTGAGTTCAAGAAGTACATAAGATTCTGTTTTTATTCTATTTTGAGTTCCGTGTCTTTGTTTTCCATTTTGTGTTTGATGCATGCCAATCCCAAAGGACCTCTTGATTGATTTGCCTGTCTTTAGCTCTTACATTGCTGTTGTTAAGATAAGGGAGCTGGATAACTCAATACATTGAAAGGTGGTGCTTGCCTCAGCTATCGGCCTCAAAAATACCATAAAAATTGCTAACTTATTCCATATGCTGTATGACCTCATTTGAGCATGGCCCAGCTTGTCACCCCCTTCCCACTGGTCGGGACCTCCCCAGATCTGGAATGATAAAACTGTCATGTGTAAATTGTTCTGTAAAAGATTACTGTGAGCGTTGAACTTGCTGCCAGTGTACGGACCTAATAAGAGAGAAGTGAAACCTTGCTGCTGACCTTTGTTGCACTTCACTACTGCTTGTCATTCTGTTTCCAGTAAGCGGGCTCTTACTGCAGGAGGGCAGAGCGCCAAGCCTCGGATCTCAATGCCATAACAAGCCTAGGACTTGCCAAAAGAAAGCGTTCAGTACAGCATCGTATGTCGAAACAGTTGACTAATGTTCCTCTTTTGTGTTGCTTCTCGGTCGTTTTATATCTTTGTTTAGAAGCTGGGGCAAAAACAGCACATTTAGCTCTGAATCCCACGATCTTTTTAAGGCCAGCAAAGACTTCAAGGTCACCTTGCAAAACATTTTTTCTGTTTGCTGTGACTTACACTCCATCTTGCCCTCTGTAATCTCGGTTGTTCCAAGCACTTAAATCTGATTGGCGGCTGCACTGATCGTAACCATTCTGTTGATATCTGTATTATACAGTTAATCGCAATGGAATTATTGATAACGCAAAGGTGGTGGGTTTTTCCATATTACTTGCAGGATTGTTGATGATCAGCTATCAAAATATTTTATCCTTTCCGTTTGTGATCCTCAACATCAGCTCAGTTTCATTTGATAACTTTTTTGCCAATGTTTTCAGTTGATCGCGATGATTCATCTTTGCTGGGAAATGAGCCATTTTTCCATCCGCTGTATCCTCTTACAAATCAAGAGAGCAAGTTTAGTGCAGTGGGCACACGTCAAATCGCAGCTCCCCACCCCTCGGTGGAGAGTGGAGAACACTCCTCTGCACCATTGTGGCATTTTTCTTTTCTCTCCACCAACCATGTCTGTCGCAGCTCCTACTGAGATTACCGCAGTTTAAAGATTACAATTCAAATATGCCCACGTTCATTTTGTAAGCTGTGCTGCACACCAAAGTAAAGGAGCATTTGAGAAAAAGCAACGATGGATTTCTTTCTTCGCACAGAAGCCGTGTAATGTAGCAGCATTGCGGAGCGTCTGGAAACCGCGGCGATCACACTGACCATAAAAACAAACAAATATACTACAAATTTGTAAAGCACTCCTTTCACAGCTGACAGACCACCATGCAGTATTTTTGTGTTTCTCTTGACATCAGTGCAAAATTCAGATGTTTTGATTTTCTAATTCCATTTTGTATTCCCTAATGTGATCTCATTCTTCTACTGTGTCTGCAGGCACGCAAGGGTGAGGTTGGGTATTTTGGAGGGAAAAGGCATTATGAGTGGCCTTGGATTATGCTAACACTAATGCTTATTACTGTTGAAGATGGATGGCACTCTGTGTGGTCCTTGGAGCCCAATTCCACTGGGGGTTTCCTCATGATTTTGAGCAGATCCTTTGAGTTTTAGACCCGAATCCATTTGGTATTGGAAATGTTTCTGTATTCCACTCCTTTTTTCCTCCTTGCATCCTCCCCTCCCAAGCACCGTCCTGCTCATGTGTTTAATCTACTTTCCAATGATCCTTCCTTAAATTTAAATATACTGCATGCAAGCAAGCCCATCAATTCCATGCCAACCATCAATCTCCCTGTCACACTACTTCGAAGTTATAACACTTTTACATCCACTGCTTACACACTAAGGGAAATTTACAGAGGTCAAATAATCTACAAATTCCCGGAGCTTTGGGATGTGGGCGGAAACCCGAGCACCCGGAGGAATCCTACGCAGTCACAGGGGGAACGTGCAAACTCGACATAGACAGCAGCCAAGATCAGGATTGAACTCTGGTCTCTGGAGCTGTGAGTCAGTGGCTCTATCAACTACAACACTATGTCACCATTTTTTAAGTAACCATATACTTCATGGAATTCAAATTCATTTTATGTTTGGGCACTGTTTTATTTTAACAAATTCCGCAATCATTGCTTCAAAGAAAATAAGATTGCTTTGCCCAGATAATTATGAAGCCATACTATCTGGAACCTGCTTTGGCAGCCATCATGTTCATAATAAATAATCCCAGGCGCTTGTGAAATTCAAGATGGCCACCTTAATTTGAGGTGATTGCACAAGAGCTCTGTTGTAATCCAAGACTGACATAAATATATCTCATGGCTAGTAATATAAGGGTTAAAACATTAGAAGAAGAAATACTTTATTAGAAATAAGTGCAGAAGACTTCAAGAAGAACAAAATAAGTCTAGTGCCTAGTCATATTAGTTGTATTTATTAGAAATTGTGATTGCTTGTAATGTAATCAAACTCTGGTAACTATCCAAGTAATACACATCTGACTTCCTTTTATACTAACCATGCCATCATTAGGCTTCCTAACGTCTTGGATTATGTGTTCGGGTTTCTGGAGTGAGACTTAAACTCGGAAACATTCAGTCCTCAGTTAGCAGGACAAAACATATTAACAAGTCATCACTTGGAATAATGTTATTCCACCCTGTTGAGTAAATTGGCTGCCACTCTTTATTCCATTACAATACTGACTACACTTTGGGTGTGTTTCATTGACAATGACTAGTTGAGGAAAATCCTGGGGGTGTTCTCCATTGTAAATGGACCTCCTTTATTTCTTGAACAAAACACACAAAGTGCTGGAGTAAATCAGAGTGTCAGGCAGCATCTGTGTCTAAAATAGACAAGTGACATTTCTGGTTGGGTTGCCTCTTCAGACTTCGGAGTCAAAACATCCCCTATCCATTCCCCCCACAGATGCTGCCTCACTCACTGAGTTTCTCCAGCACCTGCAATTCCTTGTGTCACCTTTATTTCTTATCTGCCATGGCCCTATTTTGGCGATCCCTTTATCTTTGTCAAAAGTGTTTTGTTTTTCTTTATTAATTTAATTGTTGCTTCTGTTGACCATGGTAAACTTCCTTTTCATAACTTTCCCATTCCTGGCTTCTGGTTTAATCACCCGGCCTGAAACACCAAATTGATTTATTATTTCAAATCTTCCTTATTCATAGAAAAGTCCAGTACACGTTTGTTTCCTTGCTACTTGATCTGCTCCCATTTCACTTGCTGATTTTTGTAATTTCCATTGCTGATTTAGAGAATAAGTTGTCCATATCCTCTCTGTGGCACAGTGGTGCAGCTGGTAGAACTGCTGCCTCACAGTGCCAGAGACCTGGGTTTGATTCTGACCTGTATTGAGTTTGCAGTTTCTCCCTTTGACCACATGGGTTTCTACCAGGTGCTCCGGTTTGCACCTACATCCCAAAGACTTGCAGATATGTAGATTAATGGCCTTTGCAAGTTGCCCCGAGCCTGTAGGGAGTGAATGCATAAGTGGGAGAACATAGAACTCGTGTGAACAGGTGATCGATGGTCAGCATGGATTTGGTGGGATGAAGGGCCTGTTTCCATGCTATAATCTATCAATTAAGCAATCAATCAATCAATCAATATGGGCAATGTTCCAGTTTATCTCACTATTACTTACCTTTTTCCCCACTCAAGTACTCAAATCTTTGATTTCAATCTATTTCAGTTTATTTGCCTTCCACTCGACATTACATTGTAGTCAGAGTTCCATGATGTTGTCGTACATTATGATTTCCGCTGCTTAATGAAGCAATGTAAGAAAAGAGCTTTCGTCCTTTTTGAAGGAGTGGCATGCATGCTGAGAAGCCAGTCGATTAAACAGCAATAAGTCACTGCTTTTTTTCTCGCATTTTCTTAATCTCCGGATACTTTTAGCTAATTACATTTATTGGAATGTTGCTCTGTTTGTCATCCGTGATCCCTCAACTTAAGGTCAATGTCCACATGGTTCATTGATGGATTTTGAAGCTGCACTGTTCCTGTTTTTCTTCAATGATTTTCAATTTGAATCAATGCCTCTGGATCCTGAAATGCTTTACTTGTTCTCTGGGCATTACCACATATGAACTTTATACTTTCAGCATCCTGTCCAAAGCCTGATTTCTATTCTTACCACCTTTCGCTGCTTAACCTTATGCAACCTTTCTATTTCTTTACATTCTTCTGCATTCAAGCATGTATTCCTCTCTGGCTGTCCACATTAATGTTGTAGCTACGCCTCCTTGTAGCCATTTGCAGTGAAGACCCGCACAGTCCTCTATTACTCCCAGCTCATTTCAAACACAGGGCCCCAGAGCAATCTGCCACTATCACCCCATGTCTGAGCGTTTTCTTGGTTTTACTGCATACAGAAATGGACTGGTGACTTGCTGAGTAGTTTCACATGGAATGGAACACCATGTAATCATCAGCAAATATCCCTGCATCTGACCTTATCATTGAAAGGCGGTCATTGATGATGCTGCTGAAGACGTTTTAGCCGAGGGCATTACCCTGAGGAATTCCTGCAGTGATATCCTGGAGCGGCTATTATTGACTTCCAGTAATCATGTCAGTCTTCCTTTGTATGAGGTATCGCTTCCGTCATCAGATTTTATTTTTACCCAATGGTGTCCACCAATTTCTATTTTATCAAACCTCCTCCATGTCAGGCTCGGTAAAATGCTGTCTTTGGAATTGAGCCGCACTCTGTTTTTGTACTGAGCTTGTAGTGAGATCTGGAGATATCCGAACTGGAAGTTGGTGAACAGGTTGTTGGTGAATGTGAAGTTTGTTAAGACTCCCACGATACTTCCCATGACGTGATGAGAAGGAACTGCGGATGCCGGTTTATACCAAAGACACAAAGCGCTGGAGTAACTCAGGAAGTATCAAAGATTGTTTGTAAGATTGCTTTGCTCTGTCTATTGCACAATATTTGTGCTGCTTGGCACAGGTATTTTCCTGTGTTGCCTCATCCCCAAGTTCGTACACCCGCTTCTTCTCCTGGCATCCCCTTCCACTTGCTCATTGAACCAGAGCTGATCCCTGGGCTTGATTGCTACAGTGGAGCAGGGAATATGCCAGGCTCTGAGGTTAGAGCTTGTAGTAAGATATATTGCTGTTGCTTCCTCTGCTTCAGGTTCCAATGAGTTAATCTAATAAAAAGTCGTCAACATGAAGCGTTGAAACTCTGAACAGTTGCAGCCGGACCTGCTGAGTATCTCCAGCATTCTCAGATTTTATTTCCAGCATCAGCAGTTTATTGCTTTTCTGAGGTGGATCTTGTTATTTTTGATGGATGACCCTCTAGTGTGCAGGTCTTCACAGGAGCAGGAGCTGGCTTTGGGACCAAGCTGTTACAGGTAAGAACAGGTCATAGAACAGTGAGTGTTGCTGCCTTGCTGCTCAACAAGAGGAGGCTGTGCCGTTAACTGCACGCCCCATGTCCTTCCAACTCGTTCTGCCTTGATTGATGATCACCTATTTCCAGCTTTTAACCTTGCTCGTCTCTCGGATGATGAATACTGCTTGAAATCTGTCTCCTGCCTCCCAATATGGGCGCATTTCTCCATCTGCTTCTGCATCTCTGTGTTTAGAGTCTAGAGATTCTGCTGGTGAATCTGCCAAAAAGATTCAAGTCATCCAGCACAACGCACACCACTTTGTTCACAACTTCCAAGGTACTTAAAATCGATTGCAAAAAAACCAAAACACAGCAACATCAGAATTGAAGCTATGAAAAGCTGCTGATTGCATTGGTAAAGATACAGACCTAACCCATGTAAATCTGATTGCTGACAGCACTTGTTAGATATTTGGACATATTGTTTGAAACAGAATTCTATTGAACATGATTCACTACTTTATTCAGATAAATATTTCTTTTCATATGCTACATACACAACATAGCTTGCCAGGTTTGACCTGTCACTTCATCATTCATTAAACAATCATTTGCTAATGATTAATTAAACCTCATGATTCACGGAACAAAATTCTGTCATTTTAAGTTTTCAGAATAGTAAATAGAATTTTCTTTGATTATAACACTGTGGACTAACTGAAGTCACTGATAATTACTGATAATGTTAGTTTATCGTATATTGAAAAAAACTTCTTGTTGGAATTTGAGGTAGCTGAGCTTTTGATAAATACAAGATATTATACAGTGGCGTCCATAATCCCAAGCCACTTAAACATTTAGCAGCACGAAATCCATAGGAAGTAGCGGACTGAATTTTCTTCTGACTATATAATTAGTCGGCTGAATTACACTCCTTAACCTCTTAACGATGCCCGCGTCAGTCTTCCTGACTGAATTGGAAGTTATATATTACCGGCAGCCATCACGGTCTAAGAAATGCATTATCCCAAGTCAGATTAGTTGATGAAGATGGTAGATGTTTAATTTAATTCAAACTAAATTCAGATAATTGTTATCTGCAGAATTAGTTTATTTTAGTTTAGATTAGAGATACAGCGTGGAAACAGGCCCTTTGGGGCACTAGGTCCACACATACCATTGAACACCAGTTCACACCAGTTCCACGTTATCCCGCTTTCTCATCAACTCCTTGCACACTAGTGCAATTTTACAGAGGCCAGCTAACCTAAAACCATGCCTCTTTGGGATGTGGGAGGAAACCGAAGCACTCGGAGGAAACCCACACAGAGGGAGAACATGCAAACTCCATACAGACAGAACCCGTGGTCAGGATCGAATCTGGTTAACTGGCGCTATGAGGCAGCTGCACTACCAGCTGCGTCACTGTGCCGCCCACTGGATGCATTGCGGCAATAAAACTGAGGAGTAGCATTCTTCAAATGTATTCACGTTGTCTCATGCAGTATAGTGATTATCCTTGGCTAAATGTGAAAAATGAAGTTTATTTGAACATGGGGAGCATTAAACAGCTTTAAGAGCCATATTGGTAGGAAATGAGCTATGCTGTAATATGCCTGGAGCAGTGAAGTGGGAGGAGCCCGTGGGAGCATGAATATTGTTCATTGCTTCTGGTCTTGCGTAAACCTAGTGAACATGTGCAGCAATTACTGAGATAGCAAAACAACTGTGTGATCACTTAATTTGAACAGTATATAGTTAGGTGGGATGGGACAAAGGACTAATGAGGTATCACTTCAGGTAGTGAGTGTCAGACTGACGATCCTAACAAGCTACGTGTATGAAGGAATTGCAGATGCTGGTTTACACCGGAGATAGACTCACAATGCTGGATTAACTCAGTAGGACAGGCAGCATCTCTGGAGAGAAGGAATGGGTGACTTTTCGGGTCGAGACTCTTCAGAGTGAGAGTCGGGGGAGAGGGAAATTCTCCCCTCTCCTCTCCGCTGACTCTCAGTCTGAAGAAGTGTCTCGACCCGGAAACGTCACCCATTCCTTCTATCCAGAGATGCTGCCTGTCCCGCTGAGTTACTCCAGCATTTTAGATCCATCTCCAATACCAGCAAGCTATATGTTCATCAATAACCTGTTCACCAATGTCCAGATTGTTGTGAATAGCATCTCCCTTCTCTGATGGACAAATCCAAAATGGGGCAATATTAGGCACTTTGAGTGTATATAACATGGATCTTCACAATGCTTATTACACAATGACAACAAATTATCGCTTCAACGTGTATATTAAAAGGTTTACCTGAATTTATTCTCGGGATCTCTGCTTAATATATGGAGCTTATCTTTTTTGGGGGCATGGTTTATTTTGGCTTTTTTTGACATCATGGAAGACGGTATAATTTCTCAGTATCGGCATTAGTCACATTTATAGTTGGAGAAACAAAAAAAACAATCACAAAAATATAACAGATTTTATAATTGCTGAAAAGAGAATTGTTGCTTATATAATAGCAATCATGATAAAAGAACGAGAAAATAAATTAATATGTGTGACCCTATTGCCTTGTTCCAGCGGCAGCAACAGAAATATATTGTCCGCTGACCAAACGTTAATCTTCCCCTACCTTTATGGTTTAGTTTGGAGATACAGCGCAGAAACAGGCCCTTCGGCCCACCGACCAGCGATCCCTGCACACTAACACTATCCTACGCCTACTAGGGGCAATTTACAATTACACCAAGATAATTAACCTACAGACCTGTATATCTTTGGAGTGTGGAAGGAAACCAAATATCTCGGAGAAAACCCACGTAGTCACAGGGAAAACATACTAACTCGGTACAGACAGCACCAGTTGTCAGGATCGAACCCGGGTCTCTGGCGCTGCAAGCGCTGTAAGGCAGCAACTTGCTGCGTCACCATGCACATTTAACTTGAATGTTAGGTTACTAATTTGGCCTTGAATAAGTAGGTCATTTACCACTAGAATTTTTGAGATGGAACATACATGTGTTATTAACTTTAGGGAGTGAATATTGCTTGTGATGCTTGTAATGACTCAGGAAGGTAAGTTATGGTACATAAAACTCATTAGTATTAATTATGTCTCACATTACAGAATGCTGACACAGTAGAGTGTGAACTGGCTTTCTCCAAGCACCATGTGAAGTGCTGACTCGAGCTTGTCATTTTGTTTTCAGTAGGGACAGCTCTTATCAGAACACAATACAACATTCTGTTTTTCACTGTTTTTTTTTCTAATTAATTAGTATTATGTGGGTCAGCTTGTTTCCACAAGATAGCATTTAATGTAAAATGTCATAGAGGTGGAACCTACTGAATCTTTTTTGTTCCTTCTTGCTCATTTTTGCTGTTTAAAATGGTTTTATCTTCATAAGCTTGCTGGACCTTGTATGCGTGTAAATTTGCAGTGGTGCAGTTTTAATGCAAACTGTATTTATCTGTGTGTACTTATATACAACAGTATTTTGTGTTGGATGGAACTGTAGATGCTGGTTTAAACCGAAAATCAACCCAAAAAGCTCGAGTAAATCAGCGGATCAGACAGCATATCTGGAGAAAAGGAATAGGTGATGTTTCAAGTCTATTGTTCTGTTCTCAGCCAAACCTACTTTATTAATAAAAGCACGGAACAGGAGAAAATCGTGTGTTTATTTCTGGGATTCCCCATTCCTTTTATATTTTCATGGAATAATTTTAGTTTAGTTTAGAGATGCAGCGTAGAAACTGGCTCTTTGGCTTCTGATGAAATCACTCTGAAACTCGAACATAGTTGTACAAAGCATTTTATTCTATTGTTTTAATTGTGGATTCAATGCATCTTAAATTTGTAGCTTTAATTATATTAACTATCATAGTTTAGTAGTTGCTTTCTTTTTAAACATTTTAAAAATCGTTTTATATTTTATTTATTTATTTATTTTGTTAGAAGTAAGTACAATAGTGTGGTACTTGAGTACCTATTACATACATACATATTACATTCGTGTACAGCTTCGTATTTTTAATTTAATAATAAAAGAACAGTGAAAGAAAAAATAAATTAAAAAAATAAAATAAATAAAGAGTGTCGGAATAGATAGACAAGCGAGTAGAAACCGATAGCGAAATAAATAAAGGACAGAGATGAAAAGCTAAAAAGATTGAAAGAAAAAGAGAAAGTAGCGAAAAGAGAAAGTAGGAGAGATAGACCTATTTCGTATTTTTGCCCATCCGTCACCTGGTTCTGAACCATTTAATTTCTACGGCTATGTTACGTTGCACCATATGCTTGTAAAAAGTTGATAAAAGGAGACCAAGTCTTTAAGAATCGGGCTACTTTGCCTAGTAGGAGGAATCTAATTTCTTCAAGATGTAGCGTTTCCAGAATTCCAGAATTTGAGTATAAGTTTTTTTGCTGTTATTAAACCGTAATTAAGAAGAGCTTCTTGGAATATAGTTAGTTTACTTCCCTCTTCCATTGATGACCTGTTGCTTTCTTAACGCAGCAGAACAAAAACAAGTTGTTGTTCAACAATGCTCACTAATTGATGAAAGAATCTCTGTCCACTTATGGATGAAGAATGTGTGTAACAACTGTTTATTTCTGCCATTTCTACTTCTATGGCACTCATGATTGTTTAGTTTATTGTCATGTGTACCGAGGTACAGTGAAAATCTGTTTGTGCGTGCTAACCAGTCTGCAGAAAGATTATACACAATTGCAAAATTGAGTCATCTACAGTGTACAGATACACAATAAAGGGAGTAACGTTTAGTGCAAGATAAAGTCCGATTAAAGATAGTCCGAGGGTCTCCAATAAGGTAGATACTAGCTTTGGATCGCTGTCTAGTTGTTGATAGGATGGTTCAGTCACCTGATAACAGCTGGGAAAAACTTTCCCTGATTGCCTAGGGGAGAAGAGGGAGTGACCAGGGTGAGGCTCGATCTTGATTATGCTGGTGGCCTTGCCGAGGCAACGTGAAGTATAAATGGAGTCTAAAAGCCTCATCTCACTGCCATCAAACAACAGCAAGGAGAACCTAAACCAACACCGAAGAAGTCCAAGTAAATTGTATTTAATTAAATGATCAGGATGACTTTATTGGTGTCAATTGGAATTTTGGAATATGGGCCTGTGACGTAGTTTTTTGAAAATTTCAGTCTAGTTGGTTCAACCATTCAATTAAAATCTTGCTTCCAGCTGCATCACAGGCACATAGATTCAGGCAACATGAGTGGGAGGAAACCGGAGCACCCGGGAAAAACCTATGTATATACAGCACTTGTAGTCGGGATAGAACGCAGGTCTCTGGCGCTGTGAGGCAGCAACTCTACTGCTGCGCCACCTGTGCCGCCTGTGGAAAACACAATTAACAAATAGGTTCACAGTAGTGCAGGCGTTGGTACGTAGTGTTCTGTTACCACGATGCATGTCGCTTGACGAAAGAAGCTGTTCCTGAACCCAGTGGTGTGGGACCTCAGGCTTCTGTGTCACCAGCCCAAAGGTAACATCAAAAAAAGGATAGGGCTGGGATAGTGGGAATCCTTGAAAGATGCTGCCTTCTTGAGGCAGTGCCTCATGTAGATGCTTTAAATACATACAAGTGGTGAGCAATTCCAGATATTAATATGAAGGCTGAGGTAGCTATGTTGATGCTGACGTCAATCATGGGATTGGTTCAGTGGCGACTGAAATTTCAGGAGCCGACCTATCCCCTCAGTCTTTGTCATTTTCCAAAGAGGAAGGCTTGGCTGATTGAACAGTTTTGCCTGCAACATTGGAGCAGGTGTTTGCCTGGGTGGTAGCTCAACTACGCTCCAAACGTCAAATATAATGCATTACCATCTTTCTGGCCCTTCACGTGGTGGCCTAAGCAGTTTGATCATAAATATTCTGTTTCAGGCAGTAATTAATGTAGCTAAAAAGGATCTGTGTACTGTAGCAGCTGTCCTCCATTGACAGAGAGGGCCAATTGTTTGGTGTTGTCTGATCTCCTTACAGTAGGGACAGCTGCGAAGTTTACATAATGTAATTGTCCTTTAGACCAGGTTTGAAGCTTTTATTCCCATACCTGATACTAATAAATGTTGTGCTAAATGTGGAGATTAAACGCATTAACTTGCAAGGTGGTATTTTTCTAATTGGTGAATGTTTGCTTTTGTTAACTGGATTAAAAAAAATCTGATGATGTGTGGTAATTTTGCAGCAGGTGTATTCAACAGGTCATTTCACACCTTCAAACGCAGTCAGGTGACAATGCAAAAAAGACTGATTGCTTATGTTCAAGGTTTGTGAGCTGGTTGCTTTGTGAATGTGAAATGGATTAAGTCAAGTTGAGTTTATTATTAGGAAGGAACTGCGGATGCTGGTTTACACTGGAGATAGACACAAAATGCTGGAGTAACTCAGAGGGGCAGGCGGCATCTCTGGGAAAAAAGAATGAATGACGTTCCGGGTCAAGACTCTTCTTCAGACTGATGGGGCTCAGTCTGAAAAAGGATCTGCAGCATCACCTATTCATTTAGTCCAGTGATGCTGCCTGACCCGCTGAGTTACTCCAGCATTTTGCATCTATCTTGAGTTTATTGTTACATGCACATGTACAGTGGGGTACAAGTACAATAAAAATCCAGCTTGCAGCAACATCACAGGCACACAGATTCACACAAAAACATGAATTACATACAAAATCTGCAAAACATTGAAACAAAAAGAAACCAGGACATCATTGCAAAACACAATTGGGAAAACAAGTCTTTGGTAGTGTGAGAGGTGGTCTGGTGTTCGGTTGCCAAAGTAGAATGAGGACAGTGCAGATTAGTTCAAGTTGGTTGTAAGGATGGTGCTGTTCCTGAACCTGGTGGTGTGGGACCTCAAGCTTCTGGACCTTCTTGGGAGCAGTGAGAGGAAGGATGGCCTGGTCTAGATGTTGGGGATTTTCCATGATAGCTGCTACCTTCTTGGAGCAGTGTCTCATTGTAGATGCTTTCAATGGTGTAGAGTGCTGCGATAGATTGGGCTGAGTTCACCACTTTCTTTCGCCCTTTGTGTTTCTGTGTGTTGGAATTGCCATAACGGGTTAAAATGTAAGGATATCTGGAAAAAATTTAGTGAAGTATCCGGTAACATGCTGAAACTGTTTAAACCTCTAAGAAAGTGGACCTTATGATAGAGGTGCTCATGCTAAAACTACAGGCGATTGTGTGAGACAAGTGTGCCTATTAGTTTTTGGTTGAGAATCTTTTGGTTAATAGATTACATCCTTTCACAGTAGTTACAAAGCGCATTTTACAGGAATAAAACCATAATGAATCAATTGAGGCATGTTTTTTAAGTCTTACCTGGCCTCTGTTCAAAGAGTGAACTCTATGCTGGTATGCTGTTTGATTTAATGGATGGATATTGCCAACAAACGTGAATGAATTAATTATATTCGTGCAACGCATAACGATACCATAGTAAGGACCTCTCCACATTTTGAAAATATGGGGCAATATTTAGTTAAAAAAAAAAAAACTTGGCATAACAAGAAGATTTTACAGATTAATAATTGCTAATTGTAATTTGAGCAGGGGGATTTATACATGTTTGGTATCTCTCTATAAACTATATTGGATGTATGACATTTTAACAGTTGCTGAGGCATAATCCAACATCCGCCTGCTGCAGACCACTCTTAAAATGGTAGCTGTGGTAACAAAGCATGTTTATTTTAAAACTACAGACATCTGTTGCATCTGCTTGATGACTGATGGATCTTTACAATTAATTTCTTTTTGTTTTAGAGGATTTGGCCAGTCGAAATTAAAAATCAAACAGTATAGCACAGGAACAGGCCCTTCGGCCCTTAATGTGTGTGCTGAATTTGATGTCGAGTTGAACTGATCTCCACTGCCTGCACATGATCCATATCCTTCCATGTGCTTATCTAAAAGCATTTTAAACCACGATTGCATCTGCTTCCAACACCAACCCTGGCAGCTAAACTAATTTCCTCTACCTTCATGTGATCCATAAGATAGTTACAGAACAAGATAAAGAAAGATCTATTTCTGCATGGGAGTGAACCAATGCATTAAAAAAAGAGTAACAATGTGAAGTGTTGCTGATATTCAGTGAGTTAGGCAGCATCTGTGCAAAGAGACAGAATTAACCTTTCGGGTTAATGACTCTTCATCGGATCTCCAGCATCTGCAGTTTTTGCTTTTAAGTTTTCTGCTTGTAAAGCAAAATGATGGGTGCAGTGTGTAAACTGGCTGAGACAAAGTGGGGCAGGGACATATATATATAGAGAGAGAGAGAGAGAGAGAGAGAGAGAGAGAACACTCGAGCTGGGCAAAAAAGTCAATTGAATAGGATGGAAACAAGGAAAGGCAAAGGTGATAGCCCCCTTTTTTCAGTGGTTATTTGTGGCTTGCAAGAGAATATGAAGAGCAATTATAGTTATCAGTAAACCAGTGCTCTAACACAACATCTCATCTCATGAAGTCGTAGTTCTGTACGAATCTTAACATCTCTGTGCACTTGATCAATACACAAAGTGCTGGAGGAACTCAGCAGGTCGGGAGGGTCTGGTGAGGGAACGGGTGCATTCTCCTCGAATGCATCCTGAGCTGATGAGTTCCTCCAGCCCTTTTTTGTTTTGATGAAGATTTCAGAATGCGGTTTTTTTACACGACTGTGCACTCTATCGCACGGGTAAACTGGAGATAAATAACACCAATGAGAAATTAATGAGAATGAGAAATTAAAAGCTTTCCATTGAATTTCAGGATATGGCAGCTGCAAACCATGTACTATCTTTGGGTTTGTAATGGCATTCTTTTACCTTAGCCTGCAGAAGCACCATTAGTCTAGTTAAGTTTATTCTCATATGCACAAGTACGGTAAGGTACAGGAACAATGAAAATCTTGCACGCAGGTGAGACTAGTGTAGATGGGACATGTTGGTCGGTGTGGGCAAGTTGGGCCAAAGGGCCTGTTTCCATGTTGTATGACTAGGCTACTTTTGAGAACATCTGGGAAATACTTCTGTACATCTGGTCAGTTTCACGTTTCCCACCAGCCGTTCAGCCTATAATTTACTTGGACTAAAAACAGGATTGAAACTGGCCAAATTAATATGAGCCCGGACAGCTGGCAGACAAGAGACTTTCACCCCTGAGTGCTGAGTTAGATTAATTTAATTATTCCAGGGATGAAATGCAAAAGCTTTACGTCAGTGCACCATCACGTTGTTCTCTTATGTAACTTATAAAGGTTAAAGATTTCAAAGGTTTGGTTGTCTTTTGCAATTGGATTTTTTTTTAGTAGTTCACATGAATGTTTACTTAATTCTTTCCCCTGCATTTGTGAAAGTTTCCATCTGCAATTTGTTTTTCTGGAGCAGTGAAGACGATACCTTTTCCAGTGGAAATATTGAAGCCTCGCCAGTAGTGTTTCAAGAGTGAAACTAAGTTTTTGAGCTTAATTGAAAAATGTATTTGTCAGTGCATTCATTATGAGGATTTTTTGCCTTCTGGTGTTCAGGGCTGAAACCATGTTTAAGAAGGAACTGCAGGTGCTGGAAAATCGAAGGCTGAAATCACGCTCTTCTGTTGCACCTCTAATATATCCTGTTGTTAGGCTTTTAGAGATACAGCGCGGAAACAGGCCCTTTGGCGCACCAAGTCCGCGCCGACCAGCGATCCCTGCACACTAACGCTATCCTACACACACTAGGGCCAATTTACTGTTATACCAAGCCAATTGACCTACAAAGCTGTACGTCTTTAGAGTGTGGGAGGAAACCGGATATCCCAGTGAAAACCCACACAGTCACGGGGAGAACGTAAAGGATCGAACCTGGGTCTCTGGCCTGCAAGGCAGCAACTCAACCGCTTTCCCAGCATACTGCACGTTTTTCTTGGCTGAGACAAAGCAATGTCAAAGGCAGGAGGAATCTTCGTGCTACTTGCAGGGCAATGGATCTCTGCAAGTGTGCTATATCACGGGCATCTTTGGAAGTCCAAAATAGTTGCAGTTCATGGAACTGAAGTGATATTTCATTCAGTTGAAACCTGAAGATCACTTTGATACTATCAAGGCCAGTTTTATCGACCATTTTTTAATCAATGATGGTGTGAAATGAGCTTTTTTTTTCCGTGTCAGATACTGAATGTGATGCGTCAGTGTTGGCCAAATTATTAGCAACATCTCAATTAGTTAAAGGTCTGGGTAACAATTATAGTTACAATATATAAGTGCGGACAGCTTTAAAGAAAAATCTCCATGAAAGTGGAATAATCATTCATGGCTTTTTTTTTGTTTAAGAGCAGCAGTGGTTAAATTGACACCATCTTGGCACTTTCATAAAAACATTTATTTCTAGAACTAGAATAAAACAGTGGAAATACCATTGAGACACAAGAGATTGCAAACACTGGAGTCTGGTGCAAGAAATGCACTGATGGGAGGACCTTAGTAGGTCAGGCAGCGTCTGTGGAGGGAAATGGACAAATTACGTTTTGCATCTGGAGCGAAAACTTTGACTGTTCATATGTTTTCACAGATGTTGCCTGGCCCGATATTTATGGTGGAAATAGTTTTATTGTGTAATGCATAGATTTAATTTGCAGTGACGTTTCATATTATTTGAAATGACGCCCGCTTGATTAGAGGTTACTGCCATTAGACCTGATCCCAACAACAAAAACGTTGGTGAGCCTGGAAGCTCAACATGCTGAGCCAGGGAGGGTCGGTCGGTAGATGTATTTTTACTTTCCCCAACATGCTGAAGCAAGGAGACTTGCAGACATTGGGATACAAAATGGCCATGGAGAAAGATAGCATTGTTTTAAGGATATTGCCAACCTTTCGGGGATTATTGTAGACACAAGGAACTGCAGATGCAAGGAAAGACACCAAATACTGGAGTAACTCAGCGGGTCAGGCAGCATCCATGGTGAACGTGGATAGGTGACATTTCGGGTCGGGACCATTCTTCAGCCTGAACTCTCAATGTCCATATTCATGTTCTCTGGCAATGCTGTCTGACCTGCTGATTTACTCCAGCACAGTTTATTAGGGTTTGTTGTTTTATAAAGGGAGCGCTAGTTATGCAAGGTAGAGTGGCATATTTTATCTTTTAAACGGGAACTAAAAGAAAATTATATGTTGTTCATATGGTTTATAGAGTCATTCATCATGGAAACAGGCCCTTCGGCCCAAGTCATCCATGCCGACCAAGATTCCTCTAGTCCCACCGGCCCGAGTTCAGCTATCCTATCCCTATACCTGATCAAATGTTTTTAAAATGTTGTTAAAGTACCAACCTCAACTATCCAGGATATCCAGCACGACTGCATGCTTTGCTCAGGCGACCTGGATTATTTTTGGAGGATTAACCAAAACTGCTTAACCGGAAGGAATGACAGTGAACTAAGCCTGCCCATTAAAAGGTTCTTGCCCACTGCATAGAATTGTTTTCAAGAAACATTGGCTTTTGTTGCTCCTTGTTCCTGTGATGCTGCCTGGCCCGCTGAGCTACTCCAGAACTGTGTTTAGTTTAGTTGAGGTACAGCACGGAAACAGGTCCTTTAGCCCACCGAGTCTGCTCCGACCAGCAGTCAACCGCACATTAACGCTACCCCACACACACACACACACACACACACACACACACACACACACACACACACACACACACACACACACACACACACACACGCACACACAGAGGACTATTTTACACATACACCAAACCAATTAACCTGTATGTCTTTGGAGTGTGGGAGGAAACTGAAGAACTTGGAGAAAACTCACACAGGTCACGGGGAGAACGTACAAACTCCATACAGACAAACACCCGTAGTCAGGATCGAACCCGGGTCTTCAGCGCTGTACGGCAGCACTCGACCGCCATGCCACCGTGTTGCCTTTTGTAAACCAGCATCTTCAGTTCCTTGTTTATACTCTTCGGCTATTGTTGCTTCCAGATTAAAGATTGCTTTTATCGTAAGGCAGAGGACCATGAACTAAAATATATTTTAGCGAGGTTCCAAATAGGAGTATGAAGTTTACCTTTTGTTATATCGTGAAATGTAAACAAGCTGAATGCCTGCTTGAACCGGTGAAGTAGATTATGAATTAATTGCAAGTATAAAGTTTACAGGCTATCAATAACTATAAGCAATTATGAAGCAGTTATTTTGTCTTTTAGAGGGTGACTGTTCGTCCTACATTTCCAGAGTGGGGAATAGCTATTTGTGAAACACAGCACAGGCTCTCAGGAACATGAGCTATGAATCAGAGAGGAGAAGGAAATGAGCAGAAAGCCAACGCCCAAATGTTTGTAGAACATTCAACGGATTTGTTTGGTTATTTTTAGCTTTAGTTTGTGCGGTACACATTTGGGAAAAGATGATTCGAATGCCTTTTGTAGTAAATTTTAATCATGTTTACAGCTTCAACATGCCTTGACTATTTCACCTCGTTTATTAAGGAACAGTTTTTTTCTTTAAAAAGGGCCCCCTCAACTAATCTGCTCCATTAACAATGCAGTTTGCAGTGAGCCTTCTGTTGATTGCTCATTGCAAACCCAAATCGCACTCTGCGGAGCTGTATACTGAAATGAAAATTGCAAGATTCCAAGTCCATTTTTGTGTGGGTGTCGGTATGTGTGAATGCCTGCGGGCCGTTGCTATCTGTGTGCTTGCAAGTATAAAACTGGCAATTGCATTGCGTAATAAGAATTTATTAGGGTATCAATGACAGCTGGAGGTTCAGCTGAGACGCAGGAGTTGCTGTTAGTTTGATTGCCCTGTGTGTTCCTTTAAAGAGCCTCTCGTACAATGCACCAGTGAAATCACTTCAGAAATCGGGTGGGTGCAAGGCATTTTGGGATGTACCAAGGTCAAGAACGACACGATATAAGCACATGCTGTTCTTTCTCTCCCTCTGCATGCTTTTAGCCTATCTTTAGGAAGGAAGGAAATTAATTAAATGGGTTGTGTGTCATTCATTGACGTAAAATGAAAGTCATGAAATTCAGTGCAATTCACATATCTGATCTGTACATCAAAAGATGCAATTATTTTCACAAGGTTGTTGTCCCTTTATTGATTTTTTCTGTCAAACTAATCCGAAATAACAGGTTTCAACATCATCTTATTGATTAAGTGTACTAAAAAAGCAAATATATAAATATTGCAAAACCCCAGACTGTTATAATTTGATTTTCCATTATTTTTGCATTATTTGATGGGACAAGGGTGTGGGTATGGAGTTAGTTTATGTGTATTCTGCAGTTTTGGTCTGTTAACTGTGCGTAGCACCAATATCCTTGCATTCATAACATCTGAATGCATTGCTCGCCGCGTAATGGGTGATATTTGCAGCAAAGGTCTGTTGAAGTTCATTTCACTTTTATTCCGTTAATGGGTACAGTACAAAGAAACCACTCAGTATCTGCATTGGAATTTCAAAATAGCACCAAACAAGACTAATGTTCCTGCTAACATAAGCAACTGACAACCTTTGGAAAACAATCGAAAAAGAAATAGAATATTGACAAAACACCTTTTATATGCAGTACATTTAGTCTCTCCAGCGAGATGGAATCTATGGGCGGCATGGTGGCGCAGCGGCAGAGTTGCTGCCTTACAGCACCAGAAACATGAGTTTGATCCTGACTACGGGTGCTGTCTGTATGGAGTTTGTACGTTCTCCCCGTGTCCTGCGTGGTTTTTTTCCGAGAAATTTGGTTTCCTCCCACACCCCAAAGATGTACAGGTTTGCCAGTTAATTGGCTTGGTATAAATGTAAAAGTTGTTCCCAGTGTAAGATGGTATTAATGTGTGGGGATCGCGGTGGGCCGAAGGGCCTGTTTCCGCGATGTATCTCTAAACTAAACTTAGTAGTCAACTTGGCAATCAATCTGAATCGCCCACCATCAACAACTGAAAGACAACAATGACCAGAAACTTAATTGGACCAACCGCATTAGGCCAGTGACTGGTTATCCTGATGCGAATGATTCATCTTCTGACATCTAATGTCCTTCCCAATATCCACAAGGCACGTCAAGGGTCTCCGTTTCCTCAGATGTGTTTAGCTCCAAAAACGCTCAAGAAACTTAACACTCATCCAGGATAAAGTAACTTGCATGATTGGTATCCCATTCACCAACCTATCCATTCACTCGCTCCACCAGCAGGTTTGGACAATGAAAGATCCATTGTAGTTACCCGTAGGCTGCTCTAATAATACGCCCAAACCCTAAACCTCGAATGTCAAAAAGGCCAGAGCAACATGCACACGAGGGTCCCAAATTAAGAAAGCCGTGTTCCTTCACAAAGTCAGAGTGGTGGGGACAGAGGAAGAATGCAACACAAGTTCATCGGAATTGGATCAGTGGTTAAAGGTTTTACAATTACAACCATTTCAGAGTGAAATGTGGGATTTCTTTCCTCACAAAGAATTAATTCATGTGGAATTTATTGCCACAGAAGGCTGGGAGGCCAAGTCATTGGATATTTTTAAGATGGAGAATGATAGATTCTTGATTAATACGGGTGCAGTTGTTATAGGGAGACGGCAGGAGAATGGGGTTGAGCGGGAAAAATGGGTCAGCCAGGATTGAATGCCAGAGTAAACTTGATGGGATGAATGGCTTAATTCTGCTCCTATAACTTATGAAAGAGCCACAAAAATTTGGAACACTCTTCCTGAAGAGTTCATGGGCACTGAGTCAGATTAACCTTTCAAGACAGAACTTAATAATGTTTTGTCAAGTAAAGGTTTCGAAGGATGTGGTGCAAATCAGATAAACGGAGTTAACGATGTAACGTGATCTAATTAACAGGTGGAATATGCACAACACTGAATTGCCTCTGTCTATATCTGTGAGGGAGCTGCAGCTAATTATGGAGCAAAGACCTTCAGAAAGGCTCCAATGATGAAAGTGTATCTGTCTTAGTGAAGCTTGCATTGCACTGGATGGGAAATTAGGCTTGTTTAATGATTCAGAGAGCAAACTGATCCTCTGCGACTTTTAACATTAGTGCATGTGTCTTGACTAAGTACTCAAGACAAAATGTTGTGGCTGGAACAGTCATTACTACATCAGTTGCACACTATTTAGTTCTAAAATACTTTCAAGTAGCATTTCACTGTAACCCGAGTATCAATAATATACATTTCAGACTGAATATATCTATGAATTTATGGCAGTTTCTTTTGAGGTCTGTGGTTCCTTGATTAATTACCGATAGGCACCAGTTGGATTTAAAAAAATTCGGGTAATCTTACTTGCGGTGCTCAACACGGTGACTAACTCCCAACCATAACTCATTTGTGCAGGAACAAAAAACACTGCAGCTATTTGCTTTTGACAGGAATTAATACATCTTAGTTCATGGTCCTTAAACCAACTGCATGGAACATGCAAAATTGGACCCACGGTGTGAACCACAATAAGGTTAAGACTGCCTCAGTTGCAGCGGAGACAGACAGACTAAACTATTTTCAGAGACTCGAGACTTGAGACTTGAAAATAGCAAGATGGAGCCAGAACGTGGCAACTTTTTGCTTGCTATTCCAGAAGAGGATCTAATATATCAGCCACAACAGTAATTTCACTCTCTCACTTGTATATTGCTGTGCAGTATACTATACGGGCACCTCGCGTTTACGTGTGTTTGATTTATGTGTTTTTCAAACAACATGCTTGTTCATTTAATACCAAAGCTTGATTTACACGCTCGTATTTTTGGAATAACGTGCTCAAATTTATTGCTAACAGCGTAGTCGCATATAGGTTTAATTTGTGCAGTCTTGAATTACGAGCTGCTTTTCAAGCACGTAATGCCTGCACGAAACGTGAGGTGCCTATGCCTATGTACACTATGATTTGACTGGATAGCATGCAAAACAGGTTTTCACCGTATCCCGGTTCATGTGACAATAATAAACTAGACTAAACTAGAAATCACATGTTAAAATGAGGCTTCCAAATGACGAGAATGGTTCTTCCTTAAGGAGAGGAATTTTGCCACCTTTACCTGGTTCACCAAATATGAATTTGTATGTACAGCAATGTTGTTGGCTCAAATGGCAATCTTTTTCAGGGCAGTTAGAGGTGGCCATTAACTGCTGGTGCCCACAAATCAACAAATAGATAAATCAAAATTCCTCAACCCCCTCGGCTGAATTACCTAGTTGCCACAGAGTTCCAGTAGCCACTCCAAGCTGGTCAAAATCAACCATAATACCACTGAGCCGCTGAATTCCTCCATCACTTTATCATTTGCACAATATTCCAGCATTTGCAGTTCCTTGTGTCTCCATAATAATGTTGGTATCTTGTTGTTTCGCTACCAGGTGAAGACTATGTGAGACTCTGCTTTGGTGCCATTGGAGGGATAATTTGCCAAGACTTTAACGCTTAGCCATTTAACTACGATTATAGAAGGGTTAGTGATGACCTGGAGAAAATGGAGTAAATTGAACTCGTACTCTCGTGAAAATCCACGAGATAAATTATGTCCTTATCTGAGTTAATTTAACCTTGGATTAGTTAAGCTTATTGTCATAGTGTGGCAAGGTGCAGATACAATGAACATTTTGCTTCCAGCAGCATCACAAAGTCATAGAACTCAGACAACACACAAATTATATATAAAGGTCACCATGACAGCGAAAAGGGAAAGACTACAAAAACAAGATATCAGTACAAAAACACTTGAAGCAAGTGAAAAATGGAGTGTCTGCTATTCTGTTGCGGAGGGTGTACTAGGTTTGTGCCGTTCAGATCAAGAAACTGATGGTTGAAGGAAAGTAGCTGTTCATGAACATGGTGATGTTAGACTTCAGGCTTCTGTACCTCCTGCCCAATATGTAGCAGTGAGGAAAGGGCACAGCCTGGATGGTGGGGATTCATGACGGTAAATGGTATCCGCTAGAGGCAGGGCCTCGTGCAGATATGAAGGGGAGTGCTGTGCCCGTGTTCATGCATGGAGATTTGGAAACGACAGTCAAAATAAAACCTTTGGGTACTTAGAAGTGCAGGACTGGAAATCAACTGAAATCATTAAAAAACAATAATGTGTTTTAATTCTGCTCACTTTCCCCATGTATGTAGACCCAAATCGTGGCAGAAGCAGAAGTTGAGCGTGTTGTTTCATCAGAAGTCTAAAGAAACAAGGACCATCTGTTTTACTATAATGAGCAAAGATAATAACTCTATAAATATATCCGTGAGACCCATGAAATGATTCTCTGCTTTTTACACTGCTATCCTCTATTTTGGGTAAGGGAAAAATTGAAGTCATTTTTCGGGCACAAATTATTGAATGGTTATCTCAATAAATTTAAATTGTACCATGACCAAAAGTTTGTCCATACAAGTATCTGCAGGATTTAATGTCACTCAGATTGCCAGACAAAGTAGGTAAATGTATAATGTTATATATCTTTTTCTATAAATTGATGATATTTTGGTTGTTTATCAAGTCTTAGATATTAATGTGTTGCACATTGAAATCAGTCACAATCATGGTGTCGTTATCTTGCTTCAATTAGATCAGGGGTGTCAAACTCATTTTATGCGCGCCGGATCGCGTCGTGAAGTCACTGGGGACAGCTGCAGCCCGCTCTGGCATCGGGGAAATCATCTCGCAGCCTGAATCGGACCCCTTTGCGGGAAGCATCCGGCCCACAGACACCCCTGAATTAGATTATTCACCATTATTTTTTTTAATTCTCTGTAGCTTAGTGTTCACTATTTCATGAAACTATCTCAGTGTGTTGTTTTCTTGCTGTTGCTGTAATCAAATCAATCTATCTATAAATGTGCATTTGCGATAGCTTTGGAAACAGTTGAATTAACAGAAGTAGTGAAATTAGAATTGAAGTAAAATACATCAGGAATGATCAGAAATCAATTAAATTACACCAGTTTACTCATGGTTAAATTGTTTCCTGTCCATTATGACAGCATCTGGTTTAATTTCCACAATAAAATTGGAGGGGAACCATTATGGCTTCATCGGCTTAGGAAGAAATTGCCAATTACTTCCTTAAATGTTCAGCAACTGGGAACATAATGGAAGCGAGCTGCAGCAAAACGTTCTGGTACATCCATTATTCTTTACATATGCAAGCAAAATGTTGGTAATCTCTAAATGAAAGCTCTCCCCAAAGTATAACATAGTATCCCCAATATGAGCTGATCCTACAGTAAGTAGACCACCCAGCATTTGGTGCTCATGTATTGATTTCTCTTTGTGCTAGTTGGAAATGACACCAGCTGGCATCTGCAAGATGCTCTGGGTGATTCATAATTTATGGAAAGAACTTTATTCCTCGGATGACAAAGAAACCTTGATCCCTTTATGGTACAAGGTTGCTCGAGATTGAAAGTTACACTTACACCTGAGATGATCAAATACCCTGCAAAGATGGACAAATATGAAGTGTATTCTGTCAAGCTACACTGGGCATGTGTCTGCTAAGCCATGCATCTGATCCAATGTGTGGTATGTTGAGGTATGACTTCCCTCCACTATGAGCAGATTATATTGTTTGTTCAAGTGATGTAGGGCCATGTTTGTGAAGCTTGGGTCTGGTACAAACTGTAACAGTCAACATAATCGAACAATGGACCAAAACTGGTGTAAAGAATTCACCTTTGTTGAATCAAGGAACTGCAGATGCTGGCTGATCAAGGAAAGAAACAAAGTGCTGGATTAACTCAGTATCCCTGGGGAACATGGATGGATAACGTCGGGTGGGGACCCTCGGTCTGAAGAAGGGTCCCGACCCGAAACGTCACCTGTCCATGTTCTCCAGGGATGCTGCGTGACCTGCTGAGTTACTCTGGTATTTTGTGTCAATTCCCGTTTGTATCCTGGATCAGTGCTTGATAAATCCAACATTTTTTGTCTATTTAAATACTTGACTGTATTGATGGAGCTGGTAGACTCTATTTCAAACTCTGCAATCTCAGTGCTTGCAATGTTTGGCTTTATTCAACAGGGTGTTAATGCACAAACATTCTTTGCTTCATTTAACTCATCATTACTGTGTATGTTGGCCCTGTACCTTTACTGTATTTTGGTCAATTTTACCAAGAGGAAAATTCCCATGCTGGGAACATTTTTAAATTAAGCTGTCACTGCACATTAATGCATGAAATCATTATTTTTTTTTATCATAACATTTGAGCAGCATAATCCTTTTGTAATTTTAAAGATAAAGAGAAACGAGGCTTTAGAAAGATGTCATTGGTATTGTTTTTGACAGCCATTATGTCTGTCCTCAGAGTAAAAAGCTTTTTTCCCCTTGTTATTTCTCAGCAAGCCTTTCCTGTATTTTGCAAAAGATTTTTCCTGTAGCTACTGTCATTTAGTCATCACCTCAGGAGATTCAGAGACAAAACTGATGATGCTGTTAAACTCTGGAGCTGCATCTACGGTCGATCTTTTATCCTTCCGAGCGGCCATCATTAAGTATAAGCATAGCATATCTATATTTTATAGGGCGACCCTGACAGTTGTCAGGTTGATGCTCTGCAGGGATGGTAGGGTTGTGGATTTAATGAAGGGCAGATGAATAAGAAAATATTTACTGCAGGCAGGCGTGCAGTCAAATCTTGTGTGTTAAAGGTCCGGCAGAATGTCATATACAAGTCCATCACCAAAATCAGCCCTTAAGAGAACAGTGTACAAAGGTTTAGTTTCATTCTTATAACATTCATCTTAAATCTACAAGCTGTTAAATCAGTCTACATTGAAAGACCCCTTGTATTTTGCTGTCTCTTCTTGGTATTGCAACTTTATCAACAGCTGCTCTGAAGGCATTATCTTTTCTCTTGAAAGCTGCAATTTTCACCCAACTAAATAAAAAGGCTATCCTGAAAGGCTTTCTATGCTCCATAGTCAGATCTATCGTCTGCATTTATTGGTGTCCTTGAGGTTCTGGAAACTGTTATCATCACCAAATTTTGAACTCGGCTTTTACCTCGGAACTTGTTTGAACCCCTTCCTACTGTGCTGAGTTTGTTCTGCACAACGCAGTCAACAATATTGTGTATGTGCAATGTTCTTTCCTTTCTCATTGTCAATCTCCTGGACTTTTGGCCATCGTCCTTTCTCCCTCTTCAATCCCTGCATGGTTCTGATTCCAAACAGTGAAATCATCTCAAGGAATAGATTGAGTGAACGCACAAAGTCTTTTACCCAGAGTAGAGGAATCAAGAACCCAGAGGGTGTAGGTTGAAGGTGAGAGAGGAACGATTTAATAGTTAACTGAGGAGTCATTTTTTTTTCACCCAGAGGATAGTGGGTATAAGGAACGAGCTACCAGAGAAGGCAGGTACTATACAACGTTTAAGAGACATTTCAAGAGGTACATGGATGGGAAAGGATTAGAGGGATATGGGCCAAACGTGGACAGGTGGAACTAGCATAGATAGGGAAGATGACCAAGAGTCTGGAGGTAGATTTTTAAGAAGAACATCAACGTTTGTAAAAGTTTCATTTTTTTCCTTCATTGTTAAATAAATAAGGAGCAATTATGCCTTTCCCCTACGCCTTGATCCATAGAAATGTCTACCACTTCCCAATTGGACATGGTGGATATAGCATCAATATTTTAATGGGGGTAGATTTTGTCCATGGCTGTTTTGGGGCTTCAGAATCTCTCCCTGTACATTTAGAAAAAAATGACTTTGTGGTTCTATTTAATGAGGCGTAAAACAAAATCACTCCTCTAAACATAAGGGTACATTATTAGTATTACAACATTGTTGAATTGGTCTTAATTAGGCCATTGCATTGATTTCTAAATCCCCAAAGCCACGTTGATATTTATAAATTCTGCCAGTTCATTAAAATCTGGCACACCACAGGTCTTCATTCTGTAATATTGCTGCCTTGGTTTATTGATATCATATCAATATAACATTTTTTGCTGTTCACACAATAAAAAAACAATGAGCATCGGGATTAAAGTTTGATCTAATTGAAGTATTAGAAATGATCAGCGAGTTGGGCGGCATGGTGGCACAGCAGTAGATATCCTGCCTTACGATGCCAGAGATCTGGCTTCGATCCTGACCACAGATGCTGTTTGTACGGAGTTTTGCACGTTCTCCCTGTTGTCTAGTGGGATTTCTCCAGGTGCTCTGGTTTCCTCCCGCATCCCAAAGACGTCCAAGTTAGTAGGTTACTGGCTTCTGTAATTGTCCCCAGTGTGAAGGGTAGAATTAGTGCACGGATGATCGCTGGTCAGCGTGGAGGGCCTGTTTCAGCACTGTATATCTTAAATCAAGTTAATAAAATGAAATTAGTTCCCAATAGGGATATAAAACAATGTGTCATAACCTGTCAAAGCTAAATAGTTCAAGAAGGACTTCTCTGCGTAAACAATTCTTTGTCGAAATCAGAACACTTTTCCTCAAAAAGTTGCTGAATACAAATAAACTAAAAATCCTAAATTGAAATTCCAAACAGAACCAAGTCTGATCAAAGATAGTCCAAGGGTCACCAATGAGGTAGATGGTAGTTCAGGACGTCTCTCTGGTTGCGGTAGGATGGTTCAGTTGCCTGATAACGGCTGGGAAGAAACTGTCCCTGAATCTGGAGGTGTGCGTTTTCGAACTTCTATATCTTTTGCCCGAGGGGAGAAGAGGGAGTGGCAAGGGTGAGACTCGTCCTTGAATAATCTGACCTTGTCGAGGACGTGTGAGGTATAAATGGAGTCAGTGGTTGGTTTGTGCGATGGTCTGGGCTGCGCCCACAATTCACTGCAATTTTGTGTGGCCTTGGATGGAGCTGTTCCAATGTCATCTTGAAATCCAGTATGGCGCCTGTTTCATAAAATCTGCTAAATATGGTAGTTGATTGCAGTGTCCTGTGGGTTACCATACTGACCACGGATAACTCTGTTTTGAAGATAAGTCTTAAACTTTTGTTGGTATGAATTCTGATGCTATTATGACTAAATAGCTGGGATTTGCAGATTAAACCAACTAAGGTATTTCAACATTTGGTCTCTCTTCATGGCCTGTTGCAAATTATAACAGCACGCCTTTAGCAGGTATAGTAGAAGATCTACAGTTCAAATTCCTTGCGATTGAGCAGCTTTTGAACCATGGATGTATATGGATTGCCTATGCCAATATTTGTCACACTAATAGTGCTTATTGTACCCTCTATGATTTTTTTAAAATTTATTGCATTAATGTAATGCATGGGGTGCAATAGTACAGGGAAATTTGCCATCCATTTTGGAAGGAATCCTGAATGTTCAGATGTTTTCAGACTATGCATTTGTTCTGGAGATCATCCACGAACAACAATTAGAAAGTAAGATCCACAGGTGAAGAGAGCTGAGGAACAAAAACCTACCCAGTTTATACAGGATGCTTCTCTTGATTCTGCACTACCTTCATGGTTACATATAACACAGAAACAGCCCCTTTGGCCCTCAGTGCTTGTGCCGGACATGATGCCAAGTTAAACCAATCTCCTCTGCCTGCAGGTGATCCATATCCCTCCATTCCCTGCATATCCATGTGCCTATCTAAAATCCTTCTAAGAGCAACAATCATATTTGCTTCCACCAGATGGGACGTACGGTATAAATACAGAAATAAACCAATTGACCCTTTTCCCGCTCAAGATCATGACTAATAATTTACTGCAGTGCCATCTTCCTGCTCTGCCCCATTCATCTTGATCCCCAATATATGCAGAATTCAATCAATTTTTCCATCAAATATTTTCACTGAGCCCACACAGGACTGGAGGGTAGAGAATTCTAGAGATTCACTGCCCTCTGAATGGAGGTGTTTCGTCTCAATCCCGAATGGCGCATGGGTTCTCGGTACTGAACCAAGGAGAAGCATCATCTCTTTGCCAAGTCTGTCAAGCTCCTTAAGAATGTTGTATATTTGAAAATGCGGTTTCTGTGGGTATAGACAGTGTCTGTTAGATAGCGTGCTAAGCAGCTGTGTCTATAAGAACATTAAAGTTAAAGTGTACAGTGATCTGCTGAAAATTATACAGAATAACTTCAAATAAGAACAGTCATTGCTCAACATTATAAAGGGCCTGTCCCACTGTACGAGGTAATTCAAGAGCTCTGCCGAGTTAAAAAAATATTAACGCGTGGTACATATGTAGGATGTATGTAGCAGCTACGTCGGAGCTCTTGAATGTCTCGTAGCGGCTCGTAATGCTAATGGCAGGTACTCGAGAAACGCAGTAACTCGTGAAGTTTTTTCAGCACTGTGAAAAATGTCCACGAGAGCCCCGAGTATCTACGAGCGGCTATTACCGTAATTCTCCGAGTTCGAATCGGGGGAAACGCGGGAGAACCCTTGAATTACCTCGTACAGTGGGACAGGCCCTTAAGTTGAGGACAAAGCCAAAGCAATGTTGAATTAAGAGTCTGAATTCATACAAAGGCTTGTGCATTTTTTTTTTCAATTAATGGGACTTTGTATTGGGTTTTTCTAATCTACAATGAGCTGAGATATACAAAGCAAGCGTAGGCTATGCAACCTAGTTCGTTGTCGAGCTGCAGCCTCACGGCTTCAGTGATCAGGGTTTGATTCTAACCTTGGGTGCTGTCTGTAGAGTTGGTATTTTCTTGAGTACATCAGTTTCCTTCAACATCCCAAGGATGGGCTGGTAGGTTAATTGGCTACTGTACTTGTAACACCCCCACCCCTTTTACATGGGTTGGTGGCAAAAGAATTGCAGGGGAAATTGATGGATATATTTGAAATAATTTGTGGCAGAAGTACGGGGAAATTAGGAGAGGAGGAATGGATTGTTCTCCTGGAAGCTGGCATGGGCTTGATGGACCGATTGGCCTCCTTGCATGCCAGTGTTCATTAAATGAGTCTTTGTTTACCCAAGCACAAAGCAGACAGCTTGTACTACTTGCTGAGCGTCTTGTGAAGATAACGATTACGCAGTAAGCACTGGACCCTTTTCACGCAAGATCATTAACATTTTATTAAGTTGTTAGTAGTTGTTGTGCCACACAAGATATACCATATGTCTGAAAGTAATGTAGAACACAGGAGGAAGAGACCAAGATGGTAACGGGGGTAATGATATACTGTGCTGCATACTCCAGGACTCGTTACAAACTGTTCTTGCCATTAACATTTATGCTCATTAGTTGGTACACAAAAAAGTACCGGATAATTTGCCTGGTTGATTTCTTTGGAAAGAATCTTTGATCAATGATTTGCTTGTGCTAATGTTTCAGCAGAGTATTGATTCTGCTGGAGCTTTGTTCGCTGTGGGCTCAGAACACATTTGATTAACGTCCAATTGACTTTGTACGCATTGAAACCAGGAACCATTTTGCACTGATTTGTTCCTTTTTGAAGCCAGTCCGACATGTTCTTTTGTTTATGTATGTACGCTGCCGCCCATATAGTTAGCAGTGTGTGGTTCCAAATCTGTTTGATTCACTGCACTTCAACCCACATGGACTCTTAATCCCTGAACTGTGATGCAAAGCAAGATAGGTGGTGAAATGTGGACTGGATTTTTCAAATCCACTTTCTCTCTTTGTTCTCTTATTGCTTGCACAAAACCCGCTGGAACTTGTTGCCAACTTAATACTGAACCAAGCTACCAGAAAACTTGAGGGGAATAACACAGCTTTTACATTTATATTGAAGGTTTTTTTTTTTAAGTTGACACGTACTCAGTGTGTGAGCTGCAATTAACGTGGAATATATTTTTAATAACACAATTACTATAGGCAGGTAATGTTCAGTGGAACCATTGGCCATAAATGGACGATACTCTTAGGAAGAGAAGCAATTAGGGCTGAATGTAGTACATATATACTACCATAGATGGTTTCCATTATCATCCTTACATTCTTTATGATCAGAAAATGTCGGGGAGAAATTTGATCCCGTTTTGCTGAGACCATTTTCCAGGCCAATCTTTCACATCAGATCCACTGTCAGGTTTTGTTCATTTGACACCAGCAACGTCCCGTGAAACATATTAAACCCTGAGTATAATCATTAGCATCTCAACTCCTTTTTAATATCCCATTTTCAATTTTAAAAGAAACTGGGTTGAGAATGATTGGGAATTTGGGTCTGCAGAAACTAACAGAAAAGCCTTGAGAGGAATTGTAGATCCCACTAATTACAAAATTGAATTATGCCATGATTAATCTTCAGTGCCTGAGGGAATTTGGGCATTGTACTTGTGAATCGTGAACCTCCCAATGCCCAACTTGAAAAGCAGAAAATGTCAGAAATATGCAGCAGGACAGACAGCATCAGCAGTGTAAGAAATGGATAACATTCCCGGTCAATGACCTTTCATAAACACTGGGATCTCAGACCCTATTTCTGAAATGTTACTCCTGCTTCTCTCTCCATTCAATGCCTTCCTGTTCATGAAGGATCTTCCCAAGGAATGTTCACCTGTCATTAAAAGTCCAGTAGTCCTCTACACAGAAATATTTGTACTTATTTTATGAACCCTTTTTTAAAAATAACTTTATTTTGGCATTTTGCGTGAGGGGTTTGTGAGTTAATGCCAGATCATTATCAAGCTATTCCGCTTTGGTGATATCACAAGAGATTGATTGAGTTTCATTCAAATATGTGTTCACTTCCATTAGAGGTTATTGAATGACAATCCACCATCCAACGTCATGATCTTCCAAAGTCAAGACCTTAATGTGAAAGGTTAGGGACAGTAGACACATGGAAAGAGCAAGTTATGCACATTACAGACTCCTAAGTGTTATAGTTGTTCGTCGTCATTGGTTCCGAATCATAGAACCCTCCCTCCAACTGCGCAGTGGAAGGTTTTTCATCAAATTGCTGCAGTTGTTCGAGAGGGTGGTCACCTCCATCTCCTCACGGTCACTTGAAGGTGGGCAACAGATGCTGGTTTTGACAATGACGACAATGCTTGCTGTTTTCCCAGTGTATGACACAGCCATCTGTAACCCAACTATTGCAAATGTTGCCCAACAACATCTTTACCTGACAGTTACACACATCGAGATTCCACAATGTGCTTTTATTGAGTTAGAAATTGAGCATGTTTTATACATTTCAACAAGGGTGTGGTCCAAGGAAACAGAGCTTCGGTGTTAATAAGACCCTGTTAATGGTCATTGTTCTGTTTTGTTTCAGGGCGAACTGGTAACATTTTATTACTACTGGAAGAAAACCCCAGAGGCAGCCAGCTCCCGAGCTCACCGTAGACATCGCAGGCAGGCTGTATTCCGAAGAATTAAAACACGCACTGCAACAACTCCAGTGAACCCATCGCGACCACCATCTGGTGAATTCTGTAAGTTGCAATCAGGTTGATTACAATTTTCAAGAAATAATTCACAAGGGACCAGGCAATTTATGTTTAGCAAGTCATGCAACCCATTTTAATCAGTTGTCATAGATTGAGAAAGAATCGGTATATTAAGTTTGAATTTGTATGAAACTTTAAGCTGGTGACATAATATAACTAAAATCTATCCCTATTTTACAAGTAAATAATTATTAAACTCCAGGTAACTGCCTGAATGTAGCTTTCAGTACAGTTAAACACTCCTTGGTCCATTAAGAAAGTGGTTGTAATTGAATCTTCATGAGTACAAAACATACTGAAAGATGAGAGGGGGTGCATATTTTAGAGAATTTAGCCAGGCAGTAGTTGGAGTGTTTAGGAGGAGAGCATTTTGGAGATAGTGAGCATTAACTCATAAATTTCAAGTAGTTATGGAAAGAAATAAAGGGCCACACGCACGCACACACACACACAGCGGGGGCCAGGGAGCGCTGTCTCAAATTCACATCCGCGATGAACAGGAAGGTAAAAGACGGCTGGCACAGTTATGGTAAGTCCTTTAGAGAGAGCGGAGTGGGGGGGGGGGGAGAAGGAGTGGAGACACTTTTAAGAAGCCAGACAACTTATAATAAAGTTTAGCGGGCATTTAACATTACCAGTCCTTGGTTCTGAAAACTCCAATAAGCCAATTAAAATGCCCGTCCAGCAAAGGAGATTTCATACAGCTACCCTCGACTGCCTGTGACCTCCTAGGACCACGTGTTGACCATGCTGCGAGTTTGAGTCGAACGCAAACTCGTCTAAACTCGCAAATTAGGTCGCCGCAGTGGGACAGGCCCTTAAGGGTGGAGTGGAAATCAGAGTCTCGAGCAAGGAAGGCAGATTTGAATATTATGAAACCAAACCTGGCAAAAGTACATTGGGAGCAGTTATTTGCAGGTAAGTCTATCTCTCACAAATGGGAGCCTATCAAAAGTGATATAATTCGAATTCAGGGCCATTGTGTTCCCTGGAGGGTGTACAGCGGGTCATGGGGAAAAGGCACAAAGTGCTGGAGTAAGTCAAAGAGTGGGCATGAAATATCACCGTTTACATTGGTTAAGGGAAAAAAAGCAATGCATTTTTTTATTGAGGGCAGGTGGGTAACCAGAGAAATATGGTGCATTGGAACAAAGTAACAGTGTGCGTGAGAGGATGTAGGTGAGGCCTTAAATTAATACTTCTCATCTGTACTCATGAGAGAGAAAGACGTGCAGGGAGACAAACATTGGATTAGGGAACAAAAAACAATGCGCTAGAGAAACACAGCAGGCCGGGCAGCACCTGTGGAGGGAAAATGACAAACAATGTTTCGGGTCAAGACCCTTTTTCAGTCAGTAGTTAAGACCTAGGATGTAAGACCTGGGAGGTTACAGTACAACTGTCTTAAGCATTGGACTGGCCAAATTTGGAATTCTGTGTGTGATTCTGGTTGTGGCACTCCAGAAAGGACAAGATTGCCCTGGAGAGTGTGCAGAGAAGATTCATCAGGGTGTTGCCTGGGGTGGAGTATTGAGTTATGAAAAGACCCTCGATAGAGTGGCTTTGTTTTCATTGGAGTGGAGGAAGTGCAAGGACCACGAGGTATAAAAGAGATGAGGGGCAGAAGTAGGATTGATTGGGATAAACCTGTCCTGATAGCAGAAACATTTAAAACCAGAAGACCTTGGTTTTAGATAAGGAGTAGAAGTTTTGGAGGGGATCCTAGGAAGAGATTTTTCATCCAGAGGTTGTTTGGAAATGGAGGTGCACTACCTGAGGGGCTAATGTTCAGTTCAAAGACACAGCAAGGAAACGGGCCCTTCAGCCAACCGAGTCCACGCCGACCATCGATCACTCGTTCACACTAGTTCTATGTTATCCCATTTTCTCATCCATTCCCTGCACACTAGGGACAGTTTACACAGGCCAATTAATCTACAAACCCACACATCTCAAGGATGTGGGAGGATACAGACCAGCCGGTTGAAACCCAGGCAGTCACGGGGGAACGTACAAACTTCAAACAGACTCAGGTCAGGGTCGAACCCTGATCTCTAGTGCGGTGAGGTAGCAGCTGTGCCCCTATGCCGCCCTGTGGCAGAGACTCTCACAACATGGTAAAGATATTGTTTAGATGGAAAGAGTGTAAAGAAGATTTACACCAGCTGCAGCCTGGACTCGAGGGCTTGAGCTATAGGGCGAGGTTGGGCAGGCTAGGTCTTTATTCCTTGGAGCACAGGAGGTTGAGGGCTGATATTATAGAGATGTATAAAATCATGAGGGGAATATTTGTGGTCGATGCGCACAGTAAGGCTTTCAAGAACCAGAGGACATAGGTTTAAGGTGAGAGGGGAAAGATTCAAGAGGAAGCTGAGAGCAACTTATTCATACAGAGGATGGTGAGTATATGGAACGAGCTGCCAATGGAGGTGGTGGTTGAGGCAGGTACTACAACAACATTTAAAACACATTTGGGCAGGTACATTTGGATGGGAAAGGTTTCGAGGCATCTGGGCCAAACACGGGCTTGTGGGACTAGTGCAGATGGGGCATCTTGGTTGGCATAGGCAAGTTGGGGAGAAAGTCCTTCTCTATGTCTCTCTCTCAAGAAGCGTCTGGACTGATACTTGAATCTCAATGGCATAGAAGGCCACAAGCCTGGAGAGTGGAATTTTTGTAGATGGCATTTGGTGGTCTGCGTGAACATTGTGGCCCGAAGGGCCTTTATGATGTATGACGATGACTTGGGGGGGAAAAACAAGTATACATTCCAAGTAAATTCAGGCATAGAAATACATGAGATATTCACTATATTAAACTCGATTTGTCAAAAAAACTTGATACTTACTAACGGCAATGAAAATCAAATGCACAGATAGCATTGGCACCTTTCAGTGATTGATAATGCCACTATTTATACCTCAATTGACAGCATTTGTTCTGCATTTATTAATTAGTGTGCTGTGAGAAAGCAATTGAATGGTCACAGTCTGTCTCTCATGTTGTTGCTTTCATACTTCTAAAAATACATTTTAATAACTGCTTAATAAATTGCTACATTTTTTTCAGACGATGTGTTTATTACAGCAGAGGCTGCTGGAAAGTATGAAATATGTGTTTTTATACTTGCCAATGGTAGGCTTTGGTCCTTTCTTCACGATCATTTAGCAATTTGCGGGAGGCATCTGCAGATAAAACTGAACAACATGCAGAAGTTGTCACTTATAAGAACGGCATTCTTTGGATTGCCTCCTCTAAGTCAGCCGGGTTATTCTGCTGGCACAATGTTTGTGCTCTAGCTGCCTCTGAAGCATTGAAATCAGTAATTATATCTGGGCATGTACATGTTCCATTATCAGCATTTGCGTATGCAGGATAGCACAGTACTCTGCAGTCTTATTACCAGGCCAGCGGATAAGCAGTGCAGACATGTTGCCACTGATCAGTTTAAAACAAAAACATAACATGAATCTCCGATTCTCCTGGGACAATGTGATGGCTTGCTTCTTTATGTTGGAGTTGAAGCAACAAACAGTACAAGGCACCATCTGGGAGACACGATGAACTGCAGATGCTGGAATCTTGAGCAAAACACAAAGTGCTGGAGTAACTCAGCGGCTCAGTCAGCATCTGTAGAATGGATAGACGACATTTCGAGTTGGTATGAAGATGGGGACTGCCCTGAAT
This sequence comes from Raja brachyura, assembly GCA_963514005.1. Next base: position 12,578,066 of record OY740811.1, read on the forward strand.
CATCACTCCACAGATGCAGCCTGACCCGCTAAGCTACTCCAGCACTTTATATTTTACTCAAGGCACCACCTTGGAATAGTTTTGCCAAAGTTTGCAGCGTGTATCGGATTGGGCACTTCTGATTGGATATTCCCATCAATTGCAGCACCCTGAATGCAATGAATAAATCCTAACTAACCAAGAACATAAGTCAAAAAGCTAACGTGCTAATTTGTGGTTTAATTAAAGCATAATGTTTAATATGTAATTAGAAAACTTAGTGTTACTTAAGGTGCTATCCCACTGCGGCGACCTAATCCGCAAGTTCAGAGGAGTTTGCCCTCGACTCACACTCGCAGCATGGTCGACACAAGGTCGTAGGAGGTCTTTGTAACTCTCCTTCATGCTCGAGAGTAGTCCCTGCGTACTCGAGGCCTCAGCTAGGTCATGACGGATTTTTCAATATGCTGAAAAATGCCCGCGAGTAAAAAAGGTCGCCATGGAAAAAAACTTTTTTTTTACTCATAGGTTTAGTCGTAGTAGGTCGGCATGTTATTCGTCGGTAACCGAGGGTAGTCGTAGATAGTCTTCAACATAGTCGAAGGGAGATCGAAGGAGGTCGTCTTCACTCTCCACTCTTCGGTGTCCAATTTTCCCGAAGCTAGTCGAAACTAATCTTCAACATAGTCGAAGGAGGTCTTCAACATGACGCTTTTTCAAACTCTTCTTAACTCGCCAATTAGGTCGCCGCAGAAGGACAGCCCCTTTATGTCTAGAAATGTAAGGAAGACCACATTTTTTGACTTTAGATATACAGCGTAGAAATAGGTCCTTCAGCCCACCGAGTCCGTGCTGCCCAACAATCACCCGCATACACTAGCACTATCCTACACTCTCAGGACAATTTACGAAAGTCAATTAACCAACAAACCTGTATGTCTTTCGAGTGTGGGAGGAAACCGGAGCACCCGGAGGAACCTCATGCGGTCACAGGCAATGTGTAGAAACTCCGTACAGACAGCACCTGCAGTCAGAATCAAACCCTGGTCTAAGGCAGCAACTCTGCCGCTGTTCCGCCCCTAAATAATTTTTATTTTGAGTCTCAAATTTTTTTTTTTGCATGTGTGTTTATTTTGTTGATGGAGTTTTAACAGTCATTTGTAGAATTTACTTCAATTCTTCTTTGATCATGACAATACTAGCAAGGACATTTATTTCATATTAAGTTCCCCTGAAACGATGGGGGAAGATCTTCTCAAATCAATGTATTTGTTGTGGTTTCAGTACTCCCACATTTGCTCACTAATTAGATTTCCCAGGATATTGATTCAGTGATCGTGACGGAAGAAGGCAGCTCCAGTCAGTGTGTGACTCAGTGTTATTGCCGTTCCTGTATCGCCTCTGCAGTTGTCACAGGGAAGAGAACTGCTGTTGAAGATGGATGAGAGGGGATCTTATTGAATCATAAAAGATTATTAAGGGTTTGGACATGTTTGAGGGAGGAGCCATGTTCCCGATGTTGCGGGAGTCCAGAACCAGGGACCACAGTTTAAGAATAAGGGGTAAGCCATTTAGAACGGAGATGAGGAAACACTTTTTCACACAGAGAGTTGTGAGACTGTGGAATTCTCTGCCTCAGAGGGAGGTGGAGGCCGGTTGTCTGGATACTTTCAAGAGAGAGCTATATCGAGCTCTTAAAGATAGCGGAGTCACGGGATATGGGGAGAAGGCAGGAACGGGGTACCGATTGTGGATGATCAGCCATGCTCTCATTGAATGTCTCGAAGGGCCAAATTGCCTACTCCTGCACCTATTGTCTATCCAGTCAAAGAAAAGACTTCATAATTAAGGGCCTGTCCTACCAGCATCCGATTCCATGCGGTGAGCGCCACCAAACTGGAAGCGGCGGCCGCGCGGAGGTCGGTTGATCCCTGTACAGGGCCGATCCCATCAGCATGCGCCTGCATGCGGCTAGCGCGACCAAACCGACAGTGGGGGCCGCGCGGAGGTCGGGTGAGTGGCGCGAAGTCCGCAAGGTAAGTTCTCAAGAACAGAGAGGGACACACAGAGAGGGGCACGGAGGCACACAGAGAGAGGGCCACGGAGGCACACAGAGAGGGTCACGGAGGTACATATAGAGAGGGTCACGGAGGCACGACGTCGAGGCGGTGCGTAATCGGTCGAGGCGACTGCAGGCCGACAGGCCATTGCCGCGCGGAGTTTTTGAACACGGTCAGTTTTTCGGAGCCCCACGCGATGTCGGGACCAGCTCCGCACAACTCCAGCGATGGAAGTGGGACCGGCCCCGCGAGGCCGGACGGCTCAAGCGACCACGTTAGGTCGCACTCACAGCATGGAGTCGCATGCTGCTAGGACAGGCCCTTTACAATCAAGCCGTTCACAGAGCACAGATAAAGGATACAACATTTGGTGCAAGTTATAACATTGTAGTCCGATTAAACATAGTTTAAAGGCTTGAAATGAGGTAGGGGGTCAGGACCGCACTCTAGCTGATGAGAAGACCAGGAACTGGGAAGAAACAGTTCTGGAAGTAGCACTGATGTCTTGTTGTACTCCATTCTTTTGATTGTGACCACAAGCTGCAATAATGGTGGAGATAGTCATTAAGTCAGGGGGAAAGGGCACATAACAAGGCATCTGCTAGCTGGACATGGCCAAGATAAGACACAAAGTGCTGGAGTAACTCAGCGGCCAGGCAGCATCTTTGAAGAACATGGATAGGTGACGTTTTGGGTCGGAACCCTTCTTCACTGACTGTCAGGGTGGCAAGAAAGCTGGAAGAGAGGAGGGTCGGGACAAAGCCTGGCAGGGAATAAGTTGATACAGGCGAGGCAGATGGTAGACAAAGGCCAGAGATGAATATATAGGTGTGAGACAAAAGTGTTGTGAAGATAGAGGAAGGAATGTAGGGGGAGGGGAGAAATAGGTGTGTGTCCAGGTTGGACACATGATAGGTGGTGGGGGGGGGGGGGGGGGATTTACCAAGACATGTTGTCTTGGTTGTTACCAAGGCAGCTTATTGCAGATCCTGGTCGCCCTTGGTTATCTTCCCACCCCCGCCCCCACCCCCACCCCATCCCACCAAAGTGCAAAACCATACTCTGAATTTGACTACAATGCACCAATGTGGTTGGTGGTTCATTGTTCAATGAAAAAGCAAGTAAGCTGTTGAGTCTATTGCAAAATTATAGTTGTGGATCCATGCAGCCGTTTGATATCCAGTTCCCATGAGGAGCATCATGTGCTGCCTGATATGTTAGTAATTTCCAGCATTTACTGTTTTCTTTCCAGATTCTTTAAAAGTGTCTTTTTGAATAAATCTACATCTATATATCTTGCGAGGAATTTTCTAAATTTCTCCCAAGTTCTTGTGTCCAGTTTGCTTACAGGTGCTAAATTGCTCCTTCAATATTACTCATAATTATAAAAATTGTGAGCTATCTGTGAAGGCACTTGAAAGGTTACGTGCTTGGGTTTCCATTCAATCTGTGCAGCAATGACCACTTCACATGCAGCGATGTTCAAAACAGATAACAGAAGAGCAATTTTTTTTAAATTTGTGGCTGCAGATGAAATTAAAGACCAGAAAGGTTTACATGTTTGCAGTTGGCAGATTTTTTAATTTTATGTTATAAAATACAATGGCCCTGATCTTCAAGAAGTAAAATGATCAGCTCTGGGGTCTGCATGGTACACAAAAAGAACCTGAAGACATTGTTTTTGACAGTCTCCCCAGCATACACTGACGTTAAAAATAAAAATAGGCACTCCATAATTGAAAGACATTGCGCATGATTGTCATTTCAAGGTGGATTTTCTCCCAAAGTTTCTCTTTTATACGTCAGAAATAGTCTAGGATAGGAGGATCGGAGCAGAGATAAAGCTATGTACTGTTATTTGTGGGAAATCTTCTATAACTTATGTTAATTAAGTTGTAATCTCTACATTGCAAATAAATTAAAGGGTATAAAACATTAATGTGCGAAAATATATTTTAAGCAAATGAATAAAAGTGCAGCTTTAGTGAAGGAAATTCTCTGTAGCATAATAAAATCCAGTAGCCTAGTAAATTATGTCAGGTTGTGGCAATTCATCTTTACAGCTTTTTAGAAAATGTGTAATAAATGTATAGGAAATGCTTGGGTTTTAGATAATGTATAGTCATACTGGTTAATGTTAACCGGGTGAGTAAGATAAATAGTATGCAACAACTTACACTATCTCCCTCGCTGAAAATACTGATTTTTATCATTCTTTTCACAGTGGATCTCAGCTCAGCCAGTGAGGATGACTTTGACAGTGAGGACAGTGAACAGGAATTGAAAGGCTACGCCTGCCGTCATTGTTTCACCACCAGTAGGTGTTCTTATAATTCATATTCAATGAAGGAATGGAGATACGTTTGGCTGGTTATTTCGAAATGGCAATATATGTAAATTGTTTTGAAAAGTATTTAACCACAGGTCACTTCCAAGGTTTTCATCAATATGTGCATATTATATGTGCCGCGTGTGCGAACTCATAGGCCAAAAGTGCCTGTTACTGTGCAGTACTGTCCTATGCTGCAACTGTGTACCCGTGATCATATCTGCGCATGTACATGTTTATTATTCATATTTATTATGCACATGCAGTCACAGTGGTGCAACGGTAGAGTTGCTGCCTTACAGCAAAAATGTAGCGCTGGAGACCCGGGTTCAATCCCGATGACGGGCGCTGTCTGGGCGGAGTTTGTAGCTTCTCCCCGTGACCTGCGTGGGTTTTCTCCGAGATCTTCCACATTCCAAAGATTTGTAGGTTAATTGGCTTGATAATGTAAAAATTGTCCAGTATAAACTGATAACAAATAGTCCCTGGTGGACTCTTCGGAAGTGATGGCCACAAGGTACAAGGTATCACCCTGTTTTACACTGGAGCCTTGCATACAATTGGATAGTGGCACAGATGCACTTGGGGTGGGAGATGTCGAGGTGTATTGAGTTCTTGACAACCTTGCTCTTGTGATTCGCTTGCTTAGAAGTCAATCACAGGCCTTCTTTCTAGCATCTTTATCAGTTTCAATATAGTAATTAATGTAGTCTCAGCCACAAACCTGTCATCTTGTCATGAGTATTTAGGATGAGGTACTCTTCTTCTCTTCTTAAGCCCTTTGCTCCTCTAGGGAACATAGGCCATTGACAAATGTCCTCCACCTCACTAGGTTATTGGCAGTTCTTTCGAGATCTCCCCAGTTGAGCCCACTCTCAGACATTTCTGTCTGGACACCTCTTCTCCAACTGCTCCTGGGGCGACCTCTTTTCCTTTTTCCTTGGGGGTTCCATTTCAGGGCTTGCCGGGTGATGTTTGTGGCAGGTTTCCTGAGGGTGTGTCCAATCCAACTCCATTTTCTCCTTCGAATTTGTAAGTCAATGGGCTCCTGGCTTCTTTTCCACAGGTCCACATTTGCTTACGTTGTCTCTCCACCAGATGTTAAGTATTCTCCTAAGGCAGGTGTTAATGAATGTTTGTAGTGTGTTTTGTTGTATTCCATGTCTCTGATCCATACAGCATCACCTGTTTCACATTTGAGTTAAAGATGTGTATTTTGATGTTGATTGGGTTGTGTTTTGAGCTCCAGATCTTCCTGAGCATGTTAACACCATCCTAGCCTTATTGATTCTACATTTTATGTCTGCCTCTGCCCCTCTGAGGATGTCTGCAACACTGCCTCGGTGAATGTTTCTACCTCCTGTGCATACGGATAGGGTTGCTGGTTTTGGAGTGGATCCTCATCACCTGTGTCTTTGCTGTATTGGGTGTAAGACCCAAGTTTTGTTGCAGCTTGTGAGAGTCTGTCCGTCTTCTCCTGCATTTGTATCTGTGTGTGTGTGTGTGTGAAAGGAAAGCTATGTCGTCTGCAGGTACTCTGTATTTTGTCACCACTCCATCTATCTTGAGCCAATTTGTTTACCAAGCATTGTGAGGGATATAAGAGAAGACAAGTGTATGGAGTGGATGACAAATCAACCATGGTCTTGCGACAGAGCAAACTATCCAAATATTCTGATTATGTCACTTAAAGTATTCGACCTTAAAGAAGCACAAAAGGATTCTGCAGGAAACATCTCCCCTCTGATTTTCTTCCATTCTTATCTGCCTACAACTCAGTACTACTAATATCACAGTTAAGAGCAGTATATTTAAGAGAAGCGTGGTTGGTGATCAAAATTCTGTGTTTTGTCTTTTAAAGACCTTAAGCATAACTTGTTACATTTTTAGACACAAGAAACTGCAAGTGCCAGAACCGTGTGCAAACAAATAAAGCGATGGAGGAACTCGGCAGGACAGGCAACATTCCTGGAGGGAATGGACAGATTTTGGATCAGGACCCAAACATTTGTCTAAAGAAGGTCTGAAGATCCATCCTGACCCAAAAGAACATCTGTCTATTCTCTCCGCAGATGCTGCCTGACTCGCTGAGTTCCTCCAGCACGTTGTTTTTTTGCTTAAAATTGGAATTTATCTGATTCGTGCAGGTTTCTTGCAAATCTTGATGTCAGCATTGGCATTTTATATTTCATTCGAGTTTTTATTGAAAATAGTGCAATATTTCTGTTTTTTTTTTTAAACACAGCATCCAAAGACTGGCATCACGGTGGAAGGGACAACATATTATTGTGCACAGAGTGTCGGATTCATTTCAAGAAATACGCGGAGCTGCCACCCATCGAGAAACCAGTGGATCCCCCGCCATTTATGTTTAAACCAGTTAAAGAAGAGGAAGATGGGCTCAGTGGGAAACATAGCATGAGGACCAGAAGGAGTCGGGGCTCGGTATGAGAGTCCTTCTTTCTTTCATTTTCGCTTCATAAAATATGAAATTTAGGCACGTTCGAAGTGATGTAGACGTGGTGAATGGTTTGCCATTATTTTCTGAAAGCTCGTCATGCATTTTAGCAGCAACGTGCATCCTAATTTATTGCCGCATCAAGTACGATCGTGTGATGCAAAGTGGCACCGAGCCACATGCATCATATCACGTAAAGCAATTCACATTGTGCTTTAATGCATTCCGGCTCAGTGACACCAAACTGTTTTGATTTAGTGTTGTCATTTTGTTCATGCCGCAGACATGAAATGTTCTCTGTTGGGTATTCTATATTTCAAATTTATATGATGCGTATGAAAAGCGATTCATTAAAATATAAAGGTGGTGTTCGGTTTTGCAGCAAGAAGCACTCCTTCTCCTGGCTGCAGCTAATAAAGAAATGGGAACTGGAGACGGCGCGTGCAGAAATATTCCCCAGTGTGAGATTGTTTAGGTGGGGGCTTCAAAACCAATCTCAGTTCCAACCTGCACATTTTTGATAAATCTGCCCAACCAAAAGATCTCTTTTTCTCACTTGAAATATGCAGTTGCTGTAGTGGGTCGATCTAAAACAATGAGTGATAAACAGTAGGAGTAGACTAAGTGTTCAGATCACAGGGCTGGTTTTAGAAAAGTAATTCTGCAATTCGTTTCTGTGCAAGCCCGCACCTCAAAATTAGCGTGGACGTTTTCTTATATAAAAAGTAGAAATGTCACGCATAGAGTCTCAACTGGCAACATTTACCAGTAGTTAACTAGAAAATATTAATTGGAATCTTTTGTGATTAAAGCGCATTTGAATTATTTATCACCCAAATCCATCTGGGTCTAATAATAATTTTATTGTTAATTAGATGTCTTCACTGCGCAGTGGTCGTAAAAAGCAGACGGCCAGCCCCGACGGTAGAACCTCACCTATCAATGAAGACATCAGGTCCAGCGGCCGTAACTCTCCCAGTGCTGCTAGCACATCCAGTAATGATAGCAAAGCTGACTCTATGAAAAAATCCAGCAAGGTAATGTTCTGATAATCATTGTAAGCAATTACATGCTGCATTGTCATGCCTATTGAAAAGGGACTTTTTTGAGGTTAGGGTGAGGCAGGCTGAGTGAGGACCTAGCACCACGCATATTCTGAGACGCTGCAGAAAATAAATCTTTCCCTTAAATTATTATAAAAGCCAAATTTAAAATTAGCCTATACTAAAACTCGAGATGAGGCTGGAATTTTGTTTAGAGACACAGCATGGAGACGGAGAAAAACAAGACACGAAGTGCTGGTGTAACTCAACGGGTCAGGCAACACCTCTGGAGAACGTGGATGGATGACCGTTCTTCAGACTGGTTGTGGGAGGTTGGGGTCATAAACCTGGAAGAGAGGAGGGGCAGGACAAAGCGGCAGGTAACAGGCCCACTGAGTTCACGGCCACAGTCGAACACCCGTTCACACCAGTTATCCCCTTTCTCATCCACTCCCTCCACACTAAAGGCCAGTTAGCTTGCGGGTCTTTGGGATGTGGGAGTACCTGGAGGAAACTCACGCAGTCGTGGGAAGAATATGCAAACATCACACAAACAGCACCTGAGGTTAGAATTGAACCTGGGTCTCTGACGCTGCAAGGAAGCAGCTCTACCCGCTGCTCCACTGTGTGGTGGCTAAATCTGTTGGTTCCGGTTTTCCAAAATAAATTGTTGTTGCGACTGATAACATCCCAATTCATGAATGTTACCTCGGTATCAATATTATTGCATTTCACATGCTGCGGGTATATTTTCCCTTTCCATATTTATACTGTTTAATTTTTTTGATCGAAGGTTACAAATTCTATGTCATACTTTTGTGGTAAAGAAGAGGTTAAGGTACAGTTGGTGGTCAAGCAGTGGATAATTGCACTAATGTTCAACATTTGTGTTGACAGATTGTGAAGGGAAAATATTTTGGGACTGTAATGGTTTATCACTTTCTAATCAGTTCTGGCGCGTTCTTCGGTTAAAATGCTAATTAAATCTCAACCCTTTCCTTTCAATAAAAAATTAAAGAAAGAGCAGGGTTAGGCCTCAAACATGTTCATTCAGTACTATCATGGCTGTTACTCCATCCTATCCATTTAATATCTAAACATCTACAGCACAAATCTAAACATCTAGACCACAATCCTCTGACTAAATAAATTACGCCTAGTCTCACTTCTTAAAAATCAACACCTCTTCTCCAAAACTAGATTTACCAGGGAGAGGAAACAATTTATTTGTATCCACACGTCCGTCCCTCTCTGATATGTTTAATGTTATCGCACTGAAACAATGGTGAGTATTAATACCACCTACCCAATCCACATAGGTCCATCTCCTCACACCAATATTCAAGTGGCTGTAAGCTGTGTTAGCTGCCAGGCAAGTCTATTCATATTTACTTGGGCACTGAGACCAAAACTGCACACAATAATCCAAGCATAGTTGTGCTAACATTATGTACAATGGCATCAAAACTTCCTCATCCTTGTACCCGACCTCTCTCTTAAAGGACAACAAACCATTTGTCTTTCAAGCTTTTAGTTTAGTTAGATATACAGCACAGAAAGCAGGCCCTTCGGCCCACGGGGTCCACACCGACCAGCGATCCCTGCATATTAACACTGCCCTACACACATTAGGGACAATTTTTACATTTATACCATTGCCAATTAACCTACAAACCTGTACGTCATGGGAATGTGGGAGGAAACTGCAGATCTCGGCGAAAACCCACGCACGGGGAGAACGTACAGACAAGCACCCGTAGTCAGGATCATATCCGGGTCTCTGGCGCTGTAAGGCAGTAGCTCTACCGCTACGCCACCGTGCCGCCTGTGCTATTTTCTATCTAGTTGTTAACTTAATGTGTTTCATGAAAGTATTCAAAGGTGCTTGTATACACTAGTTACCTTTTTATCACCTTTTAAAATAAATCTCTGCTATAGACCATGAAACTGTACATCACAGAACCAGGTCCTTTGTCCAATGAAGTCTGTGCCAAACATGATGCCAAGATAAGCTCTCCTCTGCCTGCACATGAACCATACCTCTCCATTCCCTGCATAACCATGTGCCTATGTAAAAGCTTCTGAAACACCACTATCATAACTACCTCCACCACCCCAGACAAAAACTTTCCCCACGCATCTTCTTGCCCTTCTTACCTTAAAGCTATGTGGCACACTGGCTTAGCTGGTAGATCAGATACCTCAGTGCCAGAGACCCTGATTCAATCTGGACCTTAGGTTCTGTCCGTGGATTTTTCTGCAGGCTCTTCGGTTTCCTCCCACATTGCAAAGACGTGAGGGCGTGTAGGTTAATTGCCCCAAGTGTGTAGAGCGTGGAGGAGAAAGCAGGATAGCATTGAGCTAGTATGAACAGGTGAACAATGGTAGGCAGGGTCTCAGTGGGCTGAAGAGTCTGTTTCCATGCTGTGTCCCTGAACTAAACTATTTCCTTTTGTCTTTGCCTCATTTTATATGCCTTTATCAGGTCTCCCTTCAACCTCCGATTTCCCAGAGAAAACAATCCAAGTTTGTCCAACCTCTCCTTGCAGCTAATACCACCTAATCAAGGGAGCATTCTTGTAAATCTCTCCTGTTATATTTTTTCCCAATAATTTAATAACCTTACATTTTGCGAGCCTCGTGTCAATTCTCCGATTACATCTATTTTCTTTTGTGTGGTCTGCACCTACCTCATTTTGGATAACAGAACATTCTGTTCTTTCATCATTGATACAGATTATTGGCCACTAATGGTAGCACTGGTACCTGTGATTCCACTAATTGTGGCTGACTGAAAAATACTTCATTGTATTTTTCATTTTTGGAGTGCTGACGCTGCTGGCAAGACCAGCATCTATTGTTCACCCCTTGTTGCTCTTGAGGAGGTGTTGATGCACTTTTTGATCAGACCGCCAACTGGTTTGTAGTACCCTACTTTCTCCTCCTCCCAAAGAATCAGTTTCAATTACTGATTGAGCTAACGGCTCATTAACTGACCTTAGATCTCCTGCAATATATGCTTATACTGTACTTAGAACAGTACCGTTCCACTTGTACTAATACCAATCTCATTGTTTTCATACTGCAGAGGTCTAAGGATGATCTGTCATCACCGTCAAAGAGCACCAAACGCCAAAGAGAAAAAGTTGCTTCTGATACAGAAGAACCAGAAAGATTAAATTCGAAGAAATCTAAAACGCAGGTGAGTACTTGGCAACCTTTTAGCATTAAGCTGTGTTCACCAAAGTTGTGGCAACTCGTGCATCAGGTCAATAGACTCCAGTGAGGTAAACGACAATACCACAAACCAGCCCGGTGGCGCACCGGTAGAATTGCTGCCTTACAGCGCTTGCAGCGCCAGAGACCCGGGTTCGATCCCGACTACGTTGGTTGTAGGTTCTTCCCGTGATCTGCGTGGGTTTTCTCTGAGATCTTCGGTTTCCTCCCACACTCCAAAGATGTACAGGTATGTAGGTTAATTGGCTTGGTGTGTGCGCAAATTGTCCCTAGTTATGAATGGTGGAATTCTCGCCCACAGAAGGCCAAGTCACTGGATGAACTTAAAAGGGAGTTAGATAGAGCTCTAGGGGCTAGCGGAATCAAGGGATATGGGGAGAAGGCAGGCACGGGTTACTGATTGTGGATGATCAGCCATGATCACAAAGAAAGGCGGTGCAGGCTCGAAGGGCCAAATAGCCTCCTCCTGCACCTATTTTCTATGTTTCTAGAGTGTGTAGGATAGTGTAAATGTGCGGAGATCGATGTCAGCGCGGACCTGGTTGGCTGAAGGGCCTGTTTCCCCGCTGCATCTCTAAACTGAACTTAAACCTCGACTTGTTAGGAGAAAAACTCTGGATTTCCTCTCCAGTCCTCAAGGCGAAGCTGTTGTCCATCATCAAAACAACGGACTTGAACGATTGAGTATGGAAAATGACCCATCAGCCACCAATTCCATGTTGACCATCGATTTCCCAGTCATACAAATTCGATATTATCACATTTCCTCACCCACACACAATTTTGATTAATTAACTACAAATGTAAAAAATGACATCCAGTGCTGGGGTAACTCAGCGGGTCAGGCAGCATCTCTGGAGAACATGGATAGGTGACATTTTGGGTCGGGGTCACCTATCCATGTTCTCCAGAGGTGCCACCTGAACTAATGGGTTACTCCAGCACTTTGCGTCTTATTTTGAAAACCACCATCTACAGTTGGTTTTATCTACACTGTCGAAAACCCACACATCTTTGGAATGTGGGAGGAAACCGGATCACCCAGAGAAAACCCACTCATGTCAAAGGGATAACGTACAAATTCCACACAGGCAGCACCCAAGGTCAGAATCGATCCTGGGCCTCTGGCTCTGTGAGGCAGCATCGCTACCAGCTGCATCTCTGTGCCTCCAGTTACATAATAGTGTTAATAATGGATATAATATTGTTGATAAAGAGCAGATAAAGTGGTAAGAAATTATCTTGACAAACTATGATATAGAACTAACTTGGGTCAAAATATATCGGAGGGCACATAACATTGGAATGAGTGACTTGCAGGCCACAACATTGTAGTTGTGTTTCGATCTTGGCATAAATTGGGAAATTAAAGGTGCAAGCGGCGGGGTTAAAACTCTATTTTTATGGGAACCTTACCAACTTTGGATAAATCAGCTTTGCTCTAATAGGAGGAAGAAGAATTAATGGAATGTACATAGATACTTTTTTTACAACAATACTTTGGGAACCCAATGGGGAAAGGTTATTTTGGAAAACAGTTTGTGCATTGAGAACTGGTTGAATGATCATCTTTTTGTCAAGGAGCATTTTGGGTACGAGTGACATAATGTGATAGAAGTTGCCAACATTTGAACGTGATGTAATCTCATTGCAAAAATAGGTCTTGAATTTAAACCTGAAGGCATTAGAGGAGGGTGCAATTGATTGGAAGGAATTATTGTCGCGGGCAGACAATGGTGAGCATTTAAGGAAATAGTGCACGATGTTAAGACACAAAAGCTCAACAGGAAAAGTGAGTTATCCATGATCTATCACAAGAAGTGCCAACAGTGTTAAATCCGAGTATCACAAGAAGTCCAACAGTGTTAAATCCATGGAAGAGGCTAGTTTCCAGATGGAATGAGAGATATAACAGGTCTCAGGATTGGAAGCATTTTGAGACTTGGCAAGCGTGGGGCCTCACAGAGAAGAGAGAATTTATGATGGAGAATAATCAATTGGCAGAAAGATTAAACAATTGCTTCTGCTTTCATAGAAGTACGGTTAGTATGGGTATCAGGTGTTATGGGCAGACGGCAGGAGAATGGGTTGAGAGGGAAAGATAGATCAGCCATGTTTGAATGGCGAAGTAGACTTGACAGGCCTCAGAGAGAAGAGAGAATTTATAATGGGGCCAATCAATTGGCAGAGTGATTAAGGATGAGGAACATTGTAAAAAATACAACAGGAGAAGTTGGTGAACTTGAATGCCGAAAAATCTGGCAGACCTGATTAATTGCAAATCAGAGTGAGAATATGTAGACAAACTGAAAGTGGGCAAGAATACAGTGTGTAAAAATGTGAGGCTACCCACATTGGTACACTTGACAGAAATGAGTACTGTTTAATGGCGAGAGATTGAGATATTAATAAAACGGGATGATGGTAACACTCAGTAGGTTGGGCGGCATCGGTGGAGGGAGAATAAAGTTAATATTTCAGTTCAATATTCTTCCCTGAACATTTCACCTGTTTTTCTGTTGTGAGTAATTGTAATAATGTGATAAGTGTGCAAAAATGTACTCCTGTTATTATGATTGTGTTTTGGGGATTTTCAGGTCCTTCCCAGTGTGAGAAGAGCCATTCAGTCAAACAGGCCCACTAGCCCACACTGGCCAAAATCTACACTCGTCCCATCTATACTCGTTCATTCGTCACATCTACACTGGTCCCGCCTGCCTGCGTTTGGCCCATATCCCTCTAAACCTATCCTATCCTTGCACCTGTCTAAATCAAGTAGTCTCTGTGAAATGCAGCTCGATTGTAATCAGTAAGAATTATAGTAAATAACTTCCCCACTCATTCAGCTTGTCTACATACCCTCACTCTGATTTGTAATTGATCAGCTATGTGGCATTTATTGGCATTCGAGCTTACCAACCCCTCTTGTAATGTTCTTTGGCTCTCACAGACTTCATGACATAATAAAACTTACCACTGAATGTCAGGTCACCAATCCCACATCTGATGAACAAATAGGATTGGCTACAATGTCGTAATCTCAAAGACAAAGTAATGCAAGTGTAAATTCTGCACGTCAACATTTATTTGCCGGCAGAGATTGTTGTCAGTGAAAGAAATGTAAACTGATTTTTGAAGGCAGACCATGAGGCAGGTGGAGATCACGGGTTTGGGAGGGCAGGATGAGTAGCCACAGTGCGTTTTGTACCGGCCACTTTGCATCGCCGGTGGAGGGAATTAATGCTTCCTGTGGATGATGGGGTGACAGCCAAGATAACCGCGTTATCTCAAATGATAGTGAGCTGCTTCAGAATTGTTGCACTGTGCTCATCCGGGCAGATGGGGAGTAATCAGTTGCACTATTAACTTGGCAAGTTGATGATGGACAGGCCTTGGGTTATCAGGAGGTGAGTTGCTTGCCGCAGGATACCCAGCCTCTGACCTGCTCTTCAGCCTTGGTATTGATTGTCTGATCTAAGTTTCGTTTCTGGTCAGTGACATTCTCCAGGATATTGTCGGTTTGGAATCCAGCGATGGCAAACTAATTGAACATCCGGGGTAGCTTTCTGCTTTGAGACCCTCTCAGTTTGGACGCGGCCATTCTCCATCTTGTTTCGAGCACAAGTGTTGAGTGGCACTCATTAGCCTGCACCTGCATGTTGTCTTATTTCTCACAACTCTACCACTCAAAGTCAAGACTTCCTCTTGCTCAATATGTAGCTTTTGGTAAGAACCTAAAGGTAAATGGTGAAGACAAAGGAATCCATAAACACACAAACAAATATCTGCTCTCGTTGCTCATGTTCTTGTAGAAAATAAAGATATCTATTACTCATGACTCCAATATTGATGAATGACTGCAAAGAAAATTGTAACTGAGAAATGAATATGGGTTGTTTCACAAATAATATACATCACAAGCAACGCTGCTGCCAAGCAAGTTCACTGAAATTCAGCTTCTTGAGGCACTCCATGCCAACAATATGATGACACTACATGCTGCTGCCACAGGCTGTGTGTGGTCTGGACAAAGTGTACAAAATGCAATGCTGATTTGTATTTTCAAGCACATTTATTAACCTGAAAATTTCCTCTCGGCTCGTTTGTGGCCATGTAACTTTAGGGGGAATTTCTTTAGTCAGAATGGTGAATCTTTGGACTTCTCAGCCACAGATGGCTGTGGAGGCCAAGTCATTGGGTATGTTTAAGGCAGAGGTTGACAGATTCCTGATTAGTGAGGGTGTCGAGGGTTATGGGGAGGAGAATGGGGTTGAGAGGGAAAGATCAGCCATGAATGAATGGCTGTGTAGACTTGGTGGGCCGAATGGCCTAATTCTGGTCCTCTGACTTATGAACATGAGGATCAGCAGTTTAATTTGAGCCAGTTTTATTCCCACCTGAAGAATTATATTTGCTTTTTGTTTTACTATTAGAGTATACTTGAAAGAAAGTAGGTGGAGTTCAGGGAAAGTTGCACAATGGGAGTAATTTCATCCCATGTCCCACCTCCCTCGGTAGTTGTGTCTAGATGAGCCATGAAGTGGATATTTAATTAATTGACAGTACGTTGATTACATTTATCGAAAATACAGTGAAGTATTGGCAATCCTAGTCGGCAGTAAAAGTCCTGAAAAGGAATCACTTTCTTGTAACAGCTTATAGTTTATCGTAGGCTGTAGGTTTGTGGTCTGTAAAATTCTGTTCCCATTTGCATTGAATCTAAAGTGATCAGTTACATCCTCCTGGGAACAATGAACCAGGTTTTAAATTCTAGAACCTAAAGATGATTTTCTAAAGTATGTAAGGTATGGAGCAGCACTGCTTTCATTGATGCATTTTCTGTTGACCTGGACAATGAAAGCAGGTTGGGACCTTTCTGACCCTTTACTTACTGGTAGTTTGACCAAATACTAGAATAGGCAGGTACTAATTTGACCAAGTACTAGTTGATGATTTGTGCTATTTTTTTAATCAAAACAGGAGATCAGCAGGCCAAACTCACCATCAGAAGGGGAGAGTTCTGACAGCCGCAGTGTAAATGATGAAGGAAGCAGCGATCCAAAGGATATTGATCAGGACAATCGCAGCACGTCGCCAAGTATACCTAGCCCAAGGGACAATGAGAGTGATTCTGATTCCTCGGCTCAGCAGCAAGTGTTGCAGTCTCAGCCTCAAGTCCATCAGAGCCCATGTGCCTCCATGCCGCTAACTTCACTGGAACCACCACAAATGCCCCCACCGGCATCTTCCTGCACCGTATCCATTCCTCAAACATTGTCGCCGGTTCCGCTGCCTCGGAGTCAGACGCCGCCTCATTCTCTGATTCAGCCCGCGCCGCAGCTCCATCCCCAGAGACTCACGTCGCCTCACCCGCCGATCATCCAGCAGCAGCTGCAGCCTCAGTCGCAACCCCTGCTGCAGTCGCAGGCCCCGCTCCATTCGCTGGTGCAGGTGCAGCCGCTGCCTCACCCGCTACAGGCCCCCGCTCACATCCAGCACCAGCTGCAAGGGCCCTCGTTCTCCATCAACCCCCCGCCTCAGATCTCACAGGCCTCCTCCGCCCAGGTGCCGGCCACGGGGCAGGCGCACAATCCAACGCAGGTCCCGGTGCAGCCTCTGCCCGCCCAGCTGCAGCCTCCACGGGAGCAGCCGTTGCCTCCTGCCCCAGTCACGATGCCTCATATTAAACCACCGCCCACGACTCCAATTACACCCATTTCCAACCAGCAGTCCCATAAACCGGCGACCCATCTCGCAGGCCATCCTCCGTTCCCACAGATGCCTTCAAATCTTCCGCCTCCGCCGGCTTTAAAGCCGCTGAGTTCCCTTTCTACCCACCATACCCCCTCCGTTCATCCACCACCACTGCAGTTAATGCCCCAAACGCAGCAGATCCAGCCTCCCCCTGCACAACCCCCTGTGTTAACCCAAGCCCAGAATCTCCCGGCAAGCACAACTCATCCCCAAGCCGTGCCCCACCAAGTTCCTCCCCAGCCTCCCTATGCCCAGCATTCCTTCATCCCGTCTGGAGCGCCCAACATTGCGTCTTCGGCGGCAACCTCCGCCTCCAGCGTGGCGCCAATTTCTACCATTCAGCCTACAGCATCCATCGTGACATCCATATGTTCCACCGGCAACGTTTCAAACACCCCTCCTGCCACCATGACCAACATTCAGATTAAAGAAGAAATCCAGGACGAGCAAGAGGACCCAGATAGTCCTCCACCATCTCCAAACAGAAGTCCATCTCCAGAGCCAACAGTGGTTAGCACTCCGAGCCACGCCAGTCAGTCAGCCAGGTGACCTTTCTTTATTATTGATCATTTTATAAAGTATGTTGAACAACTGCCACTATTCAAAATGCTTTTTTTAAATTTATGCCTGGGGTAATTATATATGATGTGATATTTTTCTGTTCAAAAACCTATCTCAAGCTTTTAGTTTTATTTTGCCCTGTAACTTGCAATTAAAAACCTTTAAGGTTTTGGTTTTAACAACGTTTCCCCTTTGTGCATTGTCTCAGGTTCATTAAGTATTTGGATCGTGGCTACAACTCATGTGCAAGAACAGACTTGTACTTTGTACCATTGCAAGGCTCAAAGCTGGCCAAGAAGCGGGAAGAAGTGATAGAGAAGGCCAGGCGAGAAGCGGAGCAGAAGGCCAAAGAAGAGAAGGAGAAGGAAAAGGAGAAAGAGAAAGAGAGGGAAAGAGAGCGGGAACGTGAGAGGGAAGCGGAGAGAGCAGCGGTAGGTGCACCGTGTTGGAATGGCTGACTTGTTTGGCCCAAGTGCCTGTAAATATAAGGGTTGCTAATACATCCAACAGAGAATTAGAGAGAAACTACTTTCCTAGAGAGTGGTTCAAAACGTGGAACTCACCACCTCAGGGAGAAGTTGAGGTGAACAGGTTAAATGTATTTATGCAATAGCTGGATAAACTCACAAGGGAGGGGAAAACATGATTCACTGATGCAATTGAAGAGCATAGGTAGTCCCCACTGATATCAATTATCTGAACCCAAGCTGGTGGGGTAAAACAAGCCAACACTTAGTGCAGTTAAACACAGAACTCTCTTGCAGGAATTATTGAAAATAAGTAATATTATTTATTACTACTCATACCCCCAATAACTGCAAAAGAATTTCATGATACATGAATTTACAAGAAATCGTACCTGACTTTAGATTTTTGCAGTTCCCAAGTTCATACACCACCCACCCCAGCCCTCCTTTTTATGATGTAGAAAATGCACCGATGACATTTGATTGATGCTAAACCCTCCTCTTTACGTTCAACAAACTCTTCTGTGTCTAACTTACTCTTCTAAGTCCTCGCATTTCAACCCAGTTGGGCTAATTAGTCTCCTATCATCAATTTTCACAGAATGGCTGATTTAATGGGGAAGTGAGGAATTAATTATTACCTGGAGCAGAATCATGCATTTCTGCCAAATATACCCTGCCCCAGGTTTAGCAGTAAGTTGTCTGTCCTGTTCATTTCCTTGGGAAATGCTTGGCAGACTTACCTCATGGAAAAAAAGAGAAATCATCGTTTAAAAAAAAAACACACACAGATGACTAACTGCTCCCAGTAGCTACCCTGAGATCTATTTCATCTACCAGGAGCTCATTTTGCCAATTAGAAAAGTTGGGTTTTATTTGCAGTGATATTTTATATCCTGACCCATTAACTGATGAAGAGATTCTCTTACTGTTCGTGCGATTCCGGTGTTTGGAAGTAATGGAAAGCAGCTGCAATATAGTCTAAATTTGGATTGCAGACGTTCGGTTGTTAACGTACAGTTTATTAAAATCTTCAAAGCTTTTTGCCAAATAATAAAAATGTTTGAGATTATTATCCAAATTCCAACTCAATTATTGCAATAATAATTGTACTGCAATTCACATAGTTCACATAAATGCATTATTGCAAATGTTGAACTATCACAGCAGGTTAATTATCCTCCATAATGGTGAATGACCAGCTTTGGTGCTGAGTGTTTGCTAATAGGAACTAGAAATTACAAAAAGATGATGAGAAAAATTCATTCATCATCGTTGAAAACATTAGCGACGTTGAAAACATTAGCAACATTAGTGGTGCTGGATTCCAACGGGAACGGTGACGGACGCACCACACATCTCTGTCCTCCAGTTCCAGCGAACCTTCCGCCTGCTGGAAGTATAGGATTTTGGTGTGTGTGCTTTATCACCATTCCTTGCAATGCTGTGTACGACAGTGATCGCAATTTCGACTGAAGTGTGGATGGCCGTTGGCTCGCTAGAAGCTCATCCACCCTTTAACAGGCCTTGTTCTGGGGGTCCACAGCCCCCTCCTCACCTGGCAAACCAGGTGGATGAGACGGTTTAGTCGTCGACTATCCGACCATGGAGCAGGTAGCACGGGATTACATGGAACCCGTGGCGGGGGGAACTCCCCCGGACCTGACCTGAAAAAGCATGAACAAATAAACCGTGTGAAGAAAGGGAGCCAACAATTTAAGTTAGATTAATCCTGATCATCTCACAGAGGGTGGTGAGTCCCTACAATTCTCTACCCTGGAAAGCTGCCGAGACAAGATCATCAAAGGTATTTAAAGAGAAGATGGATACATTTTGGAAGGATCAAGTAGTGGAGGGTTATTTTGGGACTCTTTAACCTAGGAAGTTGAGACCTGTCACTGGCAAAGGCAATCATACTGAATGCCAGTGCAGGCTTGAGAGGTGGAGTGACCAACTCCTAGTGGGGTACTGGTACAGTTGCTGCTTCACAGTGTCAGAGACCCAGATTTGATCCAGACTATCTGTGCGGGGTTTGTACGTTTTCCCTGTGACCGCATGGATTTTCTCCCACATTCCAAAGAGTTAAAGGTTAATTGGCTTTGGTAAAATTTTAAATTGTCACTAGTGTGTAGGATAGTGCTAGTGTATGGGGTGATCGCTACTCGGCATGGACTCAGTGGGCCGAAGGGCCTGTTTGCAAGTTGTAGCTCTAAAGTCCTGCTCCTATTTCCTTGTGGCTAATTTGCTGTGATTTTTAGCATTTTACAGTTTTCAATCCCAGAATGTGCACTTTTCTTTTTTAAATTCTATAAAATTGATTCCTTTACAGAAAGCATCCAGCTCTTCCCATGAGAGTCGCATGACGGAATCTCAGCTTGTTGGACCAACGCATTTAAGACCTTCGTTTGAACCTCCACCAACGACCATTGCAGCTGTTCCTCCTTACATTGGACCGGATACCCCGGCACTAAGGACACTCAGTGAATATGCGAGGCCACATGTCATGTCCCCAACCAACCGTAACCACCCATTCTTTGTTCCATTAAATGCATCTGATCCCATCCTGGCGTACCATATGCCTAGCCTCTACAGCGCTGACCATGGGATGAGAGAAAGAGAACTGCGCGAGCGAGAGATTCGGGAGAGAGAGATTCGCGAAAGGGAATTCCGTGAGAGGATGAAGCCGGGTTTTGAGGTGAAGCCACCTGAACTGGAAGGCCTTCACCCAGCTGCTAATCCCATGGATCCATTTGCTAGGCACGGTGCCTTAACAATCCAACCCGCAGCGGGGGCTCACCCGTTCCCTCCTTTCCACCACGGGTTGAATCCATTGGAAAGAGAAAGACTCGCTCTTGCGGGCCCTCAGCTGCGGCCCGAGATGTCCTACGCTGACAGACTGGCAGCAGAGAGAATTCACGCTGAGCGCATGGCATCACTTGCAAATGACCCACTTACAAGACTACAGATGTTCAATGTGACGCCACATCACCATCAACATTCACACATACATTCACACTTACACCTACATCAGCAAGACCCGTTACATCAAGGTGAGTTGACTGGATGCTGATTATTAACTACCAAAAGGATATTTAATCATATGCCAAGCCGGCTTGCATTTTATCTTTAGCATGTGAAGAAACTTTTGCTGAGTGGATACAACTAGAAAGAAGGCTTTTGGTTGCACACCTCCAGCACCGGTTTTATGATTTCCTTGCTGATGCGGAATGCATTTTAGGGGCAGCGCAGCTTGTAGAGTTGCTTCAGCACCAAAGACCTGGGTTCAATCCTGATCTTGGGTTCTATCTGTGTGGTGTTTCCACATTCTCCCTGTGATCGTGTGGGTTTCATCTGGGTTATTTGGTTCCCCCCCATCCCCACATCATGAGTTTTTGTAGGTTAATTGACTGCTTCACATTTCTCCTTGTGTGCAGGTGAGTGACGGAATCTGGGAGTAATTGAAGACAATATGGGCAGAATAAAGTTAGTGTAGGGAGGAACTGCAGATGCTGGCTTACACCGAAGAGAGACACAAAATGCTGGAGTAACCCACCAGGACAGGCAGCATCTCTGGATAGAAGGAATGGGTGACATTTTGGGTCGAGACCCTTCTTCAAGCTGTAGAAGGGTCTTCTATGGAAGAAGACTTTTGATAAAGAGTCTCGACCTGAAACATCACCCATTCCTTCTATCCAGAGATGCTGCCTGACCCGCTGAGTTTCTCCAGCATTTTGTGTCTATCTTGAGAATGAAGTTAGATTAGATTAGTGTAAATGGGTGGTTGTTGGTCAGCGTGGACTCTGTGAGCCAAAGGGCGAGCTTCTATGCTGTATCTCTTTATGACTTTGACATTTTGTTGGTGTTTTTAAAATTGGGTTGAGGTGGAGTTTCTCCTTTGGCAGCTGTTGGGATATTATGCTCAATTGTACGGAAACCTTATCCACAAATCAGTTCAATCAAGAAAGGCAACAGAATGCAATTAGTCATCTTCTATTTATCTCCGCCACTATATTTAATCAGTTGCTCGCCCGCCTTTTTATTAAAACTCCTGAAACTGTACAGAGGGATCAGTAAACAAGTTAGCCAGTAACTTTTAGCTGCCTGAATAGCTGAAAATCAGTTTTACAAGGAAAAAAGTGTTACAAATCTGTTTCATAATTTTTTTAAATTTTCTATTTCTACATTTTCTATTATTCATGAATTGACTTAATAAAAATTAAGTGTATTTTGTTTTATTTTTATATAATGTCACAAATGTGGTAACCGATGACTCTTAAGCAGAAAGAAGCACAAGTACAATTTGAAGAGGATTTCTTAGGGCACACAATGGTGTGAATCTTATGGTTTTTGACCTGGCCTGATGGGCAGGGCCTGATATAGGTTTGTTGGATCTGGAACTAGCAATAATACCACACAATGTTTCCCGTACTAGTTTACAGCAGAACAACCTTTTAGTTAAAATTACATGATCTCCTGCGCTGGTTTAATCCATTCTGGCAATTTAGAGCAAGAACTGTGTTCTAGTCTTTTGAACACGAAGTTCTAACGTGATATAATTTCCATTGTTGCTTCTTAATTTCATGCTCGTAAGCTGAAACTTAAGATGTATGAATGCAGTAAATGAAGTTGTAAAAGTGGTCCTTGCCACCAATAAAAATGACGAAGAAGCAACATTTCTGAAAGTATATAATGTGTATTATAATACACATCATCAAAGTGAAGTTTAAACCGTCTTTCGCTACTTAATGCATCATTGAATGATAAGTGATTGGGATGAATGAAGATTGTATGTCATGGTCAGCATGGGCAAGTTGGGCTGAAGGGCCTGTTTCCGTGCTCTGCAGCTGGCTTCGTTTTTAATCAACGTTAATTGTGATTATACAAATTCAGTACCTAAGGAAGAGCTCTTTTTCCTCAGTTTTTTAGTATTTTACACATTTCAGTGCTTTGGCATTTTTCTGAACAATAAAAAATATTAAATCTTTTGTTTCTCTTAAGTAAAATATTCAGTGATATGGTCACTGTACACATTAGTCCAACCCAGGTTACAAACATCCAACCGTTGTACAGCTCGTTGTACGCCAACCTTCGATCACTTGTACATTAGTTCTATGTCCTACATACTGCGGTCAATTTGTAGAGGCTGATTAACCAAGAACCCCCGCACGTCTTGGAGATGTGGGAGGAAACCGAAGCACCCGGAGAAAATCCACATAGTCACAGGGAGAACGTGCAAACTCCACACAGGCAGCACCCGATCTAATCCAGGTCTCTGGTGGTGTGAGGCAGCAGCTCTATTGCAGCCACCGTGCTGCCCATGTCACTATAGGTGCAAAATATTATTTTTCAGAACACATGGAGCCATAAAATGCTAATGTCTGAAACGATAAATATTTTCAAGCTAATATATTTTCAATGTACAAGTTCCATGTTATCAGGAAACATCAATGATCAAAATCATGAGCTGCCGTGCCTGACAAACTCAAACACACAGTGCTTTGTTTCCTTGGCAACCCAGGTTAGCTACCATTTAATGTAGAAGTCTAATCTAGTCGGATATTGTTTCAGATAGAGATTGTGTGACACAATATTTGGTGCTTCTCTTAAAAATGTGTAATTAAGATAAAATTAGGATGAGTAATAAAATTGCATAACAGCAGGAGAAGGTACTTGCCTTTGGGTTGGGAGTGCACATTCTCAACTCCCACTTGCAGGAACTGCTTAGCTCACAGTCATGAACGTGGGAGGAAATCTCAAACAGTCACTCTCAACACTGAGGTAAGTGCCTTGGTGCGCCATTTGAAAATATGAATTCTCTTTTTCCACTCTCTCACTTACCAATAAATGATGCTGAACTGATGTGCACACCTAATAAATTGAGTGCAGAAATACAGGATAGCCAAACACAAAGATAAAACAGGGCTTGATCGAATAAAATCCAAGGCAAAAACAATAACTGCAGATTCGTTTCCTCTCAGTAAACTGATTGGATAAATGGTGGCCATTTCCCCTCTGTTACGTTGAATCTTGATTCAAGTATTTTCATTACACGTAATTTAAGCTGGAATCTGAAACCGCAGATCCCTCTTTGTTTCTTAAATATCACATTTTTAATGATCTGATCCATATTCTACCACATTGTCAATCACGGATGTCTTTGGTGGTTATTCGCAATTGCACGAACTGACCATGTTTACCGCACTGCCAAACCAGGAACTGTAAGCCAATAGATTCATCCACTTGCTATTGTACTGCAGTATTGATAGCCTTATGAGAGGCAGAGATAGGGTAGAGAGTCAGAACCTTTTTCCCCATAGTGAAAATGTCCAACACTAGAGGGCATAGCAGTAAGGTGAGAGGGAGAATGTTTAATGGAGATATGCTGGGGATTTTTTTTTACACTTGAGTAGTGGGGGCCTGGAACACATTGCCAGTGGTGGTGGTGGTGGAGGCAGATATGATAGTGGTGTTTTAGAAGCTTTTAGGTAGGCACATGGAAGTGGAGGGATGTAGATCATGTACAGGCTGATGAGAACAGTTTAACTTGGCATTATGTTCGGCATAGCCTTTGTGGGCTATTCATTGTTCATGTGCTTGTCTATGTTCTATGAATTTAATTGGTAGACTTTGCATTTCTCGGGCTCTCCATCCTAGTATGTTTAATATAAGTTCTGTGATATTTAACGTAACACCCATGTGTACGCTACGTACAATAGTATAGACTTCAAAATATCTAGAGTAAATGTTTGCTCTCACCAGGGTCTCTTCTACACCCCGCAACTCTGCTCTCACTCCCCATCCCCCCCCCCCACTCGTAAAAAGGGCAGAGTACCCCTTGTCCTCACCTTCCACCCTACCAGCTGTCGCATACAACAGATAATCTTCCGACATGTTCGCCACCGCCAACAGGATCCCACCACTGGCCACATCTTCCCATTTCCTCCCCTTTCGGCTTTCCGCAGAGACCGCTCCCTCCGTAATTCCCTGGTCAATTCGCCCCTTCCCACCCAAACCACCCCCTCCCCTGTTACTTTCCCTTGCAACCGCAGGAAATGCTACACTTGTCGCTTGACCTCCAACCCTTCTGTCCTGGGCCTCCTCCATGGCCAGAGTGAGTCCCACCGTAAATTGGAGGAGCAGCACCTCATATTTCGCTTGGGTAGTTTACACCCCAGCGGTATAAAACATTGACTTCTCCAATTTCATGTGGTCCTTCCTTTTTCTCCCTCTTTCCCCTCCCGTTCTCAGCTCTCCCACAGCCATGGGCGGAAATCCCGGGGGAGTGACACGTTCCCCCCCATGTTTTGCGAGGGGTGGAGGACAATCTCCCCCCCCCCCCCCCCCCATGTTTTGTAATCCAGATTTTGAAATTTGGTGCAAAAAAACTATTGAAATCTCCGCTTTCCGCAAGACAGTGGGGGTGTCACTGTTAAGCGCTTGTTAAACGTCTCTATTAACATCGTATTAACATGATGTGTCACCAATTGTGTTTTGACTTTCAAGTATTACTGAAGGTATTCACGGAGAATTTCTTAAAGCTGTCTGATGCGGGTACATTTACCATTTGTAATTAGTACAATTACCATTTAAACTAATTGGATGTATGGGTGGATGGGAAAGATTTAAACAGGTATTGGATTAAGTGGGTAAGGTCATTAGGGATACGGTCGAATGGGTTTGCTGGCTGGCTTGCAGGTAAATCCCCCATTCGGTCACTCACATTATTTAGTATATTTTTCCCCTCTCTCTCTCTCTTTCTCTCTCCTCCCTCCAAGGTTGATTCTTCTGTTTGCCTTTATTTGCTTCAGTTTGATTTATTTAAGTGTATCACATTGTAGCTTTCGAAAGATTCATGCGGGTATCAGACGCTTTCTAAGGGCTGAATCGGCCCATTCGCGGGGGCCTTTCATTGCCCGGCGCGGCTTAAAATCAAACTGCTGCATCGAGGCAATTGAGGCTCCCGATGCTGAAGCCCCCGCCAGCCAATTTAAAGCCACGCTGAAAGGCCCGGCGAACGGGCCGATTCAAGCCCCACGATTCGGGGTGGACGAAGCTGCTGTTGCAGGTGTTCGGAGTCGGTCACCAACCAGGTCAGCCTCCGATGTTACAGTCCACAGGGCCCACGGCTGATGCCTCCGAAGCCTCGCATGTGCACGTGCCCGCAGCCACCAAGAAATTGTGACCCCCAAATTGTGTCTTCCCCCCCCCCCCCAATGTTTTGATAGCGATTTCCCTGCCTGCCACAGCCCACTGTCTCCGCCTCTTCTTTCTTCTTCCTGCCCCCACCACGCCCACATCAGTCTGAAGAAGGTCTCGATCCGAAACGTCACCTTTTCCTTCGCTCCATAGATGCTGCCTCACCCGCTGAGTTTCTCCAGCATTTTTATCTACCTTCCTTAATTTTTATTTTCATTTTCCTTTCATGATTTTGTGTGTGAGTGGAATTTGGAAATTGTTTATTTTTTTCCCCAAAAGTTATCACCGTCTTCCATTGTGCATTTTATTGGTCGTATTATTTTCTGTCTGTAAATGTGTATTAGCTCTGATACTGGCCAAATTATAACATGTACTATTCTGCTCACACACTGTGCTTGTGCTTGCTCACCCACACTGGTTTGCAATTAATAAATGCTTTAGTTTTTAAATTAACCAGATTTTCAAAACTGCAGTGAACTTACTACTCCAGTCCTCCTTGGATACTACAAGATGTCCAAATTGCTCCAATTCTGTTGTTACCAAATCTCCAAAAGCCCTCCACCATTTGGGGGGGGGGGGGGGGGGGACATGCCTCTGCTACTAAAGCCTCTGAATTCTGGAATGCTTTCTCCAAAACCTTCTGCGTTTCTGCCTTTCTTATTTTTAGTTTTATTAAGGTGTTCCATAAAGTCATTTTTTGTGACCACACAGTCAGACATCAGACTACCTAGCTCTGATGAGGTTAGGCATCAATAGTATCGCTTGATCACTCCTTTGTGAAGCATCATGATATGTTTGGCTGCATTAAAGAGACTGTCTTAGTGTAAGCTACTGTAATGAACCAGTTCATCAAGAAACTAGATTAGAATAAATGAGTTGCTTCTTTCAAAAAGACATGGTAATTCTACCTGGGAAAAAAACCCAAGATCAAGTGCTTAATTTATGATTAAGAAGCCATTTTAACAAAATTCTTAACTAATGCTCAAAAACGTATTTATGTATTTTATAGATTTCTGCAAATAGACAGCTGCATTACATTTCAGCTGCAGAGTGGCCTCATGCTTTGTTAGCCGTTCCATTACACTGCAATTAAACAAATTGGTTCCAATTTCCTAATCACCAAGGATTCAGTTTCCTTGAATTAACTGCAGTGGCTGGAACTGTAATGCAGATACAAGGGCATTGCCTCCTCCACTCCTCAACTAAGACCAAGCTGTGTGTTCAATTTCAACCAAGATATTGTACTCCCGTATTATTGGCCCTACAGATCAAAGAACATAGTTTGGTGCAGTGGTCGGTTTTTTTGCAATATCTTGTGGAGAGAATGTTTCCAGTAGTGGGAGAGTCTAGGACCAGATGGCACCGCCTCAGAAAATAAGGACGTACTTTTAGAATGGAGAGTAGGAATTTCTTTAGCCAGAGGGGTGGTGAATCTGTTGAATTCTAGCCACTGACAGTGGTGAAGGCCAAGTCGATGGGTATGTTTAAAGCAGAGGGTTCTGATTAGTAAAGGTGTCAAAGGCTACAGGGACAAGGCAGGAGAATGGAGTTGAGAGGTAGAAATAGATCAGCTAGGATCGAATGGCAGAGCAGACTCAATGGGCAATGGCCTAATTCTGCTCATGTCTTATGATCTTATTATCTTATTTTTCCTCTAACGTTGACGCGAGGAAACCAGATGCCTATCCCTTATTACAAAGAACTATGCAAAGACATAATTTGAGATTGAGGAAAACATTTACACCTTGAAAAAAAAACTAGTCCGGACAAATCAAAACTCAGCCATAACTCAATTTACAAAATAGAGATAGGAACATTTGAATTAAGAGATGAAGAAAGGGATTCATTTTTTCTTGTATTCTGCCATGTTGTGAGTCAAATACTGGAGCCTTCCTGAGTAAAGTAGGAATATATAGCTCCTGTCTACAAAGATCATGCAAGTGACTGAACTTTTCCCTGAGGGTTTTTGTGATGTGTTTACATGAAGCTCCATTTGTATCAAGTATATAAAGGAATGCATGGAGTTACCCAGTGTAAAAAAAAAGTGTGAGGTAGTAGATTTTTGGAAGTGAAGAAATAACTTATCTTATACGGTGGAATGGTGTATATGAAGAACAATCGCAAAAGACCTTTGGTTAATTTGAGAAACGGGTAATCTGTAATTTATGGAATACACAGATGTTTGAGAGGAAACTGGGAAACAATGTACATTGTTTGATCATAAAACCTTTACTTCATGCACAGTGAGTGAACATTTATCTGAGCTGCGTTCAAAATAAGGCAGTATTGGAGTATTGTTTGCAGTTCTGGTCACTCCATTATAATGTGGAAGCTTTGAAAAGTGTTCAGTAGAGGTTTACAGGAATGCTGCCACGATTGGAGGGTGTTTGTTTTAAGGAGAGGTAGGCCAAACTTGGATTGCTTTCTCTGGAACTCTGGTTGAGGGGAGACCTGATAGAAGTATGTAAAATTATCAGAGGCTTATAGGATAGGCATTCAGAACCTTTTTCCCCAGAGTGGAAATGTCAAAGACTTGCGTGCATAGCATTAAGGTAGGAGGGGAAAGGTTTAAAGGAGATGTGCAGGGCAAGTTTTTTTTTACATTCCAGGTGGTAGGGACCTGGAACATGCTGCCAGGGATGGTATTGGAGGCGGGTATGATAGTGGCATTTAATAGGATTTTTGATAGTTACATGGATATACAGGGAATTGGAGCGAAATTGATCATGTGCTGACAGATGAGATTAGTTTATCTTGGCATCGTGTTCAGCACAGACATTGTGGGCCGAAGGGCCTATCTCTGTGCTGCACTTTTCTATGTTCGCAGACTTCAGGTGAAGTCCATTAATGTACTTACCTTCTGCTTTGCGAACATTTGGCAAATCAAAGTCACATTTGTGAAACCATGGGAATCAGTACCCCCAACCACAGTGGAACATGTGGAATAATTCAATATCTGTCAGATTTGGAGAGTGTGTGCAGAAGAGATGTACCGGAATACTTCCACGGATTAGTTATGCGTTTAGACAGGAGAAGTGAAATTACTCTCCTTGGGTCAAGAGAGATTGGTAGATCTGATAGAGGGATATAGAATCTGGAAAAGTATAAGCAGAGTGAATACAGAGAAACCGCCTCCGTTGGCAGTGGTTCAAGACCCAGGGCACTGAATAACGATCATTATCAAAAGAACCAAAAGTAACACAGGAAAAATCCTTTTACGTAGCAAATGATTAGGGTGGGGAATGCTGTAGGCAGATTCAGTTGCAGGATTAGGTATTCAAAAAGTGAGGGCTGTGGAGAGGACAAGAGTGAGACACACTTGTTTGTTCTCGCATGGAGCCTCCATGGACTCAAAGGGCGAGGTGACCTCCATCTGTTGTATAACCATATTTTGTTCATGGATAATTGCTGAATCAGATCAGCCTATTGATCGCTATCAGCCCTTGGGGGTCCATTTCTCACCTACAGTCCAGCCTGACCGACAAAAACATGAATTTTGTTCTCTCAGAAATGGGCTTTCAGCCAGATAATGCATCGTGGAGATTACGTCCATGACCTAGTAGGGCAAGGGATAAAAACTATCGCTGTCCCTTGGTATATAAACTATGTTGATTCTACTTGCATCTGCTCAGTTAGACTTCATTTTGTGCCTTTGTTGAAATTGAAATGGGGTAAACCTTTAGTTTTTTTTTTCACATTTGAGGCTCACCGTTCCACCACGTACAATTTTTCACAGGATCTTTCGCAGCTGGTGTGCTGCTTTGAAGCAACAAGCTGTTAATCGCAAGTCTTTTAACTGCGAGGGTTTTAGATTTTAGTCACGCATGCACGTTTAAGTCTTGGTCCAAAAATGGTTCCAAAATTAAAAGCACATAATTCCAGATGGAAAAGATTTATATTTCAGTGTTAAGGCAATCATTTTTAGCCGAATGCGAGGAAATTCCAGCAACCAAATACTCGTCTATTTTTCAATAGCAGCTCATTAATTGTTCTACTGGAGTTTCTTTATACAAAGAAAGAATGAACCTCTGTAATGTCTTTCATGACCTGTGGCTTAACCCAAAGTCATGAAAGGCTCACAGAAGTATTTTTGAAGTGTAGTCATAGAAGTAGTGTGGGAAATGAGGCAGGTAATTTATGCACCACAAGCTCCCACAAGCAACAGTTCCGTGATGATTAATTAATAGGCATCAGTCCCTCTTGGGCAATAAAGCACTTGCCTTTTGGGTCAGGTGCAGCTAGAATCAGAGGGGAGGTAAAGATTGGGGTGGGGGTACCCAAGATTTCCATAGGGGCCCAGAAACGCAGCAAGAAACCGCGAGGAATAATAAAGGCTGCGTACAGTGGCATCGCCGCAGTCAGGCAGAATTGAGTTGATTGCATAATTTCCCGTGTCAGTCGAGACTTTTTACCAAAATGCTGTAAGTGCTGTACAGTTCATATTATGCGCATATCCTCCACTCTCTGCATTCATCTTAATAAATATTTTTATTGTGAGATGTCACCACGGTGAGTAATACAACACAGAAGCACACCCTTCGGCCCAACTTGCCCATGCCAACCAAGATCCACCATCTACACGAGTCCCGCCTGCCCACATTTGGCCCATATCCCCCTCGACCCTGGGAAAAAATTGATAGGTGATGTTTCGGGTCAGGACCCTCTTCAGGCTGATTGTAGTACGGAGACAACCCAGTGGTATGAACATTGAATTCTACAATTTTAGGTAACTTCCACAGACACCTCCTTCTCTCTCCCATTCTCGAAATGTCTGGTAACCAGTTCTACAATTCGCAGCAATGCATCCGTCTTGGGCTCATACGTGTCCCCAGCCAGGAGTCAGCCTATCAGGAGACCGCCTTGCTGAGGTCACCTGTTGTCGGCTCCAATTTGTCCTGTTTTTATCTTTGCTTCCAGTTTTTTCTCCCTACGACAATCGGTCTGAAAAAGGGTCCTGACCCGAAACAGCATTTCACCGGAAATGCTGCCTGGCCCTCTGAGTTACTCTACCATTTTGTGCCTATCTTTATATAAACCAGCATCTGCAGTTCCTTTTTACTACATTCACTCTTAACCCTTCCTATCCATGAATCTGGCCAAAAGCCGTTTAAATGTTATAGTACCTACCCCAACTGCTTCCTCTTCTCCCAATCTCCTCTGTGTGAGCAAGTTGCCCCGCAGGTTCATTTTAAATCTTTCTCCTCTCACCTTAAACCTCTGTCCCCTCGTTCTTTACCCCCCTCCCACTTAGGGTAAAAAAAAGTTCATTTACCCTACTTATTCCCTCATGATTTTATGCATCTCTGTAAGATCACACCTCATTCTGCTGTGCTCCAAGGAATAAAGTTCTAGCCTAACCAACCTCTCTCTGCACCTCAGGCCCTCAAGTCCTGGCGACATCCTCGTAAAATAGCAGAGCATTTACTCTGCTCTTTGAACAGAGTAACTGAGTAAATTGACTTTATATAGCAGGGGTTTTTTTACCATGATTCACGCTTCCCATCCTATCTGCAACTATTGTTGAATCTGCGCTGCCAAAAGATAATCTGGGAAAATGTAATCGCTTGCTTTATGGATTTGCTGATCCTGAATGCCGAATGTTCTTGTTGAGGCCAGCACTGAATGTTCAACACCCAACAGAAAGTAGGATCTCATTGATGTCAATAGACTCCAACCTTGGCATCAAAGGAAAGAACAAACCCTTTATTTAAACAACCTATTCAGTCAACAATAATAAACTCATCAGACAATAAACTAATCTAATCTATTCATTGCTTTTAAGCATCTCAAAGTGCCTTACTGTCAGTGAAGTCCCTTTGAAGTGCAGTCGCTGTTGCAAACTTGCAATGTAACAAACGCAGCACCAATTTGTACATTGCAAATTCCAGTAAAATTATTGAACATACATCAAACAGGTCGATGAGACAACTGTCATTTTACCGCCAGTGTCCCCATCTTCACGGACCTTCTCTTCCCAATTTCTCAGAAATGAAAGAAGAATGCAATGATTTGATCTATTATATAAAAAGCATCATAACTGCATGGACTCCACATGGTAAATTTGCTTCTAAAAAATTACAAATATTGTGTTCATTGTAAAACTTCAGAAGCGCAATGACACAGCTGTTCTTTGGAAGAGGAAGCTGAACGTATAAGCAATTGGGGGGGGGGGGGGGGGGAAAGGATAAACTGAAGGGCAACATTTCAAAATAGCAATAACAATTATATTGAGAAATGTGTAATATTCCATATCATCACAGAACAAGTCTTGCTTTCAGTCACCTCTGTTGTAGTTGATCTGCATCTTTATAGGAAAATGTTGTCACGCGGCATTTAAACAGGGCCTTCAGCCTGTGCCCAGTAAAGTACCTATGCCTGAGCTAGTCCCGTTTGGCCCATGTCCCTCCAAACCTTTCCCATCCATGTACTTGTTCATGGACACAAAATGCCGGAGTAACGCAGTGGGTCAGGCAGCATCCCTGGAGAAAAATCCTATTCCTTTCCCCCAGAGATGCTGCCTGACCTGCTGAGTTACTCCAGCATTATGTCTTCGGTGTAAACTAGCATCTGCAGTTCCATCCTACACATGTACCTGTTCAAATGTCTTTAATACAGTATAATTATTTCTGCCTGAATCACTTACTCTAGCATTTCGTTCTCTAAAGCCACCACTCTGTGTGTGGAAAGATTGCCCCCTAAATCTTTCCCCTCTTACCCTAAGCCTCTGCCCTCTAGTTTTAGACTCTGCTATGCTAGGAAAAAAGACTGCGACCATCCACCTTATCTATGCCCCTAATGATTTTATAAACTGTAATGTCACTCCTCTCCCTCCTTCCCTCCACAGAAAACAGTCCCAACCTATCCAGTCCCTTCTTGCAACACAGACCCTTCAAATCCCCAACATGTTTATGAATCTTTTCTGCAACCTTTAGCTTAATCACATCCTTCAAGTAGTTGTGGTTCAGGTCATACAACTGAACTAAATGCAGCACTAAATTCCAGTATCTCAGTTTCACCACCAACTCCTTACGATAAGCAGGGAAAGAAACCAATGCAACAGTGCGAGGAGCGTTAATTGCAAGAGGTGGCAACAGGCATGTATGACAGACCCTGGAGAAGCACCCTTCATTATTCCACGGAGCAGTCATAGATGTGCTTGAATTACACCCATCTTCAGTTCCCCCAATGTATAATCACTGGAGTTCAAGAATATCAGCCAGGACGCGTTTGGCCCCTGGGTTCCATCCTAGCTCAGTTCTGGCAAAAGCATATGGTCCATCACTTGCAATGGTTGAGGAACCCATCACCTGTTTTAGGCACCTATGAAGAATGCCGAAATAACATGAGCAAGAACATTTTTGGGTCAACATTTTTAAACTGCGCTTGCTACAAGGCTTCATCTTGCAATTAGATAACATTTAAAAACTTAAATAACATTCTAAGGACTAGAGACAGTTGTGAATGCAGCCTAAAACTTCACTCAAATTAGCCTCATTCCTCCCATTTACCTTCCCACCCCCAATATTGACATCTTCCTCACTTGAGACCCTGCGCATTTTTAAAAACCATACTCTCTTTGTAGCTGTAGCTATTCTGGGCACTGTCTATTGTCTCTTTTCCACCACCTGATGTACTCGTGTATGACATGATTTGCCTTTGACCATGCAAAGCACTGTATGTCAGTACACATGACAGTAGTAAACCTATATCAGTACAGCGCCTCATGCCTGTTCTGCATCCAATTTGCCCATGGTTGCTCTTGTGCCTCATGTCCATGTCCGCTGTCGATCCCACCACTCGTCTCCGCATTCCCTCCGTGTCCCATCTGCATTTCTGGGCTATTGAATTTGTTTCATTGGTGAGGAAGGAGTTGATTTTGATGAACAAACATGTGCGCTGAAGAAGTCAGATTTCCTTAAGTACAAGGCTGTCGCCTCTCCATGGATTCAGGAGAATCGGAATTGCTGCACTTTTGTTTTTGATTACTGACAGTACCTGAATTGAGCAATTTGTAAGACCACGAAAGAGACTATTGCAAGCCTAAAAGTTACAAACGAGCTCAAACGGAAGGCTTGAGCTTGCAACAGAACAGAAGCAGGTATTTTTTACACACAGAGTGGTGGGTGCCTGGAATGGGCTGGCAGGGGTGGTGGTGGTGAATACAGATACGATAGTGGCATTAAACAGACTGTTAGATAGGCACAAGGATATGCAGAGAATGAAGGGTTATGATATTATGTGCAGGCTGATTAGAGTTGGTCTTGGCATCATGTTTGGCACAGACACTGTGGGCCAAAGGGTCTGTTCCTGTGCTGTACCTTTCTATGTTCTAGAAGGCAGCATTAATATGGATGTCGAAATCGTCATCCTTGGCTATGGGTAGAATCACACAGGATGTTGAAACCAAGATGCCCTGAATCACCCTAAGAGCTGACGAGAGAGGTGGTATTGTGTGATAGAGTGCATTCACAGCCTCAGCCGCTGTACTCTGACCCACTGTATATTGACTTAGAAGACAAAACAATGTTGCTCATTGTTCCAGCAATGCTTTCTTTTTCAAGGTTATTTCTTTTTCTCCCAACCAGGTACAGGAGGTGTGCATCCATTAGTGGACCCACTAGCTGCTGGACCCCACTTGGCCCGTTTTCCTTACCCACCCGGTGCAATCCCGAACCCACTGTTGACCCAAGGTCCTCACGAACATGAAATGCTCAGGCATCATCCTGTCTTTGGTAAGAGAATTCAGACATTCTTCTCAAGTCATGACATCACAATGTGTAATTGGTGTGAGGAGGAATTGCCATATTTTAATTTTTAAATGTTTTTTGAATGCAGGTAATGCTAATTTGTAATTTCAGATATTTGTAATTTGTGTGTATATATAAAGAAAAAATTACATGAATTCAGGCAGCAATCCATTTGTTCAACTGCATTTGGTATGGCATATTTCATAAACTGTCGGAGATAAAAATAGAGCTCTCTTGTCGATTGACGTTAAAAAAAGACCCATACTGCTGGAGTAACTCAATGGGCGGTACAGTGACACAGCTGGCGGAGCTGCTGCCTCACAGCGCTAAAGAGCCGGATTCAATCCTGACCTCGGGTGCTGTCTGTGTGAAGTTTGCGCCTTCTCCCTGTGAATGCGTGATTTCCTCCAGGTGCTCTGGTTTCCTCCCACATCCCAAGGACGTGCAGATATGAAGATTAATTGACCACTGCAAATTTCCCCTAGTGCTATCTTCTTTAGTCAGAGGATGTTAGACCTGTGCAATTCTTCACAACAGAAGACTGTGGAGGCAAAGTCAGTGGATATATTTAAGAGAGATATACAGAGAAAGATAGATTCTTGATTAGTATAGGTGTCAGAGGTTATGGGGAAAAAGGCAAGAGAACGGGGTTAGGGGGGAGAGATAGATCTACCATGATTGAATGGCGGAGTAGACTTGATGGGCTGAATAGCCTAATTCTTTTCCTATCATGATCTTATGATCTATCGGTTAGTGAATAAGAAAGTGCGATAATTTTGAACTAGTGATCGGGTCATTGATGTTCGGTGTTGACTTGTTGGGCCTTAGGGCCTGTTTCCATGCTGTATCTCCAAACCAAACCAGATTTAGCAGGCCAGGCAACATGAACAGATGACATTTCGGGTCAGGGCCCTTCTTCAGATTTTACGACCTGAAACGCCATCTATTCATGTTCTTCAGAGATGCTGCCTGACCCGCTGAGATACTCCAGCACTCTGTGTGTCTTCTTTATTTTTGTTAACCTGCTTCTTCCATTCCTTGTTTCCACCTCGCCATTGGCTTGTTGTTTTCAGGTGGACCTTACAGAGACCTGCCCGGTGCTATTCCAGCCCCAATGTCAGCAGCGCACCAACTCCAGGCGATGCATGCCCAGTCGGCAGAACTGCAGAGACTAGCCATGGAGCAACAGTGGCTTCACGGCCACCATCACATGCACGGAGGTCCCCTTCCCGGACAAGAAGACTATTACAGGTAGGAGCTTCTGTCGAGCTGCAGCACTTCCTTTTGGAGTAGGTGCCCCCACGCTCAAATTCAACAACAAATCAAGATTATTTTGACCCTTGACAGATAGAGTCATACAGCGTGGAAACAGGCCCTTCGGCCCAACTTGCCCATACTGACAAACGTGTCCCATCCACACTACTCCCACCTACCTGCGTTTGGCCCATACCCTTCTGAATCTGTCCTTAGCTGTCCCATATCCATCTAAACCTACACATTATCTTTTGAATGTCACACAATAAGACTAAGACTATAAGGCAGAGGAGCAGAATTCAGCCAATCAGCCCATCAAGTCCATTCCACCCTTCAACCGTAGCTGATCTATTTTTCCCTCTAAACATTCTCCTGCCTTTTTCTAGTAACCTTTGATGCCCAGACTAATCAAGAATATTGAGCAGTCTGTTCTCAGCAGTTAAATGGAACAGCAAAACACATACGAATGTAACCTGCATTGTTAATTTATATCCATATTTTCTCCGCTTTGAATACACTCTTGCATTCACTGCTCCCTGACTAAATATATTTCTCCTCTTCTAAATGTTGAACACCTTATCTTATTTCAGTGTATGCTAGTTCCAGATTCTCTAACCAGAGAAAGCAACACCCACCCTGCAAATGCCTTTCATTATTTCACACTTCATTAAATATATGCCAGCCTGCCTTGATCTCTTCTGACATGAGAAACCCCAAATCCCAGGAGATAACCTTGTCAATTACACACACTATCTCCAGAGCAAATGTCAACATTATAAATTACATTCACAATGCCCCCCTTTTTTACAGAGTAATGTCTTTCATTTTTTCACTGTGAGCTTCTTGTTCTGGTTCTGTGTTGAAGGTAGCTGGAGTGCCCGGTGCTCTTGCCACCATTACTTTTGGCTTGGGTTTTCCCCAGAATTGTGGCACATCCAGAAGAAATTTAATCTTTTGGGGAGCGTGTAAAATGATCTTGAAAAATAAACAAAGGGAGACATTTTTCACGGGAGAGGCGCATAAACATGTGTCAATACATCAAAAAACATCACCCCTCTGAGTTTTTTTTTTCCTGAACATTTATCAGAAGTTCTCATGTTGCCTCATTAAGAACCTCTACATCGGAAGCAGCATTATTTTTCAATTTGCAATCAATCTGTTTGCAAAGCAGAACCCTGTCATTGTCAAACGTCATGAACCAATTTCAAATAATACTTCTTGACAATGCAAGCAATAACTACCCTGTACATTTGAGGCATTGGTACCTTGCCGTGTCCCCCCTATAAATAGATTAGATTAAGTTTACTCTCTCTTAAAATTATCAGGTTCATCGGAAATAGACACACAATGTTGGAGTAACTCAGCGGGGCAGGCAGGCCTCCTTCTGAAGAAGTGCCTCGGCCCGAAACGCCACCCTTCTATCCACAGATCCTGTCTGAGTTACTCCAGCGTTTTGTGTCTTATCTTCGGTGTAAACCAGCATCTGCAGTTCCCTCCTATACATCAGGTTTAGCTGTCCCTCTTCTTAAACTTCATCTCTTTTATGGTTATCTTGGTTAATTATTTACTTTGACCAAGACCTTAAAGAAAAAGCACTGGAGCTCCCCCCTTCATTAGACATAATTCAAAACAAATGTGGAAATTCTACACCATCAGTCTCACCTCAGTGTTTGTGGGGCTACAACCTTGAGTCTCTTATGCGACTGTGGCACTTTTTTCAGTACACCATTCACTATAAAAAGTCATCAATACAGTGTATTAATTTCAAGCTTGAAGTGCAAACCTATCACAGATTCATAGTTGGGATATATTGTGCCTTTGTGTATTTGGACACCACTCTGTCACTTCTTTGATGTTTCATAAAAAGATAAGGAATTACTTCATTCATTAACTCAGCAGTAACTTCAAAATAGTTAAAGAAAACCCAACATTTGAACACATGTGTCTGCCACTTTTGGCCTAAATGC
The DNA here is from genome assembly GCA_963514005.1 of Raja brachyura. The sequence goes on from OY740811.1 coordinate 12,616,118, forward strand.
TAAAATGTGACTTGAGGGACAAAGGGAGATGCGGCGCAGAAACGGGCCCTTCAGCCCACCGAGTCAATGCTGACCAAAAAAACATCCATTTACACTAATCCAACCTAAATCCCATTTCATTCCCCCCACACCCTCACCAACACCCCCAAGATCCCAATACTCACTCATGAGCAAGGGGCAGTGTTCAGCAGCCTATTGACCTTCCAACCCACATGTGGGTTGAGTTGTGGGGGGAAACCGGAGAGAACAGAGACAGGGAGAACATTCAGACTCCATGCAGAGATGCACCCGAGCTCAGAGTTGAATCCAGGTCCGTCGCACCTGAGACAACAGCTCTACCTGGTGTGCCACCTTCAGGATTTGAAAATCACCAGCAACAGAAGAAAAGTTAAAATTGATACAGATTTTCTTTTCTTTAGACTCTGGGTTCCTATCAATATTAGGCAAGGTGGAAACCCTAGCTGTGTGAACTCATTAGATTGCAACAAAACTTGTAAGTGACTAACTTCAATCAGATATTGGACCTGTTTCAAAAAATTAGCATGGTGTAAACTTCCCATTGGTGTTTGTTACAATTTTGAATGTGGCCTCCATAGGTTCTGCTCAAAATGCAGCATGCCGTAAAAAAAAACATGTCCCTGTCCTGCCACACCTCAAACGGTAAATCTATAAATGGTGCACAAGCACCAGAACAGCACAGCCATATTTTGCTGAAACATGTTTGTGCTACGTTAACTTTTTGAAGCTAAGGACCTTGTTAATCTACACACCAATGTTTGCATGTCTGTGTTAACCTTCCTTCTGGGTACTATTTTTGCCATCATATATGCTCAGTCATTCCTATCACTGGAAATGTGGGCTGCTTGCTCTTCACTGACCACTGAACGACTGAGGGCTTATTTTTGTGTTCACAAATCTGCGGGACATTTGGAGAGCAGCAGATGGCGGAGCAGAGGAATCTTTTTTGCGATACTTCAGGGGGAGAGTTTGAAAACAAAGCAGCCCATTGCAAAGCAGAAGAGGCTTTTTTTGCCAAAATCAGAGGCCGGACAGTTAAATGATAGTCATTAAGAGACACAGCAACCAATAAAAGGAAGTGTAAGTGCAGTGGAGCGGCCCTGTTGGGATGTTGAGGTGAAGTGCTGAGCTAGAGGGAAGAGACCCAAGGGGTCAAGCTAGAGGGGCTTTAACTCAAGAGGCTTCAGCGAGGAGGCTGGACAGAGGGTTATGGTGTGGTCTGTTTTTGTGTGCAATGCTTCCTTGGTCAGCATTGCACAAGGAAGGAAGTAAAATAGGTGGAGGAGTTGCTCTCCAGATCAAGGAAACTGACACGGCAACACTCAGAGCAGACGTACTGGAGGGTTTGTCCACTGATGCGATATGGGTAGAGCTCAAAAATAAGAAAGGTGCAAGCACTCTAATGGGAATCCTTGATAGACCCCCCCCCTCCCCCCCATAGAAAGCAGATAGAAGGTCCTGGAACTGTAGGCAAGCAGATTCAGAATTAAAGGATGTTCTTTTAGGAAGGAGATGAGGAGGAATTTCTTTAGACAGGGGGTGGTGAATCTGTGGAATTCTTTGCCACAGAAGGCTGTGGAGCCCAAGTCAGTGGATATATTTTAAAGGCAGAGATAGATAGATAGATTATTGATTAGTACATGTGTCAGAGGTTAAGGTGAGAAGGCAAGGGAATGGGGTTAGGAGGGAGATATAGATCAGCCATGAAGGAGTCAGATGAAGTGCACATTCACCGGAATGATATGTGGGCCTGGAAGCAAATAGGACCTTCAGTTGCATAAATGTGTTTGTGCTTTGTATTTCACGGTTCAGGTGATTAAGAGATGATGTCAGGGAGCTGTTTAAAACTACCAAAATTTGATGGTATACAAAGGAACCGCAGAAGATCACTGCATGGAACAAGGCCATTCAGCTCATTGTGGCCATGCTAGGCAAAGGGAATCCCAAGCAGGCAAATATTGTTTCTTGGACATTTACAGTTGTGATTAGGAAGCAGCCATGCCTCACAAAGGGCAATGGGAATCTTAAACTATCTTCGCAGTAAGGCTGTGGAACCAGTATCTATTGAAATTTCACAATTGTGAATGTAGATATTCTCACCTCATAAAGTCATCCAACATGGAGACAGGCCCTTCAGCCCACCTTGCCTATGCCAACCAAGCTGCCTCTCCATTATTCCCACCTGCCTGCGTTTGGCCCATACCCTTCTAAACCTCTCCTATCCATGTACCTGTCCAATGTATTTTAAACGTTGTGATAGTACCTGCCTCAACTGGCAGCTTGTTCCATATATCCACCACCCTCTGTATGGAAACATTGCCCTGCAGGTTTCTATTAAATATTTCCCCTCTCACCTTAAGCCTATGTCCTCTGGTTTTTGATGACCCAGCTCTGGGTAAAAGACTCTGTGCTTCTACCCTATCGATTCGGAGAGGAAATCAAGGCTAGACAGTGGCTGGACTGATTTCTGCTTTTTACTGTGAGCAACCCGGTAAAAGCAAAGGAAAAATCCCTCTTAACGTTTTATCTGAATTCAGGGAAAAGGTGGACTTGGTATTGCAGTTTCCATTGGCACGGAGGCTGTTCTGGGTGGAGATGGCTCGTGTTTGATGTGTTCCAGCATTGTCACGTTCAGAGACTGCATCACAGTGTTCAGTTGTGTTTTTGAAAAACTGCTTGATTGACTAATCTGTTAAAAAGTGCCTTTAGTTCAACATGGCCCAGCAGGGATAGTGTTTATCTGGAACTTCATGGAGCAATAAAGGCAGCATGTCAGGGCAATAGCACTGCTGTTAATATGTTCTGAACCAAGTGAACTATGCTTTAATTTTATTTGTGTTTTGAAGCGCAGGTAAGTGAGCAAAACTCGCATTTCAGATTAACCGAGTGCATCTTGAATGTGTGTGTTTTTTAAAAAAAAATAAAAAGAACATCCAAAAGTGATTATTTTCAAACCTACACTTGTCTCTCTTGCAGTCGACTGAAAAAAGAAAGTGACAAGCCTCTTTAAGCCCTGAATCTTGTGGAGGCTCGCTCATGAGGCCAAGGATTACTCAACCAGTACGTTGGAAGGACCTCTGACATCCTGCAAGAACAAAACAATACGGAGATTATATCAAAAAGCATTTCCCACCCCCACCTCCCCCAAAAAAAGGATTGTATGATTTTATTTTATGATATTCCTTTCTGGAGGGCAAATCACTCGATGCTGGCTGTGGATCTTTGCACGACATTGTGTTCTATTATGTGATAGTGGGAAATGTCCCTTGAGCAGTGTTTCCAACTGTTCTTGCATTGGTACCAGATCAATTGGTCACTGCACAATGCATCCTAACAAAAGGAAAAAACGATTAAACAGAGTTCTAGTAGAAGTACTATAACACATTTTATGATTCCTTAAATAATATGTAGGATATCTTTAAAGAGAAAAAAAATCTGTGGCATGGCTTCTGAATTTGTAAATAAAGAAAATGAACCGTGTACGTAAAGGATTAGTTGTGGATTTCTAATTGGATGGCAGACCGCAAAGCTAAGTGTTTTAAACAGCTCCGCTTCCTTTGATTAAAGGAGAAGGTTGCTGTATGGTAACGTTTGCTCTGAAATGGAGTGTTTTTTTTGTTTTTTTTTTTGTTTCAACTGTTTCTGGAGGCAGTGGCATGCACCGAAAGGTTGCTGGGATAGTGGTCCAGACAAACATTGACAAAGATTTCAAATATAATAACGGAAGGCTGTATAACTAGTATATTGCCATCACCGAGTTTGGACATCCCATACCGTGCCGGTCAACAGTGCAGACTTTTACTAGACTGTTCGCTTTCCAACAGCATGAAATATTGTAAGCTTTCCATTCTAATCATTAAAAAAAACATTTTCAGTATCTGAAATATTTAAGAGATGGTTGAATCTTTTAACTCCATTTTATAGTTATAATTCAATGATTTAATATTTTAAAAAAATAAACTAATTATAAGGAACAAATAAGCTACTTTTATATTTGATGCATTTAATTTCCAACATCTTTGTTCTTGTTAAATATTAGTAATTGCATATTACCTGTGACATCATTACCGTTTTTTCAGTTTTGCTTGCCAACTTATTTTGTTATATGAGGGCGATATCTTGTCATTTGGGTATCCGAATCATGGCTACTGAAGTGTCTCAAAATGGACTGTAAAGTTCGGGGAAACTGATAAAGGACCAAAAATATAAGCTAAAGGATTATTATTAGCCCTTCTTTTAACGGTGGGTCACTGAGGAGCATTTGTGAAACTCGGTCCCCCTCAGCTGTGGTTGTAAATTGCAAGCGTTTGTGCATTTCTCTCGTAATGGCAAAGAGGGATCAATCTTCAGCATTAAACAAGGAGTTGGAATACAGGCATGAGCTTGTGATTACTGAAGCCTGGTGGAAAGTATCCTTTTATTTCTGGGATAAATGTTCTAAAGTTAAAAGATAATAGCCAGTCAAAAGCATTCAGTTTTGAGGTTCATTTTATTATAAATATTGTAGTAGCTGTTTTGATTTTGGGGCTGTTAATTACCTTGTGGAAATTTATACCCATTTTTGCTTAAAAGTAGCAGAAAATTGTCATAGTTAACCAATGTGCACCAGTGTCTGGTGTCAGTGGTTTAGGTATCTGAGATGCCAGCAGTTATTTCGATAAAGTAACATTAATTTTAGAGCAGGGTGCTGCTATTTTGCTTTTGTCAATCACGTCTCTGTATCTTTTTTTAAAAAACTGAAAATATCATTCTTAAAAGTTCTTGGCAATTTTGTGCTTTACATTTTATTGATGAAGCTATTACATAGTGTCAGAAGCTGAACGCAGAGTCTGGCTTTGACTGTCTGCACTGGGTGACTGGTTTCCTGATGGTGCGTATCTGTCTTTCCCCTTGATTTTATCAAGGACTGTATATTTGCCATTGTAGACTGTTATGTGGTGTTCACTGTCATAGGACTGTGTTTAAAAGGAAGAACTACATGATGTACTGACAGCCCCGATAGTGACACAAAGTTTCAGGTTTTTTTATTTTTGCTTTTGTGTTTTCAAAAGTATAATGTTTAATGTTGTCAATGGTCCAGCTTCTTATTTCACTGCAGCATTAGCAGAATGTAAATTCTGATGCTAAATTTATATATATCTTGAAGCTTAATGTATATAATAGTAGTTTGCCATGGGATAACACAATGTAAACAAACTGTAGAAGCAACGATTGTGAGTTCTGTGTTTTCTCCATTTGAGTATTTTGTAATTTTTGAAATATTTGTGACTTAAATAAACCAACAGAGCTGCAATAATCTTGTTTCTCTTTGATTGCACAGCAGGAGAAGAGATGTGCCAGCTGGCTCATTATTCTGCTGGTTGGTGCACTGTGACGTTGATAATCGAGGCTCATTGGCTTCAAAAAATCTTTTGTGATCAATTCTGTAACTGTGTCATTCAAAATATCCTTTTCAGGATGCTTATCTGTGAGAATTGAATGGCCTTCCATTGATCTGACTTGGATGGGTTTAAGCGGAAAATATTCACGTACATTTTCACAACATACAATGTCCACAGATGGCCCTGGTTTCCGCCGTGGACATTAATTTATAGCCTTAACTTCGCTACTTGTTGATGCACTGCCATTCCTGTTGTTTTTGATGATTGGATCCCCAGATTATCTGATGGAATTGGGGCAGGTGGCTCTCAGCATGTTCAGACAAGGATACAGCGTGGAAACAGGTCCTTCGGCCCTCTGAGTCCACGGCGACCAGCGATTGCCCCGTACACCAGCGCTATCCTACACACTAGGGACAATATACGATTTTTCACTCAAGCCAATTAACTGACTAACTTGTACATATCTTTGGAGTGTGGAAGGAGACCTGAGCACCTGGAGAAAACGTTTGCCGTCACAGTGAGGATGTACAAACTCTGTATAGACTGTACTAGTAGTCGGGATTGGCCCGGGTCTCTGGTGCTGTAAGGCAGCAACTCTACCGCTGCACCACCATGCCACCCTCATCTTGGTCAGGATGATTATCGGTGAGAATTTGAATTGCGTTACCTTCCATTGATCTGACTTGGAGGGGCTTAAGCAAAAGCTGTTCATTTACTTTAACCAGTAGACGCTAGTTTCTGCTGTGAACCTTAAATTGTAGCCATTACACTTTGATGCACTGACATTCCTGGTGTTTTTGATGATTGGATTCCCTGATGCCGATCATCAACCACCCGGCTTCATAGATCCTACATTGATCCCACTTTATATTCATCCCACATTCCCATCAACTTCCCGCCCCCTCCAGATTCTACTGCTGACCCACAATCTAGGAGCAATGTTACACTGGCTATTTAACCTGGAAGCTGCATGTCTGAGAGAGGTGGGGAGGAAACTGGAGGAAAACTGACAAACTCCACACAGACAGCAGCAGAGGTCAGGACTGGGCTGTGTGGAAGCAACTGCTATCTACTCCACTGTGCCAACAATTCAGTTGAGGAGAACTTCACAACATGAGCACAGTCTCAGCCGCCAAGCATAAGGGAATATTGAAATAGGTAACCGATAGCTTGGTCGAAAGAGATCAGGGATCAGAAGCTTTGAGGATGAATTCCAGAACTAAGAGACTGGGCGGTAGCTGGGAAGTCTGGGTTGGAGAATTATAGAGTTCTCAGACGGTTATTAGGATTTAAACATTGTGCGAATGGAGAAGGGTGATGGAAAATTTGAAAGCAAGGATAGGATTTGAAATTCAAGCCATTGCTGTAGTGAAAATCATTGTGATGGTGAATTAATGAAGTCAATCAGGAGAAAAACAGAGCATCAGTCTGTTGGTAACCAAAGCGTGGGTGAGATTCTCAGCAGCAGATTGACTGGAATAGAGGTGGCCATAACTGTCTCTGTGATGGAGAGGAGGGGTAGATCAACTGGGATGAAGAAACAAGGAACTACAGATGCTGCTTTACAAAAGAAGAGACAGAGTGCTGGGTCAGCCAGTCAGGCAGCATCTCAGGATTGGTGACTAAGGAAGTGCCCCAAACCGAAACATCGCCTATCCATGATCTCCTAAGATGCTGCCTGACCTGCTGAGGTAGTCCAGCGCTCTTGTGTCTTTGCTGCTCAAATGGGATGTTGAGAATGCAAACAATCTTTTTCAGTTTGAGAGTGGTTAATGAGGAAAATGGACTCATTGGCCTGGAAATAGTGTTTGCAGAAGCCATGAGCAGTTTTAATTGCCATCATGGTTTCTCTGTGGTCCTGTTCTTGAGCGGCTGTCCCACTTGGGCGACCTAATTGGCGAGTTTAGAACAGTTTGAAAAAATGACATGTTGAAGACCTCCTTCGACTATGTTGAAGACCAGCTTCGACTATCTACGACTAGCTTTGACTAACTTCGGGAAAATTGGACACCGAATAGAGGAGAGGGAAGACGACCTCCTTCGAATCCCTTCGACTATGATGAAGACTATCTACGACTACCTTCGACTACGCTCGATTACCTACGACTAACATGCCGACCTACTACTAAATCTACCAGTTAATAAAGTATCGATTTTTTCCATGGGGACCTTTTTTTACTCGTGGGCATTTTTTTACATTTTGAAAAAAACGCCTATCTGAGGCCTCAAGTACGCGGAAACCACTCTCGAGCATGAAGGAGAGTTACGAAGACCTCCCTCCTTCGACCTGGTGTCGACCATGCTGCGAGTATGAGTCGAGGGCAAACTCACCAGAACTCGCGGATTAGGTCGCACAAGGCCCTTTAGTTCTGAGGCGGCCTGCAAAGCACAATGGCAATATTAGAAGTGGGGGGATTTGAAAATCAGATGAGGCAGGGCTGGGTGGCATCACTGAATAACTGGAACTTGCCATGTTTTCACAGAGCTCTGTATGGATCTGAAATATGAGGGGCTTCAAAAATACAGTCGATTTTGAAGCAGCCAGTGAAGAGAAAACAGGAATTTCTCTTGATTTGAATCGACAGAAGAGAGGGCAACTGGGCTATGGATGAGTGTGATGTGATGGCGGGTCAGGTGTTAGACTCTGAGAGGATTCAAGGAGGATCGATGATGTGTTTGTGACCTCGATTAGATTAGAGTTAGTGCTTTTGGGAGGTATTAATCTGATGATCCACTTAAACGCCCGGAAAACGCAATAATCCCAGACTGGCAACAGAATTATTCATACAGTCAATATTTTAAGTAATGTGCTAATTTAACACGTTCAACATTTTGGGTACAGATTTTCTTTAATCGGAGTCAGAGCAGCAACGAGAGATCTCAATAGGCAGCCGTTGTATTGAGTGATCAAAATTTGCTAATTGAGCACCCAATAAAAAAAAAGGCGAGGTGCTGAGGGTGAGCAGGAGGCTTAGGCTCAGGAGGCTGAGCAGAGGGGGACAGGAGGTAATGGTACAGTCTGCTGATTCTTGTGTGTAATTGGTGTGCCTTTTTAATTTATAGATACAGCGTGGAAACAGGCCCTTTGGCCCACCGAGTCCGCACCGACCAGCGATCCCTGCACACTAACACTATCCTACACACACTAGGGACATTTTTACACTTATACCAAGCCAATTAACCTACAAACCAGTACGTCTTTGGAGTGTGGGAGGAAACTGAAGATCTCTGAGAAAACCCACGCAAGTGATGTAAAAACGGCAATGCTATGGTGGTCATGGGAGATTTGAATACACAGATAGACTGGGAAAATCAGGTTGGTACTGGATCCCAAGAAAGGGAATTTGTAGAGTGCCTCCGAGATGGATTCTTAGAGCAGCTTGTAGTGGAGCATACCAGGGAAAAGGCAATTCTGGATTTCATGTTATGTAATGAACCAGATTTGATAAGGGAACTCGAAGGTAAAGAAACCATTACGAGGCAGCATGGCTTTGTGAAGGGGAAGTCTTGTTCGACAAATTTGCTGAAATTCTTTGAGGAAGTAAATAGCAGGACAGACAAAGGAGAGACAGTAGATGTTGCTTACTTAGACTTTCAGAAAGCCTTTGATAAGGTGCCACACGTGGGGCTGCGAAGGAAGATGAGAGCCCAAGGTATCAGATGGCAGACACTAGCATGGAGAGCAGGCTGGCTGGATGGCAGAAGACAAAGTGGAGCAATAAAGGGCGCTTTTTCTGGTTGGCTGCCAGTGACTAGTGGAGTTGCGCAGGGGTTGGTGCTGGGGCCGCTATTCACGTTGTATATTAATGATTTGGACGAGGGGATTGAAGGCTTTGTGGCCAAGTTTGCGGATGATATGAAAATAGGTGGAAGGGCAGGTAGTGTAGAGAAAGCAGGGACTCTGCAGATGGACTTGGACAGGTTGGGATAGTGGGCAGAAAAGTGGCAGATGGAATATAGTGTAGCAAAGTGTGGAGTCGTGCATATGGGTAAGAATAAAGACGTAGACTATTTTCTAAATGGTGAGAGAATCCAGAAATCGGAGGTGCAAAGGGATTTGGGAGTGCTAGTGCAGGATTCCCAAAAAATTAATCTGCAAGTCAGATCGGTAATAAAGAAAGCAAACTCTAATATAACATTTATTTCAAGAGGGCTTGTATACAAAAACAGGGATGTAATATAGTGTTTCTATAGATAGAGCTCTAGGGGTTAGTGGAATCAAGGGATATGGGGAGAAGGCAGGCTCGGGTTATTGATTGGGGACGATCAGCCATGGCAGTGCTGGCTCGAAGGGCCGAATGGCCTCCTCCTGCACCTATTTTCTATGTTTTCTATAATGCTGAGGCTCTGGAAGGCGTTACTGGTAAGGCTCCATTTGGAATATTGTGAGCTTCATATCTGAAGAAGAATGTGCTGGCTCTGGAGAGGATCCAGTGGAGGTTTACAAGAATGATCCCAGGAATGAGTAGGTTAACTTCTGGTTAACCTATGATGAGTGTTTTTTGCCACTGGGCCTACACTTGCTGGAGTTTAGAACAATGAGGGGGGACCTCATTGAAACATACAGAATAGTGAAAGGCTTGGATACGTTTGATGTGGGCAGGATGTTTCCACTAGTGGGAGAGTCTTGGACTGCAGGTCATAGCCTCAGAATGATGGGACGTTCTTTTTGGAAGGCGATGACGAGAAATTTCTTAAGTCAGAGGGTGGTAACTCTGGAATTCTTTGCCACAGAACACCGTGGAGGCCAAGTCAGTGGATATTTTTAAGGCAGAGATCAATAGACTCTTGATTAGTACAGGTGTCGGGGGTTATGGGGAGAGGGCAGGGGAATGGTGGTAGAAGGGAGAGATAGATCATCCGTGATTGAATGGCGGAGTAGACTTGATGAGCCGTGTGGCCTAATTCTACTACTATCACTTATGACCTTATGAGGTGACGGGGAGAAAGTACAAATTCCATGCAGACAGCACCCGTGGTCTGGATCGAACCTGGGTCTCTGGTGCTGTAAGGCAGCAACTCTACTGCTGCGCCACCGTGCCGCCCAGTTCCTGTTGGTTTTAGTGCAGTAGGGAGGCCAGGTAGAATGGTGCAATGCTCCTCCTGCAGGGTGTGTGGACTCTGGGGAAACTGCTGGTGCCTCTGATGACTACACCTGTGGGGACTGTGTCCAGGGGCAGCTCGTTACCGACTGCGTTAGGGAACTGGAGCTGCAGCTGGACAACCTCAGCATTGTCCGGGGGGTTGAGAGCTTCATGGGCAGGAGTTGTGATGAGTTGGTCACGGCTAAGGAAGGTACAGGACCACGAGGAAAGGGAATGAACAGGTATACCATTTGGGATACTGTTTGTGGATAGGGGGGCGGATGTAGAGGGGGGGGTGGAAGGGAGGAGGGAGGGAAGGTGGGGGGGTAGGAGGGAGAAGGTTTGGAGGGGAGGAGACAAGGATGGGGAAGTGGTAGGAGGGTAGGGGTTTGGTAGGGAGAGGGAGGGAAGCTGGGGGTTTGGGTGGGGAGTGGACGTTGCTCATCAGGAATGAGCAGCAGTAGCAGGCGATGGACCATGCCTGGCACGGAGGCACAGCAGGGAAGGGCAATGTCAGGTAAAAATCTACGTGGGAGGGGATTGTGTGTTAGGCAGAAAGAACGGAGATTATGTGGCAGCAATCGAGACTCCAGGATGGTGTGTTGCCTCCCTGGTGCAGGAGAGTGTTACCACTTCGAAGGAAATTACCCGAAATTCTGGTTGTGTTTGGATAATATTAGGGAAATGGGATAACTTTGGGAAATTTCCGCATCCAGCCCGCAAAGGGCTGTAAAGGTAATATACACAGCACTGCCGGTTTGGCATTCAAAAGTTTAAACAGCGCTGTCAGTTTAATGCGCGGGAATTTAAACAAAGAGATGTCGGTTGCAGCGCTATGGGTTCTAAATATAGCGCTACCGGCTGCAGCGCTATAGGCTTTAACCAGGGTGCTATGGGTCACAGGCTGTTTGGGAAAATTCTCGTATAACTGTGAGTCTTTGGAATTCTCTTTCTCAGTGGAAGTTGAGCCTTTGTTTATTTTTCAGGCAGTGATAGAATTCTGGATAAGCCTAGTGGTGAAAGGTTACCAGTGGGCAGTGGGATTGCAGTTACATTGGGACTGGCCTAGATCTTACAGAACGGTGAGTGGGCTCAAGGGGCCAAGAGGGAGAGAGGGAAGGGTGGAGGGGAGGGAGATTGGGGGAAAAGGAGGGAGGGGGAGCGAGAGAGGGAGGGATGGAAAGGGGGAGGGAGAGAGCGCAGAGACAGACATGAGATAGCAATGTTACAAAATTTTGAGATTTTAAAAATCAAGTCTGCAATTTATCCCATCAGATCAGCATAAAAAGAAGTTTAATTTGACACCTGATTCACTTTCATATCTTCGGTATTAAAAAGGTTATGGCCATTTTCATACTCTGAAATTAGCATCTTGTTCTCTATTGCTTTTCCATTGACAACACAAAAGCTGTGATCGAGGACAGTCAAAAGCCCATAACTTTCTTAAAAATTAAGAGAACTGAATGAAATTTTCAGTTATTATAGATTGAAGCATTCTGAAACAAATATGAAACAATCTTACTTGGATGCCCTGAAATTAAAGCATATAATTAGCCAGTTACCTAATTGTAGCTAATTACAAAATTCAATTACTAGATCTAAACATCTATCCATTTCTTAAGAAAAGTCTCGCACGCAGCCAGTGGCAGACTGCAGCGCCGCTGAAGGTAAGTTTTGTAACATACCTACATGAGAGCAGGTTGAAAAAACAAAGATGTGAAAGCTGTTGGAGGCAACAAAAGCTGCCTTGCATAACGCTGTACAAGTGAGTAACACAAGCAGGATGGTACGGCGTAGTTACATAGATTTTGCTTGTTCTTGTTTGTGTTGTTAATGTGTTTCGGCGATAAAAAAACAACAACAAATAGCACGCAGGAAGCATTTTTGAACATTTCAGGAAATACCATAAAATTCCAGGAAATGTAGGAAATTTAAGGAAAAACAATTTTGAGGTGTGGAAGCACTGGTGCAGGATGTCTCAGAGTGACTGCATGAGGTTCTCAAGGAGCAGAGCAGGCAGAAGATATACATGCTGGCACCAATAACACGTGTAGGACAAGGGATGAGGTCCTGCAAAATGAGTATAGGGAGTTTGAGAAAAGGGTAAAATGCAGGGTCACCAAGGTAGCACAGAAACTGCCCTTCAGCCCACAATATCCATGCCAAACATGATGCCAAGTTTAAAAAGCCTTTTAAATGCCCCCATTGTATCTGGCTCCACCACCATCCTAGGCAGTGTGTTCCAGGCACCCATCAACATATGTGTAACAAAACCCCCCCCACCCCACCCCCATCTCCTTTGAACTTTTCCCCTCACACTCTGCGTGGATTTCCCCCCAGGTGTGCCGGTTTCCTCCCATATTTCAAGGACGTGCAGCTTGGTAGGATAATCGGCCAGTGCAAATTGTCCCTGTAAAGGGATCATCGAAACTGGGATCAGTTGATGGGAATACATGGAGAAACACATGGTATTCATGTAAATGCTGCTTGATGGATGGCAGGGACCCAGTGGGCCGAAGGGCCTATTTCAAGTTGTTTGAGTCCATGACTACAACTGTTAGATCAGGATATGGGGTAAATCCATGATCCAGTTGACTGAGATCTGGGTCTGAAGGTCTGTGTGACTTATCCTGTTCCAATGTTGCCAACCAACAGAATTAATCCATGTCATTAGTCTCAGTGAGTGTTTTACCTTAAATTAGCTTCCTCAATGCATCATTCTGAATAATCCTGGCTGGACTGAAGGTATTGTATCGTGTTGGAGATTTATCTCTGTGAGAATTGTTTCAAAAATGATGAGTACAAAATCATGAGAGGAATAGAAGATAGACACAAAATGCTGGAGTAACTCAGCGGGACAGGCAGCATCTCTGGAGCGAAGGAATGGAAGACCCTTCTTCAGACCCGAAACGTCACCCATTCCTCTCCAGAGATACTGCCTGCCCCGCTGAGTTACTCCAGCATTTTGTATTTGTCTTGGATTTACACCAGCATCTGCAGTTCCTTCCTACATATGAGAGGAATAGATCGGATAAGTGCACAGTCTCTTGCCCAGAGTAGGAATCAAGAACCAAACGACACAGGTATAGGGCGAGGGGGAGAAGATTTAATAAGAAGGGGTAACCTTTTCACACAAAGGGTGGTGGGTGTGTGGAACGAGATGCTGGAAGGGGTAGTATCACAACGTTTAAGAAGCATTTAGACAGGTACATGGTAGGACAGGTTTAGAGGGATATGAGCCAAATGCAGGCAGATGGGACACGTGTAGATGGGACATGTTGGTCGGTGTGTGCAAGTTGGGCCGAAGGGCCTGTTTCCACGCTGTGAGACTGACTCTATGAAATGTAATTTGCCCACACTTTGGCTGTGGAAAGTTAATCTAATTTGGCTGTGGGTAGAAATGTTGACGAACACATTATGGTGTGTGCATAGTGAAAGAAGAATCTTCAGAGAGGTTGGGTTTTGCATCTCTGTGAAGCCAGGGTCACAATCACATGACAAGATTATGGGGACTGTGAGGAATCAGCTCATATTTTCAATGAATAAAACACCCAAAAGACTGCTCAGGAGAGACTATGAAACATTTAACTCCCAGTGGGATTAATTCCAAAGCCATTATGTAAGTGTAGGAAAGAACTGCAGATGCTGGTTTAGATCGAAGGTAGACACAAAATGGTGGAGTCACTCAGCGGGCCAAGCAGCATCTCTGGAGAGAAGGAATAGGTGACCCTTCTTCAGTCTGAAGAAAGGTCTCATCCCCAAATGTGACCCATTCCTTCTCTCCAGAGATGCTATCTGTCCCGCTGAGTTACACCAGCATTTTGTGTCTACCTTCGATTTTGTTTTGGGTCGCAACTAAAGTCTGAAGGAGGGTCTCGTCCCGAAATGTCACCCATTCCTTTTCTCCAGAGAAGCTGCCTGTCCCACTGAGTTTCTCCAGCATTTTGTGTGTCTCTAAGCATTTGGTGTCATCACCTAAACCCCTTCCCCACCCCTCACCCCGGCACTCCTCGATCGGCATCATTTCCACTTCATGCTGCCAACATATTCAAGAACCATTTTCACTCTAGTCATTCCTCTCCCCCCCCCCCCCCACCCCAAAAGATACAAAGGCCTGAAAGCACATATCTCCAGATTCAGGATCAGACTACTGAACAGTCCTCTCCTAAACTAGGGTGTAATCCCAATCTCCCAATCTACCTCACTGTGGGCCTTGCATTTTTTTTACCTGCACTTTCTCTGTATGCTATATTCTCAACTCGAATCATTCTCTTTGCAATACTTGCTGAATTTGTGGCTTCATTGTACCCACGAATAGTATGAGTTGACTGGATAGCAAACAAAGTTATCTCAGTACACATGAGGATAATAAATAGTACCAATCCAATAACAAAATGTTAAAGACATTTAGGCAGATTCATGGATAGGAAAGGATGGGTTTGGGCCAAATGCAGGCAAATGGGACTAACTCAGGTAGGCACTTTGGTTGCCATGGACACGATGGGTTGAGTTGTACAGTTATGACTCTGAAGAGATCAATGTTTCCACCATGTCTATTGCGCTCCCCCCACCTATTTCTCCATCACCTGTTAACCACGTCTATTGTCGACCCCACTCCTGCAGCCCTACTCTTCCACACCCACATGCACAAGGGGCAATTAACAGCAGTTAATTAACCTGTGCGTGTGGGAGGGAGCCAGAGTCCAGAGAAAACCCACGCTATCTCACCGAGAGAATGCAAACACTTTACGGAGAGGGCAGTGGAGGTCAGTATCAAATGGAGCTGTGAGGCAGCTGTACTCCCACTGCAGTTAGATTTTTATAATGCAACGGTGTTTCAGCTTTACTTTCTGATATTCTTTGATATTCCTTAAAGAAACGGTGGCGCAGCGGTAGAGTTGCTGCCTTACAGCACCTGAGACCTGGGTTCGACGCTGACTACAGTTGCTGTCTGCACGGAGTTTCTACAGATGCAACCGCACCTCATACTTCGTTTGGGCAGTTTACAACCCAGTGGCATGAATGTTGATTTCACTAATTTCAAGCAACTCTGGCATCCCCCCACCCCCTCCTCGTCCCGCCAGTTCTACCTGTAGCGGCAGATTTTTATATCGTTCAAGAGATTACTCCCTCTAGCTGCTAAGTGGACTGCATGGTTAAGGGGAATATTGTTATACGCATGCGAGCTCTCTGTCAGAGACCTTCAGAGTTTCTTCACGGACAAATCTTCAAAACACAGTCCTTTGATTAATAAATTCTTTTATTGTTGATGAAAAACAATAAGGTACATCCAAACTTCTTCCGACTCATACACTACAATCTTCATCGATCTCCAGCTTGTTGCTTTAAACGTTAGAAAACTCCTTGTGTGCCCGTTACACTTCGCATGGTCAAAGGGTGAACCTTCCCCATGCTCGTTCAAAACTAAACTGAAGCTTCTGCGAAAGAAACCTGGCCTAAAATACATCATAAATCCCACCCACAATATAACAGGCAATCTAAAATGTAAAGACACATGCCATCATCAATGATATACAAAACAAGCCAAATGGCCACTACACCACTGTTTGCATCCTTGTATCTCTCTCGTTAGTCCACCATCCCCAGCAAGCAATGGGCCATTAAGGGCTCCACCATTTCTGAGGTCATGATTTGTTCTGCTCTTTTCTCGCCTCCAGTTTATTTCCCCTCTCCCCCACCTCTACTTTCACTCTGAAGAAGGGGTCCGACCCGAAACGTCACCTATTCTTTTTCTCCAAAGACACTGCCTGACCCGCTGAGTTACTCCACCATTATGTGTCTATCTTCGGTATAAACCAGCATTTGCTGTTCCTTCCTACACAGTTAAAATGCGGAGTTGGGACAAGGCCAGTTGGTGTTAGACAGAAACTTGCTACAAATGATAGGAGTCGGTTGTTAGCGGGCAAAGGAACGTCCTGAGAGTGGGATGCTTTTAAATGTACGATGTCATGAGTCCAAGGCATGCATGTTCTTGTTAAAGGAACCTGAGAACGATGACCTCCAGGTTCAAGAACAGCTTCTTCCTATCAACCATCAGGCTCGTGAACGCTGCACAACCCTAACCATAACTGTGCCTCAGCTGCACTGGCGCAGCGGTCGAGCTGCTGCCTTACAGCGCCAGAGACCTGGGTTCGATCCTGACGTTGGGTGCTTACAGTACCGAGTTTTCACATTCTCCCTGTGACTGCATTAGTTTCCTCCTGGTGCTTCGGATTCCTCCTACATTCGAAAGACGTGCAGGTTTGTAGGTTAGTTGGCCTCTGTAAATTGTCCCTAGTGTGTAGGATAGTACTAGTGCACGGGTGATTGTTGGTCAGCGCACACTCGGTGGGCCGAAGGGCCTGTTTCCACCCTGTATCTCCAAACTAAACAATCTACTGTGGACTTTATATGTGGCATTACACACTTGTGCTCATTGTTTTATGTCATAGGAAAGATGTTGTCAAGCTGGAAAGGGTGCAGAGAAGATTTACAAGGATGTTGCCAGGACTCGAGGGCCTACGCTATAGGGAGAGAGTGAGCAGGCTGGGAATCTATTCCTTGGAGTGCAGGAGGATGAGAGGTGCCCAAAATCATGAGAGATATAGATCAGGGAAACGCACAGAATCTTTTGCCCAGTGTAGAGAAATCAAGAACCAGAGGGCATAGGTACCTTATTTACACAAAGAATAGTGGGTAGATAGAACAAGCTGCCTGAGGAGATAGTTGAGGCAGATACTTTCATAACATTTAAAAAATATTGGTAGGATAGGCTTGGAGAGATATGGGCAAAACGCAGGCAGGCGGGACTAGTATAGATGGGGCATGTTGGTCGGCATGGGCAAGTCGGGCCGAAAGGACTGTTTCCCCACTACATGACTCGATGACACAGTTTATTCCCTGTCCCAGCTCCCAGGAGCACCAGTGTACATTCTGAATCAGACTCGGTTTTCCACCAGTTCCCCAACTACATTCAATTTTGTACACGATGTGCACATTATCCTGCAAAGGACATGATCTTGTTTAAAAAATTAACATTGGGAAACTGATAACTGGCAGACAGGAAGCTGAACAATGCATAACCAGACCTGCAGTGGCTCAGTTACCCTTGGTTCAAGAGTTAGAATCCATGGGTCCATTCCAGGAACTGAATACATAAGCTGTGTTCAAAGCACTCTGGCTGGAGTAACTCAGCGGGTCAGGAAGGGAATGGATAGGCGACGTCTTGGGTCGGGATCCATCTTCGGACTGGTTGTAGTAGGGCGGAGAAAGCTGGAAAAGATCGGTGGGAGGGGAATGGATCAAGGCCTGGCAAGTGATAGGTGGATACAGGTGAGGGGCAGTGGGGCGTTGAATTTGGTAAATGGGTGAAGTGACAAAGGCTAGAGATGATAAGGAAACAAAAGGGTGTTAGACAAGGAGTGAAGAGGATTGAAAAATGAACCCAGACGGAGGGATATACAGTGGTGAAACCAAAATGTATAAAAATGGCCCTTATTAAATCTGACAAAGTGCACTTTAACCGCATGTGATTTTGTTCTATTATAAATCTCAAATTGTGGAGTACAGAGGCAAATAAATAAACGATGGGTCTTAGTCCCAAACATTATGGAGGGCACTGTCGTGGAAGGGGTGGGTGGGGTGGAGGGAGGGAAAGACTAAAGGGCTAGTGAGATAAATGGGTGTGCATTGGGATGGAGGGGGGGGGGGCACAAGAGAGAGAGGGGTAAGGGGGGATATTATTTAAATATGGAGAATTCAAAATGTTCACAGGTGCTGACCCGCTGAGTTTAGTTTAGAGATACAGCGTGGAAACAGGCCCTTCGGCCCATCGAGTCTGCGCCGACCAGCGATCACCCTGTACACTAACACTACCCTACACACTAGGAATAATTTACAATTTTTACTAAAACCAATCAACCTACAAACCTGTACGTATTTGGAGTGTGGGCGGGAACCAGATCACCTGGAGAAAACCCACGGGGCCTCTGGGAGAACATATGCACTCTGTAAAGACAGCACCCGTGGTCTTGATCGAACCTGGGTGTCTGGCAACGATACCACTGACGCTGTAAGGCAGTAACTATGCCGCTGCACCACCGTGCCGCTCACCGAGTTCCTCCAGCAGTTTATGTTTTGCTCAAGGTTCCAGCACCTGCAGTTCGTTGTGCCTGAGCCTTGTTACTGCAGGATCACTGTTTTGGAGGCAGCAGCCTTCACTGATCTGAGTGTTAGTCTGCAATTCGAATTGTTCAAGTGGATGTGAAAACCTCCATCAGAAAATGTAAAGGGGAGGGAATTTGAAACCAAGATTCTCTCTTCAACCATCACAGCGGGATTAACTGGCCTTATTGTGTGCACGGAACATCTGTTGTGTGCTGCTCCATAATAGCTTTAACGAGACTTCAAAGTAATGCATTGTGGCTTTGAGATATTGCCGAAGAATGTGATTGTTATATAAATTCAAGCCTTTGCTAAATGCAAATGTGTTAAATATTAATATGGAAGTAAGACGTTGAAAGTTTGCGATAAATGGGTCAATCACTCTGCACATTAATCAGAAGGCGATTCCAGGATTATTACACGGTATTAGACTTGTGCTTAATGGTAATAAAGCAGGAGTACTGATTAACAGAAATAACCAGCAAATCAGAAATTATTTGTTGTTCCACAAGGCGTTGGCCAAATTGGCTTTTAAACTTCTGGTATTCCAATCATAGATAGGATATGACAGTCGAGGAGAAGGTTAGAGCCAAGCAAAGATAACCCCAGCCTTTGTGAATTGAAATTATCAGACAAAATAAGGAAGTTCAGCCCTTATTTCAAATATTTCAAATGTTTCTAATTGAGTTCCTAAGGTTAGGAACAGCCCTGATTGAGCAAATTAACTGTTGAAGGCGAAAGGTTCACTGAACAACATTAGAACTGAGCAGGGTATCATTGAAGCTTCCCTGAAGTTCCTAACTTCATATGCCAAATGAGCAGAATTAGGCCATTTGGCCCATCGATTCTACTCCACCATTCAATCAAGGCTGATTTATCTTTTCCGCTCAACCCCATTCTCCTGCCTTCTCGTCATTACCTCTGACACCTGGACTAATCAAGAACCTATCAACCTCCACCTTAAAAGTATCCATTGACTTGGCCTCAACGGCCTTCTGTGGCAATGAATTCCACACATTCACCACTCTGAACCCAGACTAAAAGCATTTATTTTGTTGCTAGCCAGAATGGCCATATGGAATTGTGTTCAAATTCGAGTAGATTCAGCTTTAGCAGCACCCTAAACTTAAAGCAACAAACGGCAGATGCTGGAAAATTAAAAATAAAGAGAAGCATGCCCAGGAATGAAGGAGGCTGCAGAAAGTGGTGGATGCGAGGGTTCTGACCTCCCCACCATTAAAAAGTTCGACAGGAAGCGTTGCCTCTAAAGACAGTTAATATCATCAAAGCCACACTCTCACCTCACTGCTGTCAACAAGGAACCGGAGAACCGTGACCACCAGGTTCTGGAGCAGTTTCTTCCCATCAATCTGCTTCTCGAACAATGCATAACCCGAACCATAACCTTACCTCAGCAACAGTTGCACAGTGGTAGAGCTGCTGCCTTACAGAGATCCGGCTTCGATCCTGACTGCGGGTGCTTTCTGCACTGAGTTTGCACGTTGACCGTGTGGGTTTTCTCCGGGTGCTCCTCTGGCAGCTCGTTCCATGTACCAACACATTCTGTGATAAAGTTCTCTCCCAGGTTTCAATTAAATCATGCCCCTCTCACCTTAAACCTATGCCGACAGGGGGCACGGCGCAATGACAGCCTCGCCAACAGTCTGTCTGTCTTTTTGTCTTTTTTTGTTATTTTTAGTGTGTTTTAGTTTGTGTTAAAGTTGTCTGGTTTGTTTTATGTGAGGGATGGGCAGGGGGTCGGGGGAAACTTTTTTTCAATCTCTTACCTTGCCGGAGATGCGATTGTTTTCCGGATCGTATCTCCGGTCGCTCTGCGGCCTAACATCATGGAGCTGGCGGCCTCGCTCGGGACTGACTTTGAGCCCCACCGCGGGCCCTAGACTTACCATCAGAGCCGAACACTTGCCCGGGATTGACGCTCCAACCACGGCCTGAGGATTTCACCATCGAGGAGCTCGCAGTCTCGGGTAGAGACTGATGTCGGGAAGCACCAAACCACGCAGAAGGTTCGACCAGCCCCGACCTGGGGTCTGAGCGCCCGGAGCTGAGGTTCGCCCCCAATGCGGGAGCTTGATCGCCCCGAGACAAGGTCCCAAACGCCACCGGCTACGGGAGCCAATATCGTCTCGTCAGCGGAAGGCTTGAGGCCCCCGACCGCGGAAGAACAAAGAAGGGAAGAGATTTAATTTTTTTTCGCCTTCCATCACAGTGAGGAATGTGGAGGAGTCACTGTGGTGGATGTTTATGTTAAAATGTATTTTGTGTGTTCTGTTGCTTTTTATTAGTATAACTGTATGACAAATAAAATTCCTCGTATGTTGCAAAACATAATTGGCTGATAAAGTATTATTATGATTATGCCCTCTGGTTCAAGATTCCCCTGTCCTGGGTAAAAAACGTGTTCATCCTATCTGTCCCCTCATGATCTTATACACCTCTATAAGATGATCCCTCAGCCTCCGGCACCTTTCCAAATGCCTTTTGAATGTTGTTACAGTACCTGTCCCAACTACTTCCTCCGGCAACTCATTCCATATACACAACCAAAGGCCCCGCTCTATGTTCTTTGTACACAACACCCTCTGTGTGAAAAAGTTGCTCCTCGTGTTCCAATTAAATCTTTCCCCTCTCTCCTTAAACCTATGTCCTCTGGCTCTTGACCCCCCCCCCCTACACTGGGTAAAAGACCCTGTGCAGTTACATTACCTATTCCCCTCATCATCTTATACACCTCTATTAGATCACCCTTCCACCTCCTGCACCCAAAGGATTAAGACCCTAGCCTACCTTTCCCTGTAGCTCAATCCCTCGAGTCCTGGCAACATCCTCATAAATCTTCTCGGAACTATTTTTTTTAACATAACAACACCCTTCCTATAGCAGGGTGACCAAAACTGAACACAATGCAGCCTCGCCAACAGCTTGTACACGTGTGACATAACATCCCAGCTCTCTCCCTTGAATCTCAGTCTGAAGAAGAGTCTCAATCCAAAATGTCACCTATCCCTTTTCTCCAGAGATGCTGCCTGACTCGCTGAGTTTGCTCCAGCTTTTTGTGTCTAACTTAGAAGATATTTTCCTTTCTGTTTAGACTAAAAACCCGTTGGTTATAAATAGGCAGTTTCAAAATCCCTATCGCCATGCTAAAAACGACACAAGTCACTGCCCTGAAACAAGTGTGACTAGCCCAGTGTGCCAGCTTGGTCAGCATGGACAAGATGGGCCGAAAGACCTGTTTCTTTGCTGTGTAACTCGATGAATCCATGACTCTTTGAGTGAGGCCAAGATATAGAGATGTTGCCAGACCTTTTGAGTTACGCCAGCACTTTGAGTCTGTCTTTGGCATAAACCAGCATCTGCAGTTCTTTGTTTTTTCCCCAAGAGACAGAAACTTAATACATTTTATCTTTGGTGTCTGACTTAATCACAGAAACTTCATCACAGAAACGGAAGTGAAATGATCCTAATACTAGCCGCTTAAAATGCTGAATTTTGATGAATTCACATGGTCATAAATAATAAAATCATGGCAGGGAGACATTTGCTGCTTTGCCTCAATAATAATGCAGGTGAGAAAAGAGATGCGAAAGTCTAAATAATAGAAGACAGGTTTGTGTTGGAGCCGGTACTAAGAGGAAGTGGCTGATGTGTTGCCCTCATTTTGGAAAGGACGTTTTCTATCATGGGGCAAAAAAGCCAATTGTGGATTTTATTTCTCAGTTCGTGCACACCAATTTGTTTTTAAATGCTAAGCTTTAAGTAGGTGAATGCACATGTTAAAGCAACAATACAGCTTCCAAAGTAAATGGAAAAGAAACTACAGATGCTGGAAATCTGAGAGGCACGGTGACGCAGCGGTAAAGGTGCTGCCTTACAGCGAATGTAGCGCCGGAGACCCGGGTTCGATCCTGACTACGGATGCTATCTGTACGGAGTTTGTACGTTCTCCCTGTGACCTGCGTGGGTTTTCGCCAAGATCTTCGGTTTCCTCCCACACTCCAAAGACGTGCAGGTATGTAGGTTAATTGGCTTGGTAAATGTGCAAATTGTCCCTAGTGTGTGTAGGATAGTGTTAATGTGCGTGGAACGCTGGTCAGCACGGACCCGGTGGGCCAAAAGGGCCTGTTTCCGTGCTGTATCTCGAAACTAAACTAAACTAAAACGAAATAAAAACAGCAAAATTGGCCAGGCAGCATCTGTGACTTCATATTTTAGAGATACAGCGCGGAAACTGACCCTTCAGCTCACCGAGTCCACGTCGACCAGCGATCACCCTGTACACTAGCACTATCCTACACACCAGGGGCAACTTACAATGTTACTGAAGACAATTAACCAACAAACCTGAAGGCAGGCACATATCATAATAGTACTTTATTAGCCAAGTATCTTTTGCAACAAACGAAGAATTTGATTTGCCATACAGTCATACCAATAAAAAGCAACAGAACACACAAAATACATTTTAACATAAACATCCATCGCAGTGACTCCTCCACGTTCCTCATTGTGATGGAAGGCGAAAAAATGTTCAATCTCTCCCTTCTTTGTCCTGCAGTGGTTGGGGGCCTCTAACCTGCCGTTAACAGGACGATCTTACTCCCGTAGCCGGCGGCGGGCCTGCTCGTCGGGTTGATCAAGCTCCTGCATCTTGGGGGAATCTCAGCTCCCCTGCACCGGGCAACCTACCCTGGATCGTGGCTAGTCGAACGTCGTGCGACTTTTGGAGCTTCCTGATGTCGGTCTCTTACCCGAGACTTCCTCGATCTCAGGCAAGGAATTGGCTCCGATGGTACGTCCACGCCCCAAGGCAGAGCTCAAAGTCAGTCCCGAGCAAGGCCTTCAGCACCGCGATGTTAGGCTGCAGAATGACCGGAGATACGATCTGGAAAACAATCACATCTCCGGCAAGGTAAGAGATTGAAAAAAAGTTTTCCCTGATCCACCGCCCACCCCCCACATAAAACAAACCAGAGAACATTAATACATACTTTTTAAACACACTAAAACTAACAAAAATAAAATGAAAAGGCCAGGCGGACTGTAGGCGAGGCTGCCATCGAAGCGCCACCTGGTGGAAAGTCAAAACGTCTTCCCTCTTTATTTTCCCAAAGAATCGAAGGTCCCGCAGCCGGCAATCGGAGCTCCCTCGTAGGGGCGGTCAAAGCTCCTGCGGCATGGAGCTCCCGAAGTCAGTTTCTAACGAGGGACCGCGAGCTCCACGATGTTGAAGTCCGCAGGCTCCCGCAGTTGGAGCTCCCGAAGCCAGTCTCCAGCAGAGGCCGTTAGCTCCTCGATGTTAGGCCGCAGTGCGGACGTAGATACAATATGGAAAAAAATCACATCTCCGTCAAGGTAAGAGATTTTAAAAAGTTTCCTCCAACCACCAACCCCCTCCCCCCACACCCCCCACATAAAACAAGCTAAAGAACATGAAAACGTACATTTAACACATACTATAAAACAACAAAGAAGGAATGGACGAGGCAGACTGTTGGCGAGGCAGCCATTGCTGACGCCACCCGGTTTGAATCAGGATGGGCCAGTTCCAATGAAAGGTTTTCAACCCGTGAAGTTTATTCCATTTCTCCTCCCTCCACAGACGCTGAGTAATTCCACCATTCCCTTTTGTTTCAGATTTCCAGCAACTGCAATCTTTTGTATATTAGACATTTATTTTCTCTGAAGAAGGATCCCGAAACGTCACCTACCCATGTTCGACAGGGATGCCACCTGACTTGCTGAGCTACTCCAGCTCTTTGTGTCTTTATTTAAATTTTATTTTCTCTCCTCTGTCTAGCAATGTTACAAAATTTTGAGATTTTAAAAATCAAGTCTGCAATTTATCCCATCAGATAAAGCATAAAAATAAGTTTAATTTGACACCTAATTCACTTTCATATCTTCAGTATTAAAAAAGTTATGGCCATTTTCATACTCGGAAAATAGCATCTTGTTCCCCATTGCCTTTCCATTGACTTAACTCAAAAGCTGTGATCTAGGACAGTCAAAAGCCCATAACTTTCTTAAAAATTAAGAGAACTCAATGAAATTTTCAGTTATTATAGATTGAACAATTCTGAAACAAATATGAAACAATCTTACTTGGATGACCAGTTACCTAATTGTAGCTAATTACAAAATTCAATTACTAGATCTAAACATCTATCCATTTCTTAAGAAAAGATTAACATTTTTAAATTGCCTAAGTGTCCAAATAGCATTCACACAATAATTCACAATATAACTTGATTTTTTAAATCTAATTTTCATGAATTTATAGGCCAAATGGAAGGAATTTAGTGTTTAATTCCCGTAAATTAATGGCCATTTA
Source organism: Raja brachyura (assembly GCA_963514005.1). The sequence continues at coordinate 12,641,119 of OY740811.1, forward strand.
AATCAACTTGCGAATGGGTTTTAGTGGAACGCGGTGGATTGGAACGCTGCGGTTGTGGTGAATTTAACCCACAGTCGGCAGGAAAAACACTGCCGGTTCGTTTTTTTTTTTTGTCCCCTTTTCGTAACATGAACATTTGATTAAAGGCTTCCTAAGAACCACGTTTGTATGTAAAAATAAACTGTGCACCTTCTTTTATCCCCTACGTAAAATCCTTCCCGTTGTCGGCGTTCACTGCTTTCGAAGATGATTTTTAAATTACTCTAGCTAATAAATGATCTAGCGTAGTTTAAAAATACCTTCATAAAACAAATGTCGGAACAATTTCTCTTTAGCAATGAAATCCCCTGAGATGGATCGATTTGAACTGTCTGGAGAAAAACGGCATTTTAAACCCGCCCCCCTCTGAAAGGCGCCAAAGTCGCGCACACGGGGAGTGGCAGAACTGCAGCGCCGCTCAAGGTAAGTTTTGTAACATACCTACTCTGAGCTCCCATATACCAATTTATTTAGGTTAGTTTAGAGATGCAGCATGGAAACAGGCTCGGGATAGGAACCAAAGATAGACGTTAGGACCAGTGAGTCTCAAAAGAAAGATAGACAGAGAGAGATGAAGGACAATTGTGAAGATGATGGGTAAAGTGTGTTTATTTCAATGCAAGGCGTATTGTGGGGAAAGCAGGTGAACATAGAGGTTGGTCATTAACACTGTGATCTTCTTCTTTCGTGTGGCGTGCACAGCCTAAAGTTGTCGGACAACTTGTTCTATTTGATCTTCCGTTTGTGCACGTCGAGTTGATTGCATTAGTCGAAACAGGGCGGACCACGTGAAGGTTGCAATCTTCCACCCGAACATTGTGATGTCGTTGGCATTTGGAATTGGTGCAGGGGGCAGGGATTCAGAATTTTGGATCATGAGATCAGAAGATTGAAAACACACATCTCCAGGTTCAGGGACAATCTCTTCCCAGCTGTAATCAGGCAACTGAACGGTCCTCTCATCAGCTAGAGTGCGGTCATGACTTCCCAGATACCTCATTGGAGACCTTTGAACTATCTGTAATCTAACGTTACCGGAATTCTATGTTATATCTTTGCACAGAATGGTCATTAGCCTGAATCTATACACTGTGGACAGCTTGATTGTAATCATGTACAGTCTTTTCTCTAACTGTACAGGAGGCAAACACAAGTGTTTCACTGTACCTCGGTACATGTGACAATAATAAAGTAATCTACACAAAACAATGATTGGAACAACCTGGAGTGAGAGCCTTTTTTAATATTATTTCTTCTGTCATAGCCAGGAGCAGTTCCTGAAACTTGACCAGATCCCATTCAGTAACCCGGCATTCCCTCTCTCCATCCCCCCTCACCCTAGTTGTCCTACCAGTTCCACTGTTCGCATCCCTGTATCCCTTCGTTATCACCTCTTCCCCAGCCAACAATGGGCCATTGTGGGCTCCACCCTTCCTTGGTCATTTGTTGCTGGCCCTGATTTTTTTTCTGGCCTATTCCAGCCTCCAGTTCCTCCCCCTTTTACGTTCGGTCTGAAGAAGGGTTCCAACTCGAAACATCACCCATCTTCTTTCTCCAGACATGCTGCCTGACCAGCTGAGTAACTCAGCACTCTGTTTCTATCGTCCATATAGATCAGCAAATGCAGTTCCAGTCTACTCTTTCAGCGAATGTTCCTACTTCAACCAGCATCCATCACCGGATCCACCAAAATGTCACACCTTTTATCTCCAGTTAGTCTAACATCGGTAGTGGTGAAACTGCTAGAGTCAGTTATTAAAGATGGGATAGTAGCGCATTTGGAAAGTGGTGAAATCATTGGACAAAGTCAGCATGGATTTACGAAAGGTAAATCATGTCTGACAAATCTGATAGAATTTTTCGAGGATGTAACTAGTAGAGTGGATAAGGGAGAACCAGTGGATGTGTTATATCTAGACTTTCAGAAGGCTTTCGACAAGGTCTCGCATAAGAGATTAGCATACAAACTTAAAGCACACAGTATTGGGGGTTCAGTATTGATGTGGATAGAGAACTGGCTAGCAGACAGGAAGCAAAGGGTAGGAGTAAACAGGTCCTTTTCAGAATGGCAGGCAGTGACTAGTGGGGTACCGCAAGGCTCAGTGCTGGGACCCCAGCTATTTACAATATATATTAATGATTTGGACGAGGGAATTCAATGCAACATCTCCAAATTTACAGATGACACCAAGCTGGGGGGTATAGTTAGGTGTGAGGAGGATGCTTGGAGGCTGCAGGGTGATTTGGATAGGCTGAATGAATGGGCAGATGCATGGCAGATGCAGTATAATGTGGATAAATGTGAGGTTATCCACTTTGGTGGCAAAAACATGAGGGTAGACTATTATCTGAATGGTGACAGATTAGGAAAAGGGGAGATGCAACGAGACCTGGGTGTCATGGTACACCAGTCATTGAAAGTAGGCATGCAGGTGCAGCAGGCAGTGAAGAAAGCAAATGGTATGTTAGCATTCATAGCGAAAGGATTTGATTATAGGAGCAGGGAGGTTCTACTGCAGTTGTACAGGGTTTTGGTGAGGCCACACCTGGAGTATTGCGTACGGTTTTGGTCTCCAAATCTGAGGAAAGACATCCTTGCCATAGAGGGGGTACAGAGAAGATTCACCAGACTGATTCCTGGGATGTCAGGACTTTCATATGAGGAAAGACTGGATAGACTCGGCTTGTACTCGCTAGAATTTAGAAGATTGAGGGGGGGATCTTATAGAAGCTTACAAAATTCTTAAGGGGTTGGACAAGCTAGATGCTGGAAGATTGTTCCCGATGTTGGGGGAGTCCAGAACAAGGGGTCACAGTCTAAGGATAAGGGGGAATTCCTTTAGGACCGAGATGAGGAAAACATTCTTTACACAGAGAGTGGTGAGTCTCTGGAACTCTCTGCCACAGAGGTAGTTGAGGCCAGTTCATTGGCTATATTTAAGAATGTGTTAGATGTGGCACTTGTGGCTAAAGGGATCATGGGGTATGGAGAGATGGCAGGTACGGGATACTGAGTTGGATGATCAGCCATGATCACATTGAATGGCGGTGCAGGCTCGAAGGGCCGAATGGCCTACTCCTGCACCTATTTTTCTATGTTTCTATCTCAGAAGGATTTCTACCAATAAAATGTCCCATATCCCTTCATATTTCTCTTAATATTTGAGAATGAGACAAATAAGGCAGGAAGACATAGGCTGTGGGGAGAGTATAAAAGGAATAGATTGGGCAGATGCACAAAATCTCTTGCCCAGAGCAGGAGAATCGAGAACCAGACTGCATAGGTTTAATGTGACAGGGGAACGATTTTACCGGAATGAGGTGTAACTTTTTTACACAAAGGTTGATGTATGGAACGAGTTGTCGGAGGATGTGGTTGAGGCAGGGACCCCCGTAACATTTAATACGCAATTAGACAAGTACATGGATATGACAGGTTTAGAGGGATCAGGGCTAATTGCTGGCAGGTTGGACTAGTGTAGACGGGACATGTTGGTCAGTGTGGGCAAGTTGGGCCGAAGGGCCTGTTTCCACGCTGTCTGACTCGATGAGAGATTGAGATTCAGGAGAGAAATCGAGAGAGTTCAGGGTCTTGACAGCTGAAAGTGTGGATGCTTTCTATTTTCTTGACCAGCATGTTTATTCTCTGTCCTCGTGACCCAGTGCACTTCGATCTTTCTGATGCCTGACCCGCTGAGTTACTCCAGCACTTTTTGTCCTCCTTCAGCATTTACTCATGTTGCACTTTCTGGACATGCCTTGCAGAGTTTGGCTGGGCGGAGGTGGGTCGCCCAAACTTGCCAGCACTTCAACTGAGAAATGGAGGACATTACGATATAGAGGTCATTCATTTTGTGAATCAAGTCCCTTTAATTAAGAGTGGATGAGATGGGAACGAAATGAAGTTTAATGGAGACTAATATTAGGAAAATATCATCATATTTCCTACATATTTCCTTTAAGTAAGTTAAATTCATCAATTTAAAAGACTTTTGAAGAATCTCCCAATGATCTTTTAATAAAACTGTCAGTAGGTTTGGAAAATATAGCAAGTCATATCCTTTAAAGCAGACATTGATGTAAAACTTGGTAAATACATTATTTTCAGCAAAATCTTTCCTCAGCCACAGTTATCCATCTTCATGTCCTGGATCAGAATCCGTGTCAGTTTTCTGGCAGATGATGCCAGCTGAACAAAATATATTGCACCAAAAATGATAAGGGGAGATTTTTTTTCATAATTAGGAAAAATGAACTGAAGAGTGTGCGCCATTATTTTTTGTTCCCATGCTGAATTTATAAATTAGTGCTGTTGGAAAATTGCAGATGGGTTTTAATCTATCACATAGAGAGCATACGTGAGTGCTGACATCCTTCATTTTAATTGGAGCCCATTTCGAAAGTTAAGAATAGAGTGAGATTGACTGCATTGTAAAAGGGGTTTTATTTTAACCGAGTTGCTTCAGAATTGGGGATGTTACAAGCAGTTTGCTCTTGCTCATTAGTTTGTCCTGTGTGGGAGGTTGGACTGAGGTGACTTTTGTTCTCATCCATTCAGGTACTGCACATTGGCGCAACTGGTAGAACTGGTGCCTCACTGCGCCGGCGACCTGGGTTCGATCCTGATCTCGGTCGCTGTCCGTGTGGAGTTTGCATGTTTCCCCCGTGACCGCTTGGGTTTCCTCCAGGGGGCTCCAATTTTCTCCCACGTCCCAAAGACGAGCAGGTTTGTGGGAAAGAGGGATAACATAGAAACAGTGGAAAAGGGTGTTAAAGAAGGAACTGCAGATGCTGGAGAATCGAGGGTTACACAAAAAGCTGGAGAAACTCAGCGGGTGCAGCAGCATCTAAGGAGTGAAGGAGATAGGCGACGTTTCGGGTCGAGACCCTTCTGCAGACTCCTGGGTCTGAAGAAGGGTCTCGACCCGAAACGTCGCCTATCTCCTTCACTCCTTAGATGCTGCTGCACCCGCTGAGTTTCTCCAGCTTTTTGTGTAACAGTGGAAAAGGGTGATCGATGGTCGGCATGGACCTAGTGGGCTGCAGGGACTGTTTCCATGCTGAATCTCTAAACTAAACTCAACTAAATACTTTAGATGTGTAGGAAGGAACTGCAGATGCTGGTTTAAACCAAAGACAGACACAAAAAGCTGGAGTAACTCAGCGGGACAGGCAGCATCTCTGGAGAGAAGGAATGGGTGACGTTTCGGGTCGATACCCTTCATCAGACTGGTTAGGGATGAGGTATACGAGAGATACAGACGATGAATGTAGAGGATGATTGGAGGAACAGCAACCCATATTTCGTTTGGGCAGTTTACAGCCCAGTGGTATGAATATTGATTTATAGACAATAGACAATGGGTGCAGGAGTATGCCATTTGGCTCTTCGAGCAGAAGGACCTCTTTGCTCCTATATTCAATTCCTCTTATTATAAAGGCCAACATGCCATTCACTTTCTTCACTGCCTGCTGTACCTCCATGCTTACTTTCAAAGTTTGATATACAAGGACCCCCAGATCCCGTTGTACTTCCCCTTTTCCCAACATGACGCCATTTAGATAGTAATCTGCCTTCCTGTTTTTGCTACCAGTGTGAATAACCTCACAATTATCCGCATTAAAATTCATCTGCCATGCATCTGCCCACTCCCCCAACCTGTCCAAGTCACCCTGCATTCTCATAGCATCCTCACAGTTCACACAGCCAGCTTTGTGTCATCTGCAAATTTGATAATGTTACTTTGAATCCCTTCATCCAAATCATTGATGTAGATTGTAAATAGCTGCGGTCCCAGCACCGAGTCTTGCGGTACCCCACTAGTCACTGCCTGCTATTCTGAAAGGGACCCGTTAATCCCTAGTCTTTGTTTTCTGTCTGCCAACCACTTCTCTATCCATGTCAGCACTCTACCCCCAATACCATGTACCCTAATTTTGCCCACTAATCTCCTATGTGGGACCTTATCAAATGCTTTCTCAAAGTCCAGGTACACTACATCCACTGGCTCTCCCTTGTCCATTATCCTAGTTACATCTTCAAAAATTCCAGAAGATTAGTCAAACATGATTTCCCCTTCATAAATCCATGCTGACTCGGACCGATCCTGTTACTGCTATCCAAATGTTCGGCTATCTCATCTTTTATAATTGACTCCAGCATCTTCCCCACCACCGATGTCAGGCTAACTGGTCTATAAATCCCTGTTTTCTCTCTCCCGCCTTTCTTAAAAAGTGGGATAACATGGGATTAGTGATTTCTCTAACTTCAGACAGCCCCGGCATTCCCTCTCTCTATTCCCCCCCCCCCCCCCCTCCCCACCTAAGTCGCACTAGCTTCTTGGTTTCACCCAACAAAGTTAACAATCGCCTGTTTCTTTTATCATAATAACATTTTAATATATATTTTATTCATTGTTCTTTATCTCTCTACATCATTGCCTATATCTCTCGTTTCCCATATCCCTAACCAGTCTGAGGAAGGGTCTCGACCTGAAACGTCATCCATTCCTTCTCTCCAGAGATGCTGCCTGTCTCGCTGAGTTACTCCAGCTTTTTGTGTCTAAATACTTTTGATTATCTACTGAAGAGACTGGATTGTGTTGGTGTGGACAAACCCATTGATGTTGTTGGGGCACAGGTTAGAAGGGATTGGGCAGAATGTGGGATGTAGCAGCAGATGCAAGTTAGATATGTGGAAGTTCCTTCTTAATGCGGAAATGCTGGACTGCAGGTCAGACTAGTCAGGCCACTGAGATCTGAGTTGGGTAGTATTGTTCATCCTGGCTAAATTGAAGCAGCCATGGCATTAAAATTGAGTAAGGGCTTATGTACTGCTAGGCCATTTTGGTCAAGTTAAATGTGCCTTTGCAGAACTAAGACCAGCATGTCTGTGGCCCAGATCAGTGTTGCAGAGAATGAATGGGACATCTGCAGAGTTCTTACAATGAGGTGGAAAATGCATAGAACTGATTGGATCATTGCAAACTGAGTGTACATAGTATAAATAATGTTGCAAGACGGTTACTCTGTTAATTGCCGATTGGTTGAAATGTTGAGCCTTGGAGGAACTGTTTGAATCCCAGGGCACATGTTGCACTATTCATCTGTGTTGGCTTCCTTCAAGAAGCTTCTTTCTAATACAATGTAGTTAAGATTATGTTATTGGGCGGGGGAACTGTCAATTATGTACTGTCATTATCAATATGTTTGATTGGTTTATAAAGAGACCACCCCCATGTGATTAGGTCCCTCAAGATTCGGGGACCTATAAAAGGCAGCCCCCACTAGGTCCTTTGTCAATCTTCTGGAAGAGCGCTTGGGACTGCGTGACCTTTTATAGTGTCTCTGCTTGCACGAGGCTAGAAGGGCTTGACCAATCAGATACAAGGATCGAACCCACGGTGGTTAGATCACGTATCGGGGAATTTGTGTTGTGTTATCCAAAATAAAGTTAATTTGTTCAAGTGCATGATTCAGTACTTTATTGACTGAAACTAGGCTGGGGGGAGCTTAGAACGAGCTATTTACAGAATTTGAGTTTAGTTTATTGTCACGTGTACCGAGGTACACTGAAAAGCTTTTAATTCATGCTAAGCAGTCAGCGGAAAGACAATAGACAATTACAATCAAACAGTCCACAGTGTACAGATACATGATAAAGGGAATAACGTGAATAACATTTGGTGCAAGATAAAGTCCAGTAAAGTCTGATCAAAGATAGTCCGAGGATCTCCAATGAGGCTTGAACTATTTCTTAACTCTACAATTTTCTCTCCAATATCCCACAAGACACAGACATTGTCACTTGTACAAATACATCAAGGATAAGTCATTGAATCATTGAGTCAACGTATCCTATGGACTTTTGATTTCTCTGACCATTTTGCATGCATTTAGACTTCACTACACTAATCCCATTTCTTTCCCTCATATTTTCAGATTCTGCCGCTCGCAATAGATTCATTTCACTTTGACCAAGGTATCTCCCAGTATGCACGCCTTTGGGCTATGGGACGAAAGGGGAGCTCCTGGAAGAAGTCCACACAGTCACGGGGAGAACATACAAGTTCCACGTGGAGAGCACTGAAGGTCAGGCATTTATATGAATCTTCATCTGTATCTTCCATCACATTGAACATTTTATTAAATAATAGATTTGAATTTGCAATCAGCTGCAGAACAAAGGTGTTGTTTTAAACCTCCAGAAAAGCAGTCCCCAAAGAGATGTTGTGATCTCGAAGGCACTAAATTACCTTTCCTGATCTTTCTTGCTGCTAGGCATCAGGTCTTCAGTTTTAGTTTCGAGATACAGCGTGGAAGCTGGTCCTTCGGCCCACCGAGTCCGTGCCGACCAGCGATCACTGCACGCTAACACTAACCTACACACACTAGGGACAATTTACAATTACACCAAACCAATTAACCTACAAACCCGTACGTCTTTGAAGTGTGACACAAAAAGCTGGAGTAACTCAGCGGGACAGGCAGCATCTCTGGAGAGAAGGAATGGGTGACATTTCAGGTCGAGTCCCTTCTTCCGACTGGTTAGGGATAAGGGAAACGAGAGATATAGACGATGATTTTGATAGGTAAACAAACAATGAATAAAAGAGATGCAAAAAAAGTGTGATGGTAAAGGAAACATTGTTAGCTGTTTGTACAGTGAAAATGAAAAGTTAGTGCAACTTGGGTGGGGGAGGGAATGTCGGGGCTACATGAAGTGAGATAAATCAATATTCATCCCACTGGGCTGTAAGCTGCCCAAGTGAAATATGAGATGCAGATCTTCCAATTTGCGTTTAGCCTCACTCTGACAATGGAGGAGACCTAGGACAGAAAGGTCTGTGTGGGAATGGGAAGGAGAGTTAAAATGTCCGGCAACCGGGAGATCAGGTAGGTTCAGGCGGGCTGAGCGAAGGTGTTCCGCGAAACGATCGCCCAGTCTACGTTTGGTCTCACCGATGTATAAGAGTCCACATCTTGAAAAATGGATACAGTAGATGAGGTTGGAGGAGGTGCAAGTGAAACTCTACCTAACCTGAAAGGACTGTCGAGGTCCCAGTGCAGAGTCGAAGGAGGAGGTCTTTGAAGTGTGTCAGGAAACCGGAGCAGCCGGAGAAAACCCATGCAGGTCACAGGGAAAACGTACAAACTCTATACAGACAGCACTCAGGATCGTAATCAGGATCGAACCCGGGTCTCTGGTGCTGTAAGGCAGCAACTCTACTGCTGCGCCACCGTGCCGCACGAAAATCAATGGGATCCCTGGCACCCAGTAGATGTCAAACCATCTCAAGCTGATCACATTGAAGAATCTCACCGATAACAAAGCAGGAAGGAATAAAACACACTTTATAATGAGGTTTATAAATATTATGTAAAGTGGTAAATAAATAACTTTCTTAGGTGCACATCCCCAACTGTTTTATATCACAGAAAAGTTGGCGTATTTGATTTAGTTGTTTTATATATGTGAAGAGATGAGGCCCAGACTGACTGACGCATCAGACATAGAAACATAGAAATTAGGTGCAGGAGTAGGCCATTCGGCCCTTCGAGCCTGCACCGCCATTCAATATGATCATGGCTGATCATCCAACTCAGTATCCCGTAGCTGCCTTCTCTCCATACCCTCTGATCCCCTTAGTCACAAGGGCCACATCTAACTCCCTCTTAAATGTAGCCAATGAACTGGCCTCAACTACCCTCTGTGGCAGAGAGTTCCAGAGACCCACCACTCTGTGTGTGAAAAAAGTCCTTCTCATCTCGGTCCTAAAGGATTTCCCCTTTATCCGTAAGCTGTGACCCCTTGTCCTGGACCTCCCCAACATCGGGAACAATCTTCCTGCATCTAGCCTGCCCAACCCCCTAAGAATTTTGTAAGTTTCTATAAGATCCCCTATCAATCTCCTAAATTCTAGAGAGTATAAACCAAGTCTATGCAGTCTTTGTTCATAACACAGTCCTGACATCCCAGGAATCAGTCTGGTGAGCTTTCTCTGCACTCTCTCTATGGCAATAATGTCCTTCCTCAGATTTGGAGACCAGAACTGTACGCAATACTCCAGGTGTGGTCTCACCAAGACCCTGTACAACTGAAGTAGAACCTCCATGCTCCTATACTCAAATCCTTTTGCCATGAAAGCTAACATACCATTCACTTTCTTCACTGCCTGCTGCACCTGCATGCCTACTTTCCATGACTGGTGTACCTAGACACCCAGGTCGCGCTGCATCTCCCCTTTTCCTAATCGGCCACTTCACAGTAAGCTGGCCTACTCTCTGCTTTAAGTATTTTAACCAAATTCCTATCCATAAGAGTGCATTGGGGGATTTTTTTGAATGGACTCCAACTTTATTGCTGTTATCCCACTGTCAACGAGTTCCCTTGTCACTGTTGTTCACTGATGTATCACAAGTCAAAACATTCAGAGGTTGGAGTATTGAACCATAACTATGAGTTTGAAGCCCACCGTGACAGCTGGGCGAGTTAAACTGAGGTTAAGGGGCTGTCCCACTTGGGTGACCTAATTAGTGAGTTTAGAAGAGTTTGAAAAAATGACATGTTGAAGACCTCCTTCGACCTCCTTCAACTATGTTGAAGACTAGCTACGACTAACTCCGACTCACTTCGGGAAAATTGGACACTGAATAGTGGAGAGTGAAGACAAACTCCTTCGATCTCCATTCGACTATGATGAAGACTATCTACGACTACCTTCGACTACCCGCGATTACCTACGACTAACATGTCGACCTACTACGACTAAACCCACGAGTAAAAAAAGTATCGATTTTTTCCCATGGTGACTTTTTTTTACTCGCGGGCATTTTTTAACATGTTGAAAAAAAACGCCGTGACCTAGCTGAGGCCTCGAGTACGCGTAGACCACTCTCGAGCATGAAGGAGAGTTACGAAGACCTCATGTCGACCATGGTGCGAGTTTGAGTCGAGGGCAAACTCGCCAGAACTAGCGGATTAGGTCGCCCAAGTGGGACAGGCCCTTAATTATATAAAATGGAAATGAAAAGTTAATTGTGAGCATGAGACTTCAGGATTGTCAGGAAATCCCAGTGCTTCAGCAATGTCCTCCAGGGTTGGAGATCTCTCATCCTCACCTCATCTAGAATATCTGCCTCTAGAAACATAGACAATAGGTGCAGGAGTAGGCCATTCGGCCCCTCGAGCCAGCACCGCCATTCAATGTGATCATGGCTGATCATCCACAATCACTACCCCGTTCCTGCCTTCTCCCCTTGCCCCTTGATTCCGCTAGCCCTCAGAGCTCTATCTAACTCTTTTTTGAATGCATCCAGTAAATCTGCCTCCACTGCCTTCTGAGGCAGAGAATTCTGCAAATTCACAACTCTCTGGATGAAAAGGTTTTTCTTTATCTCAATTCTAAATGTCCTACCCCTTATTCTTAAACTGTGGCCCCTTTGGGAACATTTTTCCTGCACCTAGCGTGTCCAATCCCTTAATAATTTTACATGTTTCTATAAGATCCCCTCTCGTCCTAAATTCCAGTGAACATCCTTTCATCATATGACAGTCCCGCCATCCCGGGAATTAACCTTGTGAACCTATGCTGCAGTCTCTCAATAGCAAGAATGTCCTTCGTCAAAATAAGAGACCAAAATTGCACACAATACTCCAGGTGCAGTCTCACCAGGGTCCTGTACAACTGCGGAAGGACCTCTGCTCTTATACTCAACTCCTCTCGTTATGAAGGCCAACATGCCTTCATTTTAGCTTTCTTCACTGCCTGCTGTACCTGCATGCTTACTTTCAGTGACTGATGTACAAGGACACCCAGGTCTTGTTGTACTTCCCCTTTTCCTAACCTGACACCATTCAGATAATAATCTGCCTTCCTGTTCTTGCAACCAAAGTGGATAACCTCACATTTACTCACATTACACTGCATCTGCCATGCATCCGCCCACTCACCCAACCTGTCCAAGTCACCCTGCATCCTCCTCACAGTTCACACTGCCACCCAGCTTAGTGTCATTTGAAAATTTGCTAATGTTACTTTTAATTCCTTCATCTACTGTCTATTGTAAATAGCTGTGGTCCCAGCACCGAGCCTTGCGGCACCCCACAAGTCACTGCCTGCCATTCTGAAAGGGACCCGTTAATCCCTACGCTTTGTTTCCAGAGATGCTGCCTGTCCCGCTGAGCCACTGAGTGGGATGGAATTTATCATGGGAAAAAGATTTTGACCTTAGTCTGAGTCTTGTGGGATAATAGAGAGAAAATAGTTGCGTTAAGGATTAGGATTCAAGCCAAGGTTTCTGTAGCCTGACTCAGGAGCCTGACCATTCAGTCCCAAAGGGGGAAATAGAGTGGAAATATCATAATCATACTTTATTAGCCAAGTATATTTTGCAACAGACGAGGAATTTGATTTGCCGTACCGTTACGCCATTAAAAAGCAACAATACACACAAAATACATTTTAACATGAATATCCACCACAGTGACTCCTCCACATTCCTCACTGTGATGGAAGGCGAAAAACGTTCAATCTCTTGAGGGGGCCTCAATCCTTCTGTTGAAGGGACGATCTTGGCAATCTCAGCTCCTCGCGCCGGGCGATCTGACCCCAGGTCGGGACTAGTCGAACCATCTGCGTCCTTTGGAGCTCCCGACATCGGTCTCTACCTGAGACTGAGAGCTCCAGCGCAGGAACATGTACAGTACAGCACAGGTACAGGCCCTTCGGCCCACAATGTTCATGTCCACCATGTTGCCCAGTTAAACTAATTTCTTCTGCCTGCACGTGATCCATATCCCTCCATCCCCTGTATAATCTACACCCAAAAGTCTATTCTTAAATATCTATGTCCTAACCAAAAGTCTCTTACACCCCACTGTTGCATCCGCCTCCACCACCACCCCAGGCAGCACGTTCCAGCCACCCACCATCTTTGTATAAAATAAACTTGCCCTGCATATCCCCTTTAAACCTCCTATCCCCCGCCCTCTAGTCTTTAACATTTCCACTGTGGTGGCGGGGGGGGGACAGGAAACATTGATCCTTAAACTCATTCAGAAACGTCCCTGCCAGGAAGTTCAGGGGCAGTACAGGATGGACAGTAAGTCCTCACCAGTAATATCCACAAATCGCGTCCGCACCCAGATATATATTTATGAACGGTGTATTTTGCTGCCAGCTCTCCCAACTTTAAACCTCTCCTTCATTTTGAGCAGGAGCAGAGCCTCAGTGTTTTTCAGCTGAAGGTAATTTTTCAAAACCGCCCACACAATTCACTCTGAACTGAACGATCTCTCGTTGCAAGTTGGCTGTTGTTCCCGATTTGTATTCGAGGGTTGTGTAACCCTGAGCAGCCGATTAAATCTCCAGCTTGAGTGCTTGTTTACATCGAATGTTGAATCCAGCCTCACTGAAAGAAACTAGGCCACACTCCATCATTACAATGCTGCAGATTTGTTTCCCCCCTCTGTCGAGCCTCTCTGATTTAATGTGAACTAGCAATTGTCTGTGTACAATTCGTGACAAACTGAGTAGCCATAATAGACCCTTTTAGCCTCAGTATTTCTAAGTGCTAAATGGCAGTCTCTTCTATTCCTTTTTCAGTATTGCTGCGATTATCCGCACTCATTTGTCCAAATATGAGTGGCCATCTCGTGATACACGTTGCAGTACTCAAGCTCATGTGAAAATCCACTTTTCTGTTTAATTCGAATTTTTGAGGGTTGGGGGGGGGGGGTTCGAGTTTCTCAACATAAGTAAATAATCGGTAGAGTTGCTGCCTCACAGCGCCAGAGACCCGGGTTCGATCCTGACTACGGGTGCTGTCTATACGGGGTTTGTACGTTCTCCCCGTGTCCGCGTGGGTGCTCTGGTTTCCTCCTACACTCCAAAGGTTTGTCAGTTTTGGTAAAAATTGCAAGTTGTCCTAATGTGTAGGATCGTGCCAGTGTACAGGGCTCGCTGGTCGACATGGACTGGGTGGGCCGAAGGGCCTGTTTCCACGCTGCATCTCTAAAGATTAAAGTCTAAATCAACACAGGGGGTGGTGGGTGTGTGGAAGGGACCACCAGAGGAGGTGGTGGAGAGTACAATTTAAATACAATTACATTTGAACAGCTACGTGGCCAGGAACTTTTGCAGGGATATGGGCCAGGCACACAGGACATTGGGTTGCTTGTTCAGCATTGACAAATTGGGCCAAAGGGCATGTTTCTATGCTGTACAGTTGGTGCCGAAGGGTCTGTTTCTATGTGTATGAAGAAACTGCAGATGCTGGTTTAAACCAAAGATAGACACAAAGTGCTGGAGTAACTCAGCGGGACAGGCAGCATCTCTGGAGAGAAGGAATGGGTGACGTTTCGTGTCGAGACCCTTCTTCAGTCTGAAGAAGGGTCTCGACACGACACGTCACCCGTTCCTTCTCTCGAGAGATGCTGCCTGTCCCGCTGAGTTACTCCAGCATTTTGGGCCTGTTCATATGCTGTATAGTTGGGGTGAAGGGCCTGTTTCTATGCTGTAGTTGGGCTGAAGGGCCTCTATGATGTATAGTTGGGCTGAAGGGCCTCTATGCTGCAGAGTTGGGCTGAAGGACCTCTAAGCTGTCTAGTTGGGCTGAAGGGCCTCTATGCTGTATAGTTGGGCTGAAGGGCCTCTATGCTGTATAGTTGGGCTGAAGGGCCTCTATGCTGTCTAGTTGGGGTGAAGGGCCTGTTTCTATGCTGTATAGTTGGACTGAAGGGCCTCTATGCTGTATAGTTGGGCTGAAGGGCCTGTTTCCATGCTGTACAGCTCTATGATTCTCACTATCCAAGTCTCTAGATAGTGATTTGTGTTTAAAATGCGACAGCAATTTATATGAGTACTGTGGAGCGTGTTAATAAATAGATGTAGAGAGATCACAGATCAGCCACAATCTTATTGAATGCTCAAGCAGTCTCAGGTAAATATATGGCTTCCTCCTGTTCGTCTTGGAAGCCACCACTCTGATAAAACCCGTGGCCTAACAAATGGCCTGTTCATCCACTAACTCACGGGAGTTGAGTCTGTTGACCAGGACACTCCTAACCACCCTTGAGAATGGGCTGTTGTGCCGTCTCCTTGAACCACTGCAGTCCTCCAGGTAAAGAAGCTCCACTGTGCTGTGGGAGGGAGTTCCAGGACTTAGGCCCAGTCACAATGAAAGAAGATTTTCCGGCACCCTTGATTTTAGAGCCATTCTGGATTATCCATTTTGCCAGACCAAAAGAAGTCATGGATTCTGAGAGGGGTCAAACAGTTCTAGAACGGTCTGGCTAGGCTGCCGAATGGGCCGAGAAATTGGCCATTGACCTGATCTGCTGGCCCCGACTGGGCTGCAGTTCCAGAGCCCCGGCCACAGGGGCGAATTGAACTCGTCGATTGGCGCAGAAGTCTTGATGAGGTGGAGATCTGCTGCCTTACCAGGCCTCGGCGCTGCATTTTCAGGGGGACTTCCGGGGATTTCAAGTTGCTCTCATCAGTTCATAAGTGATAGGGGCAGAGTTAGGCCGTTCGGACCATCAATTCCATTCTGCCATTCAATCATGGCTGATCTCTCTCTCCCAAAACCCATTCTCCTGCCTTCTCCCCATAACCCCTGACACCCGTACTAATCACAAATCTATCTATCTCTGCCTTTAAAATATCCAATGAATTGGCCACCACAGCCGTCTGATCTGGTGATTTTGTACGGATGGAACGAAGCACTGTACCATCAGTTGCTAGAAAATTGGTGGTGGATCTGTGTACCTGTCCATCTTCATGCTGTGAGCAACCTGGAGGGTCCCTGCAGGTACTGGTGTGCCCACGTGCCTTTGGTGGGAGCGGTTGTGGCAATGGAGATTAATGTTAAAGAGGTTTTGTCGAGTTGCTGCTTGGCTTCTGCAGACTGTGCACCTTGATGCCAGAGCGCATCAGTGGTAGAGGCAGTGGATATCCAGGCAGGAGATATTGGGGGCAGTCGCTCATAAAGAAGACGAAGGTTCACAGAAGGTAAAGGCGAACTCTACTGAGTTGGCCAACTCTGCTCACTCCTGGCGTGGCTTGTGGGTGATGAAAAGCTTGGAGTGTCAGGAGAGGAGTCTCTCAAACCAATCTCAGTTGCTCTCCCGGTCACAGGTCATGAGACTGGTCTGGTTGAGATTCCAGTCAAAGATTGATTATCCCCCTCTCTCAGGGTGTTGAAGGTTGGGATGTGTTTATGGTCATGCTGCTTGATGAGAAGGGAGCGGGATTGACTGCTTTTGGGCTCAGCAATAACATCCATCCTTCTTTGTGATAACTCGACAAGGAAGAATCTTCTCTAACTCCCCATTGCCTCCAGGGTTACTGGAGCTGGTTTTGGTATTGGCTTATTATTGTCACCTGTTCCAAGGTACAATGAAAAACTTTGCGTTCGATCCAGTCAAAGTCAAAAGAGTTCATTGTCATGTGTCCCTGACAGGACAATGACATTCTTTCTTTGCTTCAGCACAACAGAACATAGTAGGCATTGACTACAAAACAGGCTTTACAAAGAGAAAAATACCAGAGTGTGGATTATAATGTGACAGAAGTCTAGCATTACAGCTGCAGAGAAAGTGCCGATTTAAAAAAAAACAAAACAAGATCCACAATGAGGTAGGTTGGAAGATCGGGACTAAGCCCTAGCTTAACTCTGTCTGAAGAAGGACCACGATCCGAAACGTCACCCATTCATTCTCCTTTTGTGTCTATCTTCAGTATAAACTAGAATCTGCTAGTTTCCTTCTTACACATCACAACATCTAGCCTGTCAAACCCCTTTAGAATAATCGATGTTTGAATGAGATCACCTATCATTCTTCTGAACTTCAAGGAATACTGACCCAAACTATCTAGCCTCTCTTGACAGGAGGCTCATCTCATCTCAGTAAATTCCCTGGTAAATATTTTTTGGACTGTCTTCCATACTACTGCATCCTTTCATAGGTGAGGAGACCAATGAGGAGACATGAGGCCCCACCAATATAACTGTAACAAAACTTCCCTATTCTTAAAGTCCAACCCCTTCCTAAGAAAGGCCACTAGTATTTAACAACTTGTTAAATCTCAGATAGACACCAAATGTTTGGCTGTTATTGTGTTCCTGCACTGTCCTGTTCTATATTTTAAACACTGAACTTGTTGCAGAGCAACTCAGTGGGTCAGGCAGCATCGATGGAATTGTCTGAAAGCCATCATAAATGCAATGGACTGAATAGCCATTAAGACTTATATGAGAATTTCTAGGCTTATTTGGGTATTCTACCCTCTAGGTCCCTCTGGTGGCCAAATGCAATGTGGCCCAGGAAAGCTCCTGGAAACAGAACCAGGAAGAAGATTCCATTTCGGGGAATACATTGCACTGGTATTTTTAGGCCAATGGTCTCAATACACAATGTCCACTACCGTGGGTTAATGGGAGGGAATATCTAAGCTTTTAGGTTTTTTTAAATGTCCGCAAGGCCTGTTTCTGTGCTGTATAAAGTCTAAAAGCCGTTTGAAGAAGGCCCAAATCTTGGAAACGGCTCGGTGCCCGCCATGTCCATGCTGAGTTTATTGGTGGAGGGTAGAGGTGTGGCCTCTGCAAGGAATATTCTAGTTGGCATTTGGTTCTGAATAAATGCATCTGATTCCAAGCCAGCCGTGTGACACACAATGTGTAAATTACATTCAAGCACATACACTTGAAGACAATCTTTTGTAGAAGCACCTCAATCAGTTGGGACACTGAACTGAGTTACTACAGGCAAATATAAAAAATGTACAGTACAAAATGAACAATACAGGTCTATGATAAAGAGACCATAATTGTACACATGGAAGTTGGTTTATATTGGCCACAGTTTAAGAATAAGGAGCAAGCCATTTAGAATGGAGACGAGGAACCACTTTTTCTCACAGAGAATTGTGAGTCTGTGGAATTCTCTGCCTCAGAGGGCGGTGGAGACCGGTTCTCTGGATACTTTCTAGAGAGAGCTAGATAGGGCTCTTAAAGATAACGGACTCAGGGGATATGGGGAGAAGGCAGGAACGGGGTACTGATTGTGGATGATCAGCCATGATCACATTGAATGGCGGTGCTGGCTCAAAGGGCCGAATGGCCTACTCCTGCACCTATTGTCTATTGTCACATCCTGTACTCAATGCCCTGTCTGATGAAGGCCAAGATGACATACACCTTTTCATCATCTTGTCTGCCATTTTCAGGTAACTATGTACTTGTACCTCTTAGTGCCTGCATTCTCAAAAGAGGTCCAAGGTCAGCATATGTTGGAACGGGGTACTGATTGTGGATGATCAGCCATGATCACATTGAATGGCAGTGCTGGCTCGAAGGGCCAAATGGCCAACTCCTGCACCTATCGTCTATCTGCTCCCATGGCGGGTCTTTCCATTCTATGACATCCAAGATGTCCTCTTTCTTTAGTAAAACTGCTGTCATGAATGGATTCCTCCCCCGCGTTTCCTGTGTCCTGTAGTCCTTCTCTTGTTCTCCCTCCCCATAGATAGAACAAGAGTAGACTAGTTTGCTTGTCCTCCTGCACCTATTGTCCATTATCGCCATGTGTACCGAAATACAGTAAAAACAACTTTTACTTGTGTGCTATTCAGACAAATCATACAATGTACAATCAAGCTTCAGTATCTCCTGCCCAACGGGACAAGGGAGAAGAGGAAATGACCGGGGTATGAATGGTCCTAGATTAGGTTGGCTGTTATCACAGGCCAGTGTGAGGGTTGGCAGGTTGTCATAGCGCTGACTCAAAATATATATATATTTTTAAAACATATAAAATTTGGTGTTTGGAGAATATGCTGAAGTTTTATACTATACAAGATTATTGGAAGCAGCCGCTTTAGCATTGGATGAAGCCTTAGCCATCGTACTGAAAGATATGTATTCAGGATAAATGGAAACCATCTGGTGATAATGGTGGCGAGAGGAGGTTTCAGTAAGGCATATGATAGTATCAGAAAGGCAAAACTACTAATTTTAAATAAGCTTAGTTAAGGCAGGATTCAAGGAATAGAGGAAGGGAATCAGACATTGAGGCAAGAGATTGAAGGTAGACCAAAAATGCTGGAGAAACTCAGCGGGTGAGGCAGCATCTATGGAGCAAAGGAAATAGGCAACGTTTCGGGCCGAAACCCTTCTGCTGAGATTGGATGGTTAGACTAATGGAGTTACATAGATGTTGCACAGCTGCATCTAGGGATGGGCTGGGGACCTGGACACAAAAGGCTGGCGTCACCAGCCCACTGGAGAAAAGGAATAGGTGACGTTTCGGATCGAGAAGGGTCTATTTTCAGTGAACACCAGCATCTGAAGTTCCCTCCTACACACATTGGGTGGGAGTCTGAATCTGGAGCAGCTAAATCGGACAACATGGAATGTTAAACCAGGTGATCCCAAATTTAGACTGACTGAGTTAATTGGTGGGTAAATGGACAATGCAAGCTCAATATTGGGGCAGGTAAAGTGGATGTGAGCAGAGCACAAAGTGCTGGAGGAACGCAGCAGGTCAGACAGATCTGGGAGGGAATGGACTGGTGACGTTTTGGATCAGGACCCTTCCTCGGTGGATGATGGACTAGGTGATTCAGATGTTGAGCTGCATAAATTAAAATTACTTTTAACACACAAAGTACATGCTATAACACCAGGAGAGTGCTCAACAAAGAAAGCCAAACCCAATGCCAAAGTATTATCTAAACCAACGATACACACTTATGGGTCTGTTTTTAGGCTTACACGTAGATCACACTTAAAGCACACTTAGGCGATTTTTTAGGGGACTATAGGTGACTACGCTGTAGCCACATGGTCGCCGGGGTGTCGCCTGTATGGTCGTGAGTAGTCTCCTCAGTCTCTCAAAGAATCGTAACGTTGTTCTGGTCGCCGCTAGATTTTGAAATGATCAAACCTTTTCGGTGATAGTTGGCTTGGCGCCAATGTGTGTAGCTTGATTTCTCCTGACGTTGGTGCTGTCGTAAGTTGTCGTCAGGTGGCGTAGGTTGTTGCTGGTGCTGACGTTGGTGAATTCCATTGTTGACTACGTACGTCAACCTACGTCAACCGGTGGCAGGTACCGGCGACTGAATTGTCTGAAGTTGTCTTCAGTTGTCGCCGACAGGGTCGTACCTTGTCGTAGCTTGTCACGGGTGGACGTAGGTAGTCGTAAGTGTGGTCATAGATGGGCGTCCTAATGGTTGGCCGGTTGTCATTAGCTTGCTGTAACTTGACATCGACTAGGTGGTCGGTTGTTGTAGACATTGTCATAGGGGGGGTCCAGTCGCTGGTTTTACGGCGACCTGCTACGACTATGACAGTCGCCAGCAGTCGCTGAAAAAATCGCCTAAGTGGGGCAGACCCATTATGCTTCAGGACAGTAACTGACTCCATATGCAATAATAATCTATTTACATGTTAACAAGCACATAAAAATGAACCGTGTAGATGCAGCATATCTAATAAACATTTTTTTAAATGGGACACTGGTTCAGACAGTACCATGACCAGCCCAGGGGTGTACAAGTCTGGGTTGAATGAATCCCAGATGAAGGAAGATCATTCTCGGGTTGGCCTGAGTGAAATCCAGAGTACCGTCAGGTAACCATTGGAAGTGAAACCATCGCACCAACTTTTTTTAAAGATGTTAGCTTGGCAGAAACTCTTAATGTAGAAAAATGTAAGGCTTACTTGCGTTTCTTCCCTCAAACTGTTAATTGGATTATTAAAAATGTGCAGAATAGAAAAGTCAAAATCTCTTTGTTTTCCCAATGCCTTTGACAAGGTCTCATGTGAAGACCACCTAATCAATCTAGAACAACAACAGAAATACTGGGAAACTCAGCTGGTCTGATTCCAGGCCTTCAACCTGAATTGCTAACTGGTTGTGTAGGAAGGAACTGCAGACGCTGTTTTATAGAAAATAATCACAGCTTTTCTCTTTCCACAGATACTGCTTGACTGCCTGAGTTCTTCCACCATTTCCTCTTTTGTTTCTGATTCCAGCATCTGTTGTTTTCTACTTTTAATTAATCTAGCACCAGCTTAGATGTGAAGATTGGATCAATATCTGAATAACAATCGGATGTAAATGTTGGATCAGGTCAAAGATCGATGCATGTGTGCTAGGCTGTGTCTGGGTAAGGCAGCAGATTTAGCGAGCACTTTGTGAATCGTGGTTCCAATGCAGTTGAAACAAATTGGGCCAGGTCAAAAATCAAAGCCTGTGTACTAATGGCGATGTCCGATTGGAATAGCTTTAAACTGATACCAACTCATTTAAGTTTAAACCTTGATAACCATCAAGATGTTGAGTGGATCTTAGCCCCATTCGCTTCAACTGGATTGGAACCACCATTCACAATGTGCTCTCGAAATCTGCTGCCTTACCTACTGAGAAAGAATATTGTTAGGATACGCGCCACAAGTGGATTGTTTGTCACAGAAGAGCTTCACTTGGCTTTGCCCCTAATCCTGTATATTACATGTCGCCCTGTAATTCCATTAATTCCAATTAATTGTTTAGAAATGCCGCAATTATATACATTGCTATACATTGGATATGCAGCAAATAATTTCACTGTGGCCAGTCACAAGTGACAATAAAATATTCCATTCCAAAAAGACGGGAACTTGGGTAATTTGACCAGTTATACAGGGGTTGCAAGAAGATACTCCTCTCTCATGTTTAACACTATCACCAACTAGAATAGATTTATTTCTTAATGTGGATTAACAAGCCCAGACAGGTACATGGACAGGCCAGGTTTGGAGGGATCAGGACCAAATGCGGGCAGGTGGGACTAGTGTAGCTGGGACATATTGGCCGGTGTGGGCAAGTTGGGCTGAAGGGTCTGTTTCCACACTGTCTCACTCTATGACTCCAAGAGATTCTAATGTAAAATTCCACTCAACTGCTGATGTTCATGTTGAACAAGTAGTCCATCAGATGGTCCCTGTTGTAGGGTAAACAACGGTGAGGGCTAATAATTAGTAAATTGGGATGTAGATTTTGCTCATGCGATGACAGGGAACAGCAGACAAAGCCTAAAAGTAGAGACTTGGAATGCCGCCATGTTGAGACCCAAGTTTCAGGAACTTAATTGACTATGTTATAGTGTACACCCATCATTGTAACAGAAAACTGTATCTACTGTTAACTAAGTTGGATTTGTGGATCATCATCTCATTCTGGTTGTCAGAATCAAGTCTTTCTAAGTTCCATCCTGTGTAAGACCTCGTTGTATTATTAGTCAAGTTTCTGTCGTGAAGACCTCATTTTACTCTCATGTTTCGAAGTAATCTTGTCATCGGAGAATATTAAAACTGTTTCTTAGTCACACTTGGGTGGTTAGCTTTGGCTGGCCACCTGGTGCGCACCAGTTTAATAAATCCCCTGTTACTTCAAACACCAACTCTGCGTGACCTTTCCATTTTGCTCCTGCAATCTCCTTCAGAAAAGTTACAGTACATCTCACTTTACTCGAGGACGAGGTCTGAAGAATGGTCCCAACCCATAATGTCCTCTGTCTATCTCCCCCCAGCAGATTATTTAAAAAAAATAGAGGAACAGAACAGCACAGGACAGGAACAGGCCCTTCAGCCCACGATATCCGTATAAACCATAATAAACTAATCTCATCTGCCTGCACGTAATCCATATCCCGCCATACCTTGCACATCCATATGCCTAACTGAAAGCCTCTTAAATTCGTCTATCATATCTGCCTCTACCAACATCCTAAAGGCACGTTCCAGGCACCCACCGCCCTCTGTGTAAAAAAAACGTGCCCCGCACATCTCCTTTCGACTTTCCCCTTTTTCCATCAGGTACATAGGAGATGCAGAAGTTTGAAAACACATACTTCCAGATTCTGCAATAGTTTCTTCCAAGCTGTTCTCATACAACTGAACGGTCCTGACCACCCATCTACCTCACTGGAGACCTTTGAACTTTCTTTAATCAGACTTCAAAGTTATATTGTGCACCAACTGTTGTATCCTTTACCTGTGCACTGTGGACGGCTTGATTTTATTCATGTATTGTTGTCTCTTTGACAGGACAACATGTAAAAAAAGCTTTTCACTGCACCTCAACACATATGACAATAATAAACTAAACTAAACTTAAATCCATGCCACCTGCAGTTCCTTCATCTCTATAAAACTGAAATACTTCATCTTGTTTGTGTCTGTTTGTGTTTACGTGTGCGTGCCAATCTGGTTAATTCCTATCTTCCTCAGTGCTGGGCCGAGCATGAGAACCAGGCCCTGGCTCTGCTCTACGACCTGGGTAGGTGCTGGGGCAGGGAATGGGAGTGAGGGGAGGTGGAGGAGGTGGATAGGGTGGGGAGTGGGGCCTCCCCCTCCCCCCTCCCACTCTACCCCCGCTCCCTCTCTGCCCCCCTCCCTCTCTATAGGTATGTTACAATACGTACCTTCAGCGACGCTGCAGTTCTGCCACTGCCCATGTGTGGGACTTTGAGAGGGGGGCGGGTTTAAAATGCGGTTTTCTCCAGACTATTCAAATCGATTTTTCTCAGGGTGTTTAGTTGCTGAAGAGAAATCGCTCCGACATTTGTTTTATTGTTTTATGAAGTTATTTTTAAACTACGCTGGATAATTTATTAGCAGGAGTAAATTAAAAATCATCTTCTAAAGCCGTGAACGCCGACAACGGGACGGATCTCACGTACAGGACAAAACAAGGTACACCGTTTATTTTTTCATATAAACTTGCTTCTTTGGATGCCTTTAATCAAAATTTCATGTTGCAAAATGGTGACTTAGAAAAGATACGAACTGGCAGTATTTTTCCTACCGACTGGGGTTTAAATTCACTGCAACTGCAACATTCCAATCGATCGCGTTCCATAAAATCCCACTTGCAATATGATTTAAATGGCCATTAATTTACGGGAATTAAACACTAAATTCCTTCCATTTGGCCTATAAATTCATTACAATGAAATTTAAAAATCATGTTATATTGTGAATTCTTGTGTGAATGTTATTTGGACACTTAGGCTATTTAAAAATGTTAATCTTTTCTTAAGAAAACGATAGATGTTTAGATCTAGTAATTGAATTTTGTAATTAGCTACAATTGGGTAACTACCTAATTATATGCTTTAATTTCAGGTCATCCAAATAAGATTGTTTCATATTTGTTTCAGAATATTTCAATCTATAATAACTGAAAATTTATTTCACTTCTCTTTTTCTTAAGAAAGTTATGGGCTTTTGACTGTCCTCGAT
Organism: Raja brachyura; assembly: GCA_963514005.1. The sequence continues at coordinate 12,665,449 of OY740811.1, forward strand.
CACAGCTTTTGTGTTCAGTCAATGGAAAGCAATAGGGACCAAGATGCTAATTTCCGAGTATGAAAATAGCCACAACTGTTTTAATACTGAAGATATAAAAGTGAATTAGGTGTCAAATTAAACTTATTTTTATGCTTTATCTGATGGGTTAAATTGCAGACTTGATTTTCAAAATCTCAAAATGTTGTAACATTGCTACTCTCTATGGATTGAAGAGGAAGGGTGAAGAGGAAGAGGAGGGAGTGCTGGGGGATGAGGAGAAATGAGCCGCATCAGCGAAGTTGGGGGCTATACGTAAGTGGTGGAATCTTGCGTTGGGGGAACGGGTGAATGGTGGAATCTTGTGTTGGGGGAGCAGACGCAACGGGTTTGTACTTGGTCTAGTATACATTAAATCTATGCCCTCTACGCTCCTTTGGCTCAAGATTCCAACATCTGCTGTCACTATAAATCGCCACCTCCTGTGAGCCACTGAATGAAGATTCCAACAATGCGCCACTCAGATCAATCAAAATTCCTCCTCTTTCCAGCTTTTCCTAATTCTAGCAGCCCGTCGAGCTGGAATTCTCATTCTGTTTTCTGAGAATTTGGTTTCTCCTGAAAATCAAATCTAGTACAAGGTTTTTTTAAAAAAAAAGAAAATTGCATACTGACAGCTTTGACCGGGCAAAGTGCCAGAGTCAATTAGTTATACTGGCCTGTATCATTGCCAGTGGCCCTACTTTTAATGCAAGCCTTGCGCTTGCGGGTGAGAGTTTGGTATGTTGCCTGAAACTGACTGAACATCGAATGTCAGGGAGCTGAGAGGGAAAGCCGTTTACGCTGTGGGTCCAAACAAGACGATTTAAACGTTACATTTGGTGAGCTTCATTGCAGCACAAAGCGAGAATAATTGTCTCTGTATATTATCAATGAAAATAAATGTTTGAACTCCCTTTATTGCCTCTTTTCTCACGGCTGTTTTCAGCCCACACACACTCGTTACTGTTCAGAGAATCATTGTCCCGATGATTGGAGCCAACACACTGTGGACATGCCAGCCTCATAGCCTCTCATTGGAAGCAACTCAACTCTTTTGGCTCATCGCAACAGCTCAGCCCACACCCAACTGTTTCCTGCCTGCAGCCCGAAGCACAGGCTTACACCAATGTTCCACCTTTGTTTCATAGAACATAAGAAAAATAGGGGCAGGAGTAGGCCCTTCAATCCAGCACCGTCGTTCAATATGGTTATGGCTGATCCTCTAAAATCAGTACCCGTTCCTGCTTTTTTCCCCATATCATAGAATCATAGAAAATAGGTGCAGGAGTAGGCCATTCAGCCCTTCGAGCCTGCACCGCCATTCAATATGATCATGGCTGATCATCCAACTCAGTATCCTGTACCTGCCTTCTCTCCATACCCCCTGATCCCTTTAGCCACGGGCCACATCTAACTCCCTCTAAATATAGCCAATGAACTGACCTCAACTACCTTCTGTGGCAGAGAATTCCACAGATTCACCACTCTCTCTCTGTGAAAAATGATTTTCTCATCTCGGTCCTAAAAGATTTCCCCCTTATTCTTAAAATATCCCTTGATTTCTTTAGCCGTATGAGCAAAATCTAACTCTCTCTTGAAAGCATCCAGTGAATTGGCCTTCACTGCCTCTGGCAGAGAATTCCACAGATTCACATCTCTCTGGGTGAAGAGGTTTTTCCTCATCGCAGTCCTAAATGGCCTAACCCCCCCACAGAACATAGAACTGTACAGCACAGGAACAGGCCCTTCGGCCCACAGTGTCTGTGCCGACACGTGAGGCCAGGTTAGGCTAATCTCTTCTGCCTGCATGTGATCCATATCCCTCCATTCCCTGCATATCCATGTGCCTATCTAAAAGGTTCTTAAATGTGCCTATCCCATCTGCCTCCACCATCACTCTTCAATGATTCAATTCAAATAACTTATTGATACTTTTTTTCCACATGTACTTAGGTACAGTGAAATTCTTTGTTTTGCATACAATTCGGTAAGATCATACAGCGGATGTCACCTAGGTAGTACACTAGAGTCACCAGGTTCCTGGTGCCGACAACGTTACAAAAAATGAATCGGACAGTTTTGTCTTGCAACGGCGAACCGGGCCTGATGCTGCACGACCTCCCACAGAGTCCCCTCCTTGGCAGCCCCCATGCCGGGACCCCCTACACTCTCGGCAACCCCCCCCCCCACCCACCCCACGTTCCCTCATCACTCTCTGCGGCCCTCCTTGCTCTCGGCCCCGGCTGGGCCCCCAGGCAGTGCGTCCCAGATACACACTACTCTCAATGTCAATAACCTATCCCGCACATCTTTAAACTTTCGGTCCCATGAGGAAAGATGCCACAAAATCGGCATGTCATTCTTCTGTGGGTTCAGAGGAATGAATGGTGATCGCCCTCTCAAGACCATGAAGGGCAGCTTTAAGCAGGTAGATGATGTGAGGCTGTTTCTCCTCTGGAAGAATCTAACGCCAAAAGGCATGGATTTAGATGGAGATGAAGATAATACTGGAAAAAGAATGTCTAGTTTAATAAGGTAGCGCAGAAGAGATTCACCAAGCTATTGAGGAAACAACACCGAGTTGGAGGGAGTCAAGATTCCAGCATCATTTATTTTGGAGACACCACATGAAAACAGGCCCTCTGGCCCACCGAGCCCGCACCAACCATCGATCATCGGTACACGGGCACTATCCTACACACTAGGGACAGTTTACAATTTTACCGAAGTCAATTAACCTACAAACCTGCACGTCTTTGGAGTCTGGAAGGAAATCGGAGCACCTGGAGAAAACCCACAGCGGTCACAGGGAGAACGTACAAACTCCGTACAGACAGCACCCATAGTCAGGATTGAGCTCGAGTCTCTTGCGCTGTAAGGCAGCAACTCTACCCCTGCGCCACCTGTGCCGACCTGCCATTTCTTGTGCCTTCACCATGATGTTACCTGGAATGAAGGGCTGCGCTGCACATATTACGAGAGATTGAATTGGCTGGGTTTATTTTCATCAAAATATAGGAGGTTAAGAATGACCTTATAGAGGACTATACAATGATGAGGGGCATAGATTGGATCGAGTCAGGGCCATTCGCCCCCAGGAGGGGAGTCTAGAACTGGGGGGCACAGGTTTCAATTGAGAGGGGAGAACTTCAAAGGAGATCTGTGGGGCATGTTTTGCACACAGAGGGTGGTAGTTAACTGGAACAGGCTGCCAGAAGAGGTGGTGGAGGCAGATACAATTGCAGTGTTTAAAAGGCAAGTAAACAGCTACATCAAAAGGAAATGTGTGGAGGGATATGGCTTAATACATGCAAATGGGATTAGCGTAGAAAGGTATCGTGTTCGGCATGGATAGCATTGTCAAAAGGGGCGGTTTCTGTGCTTCTAATTTCTGTACATCTATGATTTCTAATTTCATCTTTCAAAGGCTTGTGAATTTATTGAATGCTATGCCATAGGTAGCAGTGTACAGTGAGTTATTAAGCACAGTCAAAACCTTTTTCCCCAGGGTGGACATGTCCACCACTAGTGGGGAACAGTTATAAGGTGGGAGGAGGAAAATGTAATGGAGGCCTGGAACGTATTGCCAGAGGTGGTGGTGGATTCAGATCGTAGTTTAGTTTAGTTTATTCTCACATGTACCCAGGTACAGTGAAAAGCACTTTTGTTGCATGCTATCCAGTCAGCGGAAATATTATGCATGGTTACAATCGAAATTGCATAGTGTACAGATACAGGATGAAGGGAGTTACACTTAGTTCAAGATAACGTCCAGTAAGTCCTGATTAAAAATAGTCTGAGGGTCTCCAATGAGGTGGATGGTATCTCAGGCCAGCTCTCTAGTTGTTGATGGGATGGTTCAGTTGTCTCGAGATGCGCTTTTTCACGCTTCTGTACCTCTTGCCTGACGAGAGAGGGGAGAAGAGGGAGTGGCCGGGGTGAGACTGGTCCTTGATTATGCTGGTGGCATTGCCGAGGCTGCGTGAAGTGTAGATGAAGTCAATGGAAGGAAAGTTGGTTTGTGTGATGGCTTCGATCAGGTTAACTCGGCATCATGTTCAGGACAAACATTGTGGGCCGAAGGGCCCATTCCAGTGCTGTACTGTTCTATGATCTATGTTCTAAGACCAAAATGGACATCCTGTTTCCACACTGACATAGGTCTGTGTAAGGTTCCACTCAGTGGATAGGCTGCCGGTGAATTTGAGTGTCCCAACTAAACCTACATCCTTCAAGCTGCATGAGTTCCGACCCAAAGAGGAAAAATCCAGATTTTAAATGAACATCCCACCTGTCAAAATATAGATTTTGATATAAATATGCCCGGTGATTTATGAATCTAATTCTTATAAAATTTTATGGATATGGTGGATTCATTTACAGCTAGTAATCACTAGGCACTGATTATTTGATCATTTAAACATTTTGTACAAGAAAATTGGTCCAGAAAATTGATCAGTTTGTCCAACCTTAACCTCAAGGTAGAAGAGGGAGCAGTATTTTTCAGAGCTCATTTCCATTGATAGAAACATAGAAAATGGTTGCAGGAGTAGGCCATTCGGCCTTCGAGCAAGCACCGCCATTCAATATGATCATGGCTGATCATCCAGAATCAGTACCCTGTTCCTGCTTTCTCCCCATATCTCTTTATTCCGTTAGCCCTAAGTGCTATAATCGAACTCTCTCTTGAAAACATCCAGTGAATTGGCCTCCACTGCCTTGTGTGGCAGTGAATTCCACAGATTCACAACTCTCTGGATGTCTAGCCTCAACTGGGCATTGTGGCAGGAGTTGGTGGATAGTCATTGAACGGAAATGTTAACTCATGTTTCTGCCTCCATAGACACTGCCTGACCCCCTGAACCATTATTATTGTGTCAGAGACCTGCAGCTGATGGAACTTTACCTTGAGAATGGACATTCTCCGAACAATAACCGCTTGCTCGTCCACCTTGAGGTTAAGGTTGAATGCGTGGATTACTTTAGTTGTGCAAAATGTTACAAAATGTTACTTTTCTGGAAGTTGTGAAATCATCAAATAACCAGTTTCTAGTTAATTAATCCACCATATAATTTTAAAAGAATTGGATTCATAAGTCACCAGGCAATCTATATACCAGTCGGATATGAAGGGAAGGATATACTTGAAATAGAAGAAATGCAACAAAGGTTCACTGGATTTCTTGAGGGTCAGGTATATCCCATAAGAAGACGGCACAGTGGCAGCTGATGGAGATGCTGCCTCACAACGCTGGAGACATGGGTTCAATCCTGACCTTGGGTACTGTCTTTTCCCTGTGACCACGTGGGTTTTCTTCAGGTGCTCCGGTTTCCCCCCCACATCCCAAAGACGTGCGGGTTTGTAGGTTAAGTGGCCTCTAGTAAATGATCTGTAAATGTGTCGGGAATGGATGAGAAAATGGGAGAATTTAGTGTGAATGAGTGATCGATGGTCGACATGGACTCGATGGGCCAAAGGGTATCCTTCCCTATCTTTCTATCTCGCTCTCCTTCCCCTCCCCCCTCTCCCTCTTTCCCTCCCTCTGCCTCTCTCTCTCTTTCTATTATTCTCTACCCTGGCTCAATGTCTCCAGGAATAGATTCTTTCACCTGCACTATCTGACTTGATTCGATTTCATTTTGCACATTTGATATTCTGCACCTCCTTCAATTAATCCACAATCCTTCTCACAATCTCTCTTTGGCCGTCAATATTAATGAATTCAAACTTCCGGAAACCTTGCCTTTCCGTGTCGAATGGGGGCCCTGACAGCCAAATGCAACTTAATTTACTCTTCTTCTTTCAATATTGTCACTTGATATTCTCTCTCCTTGTGCAGAAAAACATTATCTGTGATTTTTATGAAGCAATGATACATTACAATGACATTCAGCAGCTTTCTAAAGTCTGCTACCTCTCCCCACATAAAAGCTGCAATAAATTCTTGCACCAGAATTTACAGTACAGTATATATATTATTTCTGAATCCTTTTCTGTATTTTTGGCTGAAGGAGCCACGAACACAAACATCGTATTCTTATATTTGTGGCCATTTTTCCATGGGCGGAAATCGCTTTTAAAACATGACGAGGGGGGGGGGGGGGGGGGAGACGGGGGGGGGGGGGTGGATGGGACACACACACACACACACACCAGGCACGTGCCGTCAGGGTAGGCAAGGTAGGCACTGCCTACCCTGACTAAAATTATGAAATGGCAATTATTAAACACAAATAGTAAAGGCATGGGAGAATTATGCCTGTCTGAGAGATCGATCTCTTAGGTAGGCATAATTCTCCGTGCCTTTCATCCGCAGCGCTTGTAACACGGGAAGCTCTGTGCAGCCCACGTGCCGTCAGCGCTGCCTGAAGCCGTCAGTTTCAAGCGGGGCTGAAGGCAGCAGAAATTCTGCCTTTGCAGCACTGCGCATGCGCATCATCCTTCTGCGCCTGCGCAGCGCGAGTTTCTTGGCGGCATTTTCAAATATGGATGGCCATTATTTTAATAGTATCTTAACAAACAAAGAGTGAAGAATGAACTTAATGTACCAATAATGTGGTAAGTGCATTTCTTTGTGCTTTATGTTTTTAAATACTGTCGTTCCCGGGGTGGGGGGAGAGCTCTGTTCACAGTGTTTGGGCAATCTGGCGTTGTGAAGGAGGGGATCGGGGTCAGTAACCCACTTGCCACTCTCCGGTCTGAGTGCAGGTGAGATGGGACTAGGTGAGAGTAAGTGTTCGGCACGGACTAAAAGGGCCGAGATGACCTGTTCCCGTGCTGTATTGCCATATGGTTTTATTGTGGCCGGGGAGTGGATTAGCTCGGGTGGCTGCCGCAGCACTCCGGGCACGGACAGCAGAACAGGCCGCCACTTCCGAGGAAGGAAGCAGCTCGGGTGATTGCGAGTGGCCGCCGGGACCCTGCCACTTCAGCCACTTCAGCCCCTTCTGCTGGTCCCCACTCACCTCTGGCAGGTGAGAGATGTTCAGACGAAGAGCACTGCCAGAGGTGATCAGAAGGCGCTGAAGAGCAGCCGGTTCTGGTGTCCGGTCCCGGCGGCCGCTCGCACCCGAGCTGCTTCTATCCCCGGAAGAGGCGGCCAGTTCTGCTGTCCGTGCCCGGAGCGCTGCGGCAGCGGTGAGTGAGTTTGATATGATCTCTGACCCCCTCCTTCTGAAAACTTCGCATATTTAGCCCTTGCCGCAGGCTCCCCACACGCTGTGAAAGGAACTCCCCCTCCAATTGGACCCTTGAATTAGTATTGTCATTCAAAAAGATGACAACTGATTCAACGTCCCGGTGTGCTCCCGTTTTTCCCACCATCTCTCCACCTGCCTTCATCCTCCGTCCCCCACCCATTTAGTAATTAAAAAATGAAGGAGATTTAGAACCCTTGGGAAAATTGAATTGTTACTTATTTTTTTATTTTTTACGAAGAGAACAATCTGCGCATGCGCAGTTTTAAGATTTTTTTTTGAAAGACGGCTGACTGCCTACCCTGAGTAATTACTCACGGTACGTGCCTGACACACACACACACACACACACACACACACACACACACACACACACACACACACACACACACACACACACACACACACACACAGCCCTAATATCTAGGACAGGGGTCGGCAATCAACGGCCCACGGGCCGGATCCGGCCCATAACCCGAAACCATCCGGTACGCAGGCGTATTTTTTTCCAATTCGTTTTTGCAGCCCAAAGATCCTGTAGCGAGCAAGATAGTCCACTCGACGAAAAAGATGTAGTACGGTCATGGGAAGATTCATGGGTAATTTAAGGCCCCATTTCCGTAACCGGCTTCCGTCTCCGCAGCAAAGATCCCATGGGATACTAGTTCGGAGCCGGAAGCCGGTTACGGAAACATCCTCGCAAAAATAAAGGTTATTTGGTAAAAATCTTCTCCTCATTTTCAGAATTTTAATTTATTAACACAGACTGTTCCCCCGCAACGTTGATCACACTGCGAGTCGTCGGGTCCGGTTACGGAAATGGATGTAAAAAAGGCCCACGTTCCGTTCCGTTGCATACTACACGTCAGCCCATTGCGTTTAGCAGGAGTGGTCTATCTGGCTCCGCTATAGGATCTTTGATGCAGCCAGTCCCGGGGCACGCAGGCAACCTGGGAACTGTAGGTTCTTTGGCCCACCATGTCCGCGCAGACCAGCAATCACCCCGTACACTAGCACCATCCGACGTACTAGGGACAATTTACAATTCACTTACAAACCTGCACGTCTTTGGAGTGTGGAGCAGGCGAGCCGACCTGGGAACTGCAGCCAGTCCCGGGCTGCTAGATTCCAGGAGCTGGCGGCCTCCATCTGGAATGGACCTTGACTCCCCTTGGGCCCCCCCCCCCCCCCCAGGGTTTCCGCCCACCTCAGCCACCCTGGAGTTTTTACTCCAATATTAAAATGCCCTTGGAGTATTTTAGGATCTTTCAGCATGTGTCGAGTTGGAGCTACATTTCAATGGCGTATTTATTTTTATTAGTATGTTGCATTTGCCTGTAGCAGCTTTATTTCCCCTGATCGCACCTCTGTGAAGAGCCTTCTGCCTCTCTGAGGCGTGCCGATGTCCCAAAGAGCAAGAAACCTCTGGGATGCCAGGGAACAGAGTGCCAGGTGCAGCGGCAGGCAGTAGATAGGACTGTTCGGTGAACTCTTGTAACCTTGTTGGTGACAAAACGTGATGACACGTGTACTGCCTTGGTGAGGTCTGCTACGTGATTTTGCCGGGTTTAGTTTAGTTTAGTTTGGAGATACAGCGCGGAAACAGGCCCGTCGCCCCACCGGGTCCGCGCGGACCAGCGATCCCCGCACATTAACACTATCCTCCACCCACTAGGGACAATTTTTACATTGACACCAAGCCAATTAACCTACAAACCTGTACGTCTTTGGAGAACTGAAGATCTCGGAGACAACCCACGCAGGTCACGGGGAGAACGTACAAACTCACTACAGACAGCACCCTTAGTCGGGATCGAACCCGAGTCTCCGGCACTGCATTCGCTGTAAGGCAGCAACTCTACCGCTGCGCCACCTTATGTAAAATAAAGCATTTCACTGTACCAAGTACCTGTGAGAACAAAATATAATTGAATTGAATTAAACCATGGTCCATCAGTAGGTAACAAACCGTTGCATTAGACTAATCCACAACATGTCACCATGTTCGGTTTTATACGGCATCTTCCAAGGTGGTTCAAATCAATATATATGGTGCCTATAAATCTAGTGTTTATCCCTGCTGCCGTTCCATTCTGATGGTGTTAAATAATTTGCAACTCCACGCACTTGGTTGTTCATCAACTCACGAAGGGTCACAAAACCCCTTGCAGGCAGAAGAAAAATACAAGGGACAAAATCCTTAGACACAAAATGCTGGAGTAACTCAGCGGGGCAGACAGCATCTCTGGAGAGAAGGAATGGGTGATGTTTCTTCAGACTGACATCCCTCAGTACACGGAATGGAATTCAATATTTAAAATGTTATTATTATTAAATCTTATTGTTCACAATAATGAACAATAACATAAATATGAATCCTGCAGAAATTAATAGATTAGTAGGATATTGGATGTTAATAGTCCTGTCCCACGGTGCGAGTTCATTCCAAGAGCTCTCCCGAGTTTAAAAAAAATCAAACTCCTGGTAAGCACGGAGAATGAACGTAGCGGGTACGTCGGAGCTCGGGGACGTCTCTTAGCGGCTCGTAACGCTAACGGCAGGTACTTGAGAAGACTCGCTAATGGCAGCTAAGCTCGGGAAGACTCGTGAAGATTTTTCAACATGATGAAAAATGTCCACAAGAGCCCCGAGTACCGACGAGTGGCCATTACCGTAAATCTCCGAGTTCGAATCAGGGCAAACTCGGGAGAACTCTTGGAATGAACTCGTACCGTGGGACGGGCTTTCAGAGTTTAGAGATGCAGTGTGGAAACAGGCTGTTTGGGCCATCGAGTCCACACGGACCAGCCATCACCCATTCACAATGGTTGTATGTTATCCAACTTACTCATCCACTCGCTACACACTAGGGGCAATTTACAGAAATCAATTAACTTAGAAACCCGCATGTCTTTGGGCTGTGGGAGGAAATCCCTCCTTTCCCCATCTCCCCTCTTCCCTACTGTATCATATGGTTCATTGCGGTTCCGGTGGCGTTTTGAGTTGGCCTCGTCGACTGCAGAGGCTTCGTTGCTTCGACTTTTTTTGTTTTTTTTAGTATGTCCTAAAGTATGTTTTAGTGTTTCTCTGTATGTCCTGTGTGGGGGGTGGGGGGGAATAGGGGGAAACCGTTTTCAGGCACCAACCTCGGCGGAGCGGGGCGTTCCCTTGTCGGGGGTCACCGGAGAGGCGCTCCGACTGCTGGCCTGCAGCCTACAACATCTTGGAGCCTCCCTCTGTGGAGCTTCTGGCAGCAGGCGTGGAGAGCTGAGGCACAGCCAACCGGAGGAACTCAGTGACCTTCCTCACGGCCAACTCCATGGCTCAGAGAAAGAAGAATATGGCCCCTGTTCTCTCTCTCTTCAAATATTTAAAAATGTCGATTCTGTGGCCAGCCAGCTGCTGTGAGCAACCTTTGTAGATCGCATTCCCTGCCACATTCGAGGGCTCGGCTGGTCGGCCTCGAGATTGCTGTGCCGTCGGGTTATTTACCTGTACGTGTGACTTTTCTTCCCCTCTCACTTTCCCCCTCCCCTCCCCCCTCCCCCCTCCCCCCTCCCCTCCCAGCCCCCCCTTCCCCCCCTCCCCTTCCCCCCACCACCCCCCACTGCTCATTCTCAGTGTTGACCAGGCACAGCCACTGGCATCACCAACACCATACCCGCCCGGGATGTGTGGTGGCACCAGCTGGCAGGCACTGCCCCGCTATTCCTAGAAAAGACTTCTCAATGGCTCTTTTATTATGAAGGTAGACACAAAATGCTGGAGTAACTCAGCGGGTCGGGCAGCATCTCTGGAGAGAAGGAATAGGTGACGTTTCGAGTCGAGACCCTTCTTACCCCATGTACCGAGGTTCAGTGAAATTCTTTTTTTGCATGCAGATCAGTAAGATGATTGCCATGCATACCGTAAGTACGATCCCTGGTTAAATGCATAATGCATAGATAGACACTAAATGCTGGAGTAACGCAGCTGGCCAGGCAGAAACTCTGGAGAAACAAAAAGGTGACGTTTCGGATTGGAACCTCTGTGTACAGAAACTACAGCTGACCCAAAGTCAACAATAGGGGAGAACATGTTTACTATTTTTTACGTTGCCTTAAGACATTGAACGAAGAACAGCGAATTGTGGACGCAGCCCGAACATCACACAAACCCTCCCTCCCATTGACTCAATTTACACCTCACGCTGCCTCGGCAAGGCCAGCAACATAATCAAGGACGAGTCGCACCCTGGCCACTCCCTCTTCTCCCCTCTCCCATCGGGCAAAAGGCACAGAAGTGTGAAAACGCCCTTTTCCGGATTCAGGGACAGTTTCTTCATAGCTGTTATCAGGCAAGTGAACCGTCCCACCACAACCAGAGTAGCAGTCCTGAACTACTATCTACCTCATTGGTGACCCTTGGACTATCTTTGAGCGGACTTTACCTTGCACTAAACGTTATTCCCTTATCATGTATCCATACACTGTAAGTGGCTCGATTGTAATCATGTATTGTCTTTCCTCTGAGTGGCTGGCATGCAACAAGAGCTTTTCAATGTACCTCGGTACACGTGACAATAAGCTAAACTGAACTAAACAGTATCGGTCAGGAGCAGGCCCTTCGGCCCACAATATTCATGCTGAACATGATGCCATTAAATTGATCTCCTCTGCCTACATGTGATCCACAGCCCCCCCATATCCATGTGCCTATCTTGAAGCTTGTAAAACGCCACTATCGAATCTGCCTCCACCACCACTCCTGGCAGAATGAGAATTTTAAACCTTGGTATGATTTTACAGGGGACCGACGTTAGTCAGCATTCACAGCGCTGGTGTAATTAACAGGGTTTAGCATATGGGTAGGAGTCTGGATAAGGGAGGCAGATTTCCTCTACTGAAGGATATTAGTGAACATGCTTAGTTTTTGCAACAATGAAGCAGTTCCATCGTTGCCACTGCAGACACCCTTTATCACATTGCAGATCCATTTAATCTGATTGGGTGGGATTCAAAATAACCTGGGCCTCCGAATGCTAGTCGGGAGAGTCAAGTGTGTTTTATTGTCTAAAGTCCCAGACAGACCGAACAATGAAAGTCTTACTTGCAGCAGTACAACAGAACATATAAACATTCTGCTCTGTTGGCAATATAATGAACGAGATTAAAAAAAAATCCGTGTGTGTGTGTATGTGGAGGGAGGGAGGGGGGAGGGAGTAGGGTAGAGAGGTAGAGAGGTGGTGGAGTGCAGGGGGGTAGGGAGGGGGGTGGAAGGGAGAGGGGGACAGGGAAGGCTGATATGATGGGAGGGGGATAAACGTGAGCGTTGGAATATTGCGTTGGGGTACGGGTTGCATTGGGGGACCAATAAATATATATATGTATATACACACATAAAAAGTTCAGGGTGTGTGCATACACATATATACACATAAAAACTAACAAACAATAATAGTGTGTTTTATATATACACTAGACCAAGTACAGATGTGTTCCCCCAACGTGTGATTGCAGGGGGGGGGGGGGGGGGGGGGGCGGGAGGGGCAGCATGTCTCTGAGGGTGGGTGAGGGGGGTAGAGAGGGGTGGGGTAAGGGAGAGGAGAGGGGAAGGTGAGAGGAGAGGGGTTATGGAGAAGAGGGGAGGAAAAGGAGGTGGAGGGGGGGAGAAAGATGGGTAGGGGAGAAGTGGAGAGAGAGTGGAGGGGGAGGGAGAGAGAGAGAAATATATATATGAGAGCACTTGCTTTTTTAAAATCTCGTTCATTATATTGCTGACAGGGCACAATGTTGATTTGGCCTTTTTGCACTATTATAGTTTGCTTGCTAGTTTTCATGTGTGTGTGTATATATATATATATATATATATATATACATATATAATAAAACTAACAAACAAACAATAATAGTGCAAAAAGGCAAAATCAGTGCCCCCAAGCCCATGTAGTTCAGAGCTTATTTGGAGGTTGTTGTGTTTAATAGCCTAATATCTGTAGGGAAGAGTCCAGCAGCTTAATCATGTCAGGATATGGAGCCAAAGGTGGTGGCTGTTTTTGGTACAGAGAGCAGTGATGATCTCACTGCACGACGGAACATGCTCTGGAGGCTGAATCGTACACATCTGCTCCAAAGTGCTCTCATTATTCTCCACTGACATTAGCATACTTGACAAGAACAAGTCGCACGCAATGACAGCAGAACGTTCTGGCCCTGGTGTTCGTGCTCCCGTCTCTCTGCCTTCGGCTGGGACGGTTGTAGAGTGCAGATCGCTCTCGAGTGAGGTGGCGACATCTCAGTTTCATGGAGCCCCCAGAGATCAAGGGGGCAGAGACCCCTCACCTGTCCACCAGACAGGTGACCACGCTGGAGACAGAGCTGTAACTCCTATCAATGTCTGTAACTAGTTTAAACAATTAAAAAAATTATCACGATGGCACAGCGGTCGAGCTGCTGCCTTACAGCGCCAGAGACCTGGTTTTGATCCTGATTACGGGTGCTGTCGGTACGGAGTTTATACGTTCTCCCCGTGACCGTGTGGGTTTCCCCTGGGTGCTCCGGTTTCCTCCCACACCTCAAAGACGTACAGATTTGTAGGTTATTTGGCCTTGGTAAAAATAGTACATTGTCTCTGATGTGTAGGATAGTGTGGGACCGCTGGTTGGTGCGGACTCGGTGGGCTAAAGGGCCTGTTTCCGTGCCGTATCTCTAAACTATACTAAAACTAATCTCTGACACTTCAGTTTAGTTTAGTGTACAACAGGGAAATAGGCCCTTCGGCCCACTTAGTTCACACCCATCATCAATCATCCGTTCACGCTAGTTCGATGTTATCCCACTTCCTCATCCACTCCCTGTACACGAGGGGAAATTTACAGAGGCCAATTATCCTACAAACCGGCAAGTCTTTGGGATGAGGGAGGAAAACCAGAGAAAACCCACGCAGTCACAGGAAACTGTGCACAGACAGCAGCCGAGGTCAGAATCGAACCTGCCTCTCTGGCACTGTGAGGCAGCAGATCGACCATTGTCCCACCTAAAAAGAAATTTGCAAAAATATTTTTAAATATTGGATTTGATATTAATTATAACATAATTTAAAAAATCATATTTTAAATTAAAACATTTTAAATACTGAGAAATAATTTAAAATATTAAACTTATTACAACATAGAAAGAGGCCATTCCATCCATCAATCCTTTCCTAACTGTGATCCTGTGACTTATTCTCGCTTTTCTACCTCTTTTGTTACCTGCCTACCCACGCTCGTGGTAATTTACAGCAGCAATTAACCTCCCGGAACATCTTTGGCATGCAGGTGGAAACCGGAGCACTCGGAGGGAACTCAACAGAGAGAATGTGTAGACTCCACACAGACAGCAACAGAGATTAGCATTGAACTTGCGTCCCTGGAGCTGTGAGGCAGTGGCTCTACCAGCTGCGCCACTGTACCGCCCGTATTGTACTAAAGTAATTTAATGAACATGAATCACCTCGCCCTTTACTCCCCTATCAATAGGATTGCAATTACCACTGTAAGGCATAAAGGGCCTGTCCCACCAGCATGCAACTCCATGCGATTAGCGCGACCTAACGTGGTCGCTTGAGCCGCCTGGCGTCGCGGGGCTGGTCCCACTTCGATTGCCGGAGCCGTGCGGAATTGTGCGTAGTTCGTCCCAACATCACGCGGGGCTCCGAAAAACTGACTATGTTCAAAAATTCCGCGCGGCAACGGCTTGTCGGCTCGCAGTCGCCTCGACGCATTACACACCGCCTCGACGTCGTGCCTCCGTGAACCTATCTGTAGGTGCCTCCGTGACCCTCTCTGTGTGTGGCTCCGTGGCCCTCTGTGTGTGTGTGCCTCTGTGCCCCTCTCTGTGTGCCCCTCTCTGTCCTGGCGAACTTACCTTAAGACATTGCTCCAAGTTCGCCTCAATTTGCGCCGTGTTGCGCCACTCACCCGACCTCCGCGCGGCCCCTGCTGCCGGTTTGGTCGCGCTTGCCGCATGCAGGAGCATGCTGGTGGGAACGGCCCTGTACAGGGGATCACCCGACCTCCGCGCGGCCCCCGCTTCTAGTTTGATCGCGTTCATCGCATGGAGTCGGATGCTGGTAGGACAGGCCCTTAAGTCTCTAACCCTGTGCTGGTCTGACCTGGTCATATAAGACGTTGGTTGCTGGTTGACCAAGGGAAGGCAATGGCTGGAGGCCTGCAACCACTATTTAACTCACTCAGGAGCGTGGAGCTGGACTCTGACTTGGAAAAAGCTGGTAAAACATGGTGTGTAGGAAGGAATTGCGGACGCTGGTTTAATCCTAAGATAGATGGAAAAAGTTGGAGTAACTCAGCGGGACAGGTAGCTTCTCCACAGAGAAGGAATGCTTGACGTTTCGGGTCGAGATCCTTCTTCAAACTGATCCGCCTGAAGTTCTTCAGTCTGAAGAGGGGTCTCGACCCGAAACGTCATCCATTCCTTCTCTCCAGAGATGCTGCCTGTCCCGCTAAGTTACTCCAGCTTTTTGTGTCTATCTGTGGTAAACCATGATCCCTCTTGCATGCAGGCTCAATAGACTACTTCTGTACAATTGCAAATCGGGGGTGCAATGGTGATACTCTACTGGGTTGGTTGTAAGAAAAGAATTGCACTGTGATTTTGCACTTCACGCACGCGACAATAAAAACACCATTGAACCATTGAGTGTTCATTTCCCAGGATATTGCTAGGAAACTTCAGTAAGACTGGATTCCTTGAATAAAGTCTTGGACTTAAGGGCCTGTCCCACTTAGGTGATTTTTTGAAAATTTTTGGGCGACAATTTTTTCTGTCGTACGTGCCATCATAGGTTGTAGCCAGGTGTTGTAGGTGAATTCCATTAAAATTAGTCCCTAAGCAGTTGCCTAAAGAGTCGCCTAAGTGGGCCAGGCTTTACCAATTCTGAGGCTTGGTTGTGTTGGAAGCAGTTTCCCAACCAAATATCTTTCCTGGGTACACAAAATGCTGGAGAAACTCAGCGGGTGCAGCAGCATCTATGGAGCGAAGGAGATGAGTAGCCCTTCTTTCCTGTTAAGTAGACAAAAGAAAATGCAGGCGCTGGTTTACAAAACAAGAGACAGAGTGCTGGAGTAACTCAGCGCTTCGGGCAGCATCTCTGGAGGACGTGGATAGGCGATGTTTTGGGTCGGGACATGAAAACGTTGCCTGTCCGTGTCCTCCAGAGATTCTGCCTGAACCACTGAGGTTCTCCAGCACTTTAAGACTTTCATGTCAAATCTTCAGCCGGTAAAATTCTCCTTTCCTCCCAAATGTAGTTTCTGGGGATCTCCAGCAGATGGCAGCATTTAGTCACAGTAGACGCTTGTTGACTCTTTGCTGGCTTTGACAGAACAGACCCATTGAAGCAACACCAGTAATTAGGCACCATGATCATTTTATCGTGTCATTTGTGCCACAATGTTTTCACTGGGGTTTTACTTACAAATAGCCTATCTGTCATCTTAATACGCTAAAATAATCAGCTAAAGTAATGGAACTCAACAAGTATAGACAACTGATAGAGAGAGTACAGAGGAGATTTACTAGAATGTTGCCTGGGTTTCAGCACCGAAGTTACAGAGAAAGGTTGATAGGTCTTTATTCTTTGGAGCGCAGAAGGTTAAGGGGGGACTTGATAGAGGTCTTTAAAATTATGAGAGGGATAGACAGAGTTGACGTGGATAAGCTTTTTCCATTGAGATTAGGGAAGATTCAAGCAAGACGACATGATTTGAGAATTAAGGGACAGAAGTTTAGGGGTAACATGAGGGGGAACGTCTTTACTCAGAGGGTGGTGGCTGTGTGGAATAAGCTTCCAGTGGAAGTGGTGGGGCAGGTTCGATTTTATCATTTAAAAATAAATTGGATAGGTACATGGACAGGAAAGGAATGGAGGGTTGTGGTCTGAGTGCAGGTAGATGGGACTAGGCGAGAGTAAGTGTTCGGCACGGACTAGAAGGGCCGAGATGGCCTGTTTCTGTGCTGTAATTGTTATATGGTTATATAAGTCAGGCAGCATCTCTGGAGGGAAAGGGCAGACACCGTTTTGGGTCGAGATCACCTTCAGACTGAGTTCCTCCAGCACTTTGTGTTTCACTCAGGATTCAAGCACCTGCAGTTCCTCGTGTCATAAATTTTAAATTGAGAGCTTTTGTGTTGAAACATATTTTCTTTATGGCCTTGCTCTCCACGTCTTTGGAATGTGGGAGGAAATGTGTGGAGGGGCAAGTAGAGAAAGCAGGGACGCTGCAGAAGGTCTTGGACAGGATAGACTCGGCTTGTACTCGCTGGAATTTAGAAGATTGAGGGGGGATCTTATAGAGACTTACAAAATTCTTAAGGGGTTGGACAGGCTAGATGCAGGAAGATTGTTCCCGATGTTGGGGAAGTCCAGAACAAGGGGTCACACTTTAAGGATAAGGGGGAAGTCTTTTAGGACCGAGATGAGAAATCATTTTTCACACAGAGAGTGGTGAATCTGTGGAATTCTCTGCCACAGAAGGTAGTTGAGGCCAGTTCATTGGCTATATTTAAGAGGGAGTTAGATGTGGCCCTTGTGGCTAAAGGGATCAGGGGGTATGGAGAGAAGGCAGGTACGGGATACTGAGTTGGATGATCAGCCATGATCATATTGAATGGCGGTGCAGGCTCCAAGGGCCGAATGACCTACTCCTGCACCTATGCTTCTATGTTTCTATGACAGGTCGGGAGATTCTTGATTAGTACGGGTGTCAGGGGTTAGAAAGCAGGAGAATGGGGTTGAGATGGAAAGATAGATCAGCTATGAATGAATGGCGGAGTAGACTTGATGGACTGAATAGCCTAATTCTGCACCTATAACATGGACTTATGAACCTGGAGGAAACCTGCACAGTCACAGGGAGAACATACAAACTCCACACAGACAGCACCAGAAGTTAGGATTGAATGGGGTCGCGCTGTGGCACTGAGGTAGAGTTGCTGCCTTACAGCGCTTGCAGTGCCGGAGACCCAGGTTTGATACCGACTACGGGTGCTGTCTGTACGGAGTTTGCACGTTCTCCCTGTGACCGCGTGGATTTTCTCAGAGATCTTTGGTTTCCTCCAACACTCCAAAGACGTACAGGTTTGTAGGTTAATTGGCTTGGTATAAATTTCAATTGGCCTTAGTGTGTGTATAGGATAGTGTTACTGTGCGGGGACCGCTGGTCGGTGCGGACCTGGTGGGCTGAAGGGCCTGTTTCGGCCCTGTATCTCAAAACTAAACTAAACTGTGTCAAAAGTCAAGAGTTATTATGCATTGTTGATTGATTGAAGGGTACAGCATGGAAACAGGCCCTTTGGCCCACTGAGTCCATGCAGACCATCACTAGTTCCGTGTTACCCCACTTTCACATCTGCTCCCTACACACTAGGAGCAGGATACAGAAGCCAACAAACCCGCACGTCTTTGGGACGTGGGAGGAAACCAGAGCGTAGGGAACATGCAAGCTCCACATAGACAGCACCCGAGGTCAGGGTTGAAACGGGTCTCCGGCTCTGCCAGCTGCACCACTATTTGATTCTGACATGGACTGAATATGGAACAATGAGATTGTTACTTGCTGCAGTCTTCTAGGCACATTAATAAGGAACACACAAATGAATATACAAGAATCAATAAGGCCGTAAAATAATAATCAGTAATATGAGGTAATCAGGCTGGAATAGTACAAAGCCAAAGTCTGTCATGCAACCAAAACCAAGTCCATAATAGATCTTTGGTGTGCTCATGTTAGTGTTGTGCAGTTTTCAAGAATTTGGTGGGGGGAAGCTGTTCTTGACTTAAGTCATAAGGTCATAAGTAATAGGAATAGAATTAGGCCATTCGACCCATGAAGTCTACTCCGCTTTTCAATTGTAGCTGGATCTATCTCTCCCTCCTAACTCCATTTTCCTGCCTTCTCCCCACAACCTCCCCTCAAGAATCTATCTATCTCTGCCTTAAAAAATATCCATTGACTTGGCCTCCACAGCCTTCTATGGTAATGAATTCCACAGATTCACCACCCTCTGACTGAAGAAATTCCTCCTCATCATCCTAAAGGAACACCATTTAATTTTGAGGGAGAGGTTTCACATCTCCATTTCTCATCTTTTCTTTCAACACAGGAGATTATTTGGCCCATCAAGTCCATGCTGCCGGTCAGAACACAAGAAAACAGGATACGGAGTGATTGATTGAAACAGGCCACTCGGCCCCTCTAGCCCATTCCACCATTTAATGTGATAATCGAAACGTAGAAACATAGAAAATAGACGCAGGAGTAGGCCATTGGGCCCTTCGAGCCAGCATCGCCATTCAACATGATCATGGCTGGTCATCCAAAATCAGTACCCTATTCTTGTTTTCTCCCCATATCCCTTAATTCCATTTCAGAGCTAAATCTAACTCTCTCTTGAAAACATCCAGTGAATTGTCCTCCACTCCCATCTGTGGCAGAGAATTCCACAGATTCACAACTCTCTGGGTGAAAATGTTTTTCCTCATCTCAGTCCTAAATGGCCTACCCCTTATTCTTAAACTGTGACCACTGGTTCTGGACTTCCCGAACATGGGGAACATGGCCGATCTCCACCTCCTCTGCCTGCACATGCTCCATGTGCCTCCATTCCCTGCATATCCATGTGCCAATCTAAAAGTCACTTAAATGCCACTATCATATCTGCCTTCACCACCACCCCTGGCAGCATGTTCCAAGCACCCACCACCCTCTGCGTATAAAACCTGCCCTGTACATCTCTTTTAGACTTTGCCCCTCTCACCTTAAAGCTCTGCTCTCTAGCCTTTGACATTTCTCCATGGGGAAAAAGATTCTGACTGTCTACCCCATCTATACTCGACTATCTGCTGCCTCGATGCCTCCCCCATTGATAGGCATGTGAGCGAGACTAGTTTACAAGGATAACAGGGTTAGGGTTAGGGTTAGGATAACAGGACTGCTGAAATTGCTCTGAGAACTAGCATAGACTTGATGGGCCGTGAGGCATCACATTACCAAACTGGATAAAGAGGGCAAATTTCCTCATTGCAATGGAAGGAGATGAGGTTTACTCCAGCACTTTGTGTCTTCTTCTGCCAACCAACATCTGCATTACCTCGTGTCTCATCTCTACATTTATTGTGTTGGGATTCCTCCTCCTCACCATACCCTGTTGTCCTCAGTTGCTCTCTGGTGGGTGAGGGCAGTGCCCACAGGCTGGGCATCCCCCCCCATTGGGGACCCAGTTGTGCAATGGGAGTGATGAATCGCAGTAGGGGTAGAGTCACTGCCTTATAGCGCCAAGGATCCAGGTTCAGTCCTGACTACGGGTGCTGTCTGTACGGAGTTTGTACGCTCTCCCTGTGAATGGGTTTTCTCCAGTTGCTCTGTTTTCCTCCCACACTCCAGGTAAGTAGGCTAATTGGCCTTGGTAAAAATATTAAATTGTCCCTGGTGTGTAGGATAGTGTGGGATCGCTGGTTGGTGCGGACTCGGTGGGCTAAAGGGCCTGTTTCCGTGCTGCATCTCTAAACTATACTAAAACTAATCTCTGACACTTCAGGCTTAGTTTAGTCTTGGTGCAGGTTTGTAGGTTAATTTGCTTCTATAAATTGTCCCTAGTGTGTAGGATATAACTAGTGCACAGGTTGATTATCGGTCGGCACAGACTCGGTGGGCCGAAGGGCCTGTTTCCACATTGTATCTCCAAACTAAAAGCTAAAGTGATGAATGGACATGTTCGCCCACACCCGCCGCCTGTGACACCGCCTTATGCAGGAGACGTCTGCACAAAATCTCGGTTGCTAAGTTTTACAAACTGCGGCTGTTGGAAAGAGACCATCTGCTGACGAAACATCTCCCACCAAGCTAACCCCTTCATCACTGGACAGAAACCAATGCCTTGGACCTAAACTCAAACTCTTCTGACAATGAATGTAAGCCTTTAGACTTTAGAGATACAGCTCGGAAACAGGCCCTTCGGCCCACTGAGTCCACATGGATGTGTGTATATATTGATATAATGGTATATGGACACACTGATCTGTTTTGCAGTCAATGCCTACTGTGTTCTGTTGTGCTGAAGCAAAGCAAGAATTTCATTGTCCTATCAGGGACACATGACAATAAACTCTCTTCAATCTTGAATCTTGATACTGATATTAACCATATAACCATATAACAATTACAGCAAGGAAACAGGCCTTCTCGGCCCTTCCAGTCCGTGCCGACCATTTATTTTCCCCTAGTCCCATCTACCTGCACTCAGACCATACCCCTCCATTCCCTTCCCATCCATATACCTATCCACTTTACTTTTAAATGTTAAAATTGATGCTGCCTCCACCACTTCTGCTGGAAGATCATTCCACACAGCCACCACTCTCTGAGTAAAGAAGTTCCCCCTCATGTTACCCCTAAACTTCTGTCCCTTAATTCTCATGTCATGCCCTCTTGTTTGAATCTTTCCTACCCTCAATGGGAAAAGCTTATCCACATCAACTCTGTCTATCCCTTTCATCATTTTAAAGACCTCAATCAAGTCCCCCCTTAACCTTCTGTGCTCCAAAGAATAAAGACCTATTGTATACTGATATTACCCCTACACACGAGGGGAACGTTTATAACTTTCTCCGAAGCCAATTAACCTACAAAGTTATCTTTGGGATGTGGGAGGAAACCGGAGCACCCAGAAAAAACTGACATGGTCGCAGGGAGAACATACAAACTCCGTACAGACAGCACCAGTAGTCGGGATTAAACCCGGGTCTCTGCCGCTGTGGGGCAGCAACTCTACCTCTGAGCCACGAGCCGCCCCAGGTAGGTGTCACACTTTCTCAAAGCAAAAAATTACAGGAAATATCTTAAACCACTCATTTTATTTGACTGCTTTCAATGTTGATTGATTGATTGATGCAACATGGAATCAGGCCCTTTGGCCACCGAGTCCATGCTGACCCATTCACACTAGTTCTACGTCATTGAAAGTAGGCATGCAGGTGCAGCAGGCAGTGCAGAAAGCAAATGATATGTTAGCTTTCATAGCAAACGGATTTGAGTATAGGAGCAGGGAGGTTCTACTTCAGTTGTACAGGGTCTTGGTGAGACCACACCTGGAGTATTGCGTACAGTTTTGGTCTCCAAATCTGAGGAAGGACATTATTGCCATAGAGGGAATGCAGAGAAGGTTCACCTGACTGATTCCTGGGATGACAGGACTGTCTTATGAAGAAAGACTGGATAGACTCGGTTTATACTCTCTAGAATTTAGGTATTGAGAGGGGATCTTATAGAAACTTACAAAATTCTTAAGGGGTTGGACAGGTAGATGCAGGAAGATTGTTCCCGATGTTGGGGAAGTCCAGGACAAGGGGTCACAGCTTAAGGATAAGGGGGAAATCCTTTAAGACTGAGATGAGAAAGACTTTTTTCACACAGAGAGTGGTGAGTCTCTGGAACTCTCTGCCACAGGGGGTAGTTGAGGCCAGTTCATTGGCTATATTTAAGAGGGAGTTAGATGTGGCCCTTGTGGCTAAGGGGATAAGAGGGTATGGAGAGAAGGCAGGTACGGGATACTAAGTTGGATGATCAGCCATGATCATATTGAATGGCAGTGCAGGCTTGAAGGGCCGAATGGCCTACTCCTGCACCTAATTTCTATGTTTCTATGTTTCTATCCCAATTTCTCATCCACTCCCTGCACACTCGGGGCAATTTATAGCGGCCAATTAATCTCCAAACCCACATGTCTTGGGAACAGGAGTAACAGGAAACTCGTAAAGTCACAGGGAGAACGTGCAAACCCCACACAGACAGTAACCCAGGTCAGGTTCGAACCTGGACCTCTGGCGCAGTGAGGCTGTTGTACCACCGCGTAAGATACACTCCGGGTCTCTCCTTGTTTCTGCTATTCAATAACGATGCAGAAACGTAACTCTCTGCTTTTATTTAATGAATGTTTTGGGGATGCCAAGGCAAGTGATCAGTGCAAGGTAAATTAACAACATCTATCTGACTGCATTATCCAGTTAAGCTGAGGGATGTAAAAATATCTGTGGGACTCCCACCAGCTCATTACACCCATTTCCAAACTGTACATTGATTATCATTGAATATGCACAAATGCCAAAATCGTTCAGTTGCATTTCTGGATAATATTATTAATAACCATGGAAATTACTTCCCTCTGGCAGTCCTGGGGATTGGCGAATGGCAGCAATAAAAACACAAGCAGTTTTTTGAACGTTATGTTACCCCATAGATTTATTTCTATAGATCACGCTTTGGTCTTTGAGTGTGATGACAGCAGATCCCCCAACATGGAGCACACTTTTAACTCGGCAGAATTAAATGGCATCTCGAGCACAATCATTGACATGGGTCCAAGAACAGGGGATGAGTGAATGCGCTCAGCAAGCCAGGCAGCATCAGTGGAGGCGGAGAACCAAGGCTCGACACGGTGGCGCAGCGGTAGAGTTGCTGCCTCACTGCGCCAGAGACCCGAGTTCGATCTTGACTATGGGTGCTGCCTGTACAAAGTTTGTACGTTCTCCTTGTAACCATGTGGGTTTCCTCCGGGTGCCCCGGTTTCCTCCCACACTCCAATGACGTGCAGGTTTGTAGGTTATTTGGCCGCTATAACCTGTAAGTTATTCCGCGTGTGTAGGATAGAACTACTGGACGGGATGATCGCTGGTCGGCGCGGTCTCGGTGGGCCGAAGGGCCTGTTTCTGCGCTGAATCTCTAAAGTTTAAAGATAAAAGTTTGCTGAAAGATCTTTTATCAGCACCGTTCTGATGCAAGGTCATTGACCTGAAACATTAAGTCGTTTTCTTACTTCTCAGGCGCTGCCAGATTCTCTGAGTATTTCCCAGTTTTCCTATTCCTCATCAGCTGCAATGAGAGGTTGGACTAAGTTGGATTGCTTTCTCTGGAGCATAGAGGTTGATGGGAGACCTGACAGAAGTTCATAAAATGATGCAATGCAGAACCTTTTCCCCCAGGGTGAAAATGTCAAAGTCTGGGGGAAAGTTCAGAGGAGATGTGCAGGGCAGTATTTTTACACTGAGACTGGTGGAAGCCTGGAATGTGGTGTCAATGGTACCAGTGTAGGCAGATGTGGAGTTTGCATTAGTATGGATATGCAGGGAAATGACGTATTGGATCAAGTGTAGGCAGAGGAGATTAGTGGGTTGGGAGATTGGAGCCTTCACGTGGTCCACCCTGTTTCGACATGATGCAATCAACCTGACGTGCACAAACAAGATCAAAAGGAACAAGTTGACCTTCAACTTTAGGCTGTGCACGCCATGCTCAAGAAGAAGGAGAGGAGATGAGTTTAATTTGGCATGATGCTGGGCATTTTGGGCCGAACGGTTTGCTCTTGTGCTGCCCTGTTCTATGTTTTAGTTTCAGATTTCCAGCAGACACACTTTTGTTTTTTTTTGTTGAAATATAGCAACTGAAAAATGCAAACAGACCTTTGTGTGTACTTTCCTGAATCAAACACAAACCACATACACGTAATTGACTTAGGACAGTTATCCAATATTGAAAGGTACTCCACCATATGCCGACCTTGGACCTCTTTTGAGAATGCAGGCACTAAGAGGTACAAGTACATAGTTACCTGAAAATGGCAGACAAGATGATGAAAAGGTGTATGGCATCTTGGCCTTCATCAGACAGGGCATTGAGTACAGGATGTGACAATAGACAATAGGTGCAGGAGTAGGCCATTCGGCCCTTCGAGCCAGCACCGCCATTCAATGTGATCATGGCTGATCATCCACAATCAGTACCCCGTTCCTGCCTTCTCCCCATATCCCCCGACTCCGCAATCTTTAAGAACCCTATCTAGCTCTCTCTTGAAAGTATCCAGAGAACCGGCCTCCACCGCCCTCTGAGGCAGAGAATTCCACAGACTCACAAATCTCTGTGAGAAAAATTGTTTCCTCGTCTCCGTTCTAAATGGCTTACGCCTTATTCTTAAATTGTGGCCCCTGGTTCTGGACTCCCCCAACATGGAAACATGTTTCCTGCCTCTAGTGTGTCCAAACCATTAATAATTTTATATGTTTCAATAAGATCCCCTCTCATCCTTGTAAACTCCAGAATATACAAGCCCAGCCGCTCCATTCTCTCAGCATATGACAGTCCCGCCATCCCGGGAATTAACCTTGTAAACCTACGCTACATCCCTCAATAGCAAGAATGTCCTTCCTCAAATTAGGGGACCAAAACGGCACATGTTTGTACAAGATGAGGTTTCGGCCCTAAACGTCGCCTATTTCCTTTGCTCCATAGATGCTGCTGCACCCGCTGAGTTTCTCCAGCACTTTTGTCCACCTGCAACAGGAACATTGTGTGCAGTTCTGGTCGCCATACTACAGCAAGGATGTGATTAATCTTGAGAGGATGCAGAAAAGATTCACAATGATGTTGCCAGGACTGGTGGGCTTGAGTTATGAGCTTAGAGGGGATAGAGTGGGACAGTTTCCATGGAGGGAAGGAGACTGAGGGGTGGTGTTATGGTGGTTTATATAATTATGAGGGGCATAGCCATAGTGAATGGAGGAGGCACCTATTCCTTTGAATGGAAAATGAATAAAGAACATTTGGTGTTGGATCCCTTCTTCAGTCTGAAGAAGGGGTTCCGACCCAAAACATCACCCATTCCTTCTCTCGAGAGATGCTGCCTGACCCGCTGAGTTACTCCAGCATTTTGTGTCTATCTCCTGTGTAAACCAGCATCTGCAGTTCCTTCCCACACACGGGCAAGAGAGGACATTAGGTTTATGGAACGAGCTGCAAGAGGAAGTGGTAGAGGCAGGTGCAAATACGATGCTTAAAAGACATTTGGACAGAGACATGGATCATAGAAACATAGAAAAATAGAAAATAGGTGCAGGAGTAGGCCATTCGGCCCTCCGAGCCAACACCGCCATTCAATGTGATCATGGCTAATGATCAGAATCAGTACCGTGTTCCTGCTTTCTCCCCATATCCCTTGATTCCATTAATCCTAAGAGCTATATCTAACTCTCTCTTGGATACATCCAGTGAATTGGCCTCCACTGCCTTCCGTGGCAGAGAATTCCACAGATTCACAACTCTCTGGGTGAAGAGGTTTTTCCTCATCTCAGTCCTGAATGAAAGGTTCAGAGGGCTATGGGGCAAATACAGGCAAATGGGACAAACTCAGGAAGGCACCTTGGTTAACCTGGACAAATTAGACTGAAGACGTAGTTGAGGCCAGTTCATTGGCTATATTTAAGAGGGAGTTAGATGTGGCCCTTGTGGCTAAGGGGATCAGAGGGTATGGAGAGAAGGCAGGTACGGGATACTGAGTTGGATGATCAGCCATGATCATATTGAATGGCGGTGCAGGCTCGAAGGGCCGAATGGCCTATTCCTGCACCTAATTTCTATGTTTCTATGTTTCCTGTGATGTAGTGTATTTGTAAACTAAACTAAATGAAAATGTAGGAGCTGTGGCAGCCAATTTACACACAGCAAAGCTCTGTAAGCAATGTAAGAATGAGAACACAATCTTTTTTAGCAACGTGAGCATATATATTGGGTGGGGTGCAGGAGGAAGTCCCCTTGCTTTGTTCTATGCAATTATTTTAAACCAATCGATGGCTTAATCAAAAAAAACCTTAAGTTTGAACAGAGTATCAGTGGAGAGTCGATCTAAGTTTCTGTTCTTAAATCCCCAGGTTGAATTAGAACTCACAGCTTTCTATTTGACTCGTAGGTGAAGGGAATTATTACTGTAGTCACAGCTGAGTCTGAAGCTCTGGAGTTTTGTCTTACGCAATCTATGATCATCATATTTTTTTAACAGCCCACAAATTCCCCAGATTTATTACATTTAATTTCAAAACTTGCTGAGAAACTTGAAATCTGTCTTGATTCTATCATTTTAGAACCATTTATCGAGGGCACTTTCCCTCAAATGATGTAATATGGATGGTAGAGCTGCTGCCTCACATCAGCCAGAGACACAGGTTCGATCCTGACCTCTTGTGCTGTCTGTGTGGAGTTTGCACTTTCTCCCTGTGACCATGTGGGTTTCCTCCAGGTGCCCTGATTTTTCTCCCCCATCCCAAAGATGTGCAGGCTTGTTGATTAACTGGCCTCTGTAAATTGCCCCCAGTGTGTAGGGAGCGGATGGGAAAGTGGGATAACATAAAACTAGTATGACTGGTGATCGATGGTCAACATGGACTCGGTGGGCCGAAAGGGCTTGATTCCACGCTGTATCTTTCAACCAATTCAATGCCAGGCCTTTAATAAATTACGGAAATTACACAAGTTATGCTAGATTTGTTACAAACTTTTTGTGCACCTTTGGCTTTGTACCATTTGAATATTTAAGCAACACGAGAAGACCTCATTGAAATGTACAGAATAGTGAAAGGCTTGTAGAGAGTGGATGTGGAGAGGATGTTTCCACTGGTGGGAGAGTCCAGGACTAGAGCTCAAAGCCTCAGAATTAAAGGACGTTCTTTCAGAAGATGAGGAGAAATGTCTTTAGTCAGAGGGTGGTGATTCTGTGGAATTCTTTGCCACAGAAGGCTGTGGAGGCCAAGTCAGTGGATATTTGTTAAGGCAGAGAATGATAGATTCTTGATTAGTACGGGTGTCAGAGGTTATGGAGAGAAGGCTGGAGAATGGGATTAGATAGATCAGCCATGATTGAATGGTGGAGTAGACCTAATGGGCCGAATGGCCTAATTCAACTCCAATCCCTTATGAGAATTGTAATTAACAATGACACTGTTATCCAGTTAGAAATTATAAAATAGCAAAAATCTAAGGTGAATTCAATAGCAAATTACTTCAGGTGCTCTAAATCTGAAATAAAACAGAAAATTGTGGAAAAGCTCAGCAGGCCAGACAGAATCTGCAAAAGGAGAGGCAGTGACAATATTTTTGGATTTATGTCGACAGTTCTGCTGAAAGATTTTAAAACATAGACAGTGCTGGAGGAACTTAGCGGGTCATGCAGCATTTCTGGAGAACATAGATAGGTGATTTTTCCGTTCGGGATCCTTCTTCAGGCTTAAATTACCTGAGAGGCAACCTTTTTACACTAAGGGTGGTGGTTATATGGAACGAGCTGCTGAAGGAGGTGGCTGGTACTATATACATTTAAGGGACATTTAGACAGGTACATGGATAGGATAGGTTTAGAGGGATATGGGCCAAATGTGAAGGGTCCAGAACTGAAACCTCACCTATCTATCTCCTCTAGAGATGATACCTGACCCACTGAATTACTCCAGCACTTTTGTGCCTTTTGTTTTTGTAAACCAGCATCTGCAGTTCCTTGTTTGAACTTGTTGAAAGATTAGTTCAGTTTCTCATCACAGATGCTGCCTGACTTCCTGAATACTTACAACATCTTCTGCGTTACTTCAAAGGCCTAATGGGTAAGTCTGTATTTTTATTCTGCGTTTCTTTACCATAGAGACACCAAACTTCAGCAGGCCTCTGCTGCAGAATATTCTCTGACAATTTGAGCTTCTTCTCTGCCTCAGTAATGTGTGTGAAAGTGAGATTGCTCTAATGTTATCAGGCTTTAGAAAGAGCTGTTACAAAACTATATAGAGTGTTACAGTGTGGAAACAGGCCCAACTTGCCCACACCGGCCAGCATGCCCCACCTACACTAATCCCACCTGCCAGTGTTTGGCCCATATCCCTCCCGACCTGTCCTATTGGGGATATGTTCATGTGGGGGATGTTCATGTTAAACTTTATCATGTAATTTGTTCTTTTTAAATGCATGGCTGTATGGTAACTCAAATCTCACTGTACCATGTGTATGTGACAATAAATGGAACTTGAACTATCCATGTGCTTGCCTAAATGTCATGATAGTTCCTGGCACAACTACCTCCTCCGGCAGCTCGTTCCATATCCCCACCACCCTTTGTGAAAAACAGTTACCCCTCAGGTTCCTATTACATCTTCCCCAGCTCACCTTAAACCTATATCCTCTGGTTCTCGATTGCCCTACTCTGGGCAAGAGACTCTGTGCATTTATCCGATCCCTCTCATGATTTTGTGCACCTCTCCCCTCATCCTCCTGTGGTGCACCAGTGGGGTGCCCTATTGTGCACTCCCTGCCACTTGATGTACCCCATGAAGGACACCTGTGATCATGTGCTCTTGGTTCTTGGTTCTTGGTTACTTGGTCCTCCAAAATATTCCAACTGGAATTTAAACTGCTCTTCCTAGCTGTAAGAATGACTAAGAAGCGATGAGCTGTCTGGAGCTCTAGGCCCCGTGCACCATCAACACTGGTATGCAGTAGATAAGGCCACCCATTCCACCGGAATGGTTTGTTGAGTCATAGAGTCGTGCAGAACTAAACAGATCAGCACGGTGGCACAGCGGTAGGGTAACAGCCTTACAGCTCCAGAGACCCGGGTTCGATCCTGACTACGGGTGCTGCCTGCACGGAGTTTGTATGTTCTCCCCGTGATCACGTGAGCTTTTTCTGGGTGCTCTGGTTTCCACCCACCCTCCAAAGACGTACAGATTTGCAGGTTAATTGCCTTGGTAAAAATTGTACATTGTCCCAAGTGTGTAGGATAGTGCGGACTCGGTGGGCCGAACGGCCTTTTTCGGGCTGTATCTCTAAACTAAATTAAATGATCATTCGGCTCACGAAGTCAATGCTGACCTTTTTGTCTGTCAAAACTAAACTCAGCGCCCTGATTATTGCGTATCGTTCTATACATCCTGCCCTATTTAAATGCATCTTTAATGTAGTGATTGCATCTGATTCTGCACCTAATCCGGCAGTGAGTTCAAGATATGAAGCACTCTCTGAGTTCGAAAACTTTCCCTTCAAATCCCCTTTTAAAACTCCTTTCGTTTACCTTAACCTTACGTCCGGTAGGAACAAGGAACTGCAGATGCTGGTCAACAAAAAAAAAAACAGACAAAGTACTGGAGTAATTCAACCGGTCAGGCAGCATCTCTGCAGAAGATGGATAGGTGATGTTTCGGGTCAAGACCCTCCTCAAACTGATGCACGCTCTTGTTTTTGCTCCCCCTGCCACGGGAAAGAAAATCTGACTACCTACCTATCGATGGATTTTCAGGGGTGGGAAACTTGCAACCTTCACGTGCAATCGACCCTGTTTCAACTAATGCAATCAACTCGATGTGCACAAACAGAAGATCAAATAGAACAAGTTGTCCTACAACTTTAGGCCGTGCACGCCACACGAAAGAAGAAGAAGATGGATTTTCAGATCACTCCCGAGCCTCCTTTGCTCAGGGAGGAAGAATCTAATCTCAGTCCAATCTCTTCCATAACTAAAGCCTTCTGATTCTTTTCCACTCTCTCATGGTTATCCACACCCTGTCTATAGTGTGGCTATCAGAACTGCAGACACTATTACAAGTGTGGTCAAAGCAGTGATTAATATATTGCAGCTGAGCATCCCAATGTTTATGTTCATAACTCATAGGAGCAGAAGTACGCCCTTCGGCCCATCAAGTCTATTCTGCCATACTCTGCCGATCTATCATTCCCTCTCAACTCCATTCTAATGCCTTCTCCCCATAACCCTTGACATCCGTGCTGAACAGGTATTTATCAATCTCTCAAAAAATACCCACTGACATGACCTCCACATCTGTCTGTGGCATAAAATTCCACAGATTCACCACCATCTAACTAAAGAAATTCCTCATCTCCTTTCTAAAGGCCTTTTATTCGGAGGCTATGCCATTTGTTTCTAGTCCCTCCTACAAGTTGAACCATCCTCCCCACATCCACTTCATCCAGGTCTTTTACTATTCAGTCGGTTTCAATGATTGTCCCCTCCTTATAATTTTAAACTCCAGTGAGTACAGGCCCAGTGCCATCAAAAGCTCTTCATCCGTAACCCAATCATCCACAGGATCATTCTCATAAACTTCCCCGAGACTTCTCCAACGCCAGCACATCCTTCTGCAGATACTGTTCATATTTGGTGTCCAAACCTACCATGGCAAGCATGCCATGTACCTTCTTCACCATCCTATCCACCTTGTTGTTATGAAGAGGGAACCATAATTGTTGAGAAACTCAGCGGGTGCAGCAGCATCTAAGGAGCGAAGGAGATAGGCGACGTTTCGGGTCGAGACCCTTCTTCCGTTGGGAGGAGGAGAACTTCTTCAAAGTAGGCATACCTTGAGGAGATATCGCAGTGGAGTAGACAAAGTGTTAAAGAAGGAACTGCAGATGCTGGAGAATCGAGGGTTACAGAAAAGGCTGGAGGAACTCAGCGGGTGCAACAGCATCTAAGGAGCGAAGGAGATAGGTGACGTTTCGGGTCGAGACCCTTCTTCCTAGTTTTAGTTTAGTTTAGTTTAGAGCTACAGTACGGAAGCAGGCCCTTCAGCCCACCGAGTCCACGCACATTAACAGTACCCTACACACACGAGGGACAATTGTACATTCATGCCAATCCAATTAACCCACAGACCTGTACGTCTTTGGAGTGTGGGAGGAAACCGAAGTTCTTGGAGAAAACCCACGCAGGTCATGGGTAGAACATACAAACTGCATGCAGACAAGCACCCCTCGTCAGGATCGAACCAGGGTGTATGGCGCTGTAAGGCAGTAGCTCTATTGCCGTGTCACCCTATATTGAATGCATGGATCTGCCATCTGAAGAAGGGTTCCAGCTCGCAACATAACCCATCCTTTTTCTCCAGAGATGCTGCCTGACCCGCTGAGTTACTCTGGCACTTTGTGCCTGTCCACAGAATGCTCAGCTGGAAAGGACGAGAATCTACTGTAACTCCCCAGTGAAACACTTAGTTCCCAAAGGGTTGGCTCCCACACGAGAGTTTGTAAAGTGATGTGCTCCAGCCATTGTCCAGCTTTAATACAACCTGCCCAAGATTTGTCTTTCGGATTGGAATTGGACGTATTAAACTGCTCTGCTGTAGTAATTTAGGTTACAAATGAAGGAAATGCCTGTTTGTGGGTTCCATTTCCAGTTTAATGTAATTGGTTTCATTCACCCGGCCACAGATGAAGGGCAGATTGTCTACTGACGCCCACAGCTGGTCTTAGGGGCTTTTGCAACTGACGAAAAGGCAGAATATCCCCCTCACCCTTTGGGCTTTCCTCTAACACTTATGCAAAACAACCATTGAAACCACAGAACAAATGCGTCATGGATGTAATTGTTATCAGATGGCAGAGGGGGGAATACACTCGTCAAAGGAAAATAAGACCATTTTGTATAGAGGAGGAGAGGTTTCACAGAAGCTGCCCTCAGGTTTTCTGCAGCATCGGTGCCACTCCTGCAACTGTTGACAGATGTCAGCATATTTGCCGGACTCACAGTTTCCCAAACAAGTCCGATCGTAATCCCCCAGTGAAGTTGACAGCGAGAAATCCTGCCAGATCCCTGCTGAATGCTGGCAGCCTGGGCAAGCAATCCAAGCACAACATGAAAGGGGGAAATGTCCTCAGCCTTTTGTTTCCAAATTGCGTGTGCTACCTCTCCCCTTCTCTCCCCGTTTCCCCCTCTCCCTCTCCCTCTCTCTCCCTTCCCCTCCCCCCCCTCTCCCTCCCTCCCTTCCTTCCTCTCCCTCCCTCTCCTTCTCCCTCTCTCCTTTTCTCCCTTCCTCTCTCCCTCACTCCCTCCCTCCCTTCCTCTCCCCTCTCTTTCCCTCTCCATCCCGTCCTCTCTCTCTTCCTCTTTCCTCCTCCCTCCCTCCATCCCTCCCACTCTCCCTTTCTCTCTCGTCCATCTATTTCTCTCTCTTTCTCTCTCTCTCTCTCTCTCTCTCTCTCTCATCTCTCCCTCTCCCTCTCCCTGTCCCTGTCCCTGTCCCTGTCCCTGTCCCTGTCCCTGTCCCTGTCCCTGTCCCTGTCCCTGTCCCTGTATCTCTCCCTCTCCCTCTCCCTCTCCCTCTCCCTCTCCCTCTCCCTCTCCCTCTCCCTCTCCCTCTCCCTCTCCCTCTCCCTCTCCCTCTCCCTCTCCCTCTCCCTCTCCCTCTCCCTCTCCCTCTCCCTCTCCCTCTCCCTCTCCCTCTCCCTCCCTCTCTCTCTTTTTCTCTTTCTCCCGTGAAGAAATCGTGGAGAAAATCATTTATTAGGAACAACACTTTTTGCATCAGAGCATTATTATTAGTGCCTTATCGCTAAGGACGTCGTTAACTTGAGGGGCAACTTTTTCAACACAAAGGGTGGTGAGTATATGGAATGAGCTGCCAGAGGAAGTAGAGACAGATACAATATTTTTTTTACATGGACAGGTACATGGATAGAAAATGTTCAGTGGGATATGGACCAAACAATAGCAGATGGGAGCAGTTTAGAAGGGGCACCTTGGTGGGCATGGACGAGTTGGGAAGGGCCTATGTCCATGCTGTATGACTATGACTAATAGAGTCACACAGCACATACAAGTCACAGGGCCACATAACAGGTTACCATTCCCTAAAAATATCTGGTAGGTTTGTTATTGTTGGAACTCTTCAATATCAGATTTTATCAGATAATTGAGTCATACAATGTGGAAACAGGCCCTTCGACCCAACTTGCCCACGCTGACCAACATTCCCCATCTGCCCTAGTCCCACCTGCCTGCATTTGGGCCATGTCCCTCGAAACTTATCCTATCCATGTACCTGCCTGAATGTCTCATAAACTTGTGATAGTATCTGCCTCAACTATCTCCTCGGGCGGTTTGTTCCATACAGCCACCACCCTTTGTGTGAAAAAGGTACCCATTAGGTTCATATTAAATCGTCCTCCCCTCACAAAACTATGCCTTCTGGTTCTCGATTCCCCATCTCTGGCCAAAAGGTCATAAGGTCACAAGTGAGAGGAGTAGAATTAAGCCATTCGGCCCATCAAGTCTACTCCGCCATTCAATCATGGCGGATCTATCTCTCCCTCCTAACCCCTATTCTCCTGCCTTCTCCCCATAACCTCTGATACCTGTACTAATCAAGAAAAGATCAAATTAAACTAATCAAAAGACTGTGTGTTTACCTGATTGATTCCTCCCATGATTTTGTACACCTCCAAGATCACCTCACATCCTCCCGTGCTCCAAGGAATGAAGGAGATCAGATTTAGAATTCTCAGCTACCATGATCTTGATCTTGAGCCTCCTGAGCAACCATTGCTGACCTTTAGATAACCTGCCCATTGTCCTATCATCTCCGACACATCCAGGTCCAGAATTATTCAGGAATCTAAATTATTACTTCAGTAATATAAGGTAACCAAGTACACACAGTGGTGTAGCTGGTAGACCCCCAGCCTCACAGTGCCCGAGACCTGGGTTTGATCCTGTCCTCTGGTGCTCTCTGTGTGGAGTTGGCACGTTCTCCCCGTGGCCGTGTGGATTTCCTCCAGTTTCCTCCCACATTCCATAGACGTGCGGGTTCGTAAGTTAATTGGCCTTTGTAAATTATTATCCCGGGTTTGTAGGGAGTGGATGAGAAAGTGGGATAACTTAGAACTAGCGCGGATTGGTGAATGAGAGAACTTGATGGACCAAAGAGTCTGTCTCCATGCTGAACCTAAAACTAAAACTAAAACAAGGCACATTAGTTCATATGAAGCTTCACCTTGGTGACTTTGGACTTTACAGATACAGTGCGGAAACAGGCCCTTCGTCCATCCGAGTCATCCTTTACACCAGCGATCACCTCGCACACCAGCACTATCCTACACACCAGGGACAAGTTACAATTTATACCAAAGCCAATTAACCTGCACACCTGTACAGGTATGTCTTTGGATTGTGGGAGGAAACTGGAGCACCCGGAGAAAACCCACGTGGCCAAGAGAGAACGTACAAACTCCGTACAGACAGCACCGGTAGTCAGGATTGAACTCGGGTCTCTGGGGCTGAGAGGCAGCAACACCACAACTGTGCTACTGCGCCTGTGGTATACAGGGGGAACCTCCTGCACATTTCCTGACCATTCATCTCACTGATCAAAACAGAGTGATGAAGGACCTTTGAGCTGAAACATTTTCCACTCGGTACGAGGCTGCCTGACGTACCGAGTGTTTCCAGCATTTTTCAGTTCTTGCATCAGGTTTCAGGCAACTGTAGATTTTCAGCTTCTCTGAAAATCCATGGCCATTTCCTCACCAACTGAAGTGTGCTCCTAAACTTGTACTTTGTAATTGCAAATCTGAAACTCCATCTCGCTTTCGATTTTTTTGTTTACAGCAGCCAGCCTGAACCTGAATAAAAGTGCTTCCAACGCGACTTGCTGCCCTTGCATCTGAAGCACAGAATTTATGTGATGTCAATAACTGCAGCCCACACTGAGAATCCATTGCAAATGTACTTAAGGTTATGCCATTGACCACACTCTCGTAAAATGAGCAAAGCGTCTCACCGGTGATGGTGACGAGCAAGTCATTACTTCAGTCATGTGAAAGGCGCTCGTAAATCAAAGCTCTGGTATTTGTTTATGGGTCTTTTACATTCATGAACTAGCAACCTGTCACCATTCCTCAGTCGCCAGTGAAATGCCCTGCGTTTGTGCGGCTCTTTCCCTTTCGCCATGCACTGCGATAGAAATGTGTTTGCCTTTGTAATTGATCGCTAAACACAGTGCAAAATTTCTTATCTCAAAATGTCAGTTCAATTACGTAACCGAGTCCCACCGCGTGCCTCCCGTTCAATGTTCAGCCAATACAGTATTTATTACATTTTTTAATAAATATTCTTACGTGACACCATAAGGTGGGTTTTTGTTGATTAAAATGTCGTAAGGTCATAATTGATGGGAGTAGAATTAGGCCATTCGACCCATCAAGCCTGCTCCGCCATTCAATCATGGCTGGTCTATCTCTTCTTCCTCGCCCCAATCTCCTGCCTTCTCCCCATAACCCCTGTCACCTGTACTAATCAAGAATCAATCTATCCCTGCCTTAAAAATATCCATTGACTTGGCATCTGTGCAAAGAATACCACAGATTCACCACCCTCTGACTAAAGAAATTCTCCTCATCTCCTTCCTAAGAGAACGTTGTTTAATTCTAAGGCTATGACCTCTAGTCCTAGACTCTTCCACTAGTGGAAACATCATCTCCACATCCACTCTATCCAAGCCTTTCAGAATTCTGTATGTTTCAATGAGATTTCCCCCCCCCCCCCCTCATTCTTCTAAACTCCAGCGAGTACAGGCCCAGTGCCAGCAAACGCTCATCATAAGTTAACCCACTCATTCCTGGGATCATTCTTGTAAACCTCCTCTGGATCCTCTCCAGAGCCAGCAAATCCTTCCTCAGATATAGTGCCCACAATTGCTCACAATATTCCAAATGTGGCCTTAACAGCACCTTATAGAGCCTCCTGTTTTGTATGAGACCACACCTGGAGTATTGCATACAGCTTTGGTTTCCAAATCTGAGGAAAGACATTCTTGCCATAGAGGGAGTTCAGAGAAGGTTCACCAGACTGATTCCTGGGATGTCGGGACTTTCATATGAAGAAAGACTGGATAGATGCGGCTTGTACTCACTGGAATTTAGAAGATTGAGGGGGGATCTCATAGAAACTTACAACATTCTTAAGGGGTTGGACAAGCTAGATGCAGGAAGATTGTTCCCGATGTTGGGGGAGTCCAGCACAAGGGGTCACAGTCTAAGGATAAGGGGGAATTCCTTTAGGACCGAGATGAGGAAAACATTCTTTACACAGAGAGTGGCGAGTCTCTGGAATTCTCTGCCACAGAAGGTCGTTGAGGCCAGTTCATTGGCTATATTCAAGAGGGATTTGGATGTGGCTCT
The DNA here is from genome assembly GCA_963514005.1 of Raja brachyura. The sequence goes on from OY740811.1 coordinate 12,702,476, forward strand.
TGTGGCTAAAGGGATCAGGGGGTATGGAGAGAAGGCAGGTACGGGATACTGAGTTGGATGATCAGCCATGATCACATTGAATGGCGGTGCAGGCTCGAAGGGCCGAATGGCCTACTCCTGCACCTATTTTTCTATGTTTCTATGTATACAAGCCCTCTTCAAAATAAATGCTAGCATTGAATTTGCTACCTTTATATCAATTCGACTTGCAGATTAACTTTTTAGGAATCCTGCACCAGCATTCCCAAGTCCCTTTGCACCTCCGATTTCTGGAATCTCTCCCCACTTAGAAAATAGTCTACGCCTTTATTCCTAATGGGAATGAAAATAGTTGCTGCTTAAAATTCAATTTTCGTCAATTAAATCAAGATTCCTATTTTGTTAGGAAGACTAAAATAAAGTTTTACTTTGCGATAAAAAGCCAAAAGGCTAATTTAAATGAAATGATTTCAATAGCGGCACAACCTCTGCAATACATGTTGGAAACTGAAGAGACAAATAAATCCTCTTGTCAATCCGGCAGCTTATTAATTCTTTACTTTCTTTATGCCTTGTGAAATACAAAAGGTCGATTATGAATTGGGTTTTTAAAAACATTCGTAAACTTAACCATAAAACAGTCCTGGACTCCTGGTAAATAACAACAAAAAAATATAATTTCAGGCTGGAGTCTTTACTTCGGCAATGCTAAACTCATGGGTTAGGTTAGATCAATTGAATACCTTTGCAATTGAAGGTATTAGCTGTAAAGAGAGGTTGGACAAACTTGGATTGTTTTCTCTAGAGATTGGTGGTTGTTGGGAGACTTGGTCAAAGTTTATAAAATTAGGAGAGGCATTGATGGAGTAGACAGCCATAACCTTCTTCCGCAGGTGGAAATGTCAAAGACTTAAGGGCATAGCTTTGAGGTCAAAGGGGGGATGTCTAAAGGTGATGCGCGGGGCATATTTTTTACACAGAGAGTGGTGGGTGCTTGGAACACAGTGCCAGGAGTGGTGGTGGAAGCAGATAAGACAATAACGTTTATGAGGCTTTTAGAAAGGCACATAGATTTACAGGGAATGGAAGGATATGGATCATCTGCAGGCTGAGGAGATTAGTTTAACTTGGCATCATGTTCAGCGCAGCCGTTATCGGCTGAAGGGCCCGTTCCTATGCTGCACTGGTCTATAACTCTACGTCAAGGTGTGTCTGTCCTGCAGTGCCTGTCCTCCTGATTAACTCCAGCATTTTGTCTCTATTTTAGATGTTCACTGCGATGGTTTTTGACCTGATGGGACATATTTAAATATCAAGGAGGGAGAAGAACTCATTTCCGTGACTCACACTGGAGTTGATGGAATTCAGGTGTTTTTGTATGAGAAGAGTGTGGACTCCAAAGCAGCTATGGAAGTACAGTGAATCGCTCAGCAAGAAGGAGGCCTCTATCATTTTCACTGCCATCTATTTTTATAGAGGTGTACAAAATCATGACAGGAAGAGATCGGGTAAACACACTGTCTCCTGCCCAGAGTATGGGAATCGAGAACAATGGAACATAGTTTTACGGTGAGGGGGAGCTAAGATTTAATAGGAACCTGAGGGGTAACTTTTTTTGACACAAAGGGTGGTGGGTGTATGGAACGAGCTGTCGGAGGTGGGAGTCGAGGCAGGAACCATCGCAACGTTTCAGAAAAATGTAGACAAATTCATCGATAGTTTATGTTTAGGCTAAACGGGATATGGGCTAAACAAAGGCAGGAGAGACTAATGTAGATAGGATGTGTTGGTAGATGTGAGCAAATTGGACTGAAAGATTTCTACAATGTATAACTCTGTGGATCTATTCTTTGGGAGACTTTCTTTTAAACGTTTTTAACAAACTTGTCCATTTCTATGTTTTAAAGAAGGAACTGCAGATGCTGGAGAATCGAGGGTTACACAAAAAGCTGGAGAAACTCAGCGGGTGCAGCAGCATCTAAGGGGTGAAGGAGATAGGCGACGCTTCGGGTCGAGACCCTTCCTCAGACCCTTCCTATAATTGTCCATTTCTATCCTATTTAGGTTCAGGTCGGGATGAAAGAATTAAGTCGTGAAAGTGGGACAGGCCCTTAATGAACATCATTCCCAGGTCATCCTCTGAAGATGGGCAGCAGATCATGGTTTGTGTTTATAATTCACCAACATGAGTGAAAAAAATACCCAGTATGTTAACATGAGACCTTCAGGCAAATTGGATGACACTTTATAAGAATGTGTCCCAATATTGCAAAATGTGCCTTTTATTGTTGTTTTAAGGGCATTCCTGAAGCACATATCTGCATGAATGCAACTCTTTTCCATCACCTATAAGGCATGGTTTCACATCTGTAGGTGTGAATGAAGAGTAGGAGGTGAATTGCTTTTGATTGATTGATAACAAGTCCGTACACAATTAACTGGCACCATATTTGTCTCAAAGTTACAAGGTTGGTTTTGTTTGGCTTCTTATTATTGTTTTGTGTACCGGGATACAGTGAACAGCTGTGTTTTATGTGTTATCCAGTCAAATCATACAATATATGAGTACAATCAAGCCGTAGGAATGATTGTAGATACAGAAATGCAACAGGTAATACAAAGTGAATGATTACCAGAGTGCAGATTATAATGTTACAGGATTTTATTGTTACTGTTACTGAGAAAAAGTTCCGTTAAAAAAAAAAGTACAAGGTCTTCAATGAGATAGAGTCATCGTGTGATAGAGTGTGGTAACAGGCCCTTCGGCCCATCCAGTCCACACCGGTCAACATGTCCCAGCTACACTGGTCCCACCTGTCCGTATTTGGTCCATATCCCTCCAAACCTGTCCGATCCATGTAGCTGTATAACAGTTCCTTAAATGTTGAGATAGTCCCAGCCTCAACTACCTCCTCTGGCAGCTTGTTGCACACATACACACCATCGTTTGTGTGAAATAGTTACCCCTTCAGATTCCTATTCAATATTTTGACTTTAAATTTCACTATAAACCGATGGCCTCTGGTCCTCAATTCACCTCCTGTGGACTGTGCATCTACCGGATCTATTCTTCTCGTGATTTTACACACCTCTAAAAGATCTCCCCTCATCCTCCTGCGCTCCAGGGAATAGAGTCTCAGCCTACTCAACCTCTCCCCATAGCTCAGACCTTCTAGTCCAGGCAACATCCTCGTGAAGGTGGGTTGGGAGAAGGGGTCTACATCCTAGCTTATGGGAGGACGGTTCAGTAGACTGATATAAGAGGGGGAGGATGCAGTTTCTGAACCTGCAGGTACGTGATTTCAAGCCTTTGTATCTTCCACCCTTCGGGCGAGGAGAGAAGAGAGAATGACTCTGCTCTATGACCAAGACTCGAAGGAAATCTGCCATCCTTGCCTGATCTGGGCTATGTGTGACACCAGTCCCTCAGCGAGGTGGATGATTAGTTGGGCACAGTAGCTGGCCTTGCCAGGAACATCCATATCCTGTGGGCAAATAAATAAAACAGCCAAAATGTGTAATTAAATTGTTAAGCTCGGATACATCGGGGCTAAAAAATTCATTTCCAGCGTTCTCTCGTGGCTACTATTTCTTTCTCCCTCAGTTACATCGCATTTGGTTCCATGGGCTACAAATCTCCTTCACTCCCAATCGCTCTATTTTAATTCAAAATGGCAAGCAGGGCTTAAAGGATTTGTAACCCATAGCAACAGAGCCATGTGTAATCTGCACCCACATGCCCTTTACGAATAAAGTTTTGGACGGGAATTTACAGGTCCACCCTCAGCACCAAAATAAAATTGTAATTTTTCTCGTATGACACACAAAGAGCTCTCAAAAATATTGCCTTCAGTCACCGCCAATAGTTGGTGAAGAAATGCATCTCATTTAATTGGAAGGAGGTTTAAATCTCCCCTGTGTTCTTTGGGGAAGAGCACTTTCACTTGGATACACGATTTCATTCCGGTGTCCACCTTTAGTCGGTCCAATTTCCCAGTGGACGAGAGCCTCAAAATTAGGGATGAGAAAATTATACGTGGATGTGCTGAGAAGTAGACGTGAGGGTCAAGCTAGCAAAGAGTTTGGAGGAGAAGGGTCTCGACCTGGAACGTTACCCATTCATTCTCTCCAGAGGGGTTGCCTGTCCTGCTGAGTTACTCCAGCATTCTGTGTCTACCTTCGATGTATAGGCAGACGACCTAGATATTAAAATTTGAAGATATTGGGTATGTCACCAAACACCCCCAACAAATGTCTCCAAATGCATTGTAGAAAATATCCTGACTGGATGCATCACGGCCTGGTATGGCAACTCCAATGCACAGGAGGCTGTAGAGAGTGGTAGACTCAGCCCAGTCCATCAGGCACAGCCCTCCCCATCATTGAAAGCAACTCAATGAGGCACTGCCTCAGGAACATGGCATCTATCATCAAGGATCCCCACCATGCCCTCTTCTCACTGCTACCTTCAGGCAGGATGTAGAGAAGGCTGAATTCCATTACCACCAGGGTAGGAACAGGTTTGTTCCTACAACCATCAGGTTCTGTTGCTGTGATAGGACCACTCAGGGCCTCTTGCATTCCCACAGATCTGTTTTCTATATGTGTAGGAAAGAACTGCGGATGCTGGTTTTAATCAAAGGTAGACACAAAATGCTGGAGTAACTCAGCGGGACAGGCAGCATCTCTGGAGAGAAGGAATAGGTGATGTTTCGGGTCGAGACCCTTCTTCAGACTGATGTCAGGGGAATGGGTGGAACAGAGATAGAATGGAGACGGTAAGACTGGTGGGAGAACTGGGGAGGGGGGGGGGAGATGGAGAGAGAGGGAAAGCAAGGGCTATTTGAAGTTATAGTGGTGGGTACATGCAACGAGCTGTCACAGGAGTGGAACCAGGGCACATAGGTTTAAGGTGAGGGGGGAAAGAATTAATAGGAACCTGAGGGTCAACTTTTTCACTCAGAGGGTGGTGGGGATATGGAACGAAATGCCGCAGGAGGTAGTTGAGGTAATCATAATCATTCTTTATTAGCTAAGTAGGTTTTGCAACATACGAGGAATAAAAAGCAACAGAACACACAGAATACATTTTATCATAAACATCCACCACAGTGACTCCTCCACATTCCTCACTGTGATGGAAGGCGAAAAAAAGGTCAATCTCTCTCCCTTCCTTGTCCTCAGGTGGTCGGGGGCCTCGAACCTTCCGTTGATGGGACGATCTTACTCCCGTAGCCGGCGACACAGGCCTCCTCGTGGGGGAAATCAAGCTCCTGCATCGGGGGAGGGGGGAGAATCTCAGCTCCGGTATAGTCATGTGTAATCTACACCCACATGCCCTTTACGAATAAAGTTTTGGACGGGAATTTACAGGTCCACCCTCAGCACCAAAATAAAATTGTACATTTTCTCGTATAACACACAAAGAGCTCTTAAAAATATTGCCTTCAGTCACCGCCAATAGTTGGTGAAGAAATGCATTTCATTTAATTGGAAGGAGGTTTAAATCTCCCCTGTGTTCTTTGGGGAAGAGCACTTTCACTTGGATACACGATTTCATTCTGGTGTCCACCTTTACAACACCTTTATAACAGCACCCTATAACAGCATTTAAAAGACAGGTACATGGATAGGAATGCCCCTGTCCCACTTAGGAAACCTGAACGGAAATCTCTGGAGACTTTGCGCCCCAACCAAGGTTTCCGTGCGGTTCCCGGAGGTTTCCGGAGGTTTTTGTCAGTTTCGACCATTGGGGAGACTGACAAAAACCTTCGGGAACCTCCGGGAACCGCACGGAAGGTTTTGAAGGACATGGGTCAAGGCAGGCAGGTGGGACTTGCGTAGATGGGGCATTTTTTGTGGGAGCGGGCAAGTTGGGCTGATGGGCCTGTTTCCGTGCCGCTTGACTCAATGACTCTCTGACATGCAAGTTGAAACCTTGTTCCTGCAGGAGAGGGCTGTGGAGTGTATGGGTCAGGAACAGCATCCAGGTAAGAGTTGCCCAGAGTTGTCTGGAAGGAGAGCCTCAGATTTTGGGACCAACACAGTAAGTATCTGATTTTCAATGACACTTGACTTATCATAGATTATAACAGTGCGGCAAAATATAGAACTTGGCATTGCTTGAAGAGTGTGCAGCTCGAGTTTACAGAAGGGAACCGAGAGTAAATTACAAGGAGAATTTCCAAAAATTACAATTATATTCACTAGAAATTTGCAGGTTGAGATTTGATTACAAGTTCTCAAGAAATATAGGCGCACCCTTTGAATTGGTGGAAAGTGGTGGGAATGTCCAGGGCAATGAAGTTGAGGCAAAGAGTTAGGGTGAGATACACAAGAGGAAAGTTAACAAACAGTTCTGCATGAACCGTTGGAGAAATGTGGGACCCGGCAGACAATTTATGTCAGATGAACTGTTAAATTTAAAATGTTTAGATTTTGGTTAAATAAATGCAGAACGAGGTGCGGAATAAACATTAATAAACGGTTAGGTCACAGGTCAAACCTGAGGAGCTAATGGACTACTGTTCAGATGTTAACATTAAATAACCGTACATATTAAATATCTGTTCAACCGCCTCCACAGGGTAAGTAGACATTAGTAAAATCCACTAATACATTGTTAATTAACTCATTTAGAAATAAACAATTACTTGGAAACAGCATTAAAGTATTATGGAGAATTAATCAAGCCTATCAGGAGATCATGTTGTCCATGGAACTGGCACCAAAATTAACAGTGCAGATCCTTCTTCCCTGTGGCTATCAAACTGTACAAGCCCTTTCCCTTCTGTCGTGGGGTGACTGACTCTCCTCCACCCCCGCCCCCCCCCCCCCACCCCGCCCCCCTCACTCTCCCCGAACCTTTGCACATCCATCAATCCTTTCCACTCGTCACTTTAATTTCATGTTTCTGGTATATTGTGTTATGACTGTTGGCAGATCAATTTCCCTCCTGGGATCGATAAAGTTCTATCATATTGTATCGTATCATATCGAAAGTACAAATAAGGACATAGAGTGCGGGAGTAACTCAGCGGGTCAGGCAGCATCCCTGCACAACATGGCTAGTGTTCCTCTCTGGAACTGTTATCCTTCCTGTCCCACTGGAGGTTCCCGGAGGTTTTTGTCCTCCGGCAACCACCTTCAACTGGCATCGCAACCGGCTTCGACTGAGAAATTACCGATTTTGAAAACTGAAACCACTTTTGACCATTAAGGAGACTGATTAAAAACCTCCGGGAACCGCACGGAAACCTTGGGTGGGGCGCAAAGTCTCCAGAGGTTTCCGTTCAGGTTTCCAAAATGGGACAGGGGCATTACGCTGAAACACAAAAGTATTTAGAATTATGAGAGGCACAGACAGAGTAGATAGTTTGAAACATTTCCCAGGGTGGAAATGTCAAATACAAAAGGGCATGGTTTTAAGGTGAGAAGATGGAAGTTTAAAGGAGATTTGCAAGGCAAGTTTTTTTACACAGAGAGTAGCGAGTGTCTGGAACAAGTTGCCCGGGGAAGTGGTCGAAGCTGATATGAGAGTGACGTTTAAGAAGCATAGAGACAGACTGATGAACAGGCAGGAAATGAAGGGATATTAGTTTAGTTTAGTTTATTGTCACATGTACCAAGGTACAGTGAACAGCTTTAGCTGCATGCTATCCAGTCAGCAAAAAGACAAAATATGATTACAATCGAGCCATTCACAGAGTATAGATAGATGATAATGGAATGATGTTTAGTGCAAGGTAAAGCCAGCCAAGTCCAGTCGAGGATTGCCCGAGGGGCACTAACGAGGTAGATAGTAGCTGGATATTGACCTTGTGTAGGCTGACGGTATTAGTTTAGATGGACATTATGGTCAGAGGTGGACATTATGGTACCTGTACATAATGGTACTGAAGTACTTGTTCATGTATTGTACCAATCCATGTTGTTTGGTGACAGCTTTCTTTGCCAGAGGGAGGGGAGGTGAGTTTCTAAGTTCATGTCTGTTCATAGAAACATAGAAAATAGGTGCAGGAGGAGGCCATTCGGCCCTTTCAGCCAGCACCGCCATTCATTGTGATCATGGTTGATCGTCCCCAATCAATAACCCATGCCTGCCTTCTCCCCATATCCCTTGATTCCACTAGCCCCTAGAGCCCTATCTAACTCTCTCTTAAGATCCCCCCTCATCCTTCTGCCTTCAATCAGTTCAACTGAATTGTGAACACAATACAATAATTTTTAGTTCAGTTTAGTTTAGTTTAGAGTGGAAACAGTCCCTTTGGCCCACTGAATCAGCGTCGACCAGTGATCACACGTTTAGACTAGTTCTACCCTACACTCAAAGGACAATTTACAGAAGCCAACTAACCTACAAGCCTGCACATCATTGGAATGTGGGAGGGAACCGAAGCATCCGGAGAAAACCCACCGATTACAGAGAAGACGTGCAAACTCCTTACAGACAGCACCGATAGTCAGGATCGAACTTGGTCTCTTGTGCTGTAAGGCTGGGTCACTGGGTCACTGCGCCGCCCAATTTTTGTGTTAAGCGATACATTTGTGCGGGAATCTGGGAGTTGCAACAAGTTTCATGAAGAAATGTTGGCAAATGCCAATACCTTCTGCAAGATCTGGGTCGGGGGCTCACTTTAATCATAGATTTTGCTGCAACATCTTGGGTTGCAAGTAAAACCAACTCAAATGTTTTGTGCACGTTCGCTGATCACATCAGAGAATTTTCCTTTGCAAAGGTTTGTTATGATTTGGACATCTGATTGACTATGGATAATGTCAAAAAGGGGCGAGAATGAACATTTGCAGGAAAAGAGCTGCAGATTGTGGGGCAAAGCAGGGAAAATGGTAAGGGCCTGTCCTACCAGCATCCGACTCCATGCGATGAGCGCGATCAAACTAGAAGCGGGGGACACGCGGAGGTCGGGTGATCCCTGTACAGGGCCGTTCCCACCAGCATGCGCCTGCATGCGGCAAGTGCGACAAAACCGGCAGCGAGGGCCGCGCAGAGGTCGGGTGAGTGGCGCAACGCGGCGCAAAGTGAGGCGAACTTGGAGCGAAGTCTTAAAGATAAGTTCGCCAGGACAGAGAGGGGCACACAGAGAGGGGCACAGAGGCACACACACACAGAGGGCCACGGAGGCACCTACAGAGAGGGTCACGGAGGCACGACGTCAAGACGGTGTGTAATGCGTCGAGGCGACTGCGAGCCGACAAGCCGTTGCCGCGCGGAATTTTTTAACATAGTCAGTTTTTCGGAGCCCCCCGCGATGTCGGGACAAACGCCGCACAATTCCGCATGGCTCCGGCGATTGAAGTGGGACCGGCCCCGCGATGCCGGACGGCTCAAGCGACCACGTTAGGTCGCGCTCATCGCATAGAGTTGCATGCTGGTGGGACAGGCCCTGTACATTCAATCCCCTCTTCAACGAGATGTATTTTAACATTTTATGATCCACCAGGGCACAGTAACAGAAACATAGAAAATAGGTGCAGGAGGAGGCCATTTGGCCCTTCGAACCAGCACTGCCATTCATTGTGATCATGGCTGATCATCCCCAATCAATAACCCATGCCTGCCTTCTCCCCATATCCCTTGATTCCACTAGCCCTTAGAGCTCTATCTAACCCTCTCTGTAATCCATCCAGTGATTTGGCCTCCACTGCCCTCTGTGGCAGGGAATTCCACAAATTCACAAATCTCTGGGTGAAAATGTTTTTTCTCAACTCTGAGAAAAAACATTTAATGGCCTCCCCTTTATTCTAAGACTTTGGCCTCTGGTTCTGGACTCGCCCAACATTGGGAACATTTTTCCTGCATCTAGCTTGTCCAGTCCATTTATAATTTTATATGTTTCTATAAGATATCCCCTCATCCTTCTAAACTCCAGTGAATACAAGCCTGGTCTTTTCAATCTTTCCTCATGTGACAGTCCCGCCATCCCAGGGATCAAGTGGGTCAGGCAGCATCGCTGCAGAGACAAAGGAAAGAAAAAGGGGTTCAGTTTCCAACCCAATGGTATGAACATTGAATTCTTCAATCGCAATATTCTCCCCCTTTCTCTCTTTCCTGTGACTCCCATGTCCCTCACACCCCATTTCTCCCACTTTCCTGCCCCTCCCCTTCCCCTCACGCCTATATCACTTTTCTCCTTATCATACTCTTGTCTCCTTTTCACATTTAGCCCTTTTCACTTACTCCCCCCCCCATCTACCACTCAAAGTCCCCTCACTTGTATTCACCTTTCACTTACCATGCTTTGTCCCACCCCCACCTGTCTTTTTCAGTTATCTCCCCCCCCCTATCCCAAATGTGTAGGAAGGAACTGCAGATGCTGGTTTAAATCAAAGAAAGCCACAACATTCTGCGGCAACTCAGCGGGCCAGGCGGCATCTCTGGAGAGAAGGAATGGGCGACGTTTCAGGTCGAGAAGAAGGCCCTTGACCCGAAACGTCACCCATTCCTTCTCTCTGGAGATGCTGCCTGTCCAGCTGAGTTTCTCCAGCATTTTGTGACTATCCCTCCTATTCCAGTGTCTGATGAAGGGTCCTGAGCCTAAGCACCATCTGTCCATTCATTCCACAGATGCTGCCTGACCTGCTGAGCTCTTTGAGAACTTTTTTTTTGCTCAAGATTCCAGCAGCTGATATCTCGAGCAGCATGGTGTTTTTTTTAACTGGACAAATAATCCAGGGACTAAACGTATGAATACGAGTCAAGTAACAATGGTAGGTGTAGAAATTAAATTCAATTGCTTTAATTGGAATTGGAATAAATGGCACGTTTGAGCAATGGGACATCTCTGGCAGTGCAGGTGTCCATAGCAACAGTGCTGCATAGTGTTCTGTAGGTGTTCAATGTTTTGGACTAGGATCTATAGCCATAATCTTCTTACCTAGAATCAACCAAAAATCAGTGCAGCTGGTAGAGCTGCTGCCTTAGAGAACCGGAGACCCAGGTTCGATCCTCACCTCGGGGCCATCTGTGTGCAGTCTCTCCCTGTTCTCAGGGAGAACCCACATGTTCTCCCTGCGACCGCGTGGGTTTCTCCAGGTGCTCCGGTTTCCTCCCAGGTGTGGGTTTGTAGGTTAACTGGCCCTCTGTAAAATTACCCCATCAGCAGGCCTAAGGGCCCGTCTCCATGCTGTATCGCAAAACTTAACTAAACTGAACTAAACTAAACTCAATTTGTCCTGGCCTTTTCTCGCCTCCAATTTATTTCCCTAGACCCACCTCTATCTCCATTTTCAGTCTGAAAAATTGGCTCGACCCGAAATGTCACCTGTTCCTTTTCTCCAGAGATGTTGCCTGTCTTATTGAGTTACAAACTAAACTAAACTAAACTGCTAAACCTAGCTAAACTAAACTAACACAAACAAAACTAAGCTAACCGCAAATTTCAGGCAGCAAACTTCTAGTTGCATTTCTTGTCTTCTTGCCAGTTTTATTCAGCACCATGGGATAAAGTGTGATCTGTCAACCCATTGCAGCTTGCCAATTAGCTTCACCCTTGTTGCTGTAAAAGTTGGCTGAACAATTGGTGCTCTGTTGAAGATGAAAGGCTGACCTAATGTGGGTGTGCGCAGGGAAGAATGTTCGGCGCTGATCTAAATGACTACAGAGAGAATGACCGAGAAGATGGTGCTGTGGTTGAAAGATACACAGATAGGACGTGGGCTTGGAAGTTCCCAAATACAACGAGGAGTGAGAAAAATTGAAGCTTTTTGCGTCTGGATACCTCCAGAAGGGATTACTTCAAAATCTTAGAAGTCAATGTAAATCTTTTATGTTCACGGACACCGGCCATTCGTCCCAATTTGCCCATGATGACCAAGATGCTCTATCTATGCTAGTCCCATCTACCCGCGTTTGGCCCATATCCCTCTAAACCTTACTTATCCATGGACATGTCCAAATGTCTTTTTAATATTATTATAGTATCTGTCGCAACTACCTCCTCTGGCAGCTTGTTCCGCATACCTACCACTGTCTCATCCATAAGGAGTACTGCCAAGCAAAACTAACACCAGACCACACAAGGGGCTATCAGCGCAGATAGGGGTGGTGCAGTGGTAGAGTTGGTGCCTTACAGTGCCAGAGACCCGGGTTCGATCCCGCCAACAAGTGCTGTCTGTACGGAGTTTGCAAGTTCTCCCCCGTGACCCCGTGGGTTTTCTCTGAGATATTTGGTTTCCTCCCAGACTCCAAAGACGTACAGGTTTGTAGGTTAATTGGCTTGGTATAAATGTAAAATTGTCCATAGTGTGTGCAGGATAGTGTTAATGTGCGAGGATCGGTGTTCAGTGCAGACTCGATGGGCCGAAGGGCCTTGTTCCCGCTCTGTATCTCTAAACTAAACTAAAACTAAAGAAGTCTGAAATCTTGGTCAACGAGGTAGAATTTAAGAAGCATCTTAAAGAGGAAATGGAGATGGTGACATCATGGAAGGTAGACAAAAATGCTGGAGAATCTCAGCGGGTGAGGCAGCATCTATGGAGCGAAGGAATGGGCGACATTTTGGGTCAACACCCTTCATCAGACTGATGTTGGGGTTGGGGGGGCTGGAAAAAGAAAGGAAGAGGTGGAGCCAGTAGGCTGGGGGAGATAGAAACATAGAAACATAGAAAATAGGTGCAGGAGGAGGCCATTCAGCCCTTCGAGCCAGCACCGCCATTTGTGGTGATCATGGCTGATCGTCCTCTATCAATAACCCGTGCCTGCCTTCTCCCCATATCCCTTGACTCCACCAGCCCCGAGAGCTCTATCTAACTCTCTCTTAAATCCATCCAGTGATTTGGCCTCCACTGCCCTCTGTGGCAGGGAATTCCGAAAATTCACAACTCTCTGGGTGAAAAAGTTTTTACGGAAGATATTACGGAAGATATTAAAGATATTAAAAATATATTACGGAAGGCATTCCAGGGGTTAGGGCGTTTCCAGCTGAAGACATAGCAGAGTGATTACATTTGAGGAACAAGAGCAGAATGCATTTTCCAGGAGTCCGTTGTCCTTGTTTGAAGTCTACAAATGTTTTCTTGATCAAAGTAAAAAGGTGTAGGCTCGGCATGTCTGCCCAGTGTTGGGGAAGGTGTGACTGGTGGTGTTAGAATTCAATCCAATTCATCACAGCGGTCTTGCAGGTGTCAAAATCTTACCAGCATTGGCTCAAGGGTCAAAGGTATACCAACAGTAGAAAAATATACCAACAGTAGAAAAATGAAACTGTTACTTGCAGCAGCATATGAGACCTGTAAATTCAATGCACATAGATAACATGTTTAGTTTAGAGAACAGGCCCTTCAGCCCATCGAGTCCGTGCCAAACAGCGATCCCTGCACATTAACACTATCCTACACACACTAGGGACGATTTACACATGCACCAAGCCAATTAACCTGCAAACTTGTACGTCTTTGGAGTTATAAACAAAAATTTGATAAATGAATAACCCCAATACTAGGATAAAAAAACACGAAAAGCAATGACAGTCCATGGGACCATAGTTGAAGTTAGTATTGTGCAGTGTTCAAGAGCTTGATGGTTGCTGGGAAGAAGCTATGCTTGAACCTGGGGGCCTTGGTTTTAGGCTCCTGCACCTTCTTCCCGATGATAGGAGTGAAATGAGAACTTGGTCTGGGTAATGTGGATCTTTGATGACAGCACCTCCTATAGATCTCTTCGATAGTGGGGAAGTCAGTACCAATGATGGACCCGGCAGCGTCTACCACTCTCTGTCATTGCCTTTGTTTGTGGGCATTTAGTTGATTACAAAGCATGGTTTGATAGGTCCAGTGCTCTTGATGGAGGTAAATCATCTACACCAGAAATATGTGGTGACAATATAGCTTGGTAGAAAACGAAGGGGAAAGGATGAAAGGAAGGCCTGGAGCCGCCTGCCACAGCCGTCCAGTTCAATCTTAAACTTCTGCTCAAGACGGGCAGAGTTTTGTGGCTTTCATGTTTCATGTTTACCATTTACTCCAGTCTGACCTCTTGGATAAAATGGGAGATGTTCCATTTTTATAAGAGTTACAAATCTGTCAAAGTAACGAACATCAATTGTGAAAATGTGAGCGGTGGCGCAGCGGTAGAGTCGCTGCCTTACCGCACCACGGACCCGGGTTCGATCCTGACTACAGGTGCCGTCTGGACGGAGTTTGTACGTTCTCCATGTGACCATGTGGATTTTCTACAGGTGCTTCGGTTTCCTCCCACGTTTCAAAGATATGCATGATTGTAGGTCAATTGGCTTTGGTTAAAAAAAAATTGTATCTAGTGTGCAGGATAGTGCTAGTGTATGGGGTGATCGTGGGTCAGCACAGGCCCGGTGGGCAGAAGGGCCTGTTTCTGCACTGTATTTCTAAAGTCGAAAGTCTAAAAGTCGAAAGTCAAAATCTGGAAATAAGTGCTGTTTTCGAGCCTATTCATGATTTCCAGATGGGCACTACCAGATGCAAATATTCACCTGATGATGAAAGGAGGTGTGTATCGGTCTTTATACTTGCTAAGGTAGAATGGTCTTTTTATCGGAGCCTGCTGCTGTATTAATTGCAAAATATGAGATGCTGTTCCTCCAATTTGCGAGTGACGTCACTCTGGAATTTGCCTGTTCCTCCCTGTGACCACGTGGGTTCCCTCTGGGTGCTTCAGTTTCCTCCCACGTCCCTTCGACATGTGAGTTGGTGGATACATTGTGTGTGGGTGAGCGGTTGAAACCGAGGGAAGGATGAAATGGGATGGGTTTTATTGCTTGTTGTAGACTCTGAGGTCTGAAAGGCCTGATCCCGTGCAGCATGACCCTGAATCCATGACTTCCCCAACATGCCTTCAACTGGGAAACCATGCCGAAACATCTGAAATATAAACAGAGAATAGACTCGTACAGTGACACTGCACGGAAACAGGCCCTTCCACCCAACTTGCCCATGCCAACAAAGATGCCCCAACTGCATTAGTCCCAGCTGCCCATGTTTGACACATATCCCTATTAACCTTTCCTACCCATGTACCCGTGCAAATGCCTGGGGACTGGGAGTAATCTGCCGACCAGGAGAAAGGAAAATTGACATTTTAGGAAGATGTCTCTTCGAATAACTCTGCACTTTAACATCACTTCTTATCACTGACATTTATTAAGTAGTTTTCAGGTCAAATCATTGACTCTCTAATAAAAATAATATCATGTAAAAGCAGAAAATGTTGGAAACAGCACTGCCTGAAGAAGGCTGCATCTATCACCAAGGATGCCCACCATCCAGGCCATGCCCTCTTCTTGATATTACCATCGTGCAGGAGGTACAGAAGCCTGAAGTCCCATGCCACCAGGTTCAGGAACAGCTACTTTCCGACAACCATCAGGTTCTTAAACTAACCCACACAACCCTAGCCCCACCTCGACAATGGAACATTATAACCCAACTGTGGACGTATTTTCTTTCTCTAATAATGTTTTTTCCTCGAATGTCTTGTTTTTTTTGTCTTCTCTCTTTTACAATTTATACATAACATATATGCATCATTTGATTTTGTCTGTTTATTTGAGTCTCTGTGATGCTGCTGCAAGCATTGTACTATCCTTTGCTACACTTGTGCAAATGACAATAAAGCCCACACCACCCTGGCCACATGCTCATTTCACCCCTGCCATTGGGAAGAAGGTACAGGAGCCTGAAAACTGTAGCATCCAGGTTCAGGAACAGCTTCCTCCCTGCAGCCATTCGGTATTAAACAATAAAACCTCAAATAAGCTCTGAACAACATAGACTATTATTGTTATTATTGCACTATTATTGTTTGTATTTGTGTGTACGTATGTGTGTGTGTATATCTATATTACTAAAAGTCTGATCTTGACCACTTCCTGTTGCTCTGTATATTGATTTTAGAAAAAACGCTGCCACTTACGGTTGTGATTTTTGGCCATCTTACTCAGAGTCCCCCTCCGCTGTGCAGGACAAGAGGATTTTTCCCATCGATGAAAACTAAAAGAGTTATCAGTGTTTATAAAATGTTGAGATTCTCTCTCCTGAAGGCCATGCCCCTTCCGGAGGGACTACAAAACCCGGAAGTGTTGAGTGTCTCAGTCAGTCTCTGCAAGATGGGGAGAGGGTCACGTCTCTCAGTCTGAGCTGTGAATAACACTGAACACATGTTTACTAAACAGTCACTGTGGTTTTACTGACCTTGAGTGCCCTCAATGTGGTTTGAAAATGAAAATGTGGTTGGCTTGAAGTGAAGCACTGCAAATGGCTGTTGGTGGTGGTTGGTTTGCAGTGAGGCACTGCAAATGGCTGTTGGTGGTGGATGCTTGACAACTTCCTATTTGCACTGTATATTGATTTTAGATAAAACGCTACCACTTACGGCTGTGATTTTTGGCCATCTTACTCAGTCCCCCTCCGCTCATCAGGTGCAGAGGATTCTTCCCAGCAATGAAAAATAAAAGTGTTATTCGTGTTTAAAAAATGTTGAGAATCTCTCTCCTGTCAATCACGCCATGAAGGCCACGCCCCTTCTGGTGGGAGGGGGGAGGGATTATTAAACCCGGAAGTGTGGGTGTGGCTCAGTCTCTGCAAGATTGGGGAGGGAGGGGTCACGACTCTGTCTGAGCTGTGAATCAACTAACACGCTGAATGTCTACTGAACTGTGAGTGTGGTGTTTTTGTGGTGTTTTGTGTGATTTTATGTTGGTTTTATGGTGGTTTCACCCTGCTTGAAATTGTATGAAACTGCATTTGAATTTGGTGGCCTTGCACCCTGCTTGAAATGGTATGAAACTGCACTTGAATTTGGTGGCCTTGCACCCTGTTTGAAGTGGTATGAAACTGCATTTGAATTTGGTGGCCTTGCACCCTGCTTGAAGTGGTATGAACCTGCACTTGCATTTGGTGACCTTACACCCTGCTTGAAATGGCATGAAACTGCACTTGCATTTGGTGGCCTTGCACCCTGCTTGAAGTGGTATGAAACTGCACTTGAATTCGGTGGCCTTGCACCCTGCTTGAAGTGGTTGGCAACTGCACTTGAATTCAGTGGCCTTGCACCCTGCTTGAAGTGGTCAGAAACTGCACTTGAATTCAGTGGCCTTGCACCCTGCTTAAAGTGGTAGGAAACTGCACCTGAATTTGGTGGCCTTGCACCCTGCTTGAAGTGGTAGGAAACTGCACCTGAATTTGTTGGCCTTGCACCCTACTTCAAACGGTGGGAAACTGCATTTGAATTTAGTGGCCTAGCACCCTGCTTGAATTGCAATTTCAAGGAATAGCCGTGTCAACTGCCAGCACAGCAGCCGTGAGTAACTGAGCTGCCATCCCAAGAATCTATTTGGCCCACAATGTCCATACTAGCCCTCTGGAAACCAGTCCCTTCAGCCCACAGCACCCATACTAGCGCTCCAGAAAGCAACCCCCCCCCCCCCCCCCTACTGGCCACCAATATTGGAATTGGTGGAGAGGTGGAATATTGCGTTGGGGGACCAGCCCTCCCATGTGAAAATGGGATCCAACGGGTCCAACTTAGTCTAGTGTATATATATATACCGCCAGAAGGCAGTGGAGGCCGGTTCTCTGGATGCTTTCAAGAGAGAGCTAGATAGGGCTCTTAAAAATAGTGGTCAAGGGATATGGGGAGAAGGCAGGAACGGGGTACTGATTGGGGATGATCAGCCATGATCAAATTGAATGGCGGTGCTGGCTCGAAGGGCCAAATGGCCTACTCCTGCACCTATTGTCTATTGTCTAAATTATCTATATATATGTGTATTTGTATGTATATATACACACATTGAACTTTTTTTTCTCTCTCGTTTATTATATTGTTTATAGTGTACTATGCTTACATTTTCAGTTGTGCATGGATAGGCGACATTTTGGGTCATGTCCCTTCTTCAGATACACAAAGGGTTCCAGTTATATTGACTTTCTAGGACATTTTGTAGATGGTGTCACCATTAAGAGATAAAACATTTATCAACATACTAAGTGCTGGAGGAACTCAGCAGGTCTGGCAGCATTTGTGGAGTCCATGGATAAGCGACATTTTGGGTCATGTCCCTTCTTCAGACAGACAAAGGGTTCCAAACCCAAAACAGTGCCTATCCAAACCCTCCACAGATGCTGCCTGACCCGCTGAGTTCCTCCAGTATTTTGTGTTTTGCTCAAGACTCCAGCATCTGCAGTTCCTGGTGCCTCCAAATAAGTTTGTTAGCATCTAAAAACCTGGACCTCTCTGAGTGTAGGGAAGGACATGGATGTGGACGGATTCTGTGTAGTTAGTCGATCGTTCTAGACAAATTGGCAGATTGGATTTCCTTGAAGTGGAAGACATCAGATATACACTGGAGATTAGATCTGCTCGTGCATGGTTAAAACCTGACCCAATCCCGCAAACTCCAAACCCAGCCCTTAGGACTTAGGACTTTACAAATATGTTCATCTTTATCAAATAGATGCTTCTGCCATCTCAGCAGAAGAAGATTTAGTTCAGATTCTGATTGGAATAACAATAAAAGAGGAGGTTATAAACATTTCAGTGATGGTTAAAGAGGAAATGTGCAGCAAAACTCTCCGATAACTGGTATTAACACCACTACTTTCCTTAATATATATTAATAACTTGAACTTGACGGTATGAAGTCTAATTTCCAAATCTGCAGATGGAACAACACTTGGAGGTTAAGTGAACAGCAAAGAAATTGGTAATAGCACAATGTACTCTACAGGGAGTATATACTATCAAGTAGGTATGGTCAGGAGACAGTTTTGATTTTGTTAAGGTTGCCTATATTTTAAATACTTAACTTTTTAGTTAGTTTATCCATCATATTCTCTTTAACCAAGTAGATGGTTATTGCAGAGTTGAGCAAGAGGTGAACCATTAGCCTGGCAGGTGATTAGATGACCAGATGGAACTCGTTAATTAGAGTCAGCTGACTCAGAATGTGTTGTTGCTGGAGTTATTTGGCTGTGTTTCTATGCAGGTGCACTGTGTTTTAGTACTGAGTGTCGTGTTTAGTTTCGAGGTACTGCGCAGAAACAGGCCCTTCAGCCCATGGAGCCCGTGCCGGCCAGCGCATTAACACTATCCTACACTAGGGACAATGTTTTATATTTATTCCAAGCCAATTAACATACAAACCTGTACGTCTTTGGAGTGTGTGAGGAAACTCGGAGAAAACCCACGCAGGTCACGGGGAGAACCGACAGACAAGCACCCATAGCCAGGATTGAACCCGGGTCTCTGGCGCTGTCAGGCAGCAACTCTACCGCTGCGCCCCTGTGTTTGAGGAAGGTAAGGACACTATAGCTTTGCAATTTTTACAATATAGCTTTATATTTTTAAAGAATCAAATAAACTAAACTGGTTAAATAAGTAAACTGACAGGCATAAGAGGCAGGTGATGTGTTACAACTGCAGTGTGTGAGAAGCAGCAGAAGCCATTGTGGTTGGATTAATCTCAGCTGCAGCTGGGTGACGTTCTCAAAGCTGATGAGTTGGAATCTGAACTTTGGGCACCATCTTGCCTCGTGGAATGTGAAAGTTCTAAATAAGCTTTGTTCCAAAAGGCAGTTACAGACCTTGGATTAAACACTGTCAGGCAAGAGAGACAGCAGGATGTGACTATTAGTGCGTAAGCAATGGGACTATGGTCGCCAACTTTCACACTCCCAAATAAGGGACACAAGGTCAAAATACGGAACAAATCCCCGACGGCAACTTGTTGACCGATTCGGCCGTTGGCTGTGTGAATGATGAGTTGGCTCCTGTGTTGAACTGCACCCAAAAGCCCAGCCGGCGGGCCGACTGAGGAGTTTTGGCCCGCGCAACATTGAGAAGGAGGGGTGCTGGTGTGGGCGGTAAGCGAAGGTCCGAAGGTTGGACAGCTGGCCGGGCTGCTGACCGACGGGGCCACGGGCGAGGCGCTGCTGCACTCCATGGGCTGCACTATGTCGGGACGGGTGAGGCGGGGCCGGACGCAGCGTTCCGATCCGTCAACCCCCTCGACCCGAGTAGTAGCAGTCAAATAAGGGACAAGGGTGGACCCGTGTGGGACAAACCAATTTAGCTAATATGGGACAGTTGGCAACCCTAAATGGATATAGAGGTCATGTTCAAGAGATCCGAAGACAAAGGAACAGAATTAGGCCATTCGGCCCAATTAGTCTGCTTTGCCACTATTGTTTTTTCTTCATAACCCCATTTTTCTGCCTTCTCCCTGTAGCTTTTGCCACCCTTACTTATCAAGAAACTAGCTCTCCGCAAATCCCAATGACTTGGCCACCACAGCCGACCATGGCAATAGATTCCACAGATTCACCACTGTCTGGCTAAAGAAATTCCTCCTCCATTCCAAATGAGACGTCCTTTTAGTCTGAGTCTATGCCCTCTGCTCCTGGACTCTCCCACCACTGGAATCATCCTCTCCACACCCATTTTTTCTTGCAGCATTCAGTAGGTTTCTATGAGATCTCCCCCCTCATCATTCTAAACCCTAGTGAGTACAGGCCAATAGCCATAAAATGCTCTTCATACATTCGCCCAATCATCCCTGGGATTCTCATAAACCTCCTCTGGACCCTCTCCTATGCCCGCACATCCTCCCTCAGATATGGGGCCCGAAACTGCGCGCAATATTCCAGTTGTATGACCAGCACGTTCAAAAGCCTCAGCATTACATCCATGCTTTTGTATTCTAATCCTCTCGGAATGAATGCTGACATTACATTTGCCTTCCTTACTACTGATTCAACTTTGAAAATTAACCTTTAGGGAATCCTGCACCAGCACCCCTTTGCACCTCCTCCGATTTCTCAATCCTCAATCCTCCTCTCCCCATTTAGAGAATAGTCTACACCTTTATTCCTTCTACCTGTTTGACTGTACACTTAGCTACACTGTATTCCACCTGCCACTTATTTTGCCTTCTCTCCAAACCTGTCCAAGTCCTTCTGCAGATGCCCTGCTTCCACTATACTACCTGCCCTCCACTTATCTTTGTGTCATCTGCAAACTTGGCCACATCATCCAGATCATTAACCCATAACGTGAGAAGTAGCGGACCCAACATCAACCCCTGCGGAACATCAGTAAGGGCCCGTCGCACTTACGCGACCCTTTCAGCGACTGCCGGCACCATTTTTATCGCAGCAGGTTGTCGCTGGATTTTCTATATGTTGAAAATCCAGTGACGACAAGAACACTTGAGGAGACAGCTCATGACAATACAGTCGTCACCCCGCAACATGCCGCAAAGAATCGCCTGTGGGACAGGCCCTTTAGTAACCAGCAACTAACCAGAATAGGTCCCCTTCATTCCTACTCTGTACATTCTTCCAGTTAACCAATCTTACATCCATGCTAGAACCTTGTCTCTAGTACCATGGGCTGACCCCACCACCCCTCCTTCTCATGGCCGATCATCGGTTCATGAGTTGGATGGGGTGCCGGACTTGGCGTGCGATGTTGCGCGAGCCACAACTCCTCAGCTGGCCCACTGGCTGGGCTCTGTGTGCAGTCCAGCACCCGGGCCAACTCATTATTCACCCAGCCACGACCGAGTCAGTCAACGAGTTGCCACTGGGAATTCATCCCGTATTTTGACCTTTTGCTCCTTCTTAAGAAGTGAGAAAGTTGGCAACCCTAATCCAATACCAACATGATTTTCCCCAGTCTACCCGCATATTGAAATCCCCCGTGACTATTGTAACATTGCCTTTCTTACATGCGTTTCCTAGCTACTGATGTAATTTGGACCCTACACTATGGCTACTGCGATTTGGAGGCCTGTATATAACTATTATCAGGGTCTTTTTAACCTTACAATTTCTTAACTTTACCCTGAAGGATTCTGCATCTTCTGATCCTACGTCGTGACTTGTTAAGGGTTGGATTTAATTCCTTCCCAACAGAGCCATCCCACCATCTCACCATCTCTGCCCACATTCCTGTCTTTTCACATGTGTATTCTTCGATGTTCACCTTCCAGCTCTGATCATCTTTCAGCCAAGGCTCTGTGATGCCCACAACATCGTACCTGCCAACCCTGGTTTGGATGAGCCTGTGATCGTCAAACTGCAATGAAATTCTAGCAGCCTGTCTAATAAGAACGGAGGCAGCGGGGAGGATGAGTAAACTAACTGTAGTTAGTTAGTTAGTTGCTGTTGTTAGAGGATCATTCCAACTGAGGGAGTGAAAATAAATATTGGGAATAGTCTATTCACACACTGGTCAACTTGAGGAGTACCTTCAGCAACAGACTGGTTCCATCAAGATGCAGGACAGAACGCCACAGGAAATCCTTCTTCCCCGTGGCTATCAAACTGTACAACACCTCCCCCTTCTTTCGTGGGGTAGACGGAGACTCCCCTTCCCCCTCTCCTCAATCTTTCCACATCCCCAATCCTTTCCACTCATCACTTTAATTTCTTGTTTCATGTAGTTTGTGTTTTTATGACTGTTGGCAGATCAATTTCCCTCCTGGGATGATTAAACTTATATTGTGTATCGTATCGTACATAGGGGGATAGATACTCTTCTCTGTGGAAATGAGTATGAGCCCCGCAGGTTGTGTTGCCTGCCTGGTGCCAGAGTTAAGGACCTTCTCTGGTTGAGGAGATGCTTGAAGTAGGAGGGGAAAGATCCAGGAAATAACCTGCCTGGGAATTAATTGTAGGATTAAGGGAAAAGGTTCTGCTGTAAGCAAAACTACAAAAGTGATCATCTTTTTGGACTACTCTGTGCAAAATTGTCTTGGTTCAATAAAATCAGCAGGGCTCAAAAGATTTGAATGGAGAAAATGACACCAATGCAGGAAAAAAGAGGGAACATTCTGTTGGGATGGGATTGACTAGAATTGAACTTGGCCAATTGTTCTAGCAAGTTAAATGGTGAGAGCTGTGGAAGGACTTCCCACTCAATCATCGGAATGGAATCCCGCTGAAGGGAAACAGTATCCCGAGCCCAGCAAACCAACGGTGTTGTTGGTGGTTCCTATGTGGTGCAGGGGACAAAGAGGTGTGTGTAGGAAGGAACTGCAGATGCTGGTTCACACCAAAGATAGACACAAAATAGTGGAGTAACTCAGCGGGACAGGCAGCATCTCTAGATAGAAGGAACGGCTCGCGTTTCGGGTTGAGGCCCTTCTTGTGACCCGAAACGTCACCCATTCCTTTTATCCAGAGATGCTGCCTGTCCCGCTGAGTTACTCCAGCATTTTGTGTCTACCTTCAGTGGACAAACAGGGTTGGCTAGAGAGTCGGTTAACTGGAGGACGTGGTAACAAAGATCAGGCTGAATTGTGGCTGAATAAATGCCATCATTACCAATGACGTTCACAATCTGTAAACGATTCAAGAAAATAAATTGACTTCCTCAGTGGATGTCCAGATTGGGCAAGAGCTCATGTTATAAAAGATAATTTATGTGGATTTAAGCATGCCAGGTATCTTCTAGTGCACATTTGTTGGATGCCCAAAACTGCTTCAAACCACCTTTACAGATGTGCCTCAGCTTCTAGCCCACAGTCTTTCACCTTGATTTCATTGTGATAAAACAATGCACAAAGCCTATTATTTCTGACCCAGAGCAGTGATGCCTTCAACTCAGCTGCTGTTAATCTCCCAGTTAGTCATTCAAGCATAGATGTGGGGTTTACCGTGATTGGTCTGGCAAATCCCTGCTGGAGATTATTAGAGGATAGCGGTCTTCAAGAAAATGTATTTTGGCAATCTCTCACTGTTTGGCTACAAATGTACGGCCCTGACATAAACATGTGTTGCCATCGCAGTGAAATCACGCAAGGCTTGCCTCCCACTAAACAGTGAGATTTGCCAAACCTTTGAACGTACCTCCCTCCTTTAATAACTAGGCAGTCTGATCGCTCTTCATCTCGACAAACCAAGAACAATGCAAGCAGGCAGTGCAATTTAAAGATTCTTTCATAATTCTAGTTTCCTTCTCCCCTGACACTCAGACTGAAGAAGGGTCTCGACCCAAAATGTCGCCCATTCCTTTTTTCCAGAGATGCTGCCTGACCCACTGAGTTACTCCAGCATTTTGTGGCTGTCTTCAGTATAATGCAGGTGTTGGAAAACACTAACTCATTGTGCTTGTGTGTTATTGGACACTGTGCTGCAGGACCTTGCCAGTGATGTACTCCATATTACCAAACATATTGAATGCAGAAGCCTCCATTCAGGGCCGGATTTAGATGAAGAGAGGTCCTAAGCTATTTCACTTGTGAGGGCCCGCCCCTCCCAATCCCCCACCCCCATGACTAGGGGACCATGACTACCCGACAGTGACAGTGTGACACTTTTAGATCCTACTGTATGTTGTCATTAAACAGTTGGTTTCAAAATACATATTGGATTCCCCGCGGAGCGGGCGATGCCTTACCTGGATCGCTGTTTGAAGCTCCGGAGTGTTGACCCTGGTGCGGCGGCGATGTTCGGTGGTCCCGGTGAGGCGGCGATGTTCGGTGGGCTCTGGTGCGGCGGAGAGGTGGGTAGGCCCCAATCAAAGACAACGAATATAAACCTCACCTGCATTTTAATCCCGCACCCCCCCCCCCCCCCCACCACCACCAAAGCCTCCGGAAGCCACTGATGGTAGGTTTTGTAACAATGGCACTATGTCAAAAGTTTTATACACCTTGGCGGAGCGAGACCGAGGCCCCCCTAGATCTCGAGGCCCCAAGCTTAAGCTTATGAGGCTTATACGTAAATCCGGCCATGCCTCCATTCTTCGGAGACAAGAAACTACAGATGCTGGATCCTTGATCAACTGCTGGAGGAATTCAGAAGATCAGGCAGCATCTGTGGAGGAAATGGGCAAAAAACATTTTGGGTCAAGACCCTTCAGATCTGTCCATTCCCTTCACCAATGCCGAGTTCCTCCACCATTTTACGTTTCGCTCAAACTCCATTCTTTTCTCCTTCCTGGTTTCCTCTTGTGAGCTCGAATGAAACTTCATGTGATGGCAAGTTCCACATTCAGACCATTCTCTGGATTTTAAAAAAATCTTTAAATTCTATTGGTTTGTACAGGGCTGGCTTGTATTCCATTCACGTTTGTCCCTCCCCTCATGTATGGAAATAATGTCTCCGTTTCATATCTCTGTAAATCTCTCTCAATTTTAAAGACTTGCGTTTCCAGAGGACAGAACCACAGACTTTGCTTTAAGTTATCTGTTTTATATTTCTTACAAAGCCTCCTTGAGTTTAATATTGATGACCAGAGAAGTTTCCAATGGATTTCCCTTCCCTGGTAGAAAAGTTTTAAACGATTTTATTCAAGATTATCTTGGTCTGATGAAACATTGCCTGTCTATCTTCTCCAGAGATGCTGCCTGAACTGCTGAGTTACTCCAGCATTTGGTATAACCAAGCATCTGCACTTCATTTTCATTATATATTATTTTGGTCTAATGTTGCCAGAAATGACTGCAAAGTTTTTGCTATGGGTCCACAATGTGGATACAATGGGGCAGAGTTTTCATTTTGAAGGAGATCTACACTATCCTACAGGGATACTATTGACGACCGGAGTAGGAATTCCTCTGTCAATGACACTGTCCCTGTAGATGTCATTCACAAGTGATCGGGATTGATTTTTATGCACAAAATTTGTAAGCAGCAATGTTGGATAATGTACACTGCTTGGGTTATTATTGTCACGTGTACCAAATAAATAGGTGCTAACTAGTCAGCGAAAAGACTATACATGATTGTAATCAAGCCGTCCACAATGCACAGATACAGGATAATGAGTATGACATATAGTGCAAAGTAAAGTCTGATTTATGGGCCTGTCCCACTTAGCCTTCTTTTTCGGCATGTTGAACATGTTGAAAACTTAGTGGCGACCAGAAAGACACTATGACTCTTTGGGTGACTACTGTCGCGGGGTGAAGCCTGTATGGTCTTGAGTAGTCGCCCAAAGAGTCGTACCTTGTTCTGGTCGCCGCTGGATTTTCAACCGGTTGAAAATTTTCGGAGACCTGCTGCGACGATGACGGTTGCCGGCAAGTCGCCGATAAAATCACGTAAGTGGGACAGGCCCATAAAGATAGTCTGAAGGTCTCCATTGAGGTAGGTGGGAGGTCAGGACTGCTCTCTAGTTGGTGAGAGGGATGTTCAGTTGCCTGAGAACAGCTGGGGAGAAACTGTCCCTGAATCTACGGTAGAGGTATGCATTTTCACACTTTTGTAGCTCTTGTCTGATGGGAATAGGAATACTTTATTGTCACATGTGACCAAGCTCCAAATCTGAGGAAGGACATTATTGCCATAGAGGGAGTGCAGAGAAGGTTCACCAGACTGATTCCTGGGATGTCAGGACTGTCTTATGAAGAAAGACTGGATAGACTCGGTTTATACTTTCTAGAATTTAGATTGAGAGGGGATCTTATAGAAACTTACAAAATTCTTAAGGGGTTGGACAGGCTAGATGCAGGAAAATTGTTCCCGATGTTGGGGAGGTCCAGGACAAGGGGTCACAGCTTAAGGATATGGTACGGGATACTGAGTTGGATGAACAGCCATGATCATATTGAATGGCGGTGCAGGCTCGAAGGGCTGAATGGCCTACTCCTGCACCTAATTTCTATGTTTCTATGTTTCAATGAGATTCTTTGCTTGCATACACAATGTATACAAATGGCAGCCAAGAGGGGAGAAGAGGGAATGATCGGGGGGAGGCTTGTCCTTGATTATGTCGTGGTCTTGCCAAGGCAGCGCTTCCAACAGAGGTTGCTGCAGTTTGTTTCCTCTGCTGTTGGAGAGTCTATTTAGTGTGTGCGTTGACTTTATTGCTCCGATGCAATGAACTGCTTGCTGTGAGCCAAGGGCCCTGCCCGCCTTCCGATGATTGGCTGGAGCAATGTTGGCAACAAACAATAATTGGACCAAAAACCCCCAGCCGGCTATTCTTCCGCAGTGTGTTCAACATCTGCAGACACACCAACATGCCAGGTCTGAACTTAGACTCGCTTAATCTAGGAAAGCAAGAACTTTTGGATGGAATGTTTTCTGTTGGCATGGCTTCCAATTAAACCATGTGTCAGGGGTAGAAATGCGTAGGAGGGGGGTGGCGGTGGAAAAGAGCGGAAGATTGAGAGAGAGTGACAGCGTTCGCCCCAAAGGGAAAGAATGGGGTAGAAATGCATAGACCCCGACGGGGGGGGGGGGGCGGAAGGGATGGGGGTGGAGGGAGAGGAAGGGGAGACAGAGATAGACTGTCTTTAACAGATGAAAAAGCTGGAGTTACTCAGTGGGACAGGCAGCATCTCTGGAGAGAAGAAATGGGTGACATTTCGGGTTGAGACTCGAAACGTCACCCATTCCTACTCTCCGGAGATGTTGCCTGTCCCACTGAGTTGCTCCAGCATTTTGTGTCTATCTTCAGTTTAAACCAGCATCTGCAGTTCCTTCTTACACGATAGATTGCCTTTGTTACACAAAAAGCTGGAGAAACTCAGCGGGTGCAGCAGCATCCAAGGAGCGAAGGAGATAGGCGACGTTTAGGGTCGAGACCCTTCTTCAGTTTGCTCAGACCTCAGTGAGGTCTGAAGAAGGGTCTCGACCCGAAACGTCGCCTATCTCCTTCGCTCCTTAGATGCTGCTGCACCCGCTGAGTTTCTCCAGCTTTTTGTGTAACCCTTGATTCTCCAGCATCTGCAGTTCCTTCTTTAACAGATTGCCTTTGTTCTTCTGTAAAGGGAAAAGAACCGCCCATGCTCACATAAATGATGGTGCATCCAGCCAAACAATCAAAGCGAGGTTGACAATAATTCTTTCAGATCTGTGTTGTTCTTTGAATCTGAAAAACGCTCTCAAAAAGAGGAAAGAAAATGAATTTAATAGTAACTTTCAGTAAAGAGAATCGTTCATGGAATGAAAGGGACATTTTGCAGAGCCACAGGGAATGGGGTAAATTAATCTTTCAAAGAGCCTGCACAGGGATGATGGGCCAAATGGACTACTTCTGCATGACATTTCCACGCCTCGAAACGGCAATCTCCATATTAAGTCAAACCTCCTCCAGCTTTCACCAACAAAAACAACTTTCAACAGCATAGCAACTTTAATTCAATAACTCGGACCATAACAGGAAGAGAATTTGATTTTAAAAGCAAACAAGGAGACATTAACAGAGGTGTGAGAATATTTGATCGAAAAAAGAGGTCTTGAGATTTAGTTTTATAAGACTTAATTTAAAAAAGATACAGCATGGAAACAGGCCATTTGGCCCACAGAGTCCAGGTCCACCATCAATCACCCGTTCACACTAGTTCTATGTTATCCCACTATCTCATCCACTCTCTCCACACCAGCAGCAATTTTACAGAGGCCAACCAACTTACAAACCCGCACATCTTTGGGATGTGGGAGGAAACCTAAGGAAACCCCTTGTGGTCACAGGGAGAACATGCAAACTCCACACAGGGAACACCCGAGGTCAGGACTCTGGCTCAGTGAGGCAGCAGATCACAGTTGTGTAAAATAAAGGAGATGAGAAGGTGGAGAGTGTGAA
The DNA here is from genome assembly GCA_963514005.1 of Raja brachyura. The sequence continues at coordinate 12,730,986 of OY740811.1, forward strand.
AAGTGTAGAGGGTCAGGATCTGGGTGAAGCTTCCCCAACCTCCTTCTAAAAAGTGCAATGCCTTTGGTAGGATTTTAGACCGTGAGGTAGACTGACTTTGTTCACCCCAAAGGAAACGGGGTAGAAATGCATAGCCTTCTCAGCTTTGAGTTATGAAAATTCAGCACAGATTTGCTATTCCACTTCCGATACTCCAGACACCATCTGGACAACCCTTTGAGTTATTTGTCCTTGTTGGGTTGTCTCTGACACTTTCACATTCTTAAGGAAGGAAGAGATATAGTGGATTTTTTTTTTTCCCCCAGGTGTCGGCAAGACCTCTGATTAATTGCTGCCTAGTGAAGTCAGTGTTCTTGGCTGTGTTTTATTTTCTCTTTACTAACTCAGAGTTTCCACAAACTGTTTATTTGAATAGAAAATCTTTGCTCCACTGGTTATAAAAATACAAATGTAAAGTGTTGTTTGGGTGCATCAAATCAGTTTTAGACGCCACATAATTTTCCCAGATGACCACAGCTTATGGAATTATTCAATTAGACAGTGATTAAATGGCTCGGAGAATTGCCACCATCTTTTTCATGTCTCCTTTTTGATTCCCTTCCCCCTGCCTCCGCTGGAATAAAACGGTCTTTTGAACAACATTCACGACTGGATTCTTTCGTCGGGAAGTGGGAAGACTATGGAATTCATTGAAATGCCCTCAAAGTGCTGGAGAAATCCAGCTGCTCAGGCAGCATCCTTGTAAAACATGGATAGGTGACGTTTCAGGTCGGGACCTTTCTTCGGACTGATTGTAGGGAGGGAGGGGAAGAAAGCTGGAAGAGAGGAGAGGTGGGACAAACTGTGGCAGATAATCTGCCATTACCTGCCATGCCTTGTCCTGCCTCTCCTACTTTCCTTTCCTGATTTGCTGAGTGTTTCCTTGGCAGCTTCTGCTTTTATTTCCGTTTTCCAGCATCTGCAGTTTTTTCATTTTTTTATTATCATGGCTATTGCGCACCATTATATCAATGAACATTAAATGTTGCCCAAATTAATGTACACAGAAGAACATCCACTGCATATATATCCACATGTGAGATGTTGTGGGTTGTGATGGTTTCGTTAAATAAAGAGAATATTACAATTATTAAATTAGCCTAAATGTATAATGTATACAGTGGCAAAGAGGCAGAGTGGCAGAGTTGCTGCTCCACAGTGCAAGAGACCGGGTTCTATCCTGACTGCGGAGTTTGTATGTTCTCCTTGTGATCACGTGGGTTTGCTCTGGGTGCACTGGTTTCCTCCCACACTCCAAAGAGTTTGTAGGTTGATTGGCTTTGGTAAAATTGTAAATTGTCCCTGGTGTATAGGACTAGTCTCGATGTACGGGATGATCACTGGTCGGCGCAGACTTGGTGGACCGAAGAGTCTGTTTCCGGGCTGTATCTTTAAGGGCCTGTCCCACCAGCATGCAACTCCATGCGATGAACGCGATCAAACTAGAAGCGGGGGCCGCGCGGAGGCCGGGTGATACCCTGTACAGGGCCGTTCCCACCAGCATGCGCCTGCATGCGGCAAGCGCAACCAAACCGGCAGCAGGGGCCGCGCGGAGGTCGGGTGAGTGGTGCAACGCGGCGCAAAGTGAGGCGAACTTGGAGCGAAGTCTAAGGTAAGTTCGCCAAGACAGAGAGAGGCACAGAGGCACACACACACAGGGCCACGGAGCCACACACATAGAGGGTCACGGAGGCACTTACAAATAGGTTCACGGAGGCACGATGTCGGGGCGGTGTGTAAATGTCGAGGCGACTGCGAGCCGACAAGCCGTTGCCATGCTGAATTTTTGGACATAGTCAGTTTTTCGGAGCCCCGCGCGGTGTCGGGATGAACTCGGGACGAACTCTGCACAATTCCGCACGGCTCCGGCGATCGAAGTGGGACCGGCCCCGCGACGCCGGACGGCTCAAGCGACCACGTTAGATCGCGTTAATTGCATAGAGTTGCATGCTGGTGGGACAGGCCCTTTAAAGTTTTTCTCCTTGTAACCAGGCATCCAGAGAGGATTCCAATAAATCCTTGTGGGAGTAATTGATGCATGTTTCCGGTCTTTGGTAATGGGACAGAGACACTTATGCTGTGACAAGAAAGATCGTCTAGAGAATCCAACTTGTATCTCGCATGTTTCTTGGGGTTCAATCGGTTGAGTCAGCCAAGATCAAAGGCAAACAATTGGCAAATGTTCGCTACTGACAGCGGTGCTCCAGTTTTTTTTCCCTCCTTTGTGGGTTTGTGTCTAAGGCAGCTAAACCCCTGAATGCAACCAACCTCCATTAATGTTCCAGGAGTCATTCCCTCTGAGATTAGCCAACTCTTCCCTCAAGGCTGATCTGTGCAATCGCTTCATGAATCACAGCAGCTTGATGTGATATTTCCACAATGCTCCACTATGATTGGCACTGAAGACGTCCGTGGAAGCTAGCTCCTTATTCAAAGCAAAGTGCATCCTGAAACTCAGCGGGTCAGGCAGCATCTCTAGACAAAAGAGAATAGGCGACCAAGGAGTCTGAAGAAGGGTTCTGACCTGAAACATTTCCTATTCCTCCGGTATTGTGTATGTATCTTCGGTATAAACTAGCATCTGCAGTTCCTTCATACATATCCTCCAAGCTGTGTCAGTCTTGGACTCTTAAGTGGTCAAAATGCTGTCTTACATGATTAAACCCCCCTGGCAAAGCTCTGATAAAGATCTGGATTGTGCCCACCAGCATCTACAATCCACAGTCTCCCATTCTGGCCACTATTGCCTTTGTCACTATTGACTTAAACATGGTTAATCCAAACTGCTTTATAACATAATGTCACTGATCCTGCCTTTCCCTTGTGGAGCTGGTGATTTCTGACTGTCCTTTAGCAAGAAGGACTGATATGGAATGACTATTGGATGGTATCGGGTCATCTTCCGTATCTTGAGCAAAACACAAACTGCTGGAGGCACTCAGTGGGTTAGGCAGCGTCTGTGGAGGGAATGGACAGGTGACGTTTTGGGTCAGGACCCACAGTTGCTCCAGTACTTTGTGTTTTGCTCAAGATTCCAGCATCTGCATGGCCAAACATAATAGTCGATTGCTTAATAGGAAATAGTGGCAAATGCCTTTACAATCTCTGTTCCAGAAGTTAATCTATTGTACACGTATAGTATGATTTGATTTGTACTGAATGCAGAACGAGCTTTTCATTGCATCCCTGTACACATTTCAATAAATTAACTAACTAACATTTGACGTTATTTCCTCATTTAATGCATTTTATAAATATTTATGCATCTTACCTCCTTTAACCAAACTTTGGTCAGTTGCCCCATTCTCCTTTAATGATGATGTATGATGGTGTTCCTGTGGGTTAATTTACGACTATAAGGCCACTAGTTGAATTGGTAGATTAACCCAGAGGTTATGTTTCAGGATTAGTGATCCAAAGGCCTGAATCAATGGACAAACAGATTCTATCTCCATACAGCGATCTGCAAATTAAACTCTATAAAGACACAACGTGCTGGAGTAACTCAGCAGGTCAGGCAGCATCTCTGGAGAGCGTGGATAGGCAATGTTTCGAGCCCGGAGCGGAAACGGGATTGGAGGAATCCCAACCCAAAACGTCCCAATTCATGTTCTCCAGAGATGCTGCCTGATTTGCTGAGTTACTCCAGCACTTTGTGTACTTTTTTTCCCTGTAAACCAGCATCTCAGTTCCTTGTTAAATTAAGCTCATTTAATTCAATGAAGTTGGCATCATTCATGGCTACCAGGGAACTGCAGAATTATTGTAAAACCTTCACCAACCTGATTCACCGGCGTCCTGTCGATAAGGAAAATTGACTGGACCGCGGGCCCATGGGCAAGTGATTAAGTCCGATCGGCCGTCTAAAAAGCCTCTAGAGCAATTATGGATGAGCAATAAATGCTAGCCTTGCCATCAATGCCTCGATCCCATGAACATTGAAAGATATCATCCATCTCCTGAGCTATTATTTTTGTATCGATTTGTTGCATTCCATTGTTTAAGTCTTTAATTGCTGAGTAATCTTCTATTATAAATCAAACCAGAAAATGCTGAAATCCTGAGGCAGACCTGGCAGCGAGTGTGCGGGGAGAAACAGACTCGTCTTCAGAGCACGCAGAGAGTGAAAACAAGTTTTACGTTTCAGAGAGGGTTTACGGAGGGAAGGACGTGATGTGCAACAAATAACAGTGCTGGTGGAACTCGGTAGGCCATGCAGCATCTGTGTAGGGAACTGGGGCAGTCTGAATAAGGCGCCTGACCCAAAACAGCATCTGTCTTCTTCCCTCCACAGATGCTGCTTTACCTACTGAGTTCCTCCAACACTTTTTTTGGTGTTGACGATACCAGCATTTGTTGTCTCTCGTGTCTCCAATCGATATGATGTACCCAGCAGGTTAGGCTGAAGAAGGGTCTCGACTCAAAACGTCACCCATTCCATCTCTTCAGAGATGCTGCCTGTCCCACTGAGTTACTCCATCATTTTGTGTATATCTTCGGTTTAAAGCTGAACCTGCAGTTCCTTCCTACACAGGTTAGGTTGTGCTCCTGGAGTGTACCTCACACCCCGGTAATATGCACTCTCACTCTCTTACTCTCTTACTGCCCTCATCCCGGAGCTTTTAAATAGAACATGGAGCATAGAACTGTACAGACAGGAGCCAGCCATAATATCAGCGCTGAACATGATGCCAGGTTTAACTCATCTCCTCTGCTTGCAGTTTCTTCCATTTATTTCATACACTACTTGATCAATTACTTCATTAATCAAATTACCTCTGCAGCTTACGCCCACTGCAATTCTAGCCTCGCCCTATCGCAGGTATTCCCTTTGCCCTATACATCTGTTCTTCACTTCCTCTGCATTTATTGTTTACTTTTCCCCCCAGTTCCACTTGAAGGTCATCACCAAAAAATAACGACTGTTTCTCTCTCCACAAATATTGCTTGAATTGCTGTGTGTTTTATTGTTGCTATTTTTATCTAATGTCCTAATGTGAGAGGGGCAAAGTTTAAAGACGATGTGCTGGGCAGGTTTTTTTTTTACACGGAGGATGGTGAATCCTTGGACCACGCTGCCGGTGTTGCCGGTTGAAGTAGATACAATGTTGGTGTTTAAGAGTCTTGGATAATCATACATCTTTGGGATATGGGTGGAAACCGGAGCACCTGGAGGAAACCCACGTGGTGCACAAACCCCACACAGACAGCACCCGAGGTGGGGTTGGAACCCGGGCCTCTGGCGCTGTGAGGCAGCGGCTCTACCAGCTGTGCCACTGAGTGGCAGTAAGCGTTCTGCATTCTGACTGTTGGTTCCAGCACATTGTCTGGGAAATTTACATTCAAAAATTAATTAAATACGGGAAGAAAAACTGGTGTCAGTAATGGTGACTGTGCTTTGAGAAAAATGTGCTAACTTCGGGAATGGGATTCTGCTGTGTCCTCATCTAATTTCTCTTAAATCTGGGCACAGAGCTGGAGCAATGGCTTTGTGTCGTCTGGGAAAAGCACTTAATTTAGTGTAGACTTCAGAGATACAGCGAAGAAACCGTCCCTTCAGCCCTCCGAGGCCACGCCGACAAGCGATCACTCCGTACACTTGCACTATCCTACACACAAGGGCCAATTTACAATTTTACCAAAGCCAATTAACATGCAAACCTGTATGCCTTTGGAGTGTAGGAGCAAACCGAAGCACCCTGAGAAAACCCACACTGTCACAGGGAAAACGTACAAACTCCGTATAGACAGCACTCGTAGTCGGGATCGAACCCGGTTCTCTGGCGCTGTGAGGCAGCAATTCTACTGCTGTGCCGCCCTATTGTACGAATGGACAAAAACCGTGTGCATTGGCAACTGGTGGGGGGAGTGAGGCAGTACTGAAGTTTTATATACCCACTTTAAACACCTTGAAGATCATGCGTATATTTCCTGGCTTATTGCCAAATTATGAGTTCCAGTGTGGGTATAAGGCCAGGCAGTTACTCCAGACAGAATCATAAATTCCAAAATTTGGCAATGGAACTCTTTAATGAAGTAATTGCTTTTAACGGATGTTAATGCTACCTACTTTAATTGCCCATTATAAGCAATTGATTTACAATGAAATGGGACTTTGAAATTGTGTTGTTTCATTGAGAATTATAAAACGGGTTGGACTGGAGAATCAGCGCTGCTGTAATGTACAGACATAAGAGACTGCAGATGCTGGAATCGTGAGCAAAAAGCGAACAGCTGCATGAAGTTAACAGGTCGGGCAACACCTGGGGAGGGAATGGACAGGTGATATTTTGGGTCAGGTCCCTTCAGTCTGGAATGTGATTATGCGACGATACCTAATACCTGTGCATGGATTAGTAGGATTATGCGAGGACCTAAATGGTGGCACATTTGCACAGATATGCCAACATAACATAAAAGGCTGGAGAAATCCAGTGGGTCAGGCAGCATCTGCGGAGGGATGATGATGATATGCGACGTTTAGTGTCAGGACTGAAGAAGGGTCCCAACATGAAACGTCCCTTCCACAGATGCTGCCTGACCCGTTGAGTTTTGGGTTTCTCTGTCAACTGTTGCGTGCATGCTCGCATGAATTGATTACACACACATATACTCGAACATGAGCTTGCATATGTACATGTGCATGTGTGCACATGCATGTACATGTGTGTATATGTGTGGACATGCACATGTGTATACAGTTAATTCTCATTAATCCAATGTTCATTATTCTGGAATATTTACTATCCAACATTAATTTTTGTGTAGCAGATCTTTAATACAGTATAAACACACACGCTAATCTAGCAATTCATATATTCTGACACCAGCATGTTTATTTTTCCTATGCCAATGATCAATTTAGCATTAGGTAGACAAAAATGCTGGATAAACTCAGCGGGTGAGGCAGGATCTATGGAGCGAAGGAAATGGGCAACGTTTCGGGTCGAAACCCTTCTTCAGTCTGAAGAATTGTTTCGACCCGAAACGTCGCCTATTTCCTTCGCTCCATAGATGCTGCCTCACCCGCTGAGTTTCTCCAGCATTTTTGTCTACCTTCGATTTTCCAGCATCTGCAGTTCCTTCTTAATCTATTTAGCAATTATATTTTAATAAATTTAAGTAGTGACTAAACTCTTCAACTCTTCATTCAGTTCGCAATCAATCAAATGACATCTGATTATCTGAACATTCTCAGTTCTAAGTTCACAGTTTCCTATCCTTCTCACAATCAGAAAGAGTTATCAGAAGATAACTTCAGTTCAGAAGCTGTGAATCACAGTTCTAGCTATTACATTTGTTTCTCAGCTATTGTCATAAACCCCGTCTGGTTTAAGCAACCATCTTTCAGTTTGTTTTATAAACCCCAAACTCATTTAACAAACTTGATGATGCCATGACCATAATGAGAGACCTTGGGAATAGAAACAATGTCAAAATCTTGTAGTACAAACTTGTATGACTGATTTCTATAGTTACAGTATTAATGTTTTAATGGTGCAATTTATTTTAAGAATTCAATGAAACAAATGACAAATATTGTTTCAGAAAATACGTCAGCATGATTTTGCTGCCAACGCATACATTGTTAGTATCGGGTAATAAAATTGGTATTTGTTATTGAAACTTTTAAAATCAAAATGTATATCATTTATGCTGGGCGTAGAATATCATATACCCATGGTTCACGGACAATCGACATTAAGACAGATCCCTCTGAGTTCAAAACATTTCATAATCTAACATTTAATAATCCCACATACAGTATACAAGACGTAGTGGATTGTGTTGGATTAACAAGAATTGACCGTGTGTGTGTGTTTTAAAAAAAAATGAAAGTAATGAAAAGTGCAAGCAGAAGGTCTGAATCATCATGTGTTCAATATCCGGCCGAGTTCCCCAGAAAAGAGTAGCTGAGACCAGCTTGAGCTCTGTACCTGTACAGCACCGATGCCATGTTGTTGTCTGGTCTGCTAATAAAGGCATTAACCTATCTATTTTTGATGGGATTTTGCCTCTAGTGGGATAGAGGAATGGTGTAAAAGTATATTTGTCCCTGTGATGCCAAAGGTAATTGCTGTTATTTGAGAGACAGCAAAAGACCGCTGCAGTGCCTCCCACGTTGAAGAAGATGACCAATTTGCTTTTAATTATTTCTGAAGCTGACAGGAAAATACGAGAGTAGTGCCGGAAGGATAAAGCTGGGGATTGCTGGTGCCTGATTGATGCAAGGTGAAATGAATTCGCACAGGTAGACACCAAATGACCAAAGAGCAGATGACGGAGGAGCCCGCAATCTGAGGTGCGGTGTGTGACAGCTGGAGCAGATAATAACTTGTAGACTTCTTTGTGTCATATTTTTGGACTACAGTGCTTCCTGCCTTTAGTTGCTCTGCACAATGCCATCTGTCAAGACTGCTCCACATTTCACTTACAAAAAGCTCCCGAGGTTATTATACGGATCGCGATCCTCGGGCTTCTTAGTAATTTGGTAAATAAATCTGTATGCTCTTAAAATTATTATGCCCCACGACCAGCCTTTAATTATGCCTTTCTGACATGTAGCTGGCAGCTAGAAGCAGGCCAACCTGTTCAAAAAAACAAATAGACCTCCTATATCTGAAGTAATTGAGAGGCTTTCGAAGCATTGATCAGTTTTGGAAACCATGCAATTTGTATGCTCACCTGCCCTCTGCAATTTAACCCCCAGGGTGTGGTTCAGGTAACAGGGGGGTCGGAATGAGAGGTCAAAGGTCAGACTCTTTGTGTCCATAATGTTGAGATTGACCCTTTGCTGTGAGATGTTAATAACTTCACGGTGACTGGCGTTGCTAAGATTTACATTACCGGGCAGAGTTCTTTAGGTCTTATCTATATATTAGAAAAAATATATATGCAGCAAGCAAAGGCCATTGCTGCCTTTACAAAGCATGAATTAGCAGCCAGAAAACATATTGCTGTGTTTACCAATATTGGTTTAATCAATGTTACAGAAGTGTGTGAATCATTGACATTTACAGCATCGAATGTACCTTTGTGTCCATGGTAAAACTATAGCAGTCTATTCCCACTTATCGATGGACATGTGAGGTGTTGCACTTTTGGAAGTCAAATGTAAGGGGAAAGAATACAATTGGTAGCAATCTTTAACAGCATTGATGTACAGAGGGATCTTGGGGTCCAAGTTCATAGCCCACTGAAAGTGGCAACACAAGTAGGTAGTGGTCAAGAAGTATGGTATATTTGCCTTCATCGATTGGGGCATTGTGTATCAGAATTGGGAAATCATGATGCAGCTTTATTCGGCATTGGTTAGGCTTTGTTTTGAGTAGTGTGTGCAGTTCTTATTTAAATTTTTTTTTAAATCAAAATAAAATTCCATTGTTTTGATTGTCCCATTACAGGAAGGATGTGTAGGCATTGGAGAATGTGTAGAAGAGGTTCACCAGAATGCTGACTGGTTTAGAGGGTGTTACCTATAAGGAGAGGTTGAACCAAACTGGGATTGTTTTCTCTGAAGTGTCACAGGTCGAGGGGAGATCTGATGGCAGTACATACAAAATTTAGAGGCATAGATAGGGTAGAGAGTCAGAAGCTTTTTCCCAGGGTAGAAATGTCATGGTGTTGCAGGCGAAATTTAAAGAGGTTGCGTGGGACGGTGGGTGCCTGGGGTGGTGAAGGTAGACACAATAGGGCATTTAAAAGACTTTTCGATAAGCACATGGATGTGCAGGGAGTGAAGAGATATGAATATTGTGCGATTAGTTTAATAGACAATAGATAATAGACAATAGGTGCAGGAAATAGGCCATTCGGCTCTTCGAGCTAGCACCGCCATTCAATGTGATCATGGCTGATCATCCCAATCAGTACCACGTTCCTGCCTTCTCCCCATATCCGCTGACTCCGCTATTTTTAAGAGCCCTATCTAGCTCTCTCATGAAAACATCCAGAGAACCTGCCTCCACCGCCCTCTGAGGACTTGGCATCATGTTCAGTACAGACATTGTGGGCCTAAGGGCCTGTTCCTGTGCTGCATTCACGGTGTTCCGTGTTCTAACTAGGTCTATTAAGCCTGCAACTTTACAGCTGTTCAAGTGGAAATTAAAACCAAATTAACAGCACACGATGAAAGCTCTGCATCAAAACTTCCAATGAAGGTCTACAACCTGAAACATTATCTGCTCCTCTCTTCACCAATGCTGCCTGACTTGCTGAGTTGGGAATTTACTGCTTTTCGAGTCATTGTCATAGAGCCACTCAGCACGGGAAGAGGCCGGCCAAGGTGTCCATCTATGCGGCTCCCATTTTCATCGAAACCCCTCTAAACTTTTCCTATCCATAGAGGTTCCAGCAACTAAGCTACAGAGAAAGGTTGAACAAGTTAGGTCTTTATTCTTTGGAGCACAGAAGGTTAAGGGGGAACTTGATTGAAGTCTTTAAAATGATGAAAGGGATAGACAGAGTTGACGTGGATAAGCTTTTCCCATTGAGGGTAGGAAAGATTCAAACAAGAGGGCATGACATGAGAATTAAGGGACAGAAGTTTAGGGGTAACATGAGGGGGAACTTCTTTACTCAGAGAGTGGTGGCTGTGTGGAATGATCTTCCTGCAGAAGTGGTGGAGGCAGGATCAATTTTAACATTTAGAAGTAAAGTGGATAGGTATATGGACGGGAAGGGAATGGAGGGGTATGGTCTGAGTGCAGGTAGATGGGACTAGGAGAAAATAAATGGTCGGCACAGACTGGAAGGGCCGAGGCCTGTTTCCGTGCTGTAATTGTTATATGGTTATATGGTTACCTGGCCAAGTGTCATTTAAATATTTTAGTACTTACCTTGACTACTTCCTCTTTTGTTTTAGATTTTCGGCATCTGCTGCCTTTCTTTTCACAACTGATCAAATGCTCAGCCAATTTGTTTCAGTCTGTGAGGATCGTTCATATATCTTAGGAGCAGAAGTAGACTATTTGGTGCATCAAATCTTCTCCGCCATTCAATCACGGCTGATCTATCTTTCCCCCTCAGTCCCATTCTCCTTCCTTCTCCCCATAACCCTGACACCCTTACTAATCAGAAATCTGTCAATCTCCACCTTAAGAATACCCAATGTCGACCTCCACAGCCGTATGCAGCAATGAATTCCACAGATTCACCACCCTCTGACTAAAGAAATAGCTCCTCACTTTGGATGAGCACAACTTTTACACAATGCAGTAGAGTTTATTGTACCTGAGCTCAACCGCTATCACTGACAGCTCATTCCATGTACACAACACCCTCATAGAACATCGAGTACAGTGCAGGAAACAGGCCCTTGGGGCCCGCAATGTCTGTGCCGAACATGATGCCAAGACCAGCCTTTATCTGCCTGCACATAATCCACACGCGTCCATCACCTGCATATCCATGTGCCTATCTAATAGTTTATTAAAATGAACAATGGCACATGCTGCCTCCACCGCCCCCTGGCAGCAAGTTTCAAGCACTCATCACTCTGTTGTTAACCATATAACCATATAACAATTACAGCACGGAAACAGGCCCTCTCGGCCCTTCCAGTCCGTGCCGACCATTTATTTTCCCCTAGTCCCATCTACCTGCACTCAGACCATACCCCTCCATTCCCTTCCTGTCCATATGCCTATCCGCTTTACTTTTAAATGTTAAAATCGATCCTGCCACCACCTGCCTCTTCTGCAAGGCCCACCTGTCACAGGGCTTACACTCTTACACCCATGTAGGTGTCAATGGAACCAAAAGTGAGGGGGCAAACAGCATGCAAAGAGGCCCTTTGGCCCAAATCCATGCCGACCAAGATTCCCCACTGTAAATGTCCCATTTACCGGGATTTGGCCCATATCCCTCACAACCTGTCCATGTACCTGTCCAAGTGTCTTATAAATGCTTTTATAGTACCTGCCCCAACTACCTCCTCTGGCAGCTTGTTCCGTATGTCCACCACCCTCGAATGGAAAACATTGTCCCCAGATTTGTATTAAATCTTGCCCCTTTCACCTTAAACATGTAGCCTCTTGTATTTGATTCTCTCACCCTGGCTAAAAGACTCATAGATATCTGAGCACATGTATTTTAATGAAATGTACACACTGCACCCAGTCAATTTATTATGAAGAGAAGGCCAAATATTTTTGATTTGACCAATGTAATACTGGACTCGAATGGGCCAAGGAGAATGGGGTTGAGAGAGAAAAATATATCAGCTACGAACGAATGGCCTCATTCTGCTCCTATACCTCATAACAAATAAGATTGCTTTGTTTTTAGGAGTTGAAATGGTGAATTATATTTTACGTTTTCTGCAAAATACGTGTATGAAACAACATTTTTAGTTTCTTCACATTTATACACAGAATCCGCTGGCAGCAATAACCTTTTTGAAGATTTGTCATGTGTGATGATGACGTTAGGGCGTTCATTTGATTTTTGCTGTAAATTTAATTAATATTGTTCAGCTCTAAAAATATAGAATTGTGATGTAAAAATATATTTTAAAGGGTAACATAACTTTGCAAACTTATTTCAGCTTCATGTGTACAATATTAGGGTGGCACGGTGGCGTAGCGGTAGATCTACTGCCTTACAGCGCCAGAGACCCAGGTTCGATCCTGACTACTTGTCTGTACAGAGCTTGCATGTTCTAACCCGTGACCTGCGTGGGTTTTTTTAAACTTGATTTTGGTTTCCTCCCACACTCTAAAGACCTACAGGTTTGTAGGTTAATTGGCTTGGTGCAAATATAAAACTGTCCCTAGTGTGTGTACGATGGCGTTAATGTGTGGGGATCTGCTTGTTTCCGCACTGTATCTCTGAACTAGAAACTAGTTTGTGATGTACAGTGATTTTTGAACTGTTCTCGTGTACTGGCACCTCCTATTCCGCACAGATGGTGGAGAGCTGTGTTACGAGTGTCTAATTGTCACTTGCACTGGGCACAGAACAATGATATTCTTGCTTGTTGCAGCTTTACAGGTGCTTTCATGTAATAGCACAACAAATAAAGATGCTATCAACTGTCAGTTGCAGTATAACATTGAGATGAAGCAGCATTAATACAGGCCCTTCAGCCCATCAAGATCACACCGACCATCGGTCACAAGTTCACGCTAGTTCTATGGTATCCTACTTTCTCATCCACTCCCTACACACGATGGGCACTTTTACTCCAACTTATGAACCTGCATGTGGATGTGGGATGAAACCGGAGCACCCAGAGGAAACCCACCTGGTCACAGGGAAAATGAGCAAATTGCACACAGACAGCACCCGATGTCAAGATTGAACACACCTCACAGCTCTACAAGCTTATACTGGATAGTCATGTCATAACAATATAAACTGAAGTACACAGTACGCCCCTTATGCAAAGTCCATTGTGGTTCATGGTTGGACAATAAAGGGCCTGTCCCACTTAGGCGATTTTTTAGGCGACTGGCGGCGACTAGGCTGTCACCACACGGTCGCCGGGGCGTCACCTGTATGGTCATGAGTCGCCTCCACAGTCGCCCAAAGACTCGTAGTGTTTTTCTGGTTGCCGCTGGATTTTGAAATGTTCAAAACTTTTCGGCAACAGTCGGCATCCGTGGGCTTGACGTAGCTTGTCTTCTCCTGACGTAGGTGCTGTCGTAGGTTGTGGTAGGTTGTCGCCAGGTGATGTAGGTTGGCGCCAGTACTGACTCCGGTGAATTCCATTGTCGTATTCGCCGACGGACGCCTAAAAAATCACTGAAGTGGGACAGGACCACTAGTCCAGTCGCAGGTTTTTCGGCAACCTGCTACGACTATGACAGTCGCCTATAAAATCGTCCAGTGGGACATGCCCATAAGGTTCAAGAGTGTGATGGTAGAGGAGAAGAAGCTGTTCTTGAACCTGGAGACAATGGTTCTCTGGCTACACAATAAAGGAGTATTATAAAGAAGGCGACACCAGGAACTGCAGATGCTGGAATCCTGAGCAAAAATCAAAGTGCTGGAGCAACTCAGCAGGTCAGGCAGCATCAGTGGAAAGATAATGTTGTGGGTTGGGATCCTTCTTTAGACTCGGATAGACGCAAAATGCTGGACTAACTCAGGGGGACAGGCGGCATCTCTGAAGAGAAGGAATGGGTGACGTTTCCGGTTGAGACCCTTCTTTAGACTAAGAGTCGGGGGAGAAGGAGAGGCAGAGATATGGCAGGGGAAGGTGTGAACATGATAAATGAAAGGGGACGATGATTAAGGGAAATGTAGAATGGTTTAAAACGTCGTTGAGCTGGAGAGCAGGAGGTATCATGGAGGGGGCTCATAATGTTGAGGATGTTGCATAATTCTCGTTGGAGAGAGGGGGAGAACTTCAAAGAAGGCATATCTTGAGGAGATTTCGCAGTGGAGCAGATGAAATGTGCAGGAAGGAACTGCAGATGCCAGCTTACACTGAAGATAGACACAAACCTTGGTGTTTGAACAAGTGTCCCAACATGAAATGTTGCCTCTCATTCCCTCCAGGGATGCAGCCTGACCTACTGAATTATTCCAGTACTGTGTTTGCTTAGTATTATCAGATGGACGTTGATGCTGAAATATTTTGATGGGTGTTTTTCCCAACTGGTTGATATAAACGGGTAGCTTTTAAGATTGAAAAATCAAAAAATGTAATGAAACTGACAACAGTCTGATGAAAGGTCTTGACCCGAAACGTTGCCTATTCATCCTCTCCGTAGATGCTGCCTCACCCGCTGAGTTTCTCCAGCATTTTTTTTGTCTACCTTTGATTTTTCCAGCATCTGTAGTTCTTTCTTAAACATGAAACTGAAAGAAGCCTGTTGGTCCATCGTGTCTTAGCAAACACATCTGTTCAGCCTCTGGGTTGCAGCCCTGCAGTTTATGTGTGTTCCAGTACACAGATAGTTATTTGTGTTTCTGCCACCACCACCATTCTAGACTCCCATCACCGACTGGTGTGAACATTTTTCTGATATCCGCTAATGGTTACTTTAGATCTCAGCCCCCCCCACCCCCCCGGCTCTCTGATTCCTCTGCTAAATGAGGCAAGTACTTCTTTGCTCTATCCAATCCCTGCTTCATTTTTAAACACCTCAAATAATTATTCCTTCAGCCTGCTGTCGAAATTATTTATCTTGCAGAGGGTGATGAATCACTGGAGTCTCCGGTGGATGGTGGAAGCTGGATCAATAGAAGTATTTAAAGAGGAAGTGGATAAATGTTTGTGGAATAGAGGGGTTGAAGGAATGGTACAAGTGGAGACGAGTGAAAGGCAGGGGAGGTTTGAAGGGTCTCCTGCTATTTTCTTCTGTTCTTCTTTTCTTGCATATTTTGTTTCAGAAAAATAACCTCAATCTCACGAACATTTGCTCTTTGCTACAAGTTTATAATCCTGACGATATCCTTGTGAATCTCCTCTACACTCTCTTCAGTACAATCACATCTTGAGATGGTGGCGTTGCCTCAGCAGCTGCGGTTGCCTGCGGTCCATCTGTTTCTTTCTTTTTTTTGTTGTTCTTTTGGCCTGGTTTAGCTAATTTATTAGGTTGTGTATCAGTGTGTTGGGGGGGGGGGGGGGGGGGAAACATGTTTTTAGTCTCTTCCTTCGGGGGGGATGCGACCTTTCTTGTCTTATCCCCGTCTCCGTCTGCGCCAAGGCCTAATGGCGGAGCTGGCAGCCTCGGAGCTGTGGCAGCGTTTCGGCGGTAGCGGCGACCCGACTCGGCCTCGGAGCTGCGGCGGCGGCAGCGGCGACTCGACTTCGGAGCTGGGGCGGCGTTCCGGCGTTTAGACGGCGGCGACCCGATCTCGGAGGCTCGGCCGTGGGTCCAGTGGTCACAGGTTGGTGACCTGGTTTTTTCGGAGCTCCCGCGGCAACAGCTTCGTCCGCTGGACTGGAGGGCGGCAGCTTCGACCATCCCGGGCCGCGGAGTTTGAACCGGCCCGTTCGCGGAGCTCGGATTCGGCCGCGGGACCTACCATCACCCCGCGGGGTCACAACATCGGAGGCCTGGATCACCTCGGCGCAGAGGGAGAACAAGGAGGGAAGGGATTGTAAGACTTTTGCCTCCATCACAGTGAGGAGGTGCCTGGTGAACTCACTGCCGTGGATGTTAAATTTGTATTTATTGTGTGTTTTTGTTACTTATTATTATATGTATGACTGCAAAAATTTCGTTCAGACCGAAACGTCTGAATGACAATAAAGGATAATTCAATCCAATCTTCCCTGTACAATGGTGACCAGATCTGTAAGCGTGGCCTGACAAGAGTTATGGACAATTCTACCATCATCAGCCTAGGAAGGAACGGCAGATGCTGGTTTGAAATCGAAGATAGACGCAAAATGCTGGAGTAACTCAGCGAAATAGGCAACATCTTTGGATAGAAGGAATAGGTGGCTGTAAAGTCTGAAGATGGGTGTCGACCCGAAACGTCACCCATTTCTTCCATCATCATCTCGTGCTGCTATATTCTATCCATCAGATAATAAAGGAGGTGCCGGGTAGAGTTGAGTTTATTTTATTGTCATGAGTACCGAAGTGCAGTGAAAAGCTTTTGTTGTGTGCTATCCAGTCAGCGGAAAGATTACCTTGTGACACACCACATTAACCCCTCCTGCTAGAAGTAAGGATCTGTATTCATACAATCCAAGGTCCTTTTGCTCGTCCACAGTTCGACAAATCCTCCTTCTCTCATTTATTTTATGTTCTCTTGTCCTGCCCCAAGTGCATTGCCGCAACCTCTCTCCACTGTGAGGGCGCTCACGGTGGCGCAGCGGTGGAGTTGCTGCCTTACAGCGAATGCAGAGCCGGAGACCCGGGTTCGATCCCGAGTACGGGTGCTGTCTGTACGGAGTTTGTACGTTCTCCCCGTGACCTGCATGGGTTTTCTCCGAGATCTTCGGTTTCCTCCCATATTCCAATATTGTAGGTTAATTGGCTTGGTAAATGTAAAAATTGTCCCTAGTGGGTTTAGGATAGTGTTAATGTGCGGGGATCGCTGGTCGGTGCGGACCCGGTGGGCTAAAGGGCCCGTTTCCGTGCTGTATCTCTAAACTAAACGAAACTAAACTGTTCTGCTGAACTAAACAGACCCTCTAGATGCTCCTAAAAGTGAAGGATTTCCTTCATGAAGAAGGATTTGAAGAGGAAAAGGAATATGCCATTTAGCCCCTCTTGCCCGTCCCATTGTTTACTCAAGTCATTGTTGGCGTCTGAAGAAGAGTCTCGACCCGAAACATTCCTTTTCGCCAGGGATGCGGTCTGACCCATTGAGTTACTCCAGCACTTTATGTCTGTCTTTTCTTTTCATGTGTGATCCCACCACTCTTTTGTCCCTTATTAAAGTAAAACATTCCTCTCCTTCACTCTTGAAATGCACAGCACCAACAATTGTCTGGGCTAGAATATTATTAAAGTTCAAAACTCTCCTTAAGAGAAATAAAATCCCATATCCCTGTATTAAATAGGCAAAATCACTTTAGTCGACACTGGATGTCAATAGGCAAAAAAAAAAAGCTGTAGATCGCTTATTCATTAACTTGGTATAAAGTTTGGTTGACTGCCAGGTTTAATACATACTGGACTGAGTGGAACCCTTTGGGTCCCAGCTTCACACGGGAGGGCTGGTCCCCCAACGCAATATTCCACCTCTCCACCAATTCCAATATCGCTGGCCAGTGTGTGGGGGGGTGGGGGGCAGGCTTTCTGGAGCGCCAGCATGGGTGTTGTGGGCCGAAGGGACTGGTTTCTAGAGGGCTAGTATGGACATAGTGGGCTGAATGGATTCTTGGGCTGGCAGCTCAGTCACTGAGGCCAGGCACACACGCGCGCACACGCACACTCACGCACTCACATACACACACTCACACACATACACACAACCTCCACCTCACACTCTCACTTACACTGACACACACACATACACTCACACACACATACTCTCACACACCCACAGACACTCACTCGCACTCACACTCACACTCACACACACACGTACACACACACGTACACACACACATACACTCACACACTCATACACACACACACATACACTCACACTCACTCTCACACACACACATACACACACTCACACACACTCACACACACATACACACTCACTCTCACACACACACATACACGCACACACGCTCACGCTCACACTCTCACACACACACTCACAAACATACACTCACACACTCACGCACCATATATATGGTAGTAAACGTTCTTGAATTTACTCACACAGCTGAGTGTGGCCTTTCCACTTTGGGGCTTCCGCAATCAGCGTGACCTCTGCACTTACCAGAAATTATGCAATCAGCGCGACCTGTCCACTAAGCGGAAGTCACGAAATGAGCGGAACCTTTGAACTAAACACAGTCAGACCTAATAAAGCATTTATTCCTTCCAAACACAGTCGGACCTAATAAAGCATTGCACTTTCAAGCACAGGCAGGACAGCAGGCCAAACAACTCATGGCATTGTCATTAAGGGCTAACAAATAATTTATTGTAAGCATATTGCAGACTCACAGTTCAGTCGATTCACAGCTTAGAATGAGAGTTGTGGCCTCTCCCTCGCGAACTTGCAGAGTGACTGAGTCACTTCCAGGCATCCAGGATTTTATAGTCCTGCTCCTTCCCGGAAGAGGCGTTAACTTCGTGGTGATTGACAGGCGAGAGGATCTCAAGGTTTTTTAAACACTCATAACTTTTTTATTTTTCACCGATGGAAAATATACTCTGGGCCTGCTCAGCAGAGGAGGACTGTGAGTAAGATGGCCAAAAATCATAGCGATATATGGTAGCATTTTTTCTAAAATCAATATACAGCACAGGAAGTGGTCAAGATGACACTTTTGATTATATAGATTTGCTGGTTTCTGATCATAACCGGATACATTCTACTTCAACCAATAGGTTTTTAATCGGTCACTGATACTGCAGATATGATAGTGGTATTTAAGAGCCTTTTTAAATAGACACATGGAAGTGCACATGGAAGTAATTATACGGATCATGTACAGGCAGGTGGGATCTGTTTAACTAGGCATTCTGTTCGGTACTAACATTGTGGGCTGAAGGGCCTGATCCTGTGCTGTACTGTTCTATGTATGTGTAAGAAGGAACTGCAGATTGCTGGTTTAAACCGAAGATAGACACAGAAAGCTGGAGTATCTCAGCGGGTCAGGCAGCATCTGAAGAAGGGGTTTGACCCAAAATGGCACCGATTCCTTCTCCAGAGATGCTGCCTGTCCCGCTGAGTTACTCCAGCTTTTTGTGTCTCTCTTCTGTACTGTTGTTCTATGTTCTGTGTAATAACAGTGCCAGTTGTGCGAATTCTGTAAAATAATTTGTTGCAGGTTGCGGAGAGACCCGATAGCAGTATATAAAATCATGAGGCATAGATAGAGTAGACAGTCAGAACCTTTTTCTCAGGATGGAAAAAACAAATATTGGAGGGCATAGTTTTAAGGTAAGTGGCGCAAATTTAAAGGAGATGTACGTTGCAAGTGTTTTTTTGGAGCATGCTGCAGAGGGAGGTGAAAGCAGATACGATAGTGGTGTTTAAGACACTTTTAGATAGGCACATGGATATGCAAGGAATGGAGGGATATGGATCATGTACAGGCAGATAAGAGATGGTCTTGGTACCATGTTTGGCACAGACATTGTGGGCCGAAAGACTGATTCCTGTATGTTATGTTCTATGTTATGGCACATCCCTTGTAATAAATGTATAAGAAAGTACAATTGGTGTTGAATTTTGAACGGCTGCAAACTTTAAAGATGAACTCATCTTTGCATCTAGTTACTCCTATTTATACTAGAGGGCGCCATTTATGCTTTGCGAAGGAATGCTGAAATCTAAGTGTTTTATTTAACAAATTTTTGTAACCGATATGGCTATTTAGCAATAGTTCTTATCACTCATTCCATTATTAAATATGCTGTGATAGTAATGAATATAATCGCACAGTTCCTAAGATTTTAGACAATGTACCAAGGTATTAAATCGATAACTATTTGTTCTCAAAAACATAAATATTCTTTATAATGTGATTTTAAAGCTTAAAAAATTTCGCCATGAAAGGACAACCTTTGTAGGTCCACCTGAGTAGCTCATCAACTCTTAGACGTCCCTGCATAAGTCTACTTTGTGCAATAACCTAGCACAGGGCATGGATCATGCGAGGGTCTGCACTTTGCTTGCATTGTATTGTCCTCTTACCACTATTGTGGTTGTTCTGGGTTAAAGGGTAAAGACACAAAGTGATTATGTTACCGGACTAGCACGCAGGGCGCTGGGTTATTGATCTAAAGGCTGGAGTTCGGAAACCACCACTGCACCTGGGGAATTTTAATTCGAGTAATTAAGTAATTTTGCGTGAAAGTACCAGTGTCAGTAACGGTGATTATGAAACTAATGGATTGTTCCAAAGTCCCATCTGGTTTGCTGAAGTCAGACAAGGAGAGAGTGCGCTGATTCTGGTCCGCCTGGCCTCTGTGTGAAGGAAGGAACTGCAGACGCTGGTACAGACACAATATGATGGAGTAACTCAGCGGGTCAGGCAACATCTCTCGGGGCAAGGGATAGGTGATGTTTCGGGTCCGGACCCTTCTACACATTTGCGTCTATCCTTAGCCTCTACCTGACCCTGGGCCCACCAAAGTCGTTGCTTCTTAACACCCCTTTGTACTGACACTGCCAACAACTGAAGTTGGGGGCAATTAGGAATGGGCAGCCTCGCCAATAATATCTATATCCCTAGAACAAATCCATCAATTGTAGCCGTTATTTTATACCTTTAGGAACAGTTAATGTTTCCTGGTCACCACAGGAAGAGTTTACTGAGCTGAAACATTCACTCTGTTTCTCCCCCATAGTTCCTGCCTGACCTGATGAATATTTCCAACAATTTTTGATTTTATCCCATTTCTGACCTCTCTCTGTCGTCTGCATTGATCGAACAATACTAGCTTAAAAAAAACGCATCTCAACCTCCAACTAGGTGGCACAGTGGGGCAGCTGGTAGAGCCGCAGCCTCACTGCGGAGAGACTTAGTTTAATCCTGACCTCGGGTGCTATCTGTGTGGAGTGTGCATGATTACCACGTATGGTTCTTTTTCCTCCCACATCCCAAAGACATGTGGGTTTGTAGGTTAATAGGCCTCTGTAAATTTCCCCTAATATGCAGGGGGTGGATGAAAAAGTGGGCGTGGGAGCTGTGTGGGCAGGGGATGGTGTGTCCTGAGGCTAGGGTGGACCATCTGCTATAATTGAAATCCTTTCTAAAGCAGTCAGTAGGAATGAGCGTTTACTGTATATGGCCCCCGGTAACTTTTTTTTTTTTAATTTTTTTAAAAATATTTTTTTATTTGAAGTAACCAGTTTACAATGTATAACACACATTTAAAACTATCATCTTAATTCAAAATTTCTACAAATGGCACATCGATAATTAATATCGTCTGTTTTTTTGGAAATAAAGATAGAAAAAGATATATAATAAAGAGGAAAAGAAAAAAAAAGATAGAAATAGAAAACAATCTACAAATACAAATTAAAAAAAAATATATATTATATATATATAAATCAAAAACAACTAAGTACATTATACATGAAATTATTTCAAACAATAATATCAATGGGACATGCGCATTAATCCCATATGTAAATAAGTTATTCTCATCGGATTCCGTAGGGTGCCCGTCGAGCCGTGATGCCAAGAACAGATACTTCTCTAGATACTGTATATATGGAGACCATATCAGTTCAAAAGAATTATACCTGTCCAATAGGACAAATCTAATTCTTTCCAAATATAATGTCTCCTGCATCTCTGCTGTCCACATTTTAATTGTTGGGGATAATGTTCCCTTCCAAAATTTCAATATGATTTTTTTCCCTATTATCAAACAGTAATCAAAGAAATTTCTTTGATTTACTGTCAAAACCAAACTTGATTCCGGAATTCCAAATATTATTAATTTTGGGTCAGGGTCCAGTTTAACTTTAAGAACTTCAGAAATTACTTTAAAAATTTCTGTCCAGTAATAATTCAACTTAGGGCATGTTACAAAACTATGTATTAAGTTTGCTTCTAGATTCTTACATTTATCACAAATAGAGGAGAGATTGGGAAAAATACTATTTAATTTGGTTTTCGAATAATGTAATCTATATAGTACTTTAAATTGTATTAATATATGTCTAGCATTTAAAGAACACCGATTTATTCTCTGTAAGCTTTCTTCCCAAATTTCTTTTGTTATAGGTAATCCAATTTCATTTTCCCATGCTTGGCGATATGTTTCAGTTATTGGGGTCTCTTTATCTAGAATAATATTATATATATGAGCTATTAACTTTTCCGTATTTGGATGTAAATTAAACAAACCATCTAATAAGCCTGGTTCTTTATTTTTATAATCTTGTGTATTACATTTAATGTAATCTCTAATTTGTAAATATCTAAACAAATGTTGTGAAGGCAATCCAAACATATCTTGCAACTCTTCAAATAATAAAAATTTTCCATTTCTATAAAGGTGTCCTATCCTTTTAATTCCTAAATCCTCCCAGAGTCTAAACCCCGCATCTAATATTGAGGGTTTAAACAATGGGTTATTCCTAATTGGTAACCTGAAGGATAGATTATCCAGATGTAAAGTCTTAACTATCTGTTTCCATATACGCCTATTATTATAAATTATAGGGTTATCCCTATAAATCTTTTTTTGTACTTCCTTTGGCGCAAAGAGAATCGAGCCTATATTAAAAGGTAAACAGTCTTCCTTTTCCATCTTTAACCACATTGGTTCATTATCCAGATTTATCCACCAAAAATTCATATTCTTAATCTGAACTGCCCAGAAGTAATATAAAAAATTTGGAAGTGCTAACCCTCCATTTATCTTAGACTTACATAAGTGTTTTTTACTTATTCTATGACTTTTATAGTCCCAAATAAAACTATTAACAATATTATCAATTTTCTTAAAAAAAAATTTCGGGAGAAAAAAAGGAATAGCCTGAAACAAATATAACAATTGTGGTAAAAAAATCATTTTTATAGCATTAATTCTACCAACCATAGATATAGGAAGTGTTTTCCAATATGAAATATTTTTTATAAGTTTATCTAATAATTGAGGATAATTAGATTTAATTAATAATTTATAGGATTTAGGTACATTGATTCCTAAATATTTAAATTTATCTGTGACTATTTTTAATGGATATTGTTGCAATATATTTACATTTATGCCAGTTATAGGCATAATTTCACTTTTATTCCAGTTAATCCTATATCCTGAAAATATACTAAATTCATTTATAACATTAAATAACTTGGGAATACTGCATTCCGGTCTTGTAATATAAATCAAAACATCATCTACATATAAAGATATTTTATTAATTGTTGTATCAGTATTATAACCATATATTTCAGGTTCAGATCTAATTCTTTCAGCCAAAGGCTCTATGACCAAGGCAAATAATAAAGGGGATAACGGACATCCCTGTCTGCATCCCCTAAATAGTTTAAATTTAGGTGATAGTATTTGATTAGTTAAAATTCTTGCAGTAGGATTAGAGTATAATATTCTTACCCATTTACAGAATCCATCCCCCAATTGAAACTTTTCCATTATATTAAATAAATATGACCATTCCACCTGATCGAATGCTTTTTCTGCATCCAACGATATAACTGCTAATTCTGTGTCTCTTTTTCTTTTCGAATATATGATATTAAACAGGCGCCTAAGATTGTGTGATGAATAACGTTTTGGAATAAAACCTGTTTGATCGTGATGTATTATTTTAGAAATCACTAAACTTAGCCTCCGAGATAGTACTTTAGTTAATATTTAGGTAATACTTAATATTATTTAGATAGTACTTTAGTTAATATTTAGGTAAATTTTACATGAATCCACCTTTCCAGTTAGGCTACAGTTTCTAGACTTCCTTCTTTTCCATTAAAGTGGTGTTTGTGTTGTCGAGTTACTTGAACACATCAAACATTACTCTCCCTCTCGTTCCACTCCCAAACCTTTCCAGCATTTTAAACTACATTTTCTGGAACTCCTCAAACTCCCTCAGTCTTTTTATCTCCCTCCCCCTCGCCATAACCACTGAACAAACTTCTCAAAATCTCTTCTGATATTCCCACCGAGAGTTAGAATCTATCCAGCTTCCATCTCACTGACACACCTTGGAAGGTTTCTCTGTATCAAAGATTTTCTCCACAAACATTTTGAACCAAAATATTTTTTTCACTTTTTTCACAGCAGAAGATATATTTATGTAATTAGTTCATAATTACTAAATACATATTAATGGATGCTATGTTCATGAAACCCAAGTGTAATATATCAACATAATGATATGATCTACTTTAAATGAATTATGATGTTTAACTCTCTCCTTTCTAACATTAAAATAAATCTAATTTTTCTAATGTACAGAATTACCCTCGGCTATGATAATTACTGAGCAACTTTCAATGTAACTTCACGAATAGTGAAAGGCCTGGAAAGCGTGCATGTGGAGAGGATGTTTCCACTTGTGGGAGAGTCTGGGACCAGAGAGCACAGCCTCTGAAGAAAAGGACGCACCTTTAGAACGGAGATGAGGTGGAATTTCTTTAATCAGAGGGTGATGAATCGGTGGCATTCATCGCCACAGACGGCTGTGGAGGCCGAGCCATTCACAGCCATTAGTAGAATAAACAATTAGTTGGCCACCGATTTTCAATCATTATTTTACGCTAAATAACCGGCCAGAATTTAGGTACCTGACTCCTGTAGTAAATAGAGTATATTGTTGGCATCACAGGAAACTGGGATATTTTAATAAGCCATTCGTACCTTGAGATGCAGGTCACCGGGAGTGACAATAAATCTCCTCACTCTGCCCTCCATACAAAGGATTGGGAAGAGTTGGCTGATGGGTTGAGTGCAGTCGCAACAACCTAGTGCTCAATGGTCTTAAGACAGTGGAATTGATTGTAGACTTTAGGAGAGCTCCCCCTCCCCTCACCCCACTCACCATCAACAACACCACAGTCACATCTGTGGAGTCTTTTAAGTTCCTGGGAACCATCATCTCCAAGGACCTTAAGTGGGGGGCGACCATCGACTCCACAGTCAAAAAAGCACAACAGAGGATGTACTTCCTGCGGCAGCTGAGGAAGCACAATCTGCCACAGGCAATGATGGTCCAATTCTACACGGCCATCGTAGAGTCTGTTCTCACCTTCTCCATCATGGTCTGGTTTGGCTCAGCCACCAAGCACGACACCTGGAGGCTGCAGCGAATCGTACGATCAGCAGAGAAGGTTATTGGCTGCAACCTTCCCTCCATTGATGAACTGTACACTGCAAGGGCCAGGAAGCGAGCGGGCAAGATCATCTCTGACCCCTCTCACCCTGGCCACAAACTCTTTGAATCACTTCCCTATGGAAGGCGACTCTGGACTGTCAAAGCTGCCACCACCAGACATAAAAACAGTTTTTATCCACGAGTACTTGCTCTACTCAACAGCCAAAAATCTGTAGCCTCCCTTTGATCTGGTATTTTGTTGGTTCACATGCTTGATCAATGGTGTTTTATCATTAATGTTTTATTAATACTAATGTTTAGTGTTTTCTGAGTAATTCGTAACTGTCACTGTATGTCATGTTGTTACTTGTGGGCGGAGCACCAAGGCAAATTCCTTGTATGTGAATACTTGGCCAATAAAATTACTTACTTACTTACTCTTGCGATTAAATTATCTTGAAACGGATGCAGAATCTGAACCACTAAAGATTGCAAGATTGAAGAGGAGAAGGCAATGGGCAGATCTTCTCCCAGCCAAACACAAAGTGCTGGAGAAACTCAGCGGGTGAGGAAGCATGTGAGGAGCGAATGGGGCTGGTGACATTTTTGGGTCAGGATCCTTCTTCAGACTGATTTGAGTAGTGGGGGGAGAAACCTGGACCAATGACGGCGGGGATGAAGCCTGGCAAATGGTGGTGGATACAGGTGAGAGTGGCAATTGGTTGACGGATGGGTAACAAAGGCTACCGAGGAGCACGTGGCCAAAAGGTGTGAGATAAGGAAAGAGTCGAGTGTTTTCTTGTCATATGTACTGAGATGGAACAATGACATTCTTGCAACGACACAACAGGTTTGTAAACACAGCACTCCATATATGATATAATAAGCAAAAAAAGGTTAATTAAATTTTAAAAACTCAATATAGTGGAAAAGCAAAGCGAAGCCCAATGTCCCTTGTGCAACCGAGGCAGTTTGTCGTTCAGAGTTTGGTTGGAGTTACCAGTACTCAATACCTTGATGGTGATTAGGAAGAAGCTATTCCTCAACTTGGTTGTTACAGTTTTCAGATGCCTGTACCTTCTTCCCGATGACGGTAGTGAAACGAGAGCATGGCCAGGGTGAAATAGAGGGAAATGTAAAGCCGGAGGGAGGGATATGAGTGAAAGGGGACAGGGAAGAGGAAAGTGGGAGGATAAAAGGAAAATGGGGGAATTGGGGATGGGCGATGAGTGTAGCAAGGAGGGGAAAGGGGCCGGGTGACTGGGGCAGATCTTCGACCCTGAAACTGGCACTTGTACAAGGAGTTAGTTTCAGTGTGCAGTGATGAGACGGTCTCTTTCATCGCTGTCTGTTGGAGATGATGGAAGCTACTCTTTCCCCATCCCCTTTTACAAGGATGTTGCCAGGACTCGAGGGTGTGAGCTATAGGGCGAGGTTGAGCAGGATAGGACTCTATTCCTTGGAGCACAGGAGGATAAGGGATGATTTTATAGAGCTGTACAAAATCGTGTGAGGAATAGATTGGGTAAATACACAGAGTCTCTTGCCCAGAGTAGGGGAAACAACAACCAGAGGACATAGACTTGGGGGGGAAAGATTTCTAAGGAACCTGAGGGGCAACTTTTTTTCACAAAGAGTAGTGTGTGTTTAAAACATGATGCCAGAAGAGGTAGTTGACCCAGATACAATCGCAACGTGTAAGAAACATTTACATAGCTGCATAGTGATAGAAGCAGAATTACAGTAGGCCATTCGGCCCATGAGGTCTATTCCACAATTTAATCATGGCTGATCTATCTCTCCATCCTAACCCTATTCTTCTGTCTTCTCCCCATAACCCCTGACACCCATACTAATCAAGAGATAGTACCCTCAAGATGGGACGCGTTTAGAGGGATATGGGCCAAATGCAGGCAGGTGGGACAAGTGTAGATGGGGCATGTTGGTCAATTTGGGCGTTGGGCCGAAGGGCCTGTTTCCACGCTGTGTGACTCGATGACTGTTTGTGACTCTATTACTTTCGTACCGTGTAAAGATTAGGAACTGCAGATGCTGGATTACAAAAAAGGACACAGTGCTGGAGTAACTTAGCGAGTCAGGCAACATTTCTGCAGGACGTGGATAGACTATGTTATAGGTCGCGATCTTTTCTAGATCCATCCAGTTATCAATCTTTCTATTGCACACTTGTGGCAGTTTAAGAGAATACTTGTTGATATGCTAAATCTCCTCAACATTCTAAGGAAGTAAAGGTGCGAATGGAACTGGTGAATTCATCAGGAGATCTGATAGAGATATGTATATCAGATCTAAACACCTTTCTCACCTATCCATGTCCTTCAAAGATGCTGCCTGGCCTGCTGAATTATTCCAGCATTTTGCGTATTTTTCTGGTACAATTTTGCCAGGTATCTTGTGTATCTTGTGACATGTGACAATAAGGAACCTCTGAACAGGATACTAGTGTAGTTATTTGTAGATACAAAAGTCCATTTAATGTGGAAGAAGTCCAATAGACCCATCAAGTCGGCACTCACGTAAAAGCAATCCACTCATGAACTCAAGTGCCCTCTCCGCATATCAGGGTCATTTTTTTCTTTTCAAATTCCTTTATCTACTTATCCAGCTCCCTTCTGAATACATAAATTGAATCTGTCTCCTTTATTAAGTTTGGTGCTATATATCAGACTAACTATTTCCTGCACCAGAAGGCTTTTCCCCTCTTATCACCTGATCATTTGTAATCAATCGTCTTCATTCTATGACCCCTGGTTCTTCAGCCATCTGCAGAAGTTTCTAACTATCTGCGCCATCTATGTGACTCGTGATTTTAGATACCTCCTTCAGATGGCCTCACAATCGCCTAGACTTCCTTAAGGGCCTGTCCTACCAGCATCCGACTCCAAGCGGTGAGCGCGATCAAACTAGAAGCGGGGGGCCACGCGGAGGTTGGGTGATCCCCTGTACAGGGCCGTTCCCACCAGCATGCGCCTGCATGCGGCAAGCGCAACCAAACCGGCAGCGAGGGCCGCGCGGAGGTCGGGTGAGTGGCGCAACGTGGCGCAAAGTGAGGCGAACTTGGAGCAAAGTCTTAAAGGTAAGTTTGCCAGGATAGAGAGGGGCACACAGAGAGGGGCACAGAGGCACACACAGAGAGGGCCATGGAGCCACACACAGAGAGGGTCACGGAGGCACCTACAGAGAGGGTCACGGAGGCACGACATCGAGGCGGTGTATAATGCGTCGAAGCGACTGCGAGCCGACAAGCCGCTGCCGCGCGGAATTTTTGAACATGGTCGGTTTTTATGAGTCCCGCGCGATGTCGGGACGAACTCTGCACAATTCCGCACGGCTCCGGCGATCGAAGTGGGACCGACGCCGGACGGCTCAAGCGACCACGTTAGGTCGCGCCCATCGCATAGAGTTGCATGCTGGTGGGACAGGCACTTTAGAAGATTGGGCAGATTGGGGATGTCGACCAATACTCTCTTGAACGTCTACATGCGTATGGTGGAGAGCATATTGACTGGTTGTATCATGGCCTGATTCAGCAGTGCGAACTCCCTGAAATCAAGCAGGTTACAGAGAGTGGTCGACACTGTCCGGTCCATCACCTTTCCACCATTGAAAGGATCTAGAGGAGGTGATCCACACCACTCTCATTTCACTCCTTCCATCGGGAAGAAGGTACAGAGGTCTGAAAGCCATGACCACCAGCCTCAAGAATAGTCTCTGCCCAACACACAAGACAACGTGGGTTAGGGGCAGCACTGTGGTGCGGTGGTCGAGTTGCTGCCTCACAGTGCCAGGTAACTGAGTTTGATCCTGACCATGGCTATTTAGTTTCAGTTTTAGAGATACAGCGCGGAAACAGGCCCTTCGGTCCACCGGGTCTGCACCGACCAGCTATCCTCGCACATTAACACCAACCTACACCCACTTGGGACATTTTTTTACATTTACCAAACCAATTGACCTACAAACCTGTACGTCTTTGGGGTGTGGTAGGAAAACGAACATCTTGGAGAAAACCCACGTGGTCATGGGTAGAACGTACTAACCTCCATACAGACAGCACCCGTAGTTGGGATCGAACCCGGGTCTCCGACGCTGCATTCGCTGTAAGGCAGCTACTCTCCCCCTGCTGTCTGTGCAGAGTTTCCACGTTCTCCCTGTAACTTTGTGCGTTTTCTCTGGGTGGTCCGGTTTCCTCCCACATTCCAAAGACGTGCGGAGTTGTAGGTTAATTGGTATCTGTAACTTGTCCCTAGTGTGTACGATGCAAAAACGGGATAACATAGAACTAGTGTATGGATGATGGTTGGTCGCCATGGACCCAGTGGGCCACAGGGCCTGTTTCCATGATGTATCTATGTACTAACGTTAATATCAACTGTGAATCACCTATGGTTGCACTGAGAGGCTATTCATTTATTGATTTTTTAAATAATTATGTATTATCTGTGCGCTTTGTGTTCACAGGCCTGTTAAGATATTGCAAGTAAGAACTTAATTATTCTGTTGTCGGAACAGATGACAATTAGCGCTCTTTGACTCTTGACTCTAAGGAGAACACCAGCAGCTTCTCCAGGCTGTCCACTTAAGTCCCTCGACACTTGAGTCATCTCTTCTGTATAGCTAAACCTAAATCATTAATATATATATATTAAGTTAACCAGTAGTCTCGGTAGCAATCCTCGGGGAACCTCATTGTGCACTACCCTCTAGTCTGAAAGGCAACCGTTCATTGCCACTATGTTTTATACCACTCAGCTAAATTTCTTGTCATGATTCTTTTATTCCAATGGCCTTCAATCTTGACAGCATGTTGTTTGGACGTCCACATTAGCTGCATATTTTCCTCATCAAGTCTTTCTGTTACCTTGCCAGAAAACTTTTCTCTTCCTCACAACTTTCCCCAAGACTAGAGCTAAACTGACTGGGCTGCAGAGGGTTTATTTCTATGGCTTTTTTTTCAAACAAGGGGTGTAGCATTTGTCTTCAGTCTTTGTGCACGATTCCTCAGTCGATGGTTACACACGAGACTTGCAGGTGCTGGAATCTTGAGCAAAACGCCATGTGCTGGAGGAGCTCAGCTCGTCAGGCAGCTTCTGTTGAGGGAATTTTACAGGTGACGTTTCAGGCCGGAACCCTTCCTCAACCATGGTTGTTCGGAAGTCTATGGACAGGCCCTCAGCATCTTTCTGCCTCATACCCCTCATCAACCTTGAATGCATCCCACCTTAACCAGATTTATTTGAAATAAGTTCAGCTATTTTTTCCATTACCTCTCTATCCTGTATCCCAGCTACATCTTCCTTAGGAACATAACACAGTTCAGCACAGAAACAGGCTCTTCAGCCCACAATGTGCTGAACATGACGTCAATTTAATCTAATCTCATCTGCCTGCACATGGTCCATATCCCTCCATTCCCCGCATAAACATATGCTTATCTAAAAGTCCTTTAAATGCCACAATGATATCTGCTTCCACCACTGTCCCCTGCAGTGTAATCCAAGCGCCCACCATTCTGTCTGTCTGTCTGTCTGTCTGTCTGTCTGTCTGTCTGTCTGTCTGTCTGTCTGTCTGTCTGTCTGTCTGTCTGTCTGTCTGTGTAAAAAAACTTTGCCCTGCACATTGCCCTTAAACTTTGCCATTCTTACCTTAACCTATGTCCTCCAGTATTTACAGTAGCATTTCCAGCCTGGGGAAAGGCTCTGACTGTCTACCCCATCAATGTCTCCCTTGGCCTTTGGCATTCCAGATAAAAAGTTTGTTCAACATCTCCTAGTATATAAAGAAGGTCTCAACCTGAAATGTCACCCATTCCTTCTCCCCAGAGATGCTGCCTGTCCTGCTGAATTCCTCCAGCAGTTTGTGTCGGTCTATAATACCACCCAATCTAGGGAGCATACTGGTAAACCTCTCCTGCATCCTGTCCCAAGCCTCCACATCCTTCTTGTAATACGACAACCAGAACTGCACAAAATACTCCAATTGCGGCCCGAGCAAAGTCTTACAGAGGATCTAGTAGCATATTCTTCCTTGACGATGACAGATGAGAAATGCTCGCACCACACCTCAGCATTGCCCAGTTCTTGGAGTAAATTTCCTTTCTGCTCTTTGATTGAATTCTTCCTCCTGTGCTCGTGCCGATGAAATATTTTTGGAATCCCTGTTATAATTCTTGTTCTCTCTCTTTGCCGTTCTTATTTCCTTTTTCAATTCCCCTCTGAGCTTACTGGAATCCACTTGTTTCCTACTTCAATTAAAAACCTTGGCATCTTTTCATCTGCTCCGCTCTTTCCTCCGCTCTGTTTTACTGTCTAGATTTTCTTTATCCGTGAAGACCTGGCTTTAATTTCCCACCTTTCTCCCTTGTGGGAATGCACCTAGAGTGCAGCAGAAACATCTCCACTTTTCTGCCGGCTAGCTTTGATCCCGTTTATCTGGGCCAGATCAGAACTCGTCTCATTGAAACTGGCCTTTCGCCAACAGAATATTTTTTTACCTGGTGGTGATCTTCCTCTTTTTCTGCAGCCAGTCTACAGTTTATGATTTTTAATTACAATTTCTTCTGTTCACCTAAAGTCACCTGGTAAAGTGTTGAAGCCATAAAGCGAACAGTGCAATAACTGACACTTGAACCCACATAATCCATTCCCCAAAGCTGCCCTTGATTGAGGAAGATAGACACAAAGTGCTAGAAGTAGCACAGTGGGTCAGGCAGTATCTCTGTAGAAAAGGAATAGGTGACTTTTCAGGTTGAGACCCTTCATCTGTTCGGAGTTTGTACGTTCTCCCCGTGACCTGCGTGGGTTCTCTCCGAGATCTTCGGTTTCCTCCCACATTCCAAAGATGTACAGGTTTTTAGGTTAATTGGCTTGATAAATGTAAAAAATGTCCCTAGTGGGTGAAGGATAGTGTTAATATGCGGGGATCGCAGACCCGGAGGGCCGAAGGGCCCATTTCCGCGCTGCATCTCTAAACTAAACTAATCTAAATCAGACTGGATGCAAAATGCTGGAGTAACTCAGTGGGTCAGGCAGCATCTCTGGAGAAAAGAAATAGGTGATGTTTTGGGTCTCGACCCACTGAGTTACTCCAGCATTTTGTGTCTCTCTTCGGTTTAAACCAGCATCTGCAGCTTACACATCGATAGGGGAAGGACCCCTGTCCCCATACATTAACCCTTTCCACTTTCCACAGTTGCGGCCTTCAGCAACAGACTGGTTCCACCAAGATGCAGGACAGAACGCGACAGGAGATCTTTCTTCCCTGTGGCTATCGCACTCTACAACCCCTCCCCCCTCTGTCATGGGGTAGACTGAATCCCTTCTCTCCAGAGACGCTGCCTGTTCCATTGAGTTACTGCAGCATTTTGTGTCTACTGGGGGGTAGACTGAGACTGACTCCACTCCCCCCTCCCCCCACCCCCCCACCCCCCCCCCCAATTTTTGCAAATCCCCAATCCTTTCCACTCGTCACTTTAATTTCATGTTTCATGTATTTTATGTTTTTATGACTGTTTGCAGATTAATTTCTCTCCCGGGATAAATGAAGTTCTATTGTATCATAATAATAATAATATTTACAACTTTTTGCTGCACAATGTATAGAATATTTTTTCCAGCATTATGAAAGTCTTTAAATTCCCTAAATCCAGAAAAACTCCAGGTACTTGCTCTCCCATTATTTAGGTCCCAATGGTTCAGTATCTTGCTCAATGGGGGCCTGTTTCTAGAACTCCCTTCATACTCACTGGGGTTTCCACACTTATTTTAAACTCACTGTGACCCCCTGTTCCACACTCTCTTTAAACTTACTGGGGCCTCTATTCCCTCACCCCTTTTAAACTCACTTGGGTCCCAGTTCCCGTGCTCCCTTTGAACTTAATGAATTTGCTGGGAAATGTTTTATAATAATGCATAACTTCTTAAAAAGATAAATTAAAGGTGTGATGACATCTTAATAGAAATAACATGCCTAAATTATCTGCTGATCTGGCATCACCAAAGTCTAGAGCTATCACCAAAGATCATCGGAGATATCCTGCATTATTTCTGTCTCATTGGGTCTCCATACATTGCATTGTTTATATGGAACATAGAGCAGTACAGCACAGGAACAGGCCCTTCGGCCCACAATATCTGTGCTGAACATGGTGTCATGAAGAAACCCTTATCTGCCTGGACATGATCCATATCCCTCTATTCCCCTAATATAACCACGTGCCTATGTAAAGTATTTAAAATCCACCCTCCCTCCACATCCCGCAGCACGATTCCGACATTCACCACCCTCCACGTGTAAAAGAAATCTCGCTCCGCATCTCTCCGTTAAACTTTGCCCCTCTCACCAGTGACTTGTTGCCCAGAGCTCTAGCTCAAGCTAGCTGCTTGACAAGCTGCTGGATTGTCTGTGACCTTTCTTCCAATTGGAAGCACCGGGTCCAGCAAGTCTCCCACCAGCTGCGCTGTGAAACGCACAGAATAACGGACCCTTATCCCACATCTCTTGGCAGGAAGGAAGGAAGGAAAGAGTTGCATTTATGTACTGCCACTGGTGACCTCAGGATATCCCTCAGCACTTTACAACCAAAAAACTACTTTTGAAATATAGACAAGACTGTTTAATTGTCATATGTACTGGCAACGGAAGAATGAAATTCTTATTTGATTCTGCCTTACAGGCCCATTAACACAATAACACAGGTAAATATACAATAATTAATAATACAATAGATTTATAATCAGTAATACTGGGTAACCTGACCATAAACGTCCAAAACCGAATCACATAGTGTGACCAAATCAAACTCCATAGTAGGTTTGTGGCCTGTCTTGTGCAGTGTTCGAGAGCCTGATATCTGGGTGTTGGGAAGACACAAAAGGGAACAGAGTTACTCCAGCTTTGTGTCTCTATGCACTGACCTCAAACGCTCTGATATCTAGATGGTTAATGCAAATGTTATATTCAGACTGAAATAAAATGGGGAATGATCTGAGGGACTTCCTGTAAACTCTGCTCACCACAATCTACACTCCTTAAAGAAGCATTTCATCAAATTTAAGGAACTTGGTTCCCATCACCGCAGCTGTATAAACACCAGCCATGACTAGAGGGAGGATTTACTGGATTAATTAATTAATTTCCTTCCTGGAGAAAACATCAAGAAATACATCATTGCCAAGGTCAGTGAAGAAATGCAAAGTGCTTTGTCCCATGGATCCCACACACATTTATTATCTTCATTATCCACTAGAATCTGTCTGTTCATCAACGTTTTTAGCTCAGGACAAAAACGAGTGAGACGTAGGATTGATGTGGCTGGAAATCAATCATTTGTGGAGCATCTTTGTTTGTGTTGCCGCCCCCCTCAGTCAAGGGCATGATAGCCACAGGTTGCTGAAATGGCATCCATGTCATTGGCATTTTGCAAAGAGGGCAACTGAAGTTCCAGGCTGGGACATAGCTCCAGGGTGCCTTGTCTGGATAGCAGATATAGCACGCTTTTGATTAATGGCTTCCTCTCTGGAAAAGGGGGCCACACAGCTGTCAGAGCCACTGCCGCCCAGCTCCGGCAACCCAGCTTCAATCCGGACCTCCGGTGCTATCTGAATAGAAATTGCACCTTCTCCCTCTGACTATGTAGACTGCTCCGGGTGCTCCAGTTTCCTTCCACATCCCAAAAGGAAATGTACTGGTTGTTAGGTTAATTGGTAAGTGTGGTTAGTGTGCAGATGAGTGGTAACATTTAGGAGGGGAGAAAAAAATGGATTATGGTAGGATTAGTGTACAATGAGTGCCCGACAAGTGCCTGTTTCAATGTTATTCAATGCCTATAAGACTCTGAAAATCAAAATGTCACTGGATTTGTAAATCTTGAGAATATGGTGACACAAGGAACGACAGATGCTGGAACCTTGAGTAAAACACAAAGTGCTGAAGAAATTCAACAGGTCAGGCAGCACCCGCAGAGGGAATGGACAGACGATGTTTTGTGTTGGGACTCTTCTTCGGATAATGTGTCACCCTCTGCTCTTTGATGGTACCAGACCAGCAGACTTCCTGAACTACTGGATGTTACTCCAATAAGTTACCGTACTTTTATTTTGCTCTTTTACACGTTGCACAGTACAGGAGTAGAATTTGTTTTCCGTGAACTGCGATGATATTACATGGAGGAGGAAGTAGAAACCATTGAGTTTCAGCTTGTATGTTTCCTTTGTCAAACAAGCTGAAACTCATACAGGATGTCAGAGTAGTAGACACTGCCCGGTCCATCACAGGTACTGACCCCTCCACCATCAACTGAATCTTCTATAAGAGGAGCTGCCACAAGATTACAGCCAGCATCATCAAAGACCCACACCACCCTGGCCACACTCTCATTTTACTACTACCATCAGGCAAAAGACACAGGAGCCTGAAAACCGTGATCTCCAGGTTCAGGAACAGCTTCTTCCCAAAAACCACTAGATTCTTGGATCCTTCACAACACTAATCTCAACAATGAACAATGGACTGTCTTTAGTTGCACTAAGGGCTTTGGGGTGGGATTTTTGGCGCTGGTATTGTGGTTATTGATTTATTGAATTTTTGTTATTTTATATTATCTCTGTGTAGATACAGATTATCTGTATTCGTATTGTGTTTACAGGCTTGTTATGCTGTCACGTTGAAGCCTATACATTCCGTCCTTGGATGCTGCCTGACTGGCTGAGTTACTCCAGCACTTTGGGTTTTATTGAAGATTCCAGCATCTTCAGTTCCTTGTGCTTCCTTCATTCCCTTGTTGGTGCATGTGACAATTAAGCACTCTTGACTCTCTTGCAGTCTGGAAACTGATTCCGGCTGCAAACCTTCCCATGTTTCTGTCCCTCTGCTCCTGACCCTCCCTCTGCTTCTGACCACACACTCAGCCCCACGCTCCAGATGACCGAGAGAGCCAGATGCTGAAGAATCGGGATTTGTGAACTAAGCTCAGGTTGGGGTCATGCTCCACAGTTTGCGACGATGCAAAAAGTTGGTGAACCTAATCAGCCCAGAGCTGGCTACTTAAGTTTTACGGCACCAACCATTCAAAGTTTACAAAAGCCAGTGAAAGGTTGATTTGGAGATAATCTTCTTGCGTTTGCCCCGCCATTGCTACATATAACCAATTAATGCAATCTTTTGTATTCATGTAATATTTTGAATTTCATACACCAAGTATTTCTTGATTCACAAAACAAACCATTCTAGGAAGACGTCTGATACATCATAAAGGCTGGGGGGAAATATTGGTCTGTGTATTCCCATGGTTCAAGAGTTGTGTGATATTTATTATAGTGGAAAATAGTTTTGTAAATTGAAGATATATACCCGACATAATCATAAGACACATCTGGAAGTGGCGGCGCTGCCTGGCAGCTGCGGCTCACCTGCAGTCCGTCTGTTTTTTGTTTTTTTTTGTCGTCTTGTGTCTGTTTTAGTGATTATTTTGGCTTCTTAGGCTGTGTATGTGAGTTGGGGGGGGGGGGGGGGGGGGGGGTGGGAGAAACAGGGTTTTAGTCTCTCCTTTCGGGGGGATGCGACTTTTCTTGTCGTGTCCCCGTCATCGTCTCTGTCTGTGCTGAGGCCCCAATGTTGGAGCTGGCGGCCTTGGAGCTATGGCGGCCTTCCAGCTTCCAGCAGCAGCGCCACGGCTTCGGAGCTTCAGCAGCAACCTGGCTTTCGGGGCTGCGGTGCTCCAGCGGCAACCTGGCTTTCGGGGCTGCGGTGCTCCAGCGGCAACCTGGCTGCGGTGCTCCAGCGGCGTTCCAGTGGCGACCTGGCTTTCGGGGCTGCGGTGCTCCAGCGGCAACCTGGCTGCGGTGCTCCAGCGGCGTTCCAGTGGCGACCTGGCTTTCGGGGTTGCGGTGCTCCGGCGGCGGCCAGGCTTCGGGGCTGCGGTGCTCCAGCAACGTTCCGGCGGCGACCTGGCTTTGGAGCTGCAGTGCTCCGGCGTTCCGGCGGCGGGCCCTGTGGCGGTGTTCCGGCGTTCCGGCGGCGGCGGTGGCGGCGGCCCGGTTTCGGAGGCTCGGCTGCGGGCCTGGTGGACGGCAGCATCGGAGGCCTGGATCTCCTCAGCGCAGAGGGAGAACAAGGAGGGTAGAAGACAGAGACTCTAAGACCTTTGCCTTCCACCACAGTGAGGAGGAGTTTGGTGAACTCACTGTGGCGGATGTTAAATTTGTGTTTATTGTGTGTTTTTGTTACTTTTAATATATGTATTACTGCAGGCACGAAATTTCGTTCAGACTGAAAGGTCTGAATGACAATAAAGGTAATCTGAATCTGAGAAGGGTTTAGAGGGATAAAGGCCAAGTACAAGCACAAATGCAGGTTGCCTGCATTGTACAGCCCACTTCCTTGGGTTGTCATAGTTGGTAAATTATTCCCAATTGGCTGCCTTCTCTCTTTTTGTCATATGTTATCTTGTGATTCACTTCAAATCATATCGAACACAAAATCAGATGTAATAAAACGGAACTGCAGATGCTGGCTTGTGCCAAAGATAGCACAGAATGCTGGAGTAACTCAGTGGGTCAGGCAGCATCTCTGGAGGAAATGAATTGGGATTCCTCTTCAGACTAGTTGTGGGGGGGAGGGGGGAGATTGGAAGCAAGAAAAGAAGAAAAGTCCAGGACAAATCAGGATCGGCGACGGATGACTTCAGGCAGGGTGGTTCCCCGATAGGTCAATTGTTACCGATGGACAGTGTGATCCCAAGGGAAATACTTTGTTGTGAACCATGGACCTGGTTTACCAACTTTTTGCATTGTCGCAAACCGGAAAATAACCCCAAATCAGGTTGAGTTTGCTACCGTTGCAATTTGCCACAATTAACCAAGCATAAATCACGTGGGCGGAGGAGATTAGCTTAATTTAGACCATTTTGCCGCTGGTTGGGATCAATGGTTTAACCTGCCAAGCCCAGGCTGGTCAACATGGTCTACAGCCAGGATCATCTGCCTTTTAAGGTATTATCTATCTTGTAGATTATCTGAGGCCAATTACAGCTCTCAATGACAGGCTCAGCCTCCCAATTTTCATCTAGTGAACTAGACTGGTCAATCATTTGCAGTGCCCTGGAGGATTGCAGATCGGTCTGGATAAAGGTTGTAATACTCAGCCTTCATTAGGTACTTAATTTGGCTCTAAACTTCAATTACCAGAAATTTTGGATCCCAAAAGACTCTATTACCTTCGCCGCTCGCCACAAATCAAATAGTCAATAGTTAGCTATCAGATAAGTGGAGAGTGCTGTTGACTGAGCTGGTCGTTTCCAGAGGAGAATTGGGACTCGCCAGAAAAGGTTGTGGTCTCTTCGCACCATATTCGCGATGCCCATATCCAAGCCAACGAGAGAAGTTCTCATTAAGCACCATTAAGTTCAATAGTAGAATATAAACTTTGGCTATTAGCTGTCTTGCTGTAATTTCAGCATCAAACTTTGAATGTAGTAATGAATGATCTTGCCCCAGCCCCTAGACAACTCTTCAACCACAAACCTGAGCTTCAACGTTATTTCCCCCATCATAGTGTGGGATATCTACCGGCAGTCACTGTTACAACACAAAGTACTTGCGGTATACTGTAACACCGGGATAGGCGCTCAACCAAGAAAACCAAACCCAATCCCAAAGTAGCATCTAAACTACCTATACATCCACTTACAGTAACTCTAGGTTTCAGCCCACTGCTCTTGTCCCTGACCGGCAGATTGACCTCACCACCACCTATATCCCCCTCTATGATGCTTGTTCCCCTCCACATTGGTGTAAGGGGTAATGATATCCTGCAAACTGTGCCCCAAATGTTTGTTCCGTTCGGGAAAATAAAAGATGAACTCTCAGTGGTGCTCCTTGTTCGTGACGTGGGTCAGAGTTTACATGGCAGTGCTGTAAAACGTGATAAGATGTTCCTGTCAGGATGTGACAACTAATTTCTCTCAATTCTCGCATGAGGAACGGGAAATGGACTGAAGTCAGATAATCCCAAACTGACTTGCACTTTCAGAGTGTTAATTGTTGTGTCTGGGACACGACAATTAAACACTCTTGACTCTTGACATGTGGTCATTTTGCATCGACCATAGAACAGTACGGTGCACAGGAACACACCCTTCGGCCCACAATGTCTGAGGAAGGTGATGCCAAATTATTCTCCTCCAGCTACGTGTGATTCATATCCCTCCGCTCGCTGCAAATCCATGTGCATATTTAAAAGCCTCTCAAATGCTACTATCTGTCCTGCTCCACTAGTTTAGCCTAGCTTATTATTAACGTGTACCGAGGTACAGTGAAAAGCTTTTTATTGTGTGCTATCCAGTCAGCAAAAAGACTATAAGGTCATAATGAATAGAATTAGGCCATTGGGCCATCAAGTCTACTGCGCCATTCAATCATGGCTGATCTATCTCTCCCTCCTAAACCCATTCTCCTGCCTTCTCCCCATAACTTCTGACACCGGTATGAGGTAGATGATAGGTCAGGACCGCTCTCTAGTTGTTGATAGTATGATTCAGGTTCCTGGTAACAGCTGGGAAGAAGCTGTCCCTGAATCTGGAGGTTTGTATTTTCCTCCTGGGAGGGGGGAGTGCTTACTATCCAGACTATCTGTGCCTCTCATAATTTTATTTAATTCCATCAGATCTCTCCTCAACCTCCAATGCACCGTAGAAAACAATCTATTTTTGGGACATTGTGGGTGGGAGGAGGGGTTGTAATTTGGAGTAGGTATTGGTGGGATGGGGAGAGGAGGGGTGGTGGATTTCTATCTGATACTGAGATGATAATGTGCCACTTTTTAGCTCCTGTCTGGTAAATATCATGTGGAACCTCAGTAGGTTATGACCATGACTTTAGCAACACAGCGTAGACACAGGCCCTTTGGCCCACCAAGTCCACGCCAGCCAGTGATAACCCGTACACTAGCACTACCCTACACACTAGGTACAATTTACAGAAGCCAATTAACCTATAAAACCTATACGTCGTTGGATTGTGGGAGGAAACTGGAGCACCCGGGGAAAACCCATGCGGTCACAGGGAGAGCATGCAAACTCCATACAGACAGCACCCGCAGCCAGGATCGAACCTGGGTCTCTGGCGCTGGAAGGCAGCAACTCGACCGCTGCGCCACCGTACCGCATTTACGATTTATGTGGGAACATAGGTGTTCACATAAGTTTCCAATTGATATGAGGATCAGATGGCGAAGGGTTGGAGCAACAGATTCCAAGCTCGGCACCTTATCCTCGGTGAACATTTATGCCCAGATTGAAATGTCAACCTACAATTACAGCCATTGTCTTCCACTTGCAGTGGCTGCAAAGCCCTGCCTGTAACTTCTTGCACGAGAATAGGCTTTAGGGAGGGTTTGAATGGCAACAAAAAGCCAATTCACAGTTAGGAACTTGCAACGTAGCAAAATTGAGCTAGTGATAAATGCCACGACAGACTGTCTATGGAAATTGCTATAACAGGAGCGGATGAGGCAAGCAACTAATGCAAAAGAAGGAGATGAATGATACAATGATGGTGTGATGAAGAGGAGTAGGTACAGGTTTACATGGAGTGTGTACACTTTGGCATTGATCTGTTGAGTTGGGCGACACAATGGCACAGCTGGTGAAGCTGCTGCCTCACAGCGCCAGCAATGCGGGTTCAATTCTGACCTCAGGTGCTGTCTGCGTGGAGTTTGCACGTTCTCCCTGTGACCGTGTGGGTTCCGGTTGCCTCCCTCATCCCAAAGACGTGCGGGTTTGGAGGTTAATTGGCCTCAGTGAATTGCCTCCAGTGTGTAGGAAATATAGCACCAGGATAATCAGGATGACATGGAACTAGTGAATGGGTGATCGATGGTTTGCATGGACTTGGTGCAGCGAAGGGCCTATTTCCACGCTGTATTTCTAGATTAAATTAAACTGGATGCTCTGATCCAGTGTGGTAGTTCTGTCTAAATGCGTACAATTCCACCTTTAGTTAAGTTATTTTCAGTTCCATTGTGTCCCTTTTGCTGACTTCTTAATAGTACAAGCTGAATTGGTGGGAATTAATATCAGCAAAACTGAAAGCAACATATTCTACGGTGGCGTAGCGATAGAGTTGCTGCACTACAGCGCCCCAGACCCGGGTTCGATCCTGGTGCTGCCTGCTCGGAGTTTGTCCGTTCTCCCCGTTTCTCAGAGATCTTTGGTTTCCTCCTACACTCCCAAGAAGTACAGGTTTGTAGGTTAATATGCTTGGTATAAATAAATTGTCCCTCTTGTGTGTAGACTAGTGTTAATGTGCGGGGGATTTCTGGTCGGCACGGCCTCAATGGGCCCTCGGGCCTGTTTCCGCGCTGCATCTCCAATTTAAACTAAAAAGTATAATTGGCAGGAATACTCTCCAACATCAACAGAGAGAGAAGCAGCTGACATTTTAGGTTTATGATCTTTTGTCAGAAATTACTTTTGTAAAAGCGTTGGATGTGGCGTAGAATTTTATTTTAGTTCTTTGAGCTGGGTTGCATTGATGCTGCTGTGGCTCTCAAAGATTTCTCATGGACACGACCGACACAAATCACACACTTTTTTTCTCTCTCGTCTGTTATATTGTTTACAGTGTACTATGTTTACATATTCTGTTGTGCTGCTGCAAGTAAGAAATTCATTGTATTATCTGGGACATTTAAAAATAACACATTCTTGACTCTTGACACTACGGACAATTTACAGTTTTTTAACAAAGCCAGTAGACCTGAAATCCTGTAGATCTTTGGATTGTGGGAATAAACCGGAACACCCGGAGAAAACCCATGCATGTCATGTGGAGAACATACAAACTCCGTACAGATGGCACCACTCGCAGTCAGGATCGAACGCGGGTCTCTGGCTCTGTAAGGCAGCAACTCTACCGCTGCGCCACCGTGCCATGATATAAGGTTATTTGTCAGGAAAAGGTATTATGTTTTATTCAAAATAAAGTCTGTGGCATTATAACTGGAAATGCTAGTGTGTGGTGATAAATTCAGATGGCTATTAATAAGGAAAAGCTACTTCTCAACATATGGGATTGGAGTATTTGTTTGACAATAATGCTCACCTGAGTTGCTGAATGTTATGGAGCAAGACAAGTACTGCTTTCGGGCATCTAGCACGACACCCACGGCTTATGCTCCGATTTCTCTAGGTAACCTGAGCACATCTTCCCCCAAATGGGATGTGCATCCTTAAGCACTTAAACTTTAGTCTTTAATTCCCTGAAGGAACGGGCTGCACCCAGGGGCCATTGCAAGGATGAACTATGTCCAGCAGCAAACATTATCTCACCGAAGCGTAGAGTTTTCAGTCGATGCTTCACCAATTGTGTGACGGGCAAGTAGGCCAGGCATTGATAGAACGA
This sequence comes from Raja brachyura, assembly GCA_963514005.1. The sequence continues at coordinate 12,773,786 of OY740811.1, forward strand.
TAATTTATTTTTCGTTTTTGGAGTATATTTGCTGATATTATTTCCCATCAATTCAGTTTGTATTCAGAGGTCAGCAAAAGAAACACGCTATGATGAAATAACTTAAGTCAGGATGGAGTTGCTCACACACTTGCATTGAACTGGCACACTGAAGCCTCTAAAGTCTTGTAGTCTGCTCTTTAGAGGGGATGTAGAAAGACTTGTATCACAAAGCACTTCTGCCGGCTCAGAATTCCACAACTTATGAAGTACTGTAATATCAGAAATAGAAAAGTCAATTTTTATTTTTCAAGATACCAAAAAGTAAGAGTTAAATAATGGCCTGTCTAGTGATGACACAAGGAACTGCAGATACTGGAATCTTAGCCAAACACAAAGTGCCGGAGGAACTCAACAGGTCAGGCAGCATCCGTGGAGGTAATGTGTAGGAGACATTTCAGATCAGCAACTTTTTTAGACTGATTGCATGAGGTTGTCGGGGGGGGGGGGGGGGAGCTGGAAAATGAGGTGGGGGTGGGACAACGCTTAGAGTCTAGGTCAAAATATGATCAAAGAGCAGGAAGGCAGCAGGAATCTCAGAGGCACAAACCTCCCCTTGGAGAGAGGAGACCTTCAAAGTACTTGGACGAGATTTTGCAGTCAAACAGTAAAATGGAGACACAGGAACTGCAGATGCTTGTGATAAGTTGAGGGGTGGAAGCAGGCTCATAATGCCCTTTGCTGCTCTTCAAAGTGACTCCTGAGAAGGCAGAGAGGAACATTGTAAAGGCAACACCTTCTTCACTCTGCATTGAGGCTACATTGTAATACTGTTCATTCAACTCTTCAACGTTGCAAAAGATATTTGTAGCTTAAGCTAATTTTTTGCTCATATTTCCTGACAACATAGAATGAAACCATTCATCCCATCGAGTCAATGCTGGCTCTCAAAGCAATCCCATCAGTACCATTCCTACATTTAATTAGCTGCAACCTACTCTCTCTCAGAAAGATGAATCTCATTGAAACTTACTGAATAAGGAAATGCTTGGATAGAGTAGTCTAGGACCAGAGGTTACAGCCTCAGAATAAAAGGATGTAACTTTAGAAAGGAGATGAGGAGAAATGTATTAAGTCAGAGGCTGGTGAATCTGTGGCATTCATTGCACAAATGGCTGTGGAAGCCAAGTCTTTGGGTAATTTTAAGTGAAGATTGACAAATTAGTAAGGGTGTCGAATGTTACAAAGAGAAGGCAAGAGAATAGGTTGAGGGTAAAATAAATCAGCCATGATTGATGCTGGATGGAATCGATGGGACGAATGGCCTGATTCTGCTCCTATCACTTATGCACCCTTTCACCCATCAACTCCATCATCATTGTCTTACCATCAGTAACCTACCAGCCAATGTGTCTTTGAGATGTTGGAGAAAACCAGAATGCCTGGGCAAATTATGTGCCGTTACATGCTGAACATGCAAACTCCACACTGAGAGGACACAAGCAACCCAAGGCCAGCAATAGTATTTATGTGGTTCAGTCCAATTGACTTCTGGCTAACAATGACATCCAGGACATTAATAGCAAACAGGCCCTTCTGCCCATCATATCCATGCTACCCATTGTATCTATCTACACTAATCCCATCGACCAACATTAGTTTATTGCATTCCATGCTGTTAAACTACTGTGTAGGAAGGAACTGCAGATGCTAGTGTAAAGGCAAGACACGAGACAAGAGGCGTTTATTGTCACACGCACCAATTGGTGCAGTGAAATGTGGCGTTACCATACAGCCATACGAATAAAAAAATAGAACAGAACACGATAGTCTTTAACATAAACACCCCCCACACAGTGGAATCAAAGTTTTCCGCTGTGAGGGAAGGCACGAAAGTTCAGTCAGCCTCCTCTTTGTTGTTCACCCGTGGTCGGGGCCTCCCGAGCCCCCCCGCAGTCGCCGCTACGGGCGGCCCGATACTCAGGCCCTCTCGCCGGGATGATGGAACTCCGACGTCGGAACGGTAGAATATCCTCAGCGGCTTGGAGTCTACGAATCGGCCGCTTCCTACCGGAGTCCGCGGCTCCCGAAGTCCACAGGACGAGCGAGGCTGAGATTCACGCTGGCGGCCCTCGGCAAAGGGATCGCAGGACACCGCAATGATGAAGTCAGCGCCGCCTGCGCTGGAAGCTCTACAAACCACAGCTCCACGGTGTTGAAGCAGCAAGCCCAACATTCTGGAGCTTCAATCGGCGATCCTGGCAAGGCATCGCCCGCTCCGCGGTGAATCTAACACTGCGCCACCGCTGAAGCTTTGGCCGGTCCCCGGAAGGAAAGGCCGCGCCAATCCAGATGGTAGGCCGCGAGGAAGGGGGTCGAGGACGCGACTCGGAGAATAGTCACATCCTCGCTAGAAAGTGACTGGGAAACGGTTTCCCCCTTACCCTACCCACCTCCCCCACATAGAAATACTAAAGAAACCTCCACAACATAAACAGACTCAAAATTTAAAAAAGATGGAAAAACAGACAGACTGTAGGCAAAGGCTGCCATCATGCGTGAGAATTAAGTAGTTCAAAGGTTAGACACAAAATGCTGGCGTTACTCAACGGGTCAGGCAGCATCTTTGGAACGAGAACCATCTAAAGAAGGGTCTTTAGCTGAAACGTCACCTATCCCTTTTCTCCAGAGATGTTGCCTGACCCGCTGAGTTACACCAGCATTTTGTGTCGAACCTTTGAACTACTTAATTTTGGACATCGGCTTGATTTGGGAATGACTGTTACTTGTCACTTATTAGCCCATTCCTGACGCCGGTTTGCATTTTGTTGGATGCTCCAAGTGTGGTCTGATCAACTTGTCCAGCTGTGCCTGATGACAATGCTAACTTCTGCACTCAATGCCCCGACTGATGAAGATAAGCACGCCAAAAGCTGCCTTCTCCACCATTGGGCCTGGCATTGCCTGAAAATTATTTTATTTTTTTAAATTAAAAGGTCACCATGCCCCAATGTGCTGCTTATGATGCACTTATGAAGCTGACAGAACTAAACCCAGGTAGATTTTGCACTAATAAATCTTGGCAGGAAGTTCACCACCTTGTAAGAATGTTCTGCTGTTTTGTGTGGCCCCAACTGCGGAGAATTTTCATCAAAGGCTAATGTCAGTCTGCGCAGGGAGGAACTGCAGATGCTAGTTTAAACCAAAGATGCTGGTTTAAACAAAAAGCTGTAGCGACTCAGCGGGTCAGGCAGCATCTCTGGAAAAAGGAAGAAGGGTCGAGACACCGCCTATTCCTTTTCTCCAGAGATGCTGCTTGACCCGCTGAGTTACTCCAGCTTTTTGTTACTGTCTTCCAAGGCCACAGACATCCTGCCTCATTAATTTTTGAAACCCTTGAGCATATTTAACATACTTTGAGAGAAAAAGACATGTTATGGAGATGTGAAACTTTGGCAGTAATTAAAGCCTAATGCTGTAAGTAGAATGCTATTCCTTTCACCTTAATATTCGTCCCTTCATCAAATCTGCCTGGAAGTGTATTTACCCAGTAAATAGTTTCATTTCATATTGGGCTTTTCCAGGAAGTGATGGATCACATGAAAGACAGTTAGTTAGTATTGACTGTGGTGGCCAATGCAGTTTGCTCAACTCTTTGTACTGTCTTGTGGAGCAGGCTGTGTCCCTCTCAGCTTTTAAAGATCTAGTATCTTGTTTGTTAATCTTTTTGAAATTCCAGAATAATGTCAAGTTTTATTGCATTTTGTTGTGGATTACAGCCTGCTAATTCCCGTCCCTTCGCTGTGCAAAATATTGTTCAAATAATTTAATGTTTAAGAAATAATTAGACAGGTACATGGATAGGACAGGTTTAGAAGGATATGGGCCTTCTATCTAGAAGGATACACTGGTCCCGGGCAGGTGGGACGAGTGTAGATGGGGCATGTTGGACGGTGTGGACAAGTTGATCCGAAGGGCCTGTTTTCATGCTGTATGACTCATTTCTCACGACTCTGCCATCATTCATTCACAAGAAACATTATTTTGGATTTAAGTTACAATTTACTTTGACATAGAGTCAGAGTCATTCAGCACGGAAAAGGCCTTTCGGTCCAACTTGTTCATGCTGACCAAGATGTCCCCATCTATGCTAGTCCCACCTGCCTGCGTTTGGCCCATGGCCCTCCAAACCTTTCCTATACCTGTATAAAAAACGTTTGAAATGACTTGCTTTTCCAAAAATGGATAAAATGCCTTCAGTGGAGTCAGGAGATAAGGCAAAGAACAGTGATAGTTATTTTGATAAACTGCTCTTTTAATTGCATTTACGACTAAAGTGAAGACAGAATTCATTCCAATGTTTTATTTGTTGGGGAAGTGGACACAAAATGCCGAAGTAACTCAGCGGGTCAGGCTGCAGCTCTGGAGAAAAAGGATGGGTGAGGTTTCGGGTCGAGACCTTATTCAGATTGAATGTTTTATTGATGGGATTTGGTGTGGAATATGTAGAATAAAGAATGTTATTGTTTGCAAGACCATATGCATCATATCAGATGTCAAACCGCCAGTAACATTCCAGGGCTTTGGAAGCAATAGAGAAAAGTGTATTTCACCTCTGTATCCTGTCTCCAAGAAGTTTTCATGTGGGTAGCAGAGATCCCTCTGGTTAATAACTAATCTGACATTAGGCATGATTTAGGGGAATCAGTGTGAAGATTCAAAGTAAAAATCCTTTTGCTCTGATGTCAGCCACTCTCCCACTACCCTGGTGTGACATTTTTCTGATTACATTCATTCTACTGAACGTTAAGTTCAAGAAGGGCTTCTTCCCAACAACCATCAGGCTCTTAAATGCTACACAGCACTAACCTCAACCATGAACCTCTCTGGACTGTCTTTGGTTGCGCTAAGGAGTTTGAGGGGGGTTTTGTGCTAGAATTGTGGTTATTAATTTATTGAATGTTTGGTTATTATATGTTTATCACTGTATTATGTTTGCAGGCCTGACAAACTGGTGTAACTAAGAATTCTATTGTTCCATTGTCGGTACATATGACATTTGAACACTTTTGACTCTTGATCTAGACTTGATTCTTATTGATCTTTTTGATTGAGACATCCAATTGTCTCCCATTCTCACAAGTTTGTAGCTCTGGCAGAAATAGTTGGCCAAATATATTTAGTGTAGAAGGTGCGAAAGCATAGATAATCATGTAATTGGGTTAATACCCAGGGACCCAGTAAATAGCTTGAGAGATGTGGGACTCATGTAGATGGGACTCATGTAGATGGGCAGTTTGGGCCAAAGGTCCGTATTTCCATGCTGTATCTCTAAAGTCTAAAGTCTATGTGAGTTTGAAATGTCAATGCAAGTACTTAAAGTAGTATCAGTAATGGTGACCATAAAACTAGTGCGAGAATCCATTTGGTTTACTGATGGAAGAAATCTGCTGCTCTTCATTGAGCTGGCTATGTATGTACCCCTGGACTCCACTATGTGGCCGTCCATAATAGCACTTTGAAATGGCCCAGGCAGAAATACTACTTTAGAAAAATACAGGGTTTAGCATCTCCATATTCTACAATGTTCGAAGAAGATCCATGATCTTCTATACTTGATTAAAAGGATATAACATTATGAGAGGCATAGAAAGGGCAGACAATTAGAACCTTTTTACCAGAGAGGAACTGTCAAAGATAAGAGGGCATAACATTAAGTTCATGTGTGATAAAATCAGATTTAGGCCATTCGGCCCATCAAGTCTACTTTCCCTCAACCCCAATCTCCTGCCTTCGCCCCATAACCCCTGACACCCATACTAATCAAGGTAAGAGAGGCAAATTGTAAAGGCAATGTGCAGGGCAAATATTTATTTACACAGATGGTGGTGGGTGCTGGCAATCTGTTGCCAAGGGTGCTGGTGGAGGCAGATGCGATATTGGGGTTTAATAGGTTTTTAGATAGGCACATTGAAATGCAGAGAATGAAGGCAGATGTGGGCAGACAGATGAAAGTTGATCTTGGCATCGTGTTTGGCACAGACTTTGTGGGCCGAAGGGCCTGTTCCTGTGCTGTACTTTCCTATCTTCTATATTTAACTGCTGGGAAAAATATACATTGAAGTTAAAGATAAACAATAAAAGTGGAACGGAATGGGCGTTGGACTAATGTTGTTGGAATCTCAATTTGCCAATTTAGTCACAGAGTCTTATAGCATGGAAACAGGCTCTTCAGCCCAACTAGGCCGAACAACATGGCCCATTTACACCAGTCCCACCTGCCTGTGGCCTAAATCCCACTAAACCTGTCCTATCCATATATCTGTCTAAATGTTTCTTAAACGTTGCGATCGCATCTGCCTCAACCATTGGCCTTAGCAACACGTTCCAGACACCCATCACCACTCTCTCTCTGTAAAGAATACACCACCTTTATACTTTCCCTCTCTGACCTCAAACCAATGCCATCTCATCTTCGACATTCCACTCAGGGATTTCTCATAACCTTCTGTGTGAATCTGTGGTCGTTGGACCTATAATGAAGGAATAACAGCAATGCCATTTTTTAAAAATAATATTGGTTTGATAAGTTCATGTTCTAGGAGCAGAATTAGGCGTCTCAGCCCATCAAGTCTACTCCGCCATTCAAACATAGCTGATCTTTCTCTCCCTCTCAACCCCATTCTCCTGTCTTCTCCCCGTAACCCCTGACACCCGTACGAATCAATTTGACTCTGTTGATCCCCGTATTCAGTTAATCTCCAAACTCATTGCCAATTCAACCTCCATTCTTTTATTTGCCGTTGTAACATTACTGAGGGCTGCTCAGTGGCACAACAGGTAGAGTTGCTGTCTCACAGCTCCAGTGACCCAGGTTGAACCCTGACTTCCAGCATTATCCATATGGAGACTGAAGGTCCATCCTGTGACCTTATAGGTTTCCTCCTGTACTCCGGTTTCCTCCCATATCACAAGGATATGCAGGTTAATAGATAAATTGACCACTGTAAATCGGCCCCTATATGATGTGGGAATGGCGGCAAATAAAATGGGATTATGAAGGATTAGTGCAAATTAGATGATCAGCAGGGGGCAATGTGGGCTGAAGGGTCAGTTTTTTCTGCTGTGTGACTCTATTTTGCACAAACAGTGAGTTTTTCAGGGGTACAATTACAGAGAAGATACTTTTGGGCTGTTAACCCGGTGACTTGGACTAATGATCTAAACTCTCTGTCATTGTTTAATTCAGTGAATTTATTTATTCAGTGTGTAATGTTAGAGCTAGTGCAGGAGACTCACACCGAAAACAAGAACCTCCTGAAACTTCCTGGGTAGGCCCTGGCTGGTCACACCGCTGCAAACATCATGGCATAGCTACGTTCGTTCGTAACGACATGACCTGGTCAGCCCTAGCACAGTCCGCAGAGGATGCAGAGGTAGAATGGATCACAACCAAAGTACAAGACACTCACATCGTCAACATTTACAAGCCGACTCCGAGCAGGTTGGTCCCAACATCTCTGCCAGATGTCCCAGCCCCTGGTGACTTCAACAGCCGTCATACAGGCTGGGCATACAGCAGCTACAACACTGACGGCGACTTCCTGTCAGAATGGGCCTCGACCGCCGAAGCAACACTCCTATACGACCCAAAGGAGCCACGCACTTTCTACCCTGCACGCTGGAACAGCGCCACCAGCCCGGACCTGGCCTTCGCAACATGTCGCAACAACGAACCGCTCCCAGTCAGACGCATCCTGGACAGGTTTCCCCGGTCACAACATCGACCATCGCTCATAACCATTCCATCTCTGGTCCAGCCCGTGGAAGGGAAAGATGGCAAGAAGTGGAACTTCCGGAAAGCAAACTGGGGTGAGCTTCACACAACAAGTGAATAAGGCAGCCACTAGCCTCCCACACCCACGCCCCACCAACCTGAACAACGCCTACGACTCGTACTGCAAGATGCTGCTGGCCGCTGCCAAGAAGAACACCCCCCGCAGTGTACGTAAAGCCTATGTTCCCTGCTGGGATGACGAATGTGAAGACCTACTTCAGGCCCACACAGAATCACAAACCAGCGAAGACAGGGACAAAGCAGCGAATGACCTAATCTGCAGACTAAATGAGAAACGCAGGCAAAGATGGACGGAGACAGTGGAATCAATTGATTTCACACAGTCCAACCATCAGGCGTGGCAGACCATGAACAAGCTGATGGGCAGGTCGTAACCCCAGCACAGTGTCCCATCACTGCAAATTCCATCGCCTCGCTACTTCTGAGCAACGACCGTTTCCCCAACGCAGACAAGGACTTCACCAGAACAACAGCGGCGAGAGTCCACGAGCTGCACAGGGCCCCGAGCTGCGAGTCCAACCTGTCCCACCATTTCACATCACAAGACCGGCTGTGCTCCTTCCTCTCCACGTGTTTCCGCTTCCTGAAACAGCCAAGGATCTGGCGCCGTGCCAAGGTGATCGCTCTGCCGAAGCCAAACAAGCCTAGCGATGACCCCAAGGGATACCGACCCATCTCACTGCTGTGTGTTCCATACAAGCTCCTGGAGCGTCTCCTCCACACATGTCTCAATCCAGTGATCGACCCCCAGCTGCCTAAAGAACAGGTGGCTTCCGGAGCTGTAGGTCAACGGCGGACCAAGTGACCCTCCTGTGCCAAGACATAGAGGCAGGGGAGAAGGCTGGCGCTGTCTTCTTGGGCCTCACAGCTGCATATGATACTGTCTGGTTGCGTGGACGACACAAGAAGCTTCTGGAAACCATCCCAGACAAGCACATGGTGAGCTTCATCATGGAGATGCTGAGCAACCGCAGCTTCAGGCTACACACCAGCAACGGGCAATGCAGCAGGGTGAGGAAACTTGAGAACGGCGTCCCACAGGGCTCAGTGCTGGCACCAATGCTGTTCAACATCTACATCCATGACCTGCCTGCAACCCAGACAAAGAAGTATGCTGATGACCTGGCCATCCTACTCAGTAAGCCATCCTGGGAAGCAGCAGAAGAGGGCCACTCTGAAGACATGAACATCCTGTCTTCATATCTGAGGAACTGGCGCCTCAAGCTCAGCATGGGTAAGACAACATCTTCAATGTTCCACCTCAACAACAGGGATCGAACGGCGAGATGAACGTCATGGTGGATAACGCCCGGTTACGGTCCCAGCCCGTCCCCACGTACCTCGGTATGAAGCTCGACAGAATGTTGTCATTCAAACACCTGGAAGGTGCCAAGGCAAAGACAAGCGCCCGTGCTGCACTGATTCGCCGCCTAGCCGGCACCACATGGGGAGCCACGAGGAAGACACTGCGCATGTCCACAGTGGCCCTGGTGTTCTCAGCCGCCGAGTACTGCGCCCCGGTCTGGTGCCGTAACCCTCACGCCAAGAAGCTGGATGCTGCCCTCAACAGTGTCCTGCGGACTGTTGCCGGATGCCTACGAGCCACCCCAGTAAACCAACTGCCCGTCCTCACTGGCATCGCCCCGGCCAACATCAGACAAGAAGCAGCCACGCTGGCCCTCTCTCGAAAGGCACAGACCAGTGAATCCCACCTCCTCCATCAGATCGTCACAGAGACACCACGACGAGTGCGCCTCGAGTCACGGCGCCCCTTTGCCACGCAAGCCCAAGAGCTGCTCTGCACAACACCGGCTGACACTTCTAAGGCCGCCTGGGTCAAGACGAGATGGAGAGACCAGTGGGAATCAGCGGAACCATCTAGGCTGCACCATTACATCGATGAGCCCATGGACGTCCCTGTCCAGGACCTGCCCCGAAAGCAGTGGACAACCCTCAACCGCTTGAGGACAGGCATCGGACGCTATGGAGTAGCGATGAAGAGGTGGGGCCTCGTGGACAGCGAGCGCCTCCTGCGAGTGTGGGGACCCAACACAGACAGTGGAGCACATGGTCACCAATTGCCCTAACACCGGCCACCGGATGGTGAACGAGGTCTGATTGACCTGGACGATGACACGTTGGCCTGGCTCACCTCAACGGAGCTGCAGGTCTAAAAGACGTACGACAGAAGAAGAAGAAGATAATGATCTGAAGAAGGGTCCTGACCTGAAATGTCATCTGTCTACTCCCTCCACAGATACCGCATGACCTGATGAGTTCCTCCAGCACTTTGGGTTTTTTTTTGCCTCAGATTCCAGCAACTGCAGTTTCTTGTGAGTTGACAGTGGAATTATTTAATTTAAACTTGTGATACAGCGCAGAAACAGGTCCTTCGACACACTGAGTGTGCGTAAACCTACGATCACTCCATACACTATCCTACACATTAGGGAAAATTTACAATTTTACCAAAGCAAATTAACCTACAAACCTGTATGTCTTTGCAGTATGGGGGGAAACCAGAGCTCCCAGAGAAAACCCACACAGTCACAGGGAAAATGTACAATTGTACATACAGACATACAGTCAGGATCGAACCCCGGTCTCTGGCACTGTATGGCACCATGCCGCCCGATAGTTTTGGAAAAGCACCTGGGCCTTTAGAGAAATTAATCTCTTAATCGATTCATCACAGGAAATCCCAGCATTGACTGTTCACCCTCGCCCCCCCCTCAGATGATAAAATGGTTAAGGATCAATGCATGGATAGGTGGGGAGTCCTGGATATCCAGGGCTTGTGTATGTCAATCTGGTGGTTTCATATAACTGAGACTAGTCTTTCCAAAAGTAAGAAACAATTGTGATTTATTTCGATACCTGAAGTTAAACCTCCCGACGACCAAGTTGGGATTCGAACACTCAACGGTCCGCAGAACAGACACCTAATTCAGTAAATTAGGCCTCAGACCCCCATGCAGCCCTGACCATCACAAAACCAACCAACCTCCCTCCCATTGACAACTCACGCTGCCTCGGCAAGGCCAGCAACATAATCAAAGACCAGTTGCATCCTGGCCACTCCCTCTTCTCCCCTCTCCCATCAGGCAAGAGATTTTGAAGTGTGAAAATGCACACTTTCTGATTCAAGGACAGTTTCTTCCCAGCTGCAATCAGGCAACTGAACCATCCTATCTACAACTAGAGAGCAGTCCTGAGCTACTGTCTACCTCATTAGAGAACCTCGGACTATCCTAAATTGGACTCTTGCACCAAACGTTATTCCCTTTATCATGTATCTGTGCACTGTGGACAGCTCGATTGTTATCATGTATTGACTTTTCACTGACTGGTTAGAACGCAACAAAAGCTTTTCACTATACCCCGGTACACCCGACAATAAGCTCAACAAAACTAAACACTAAACTCTATCCTAATGTATCACCTGATCCACAGCAATATTGTTGACTCTAACATATTTCAAAGACAATTAGAGTTGTGAAATAAATGCCATCTCTTTAATGTGTGGGAAGGAACTGCAGTTGCTGTTTTACACGGAAGATAGACACAAATTGCTGGGGTAACTCAGTGGGACAGGCAGCATCTCTGGGTAGAAGGAATGGGTGGCCTGTTGGGTCGAGACCCTGCGAGATCAGTCTGAAGAACGGTCTCGACCCGGAACATCACAACCCAAGGGTCATGTCAATTTGACCATCAACGAATATCAAACAGAGCGGAGCATGTAGCCATTCATCCCATTCCTGTTTACAGGATCTTACAGCTTGTAAATATTGTCTGTAATATTTACGTCAGACACAGTTAATTGTGCAGAGTTATGCAAAGTTCCGATATGAAAAGCTAAAAAAAAATGCAAGTTCTTCCATCATAAAAATAGTGCACCGTTGAAGTACAAGTTTCAGGTGAAGTCAGAATGCATGCTCCAATAAATCTCTCTGTCACTGTGTTGCACTGTCTATTGGCGAGGGGGTTCATCGTGTGACTGTGACTGTCTGCCTTGAGCTGAAGCTCTTTGCACAACCTCTTACAGATTGCAATTGAGTTTTGCCAAAAGGTTGAAAATCGCTGGAATATGCGACCACTGAATATTTCCAGTTTTTTTTAATTGTTGGAATCAACCTCAAAAGTTATCTTATATATATTATTTTTTTTAGTTCGAGAAATATTTTAATATATATATATATGTAAGGAAAAAAATGAACCCAGTAACCAGCTGAACGAAATGCTCTGGTGGGTTAAGTTTCTGACCAGACTACATGATGTTGCTTTCTACAGAGGGAAGCTGATGAATAATCTCTGTCTGCAGCTTGCTGGAAGTGCAGAGGCAGTTCTGTGTGTGCAGTCTGGTGTAGTTGATGGGAAATGTCAGTACAGGGCGTCTTTCCCTCTCTCTCTCTCTCTCTCTCATTCTCTGCAGTCTGCTGCAGTTTGACGGCAGCTGTCAAGAGACACGACCCGTCCCCTGGGTCGCTCGTTGCCGCAGGCCAAAGACGAACAAGGCGTCTCACTAATTGAAACGTGTCGGCGGCTCCATTGACGTCTGAAGCTCACATTTCAGGGCACTCGGAGACCACAAAGCTGATTTCTCATCCTCTCGGACGCGGCAAAAAAAAAAAATCGATGCAAAAGCAGGACGGCCAAGGGAATGTAATGTGTGTGTGGTAGCGTGTTTGGTGAATATACACGGTACAGTCACAAATCAGTCTCTTTAATATGTTTAGATGCAGGGAGAACTGGCCATTTTTCACAGCTTATTTCAAAGCAATTATGCATTATTTGTGGACTACATTTTATCCAATTCCAACTAATTGCAGATAAAGTGGAAATAGCACCAAAAATTTGCAAACCTTAAGATCCAAAACAGTCTTTACAAGTCTGAAAACATTTTAATGATTTATTAAAGGTTTTCAAAAAAGGTTTAAACTGGTTTAAAATAAGGATTTTTAAAATATTTAAAATAAGATTTTCAATAAGATTTAAAATGTTTTTTTAAAAAAAGGGTTTAAAATAAGGTTTTAAAAAAGGTTTAAATTTTAAAAATGGTTCAAATCAAGATTTTTCAAAAAACTTTTTCAAAAGTGGTTTTTAAAAAAAGGGTTTAGAAATGAAATATTGCACATTAAACTTTGCCTCCACTTCATCCCCAAATTGTGCTTCCCGCCACCTCCCCAAAACACGCGGCAAACAATCATGTTGGTGCTCACCAAGCGAGCGAACAGCCGATAATTGTGTGTGTGTGTGAGAAGCTTGTGTTGTGATTCCCCAAATCCCCCTGTAACTCGAGAGGCACAGCTATCTTGTATTGTACAATTTATAGGCGAAGTAGGAAGATGATCTGCAATGGGATCAAGCCCCTGCCCACCTCTCCTGGCTCCCATCTCTGGTTTTTTTTCCTCTCCTAAAATTCCAGTCAATGCGCCCTTGAAGCACTGAGGACTAGTTAAGTACTCATCAGTGATGCAGCACTTAAAGAGACACAGTTAGGCTGCTCCCCAAACTCTGCAGATGCTGGATATCTGAAATAAAATCAGGAAATGCTGCAGAGATGCTCAGCAGATACTGGGGAGAGAAATGAAAGTTATCATCCATGGTTATTCCTTCTCAATCAATGAAGGAACCTATTTCTTGCTGCCTGACCTGCTAAGTTACTCCAGCATTTTTGTATTAATCTTTGGTGTAAACCAGCATCTGCAGTTTCTTCCGACACAATGACGAAACCTATTAGGTTCTGAATGAGTAGAACACATAGTGCTAGTGTAACTCAGTGGGTCAGGGCGTCAGGCAGCATCTGTGGAGGACATGCAGAGGTGATGTTTTGTATCGAGACCCTTCTTCAGAACAGCGTGGTTTCACAATAAAGAGGGTGTCCATATAAGATGGGATTTCTTCGCTGAGGGGGTCATAATTGTTTGAGTTCTCTGATCAAGAAAATATGTTCTTTCAAATTGTACCTGTCTCCCTGAGGTACTCCAGCATTTTGCGTCTTTCATTGGTAAACCAGCATCTGCAGTTCCTTGTTTCTACATCTCGAACAAGTCAAAATAGATCTGTGGAGGATGAGTGTCATGCATTATTTTAAAAATCAGAAAGGATATGGAAGATTTGGAGAGGGTGTTGAAGAGATTTACCAGAATGCTGCCTGGATCGTGGCGTATTAGCTACAAGGCGAGGATGGACAATGTTGGATTGTTTTCTCTGGAATGGCAGAGGTTGAGAGGAGACCTGATAGAGGTATATAACATTATGGGAGGCATAGATAGGATAGACAGTCAGAACCTTGTTCCCAACATGGAAATGTCAAAGACTGGAGGGCACAGATTGAAGGTCAGAGGGGCAACGTTTAAAGGAGGTGTATGGGGCAATTAATTTTGTTACACAGAGTGGTGGGTGCCTGGAATGCACTGCCAGGGATGGGGTGGTGGAGGCAGGTATGATAGCGTTTACAATGCTTTTAAACAGGGCCATGGAGGGTCACAGATCATGTGCAGGCAGATGGGATTAGTGCGTTTTGGTACCATGTTCGGCCCAGAGATTGAGGGACACGGGGTCTGTTCCTGTGCGGTGCTGTTGGAGGTTCTAAGTTCTTTTGGTGCTGAGGCAGAGTCATGGTCTGCTGCAGAGTTAATGGGAATGGGGAATAAGCAACTAGTTCTAATATCAGATCAGCCATGATCTTATCAAAAGGCAGAACATATTTGTGCAGTCTGCTTCTATTTCTCACGCCACCATAATTATATAGAGCGAAAAACCTTAAATCATTCACATATGATGTACGCTATTTGGCTCTGCTTGTCTGTGCCAGAGCCTCTGACATCCTTGATCTGAATCTACTTTCGAAATGCACCATTCACTTCCTTTCTTGTCCAGCACCAACACGTTTTCCTGACCCCCCCCCCCCCCCCGTGGGACAAGTTTCCATATCCTCACTGCTTTGGGGTAAGGAAGTATTTTCTGAGTGCCCCACTGCTTTTCTTGATGACCTCTATGAAGGGTGGCGCAGTGGTAGAGTTGCTGCTCACAGCGGCAAGACTTAGGTTCGATCCTGACTACAGTTGCTGTCTGTACGGAGTTTGTACGTTCTCCCTGTGACCGGGTGATTTTTCTACCGGGTGTTCTAGTTTCCTCCCAGACTCCAAGGACGAACAGGTTTGTACATTAATTGGCTTTGGTAACGATCGTAAATTGTTCCTAGTGTGCAGGATAGTGTTGGTGTACGGGGATCACTGGTCAGCGTGAGTTGAAGAGCCTGTTTCCATGCTTTCTCTCTAAACTAAACTGAAAAACCCATCCTATAATAATGGCCTCCGATCATGCTGTTGCCCACGTGCAAACATTCACATAGAGAGTCATACAGCGCGGAAACAGGCCCTTTGGCCCAACTTGCCCATGCCAACCAAGATGCCCCATTTACCCTAGTCCCACCTGCCCGTGTTGCATATCCCTCTAAACCTTTCCTTTTAATTTACCTAGTTCAAATGGGGTGGGGGATTGCAACCTTCACGTGGTCCACCCTGTTTCAACTAATGCAATCAACCCGACGTGCACAAACAAGATCAAATCGACCAAGTTGACCTTCAGCTTTAAACCCCTGTCTCACGGTGCGAGTCGACTGACGAGTGACCCCGAGTTTTCACTCGCAGTAATCCCGTACAATTAACGTAGTGGGAACGTCGGAACTCGTGCGCGACTCATGGCGCTAACGGCAGGTACCCGTGAAACTTGTTAACTCTTCAAAAAATTCAAACATGTTTGAGATTTTCCACGAGTCAGATTTACTGTTCAAGTTAATAATTGAAACATTTAAACTCGTTGTAATAACGTAGTGGCCCGTGCGTTTACCTTAGTGACTCGTGAGTCTACCGTGGGCACTCTTTAACTCAGCGGGCAGGCAGCATCTCTGGAGAGAAGGAATGGGTGACGGGATGACCTTTCCAAATGTCTCCAGCACCATGTGTTCACTTTTTGTCAACCAGCCTCTTCCCTTTCTTGTGTATGACATCATTTGTATCCGTGGCAGTTGATTGTTGCTCCCTTCAGTCTCCCAGGGGGTTGGGACTGGACTGGAGTTTGGAGGAAAAGGTTGGGGGGGCGGGAGGGAAGAGTGGGGGGTAGGAGGGAGGGTGGGTTGGGATGACTTAGTACGGGAGACAAGTGTACTGACTGTGTGAGCAGACACTTTGGTAGTGATTGCCCATGGGGTTGACTGTCGAGGACTTCATAATGCAGAGAGCATTATAAACAGTGGAGCGATTAACCCTGGAAAGGGGGGAGACCTCTCTCTGAGTTGGACCCAGGAAACTGAAGCAGGAATTTTCTTGAGGTTATTAACGACAGATAAATGGATGGGAAGGGTTTAGAGGTCTTTGGGCCACATGCAGGCAAATAGGGCTACCCCAAGACACCAAATTGGACGACATGGCCAAGCTGGGCCGAAGGACCTGTTTCCATGTTGTACAGCACCATGGCTAAGGCCTATCCAGTGGGATTGACATGTTTTGTATTTTTCCTTTTTAAAGATGCAGTGTATTTTGGTGACTATTGCACACTGCAGACCAGAAGCATTATGGCGGGTGATTGTCACCTGCCCGCTGTTTCTGACGCTAAAGCCTTGGGATCGTTGCCCTTCATGTTGGCGTGGAGGGGGAGGGGGGTATTGTGCTATTTGATCGCCCCCTGCTATCCCAGGGACAGGGAGACACAGCGGCTTTTGAGACTGGTGGGCAATCACTACCAAAGTGTCTGCCCACACAGTCAGTACACCTCTCCTACACTTGTCTCCCGCACTAAGATCATCCCGCAGAGAATGAATCCAGCGTAATCCAAGAGCCTTGTCACCCCAGACAGATTAATGACACCCCCCACCTCACGCCTGGCCACCAAAGCAGCTCAGGAGGCGAACCCTGAGCTCCGTCTCCCAATAATCTGATGTGCAACTGATGTGAAAGAACAGCGGCTGTGGCCGGCACCCGGCATGGACTTCTCACACCCTCATACATGAAAAGTGTGTGCGAATAAACAAAAACAAGGAATAAAACCAAAGCCCGGCTTGAAAGGCAACTAAAAATATATTCCGCTAAGAACGAGCAGGCACGGAAACATCCGTCCACATTCAAAGATTTCATCTCCCGTCTCCCCGCAGACCTGGCAGTAAATTCAATTAAAATATAACAAACCTCCGCCCGCTGGTCTTATAACTACATGATGTGTGTTTCAAACAAATCATAAGTATAACTGCTCTGACACTGGAGGGTGCGCATTTTCCTTTTGTAGGTCGTATCAATAGATGCGGCCGCACTGAATTCTATCTTTAACTCAAAGCCGCAGGATGGAGATGTCTTCTTTAACACTCTTGCTTATTAAAACAGACCTTCATTCGCGGTTGGCTCAAGAGTAACGGGAGAGGAACTTGGTAACTCGGGAGAGGAACTTGGGACATCGCAGAATGACATTCCCGTGGGAACTCGGTTAAACACTTGAACATAAACTTTGAATCTCGTACACAACCACGAGTCTGTTTTTTTTCTTTCACTTGGGGTCACTCGTGGGTGGACTCGCACTGTGAGACAGGGCTATTAGGCTGTGCACACCATACGCAAGAGGAAGACCTGTCCAAATATATGAACATGGATAATAAAGGTTAAATGTTCTCTCTCCATTATCGAATCCTTTCAGTATTTTCACCACCTCAGTTAGATCGTCCTTCAGTTTCTTAATGGCAAAGAGACCCAATCTGTTCAATCTTTCTTGATCTGTATATGCTCTCGTATCTAGCTTGTAAACCTTCACTGCACCCTTTCCATTCCCAATATATCACAGATTTAGTTTAGCTCAGAGCTGCAGCATGGAAGCAGGCTCTTTGACCCACTGAGTCCACCCAACCATCGATCCCCGTACACACTGGTGGTATATTATCGCATACGCTCCCTACACATGGGGGCGATTTACAGAGACCAATTAACCTACACATCCATTTGGGATGTGGGCGGAAACTGGAGCACCCAGAGGAAATCCATTCGGTCGCCAGGAGAACATGCAAACTCCACGCAGACAGCACCCAATGTCAGGATTGAACCTGGGTCTCTGGCCCTGTGAGGCAGTAGCTGTACCAGATGCGCCACTGTGCTGCTTGGTGTGATAACATGATAATCAGATCTGTATGACATCCACTCAGCATGTTTAACCAGAGCTCTAATACAGGTTCAGCATGACTTCCTTAATTTGCTATTTGATTAATCTCAAACTAAATCTAGTGCAATCTGCAATCCCAAAATCTCAAAATCAATGCTCTAGTCCTGGTTTAAGCCACATATTTACTTTTGTGTTTTAGAAATTAAGATGGACTTGCTTTTCTAAAGATGCTGCTTCACCTGCTGACTATTGCTTGCATTTTCTGTCTTTACTGCACTCCTTAAACTCCACGTATGTCTTCAGAAAGGACTATAAAGATCCAATCATTTAGGTATCGTTAGGTATCCAAGTATCGTTTAGGAAGGAACTGCAGATGCTGGTTTAAACCAAAGATAGACTCAAAATGCTGGAGTAACTCAGTGGGACACACAGCATCTCTGGAGGGAAGGAATGGGTGATGTTTCAAGTCAAGACCCAAGTTCAAGTTCAAGTGAGTTTATTGTCATGTGTCCCTGATAGGACAATGAAATTCTTGCTTTGCTTCAGCACAACAGAACATAGTAGGCATTGACTACAAAACAGAATAGTGTGTTCATATACCACTATATAAATATATACACACATGAATAAATAAACTGATGAAGTGCAAATAACAGATAATGGGTTGTTAATGTTCAGAGTTTTGTCTGAGCCAGGTTTAATAGCCTGATGGCTGTAGGGAAGTAGCTATTCCTGAACCTGGTCTTTACAGTCTTCAGGCTCCTGTACTTTCTACCTGAAGGTAGCAGGGAGATGAGTGTGTGGCCAGGGTGGTGTGGGTCTTTGATGATACTGCAGCCTTTTTGAGGCAGCGACTGCGATAAATCCCCTCGATAGAAGGAAGGTCAGAGCCGATGATGGACAGGGCAGTGCTTACTACTTTTTGTAGTCTTTTCCTCTCCAGGGCGCCCAAGTTGCCGAACCAAGCCACGATACAACCGGTCAGCATGCTCTCTACTGTGCCCCTGTAGAAGTCAGAGAGAGTCCTCCTTGACAAACTGACTCTCTGTAATCTTCTCAGGAAGTAGAGGCGCTGATGTGCTTTCTTGATACTTGCATCTGTGTTCTCGGACCAGGAAAGATCTTCAGAGATGTGCACGCCAAGGAATTTGAAGCTCTTGACCCTTTCAACCATTGACCCGTTTATGTAAATGGGACTGTGGATCCCCATCCTACTCCTTCCAAAGTCCACAATCAGTTACTTGGTTGTGCTGGTGTTTAGGGCCAGGTTATAGTGTTGGCACCATATGGACAGTTGCTCGATCTCTCTTCTGTACTCCGACTCATCCCCATCAGTGATACGTCCCACAACAGTGGTGTCATCAGCGAACTTGATGATGGAGTTCGCACTATGACCGGCTACACAGTCATGAGTATAAAGTGAGTACAGTAGGTGGCTGAGCACGCAGCCTTGAGGTGCTCCCGTGCTGATTGTTATCGAGTCTGACACATTTCCACCAATACGAACAGACTGTGGTCTGTGAATTAGGAAGTCAAGGATCCAATTGCAGAGCGATGTGCAGAGACCTAGTTCTGCGAGTTTAGTAACCAGCTTGGAGGGGATGATAGTATTAAATGCAGAGCTGTAATAGATGAATAACAGCCTGGCCCTTCTTCAGTATCCAATTAAGTATCGTTCAGTTTGGTCACTGTGGCTATTTATTGATTTACTGTACTTGGGTGTGACCCAGAAGATGTATTACCATCCCAAATTGGCCCTCCAAGCCATTCCAGGGGACAGAGAAAGGTCATCAGTGATAGGAGCAGAATTAGGCCATTCGGCACATCATCTGCTTCACCATTCAATCATGGCTGATCTATCCCTCCTCCCTGTAGATTGGTTACTTCTTACTAACCAATTGTATTGCTTGTTAGTAGAAGCTCCGCCTACTATGCAGTTTATATTAAATGGTCTGCATAAGTAATTAATCTGAGTAGCTACTAGTTTACGCTAACACCATGCGAAGAATGCTGTGACCGAACTTTAATAAACATGTGTTGTTCCTTGACGTACGTATGACTCAACCCATTACATGTTGTCAAGAAGTAGTTTCTTGCCCAACCCGTTTAAGTTTATCGGGTTTTATTTATTTCTAACTTGTTTTATGTGCCTGTTATCTCCATCATGGCAAATTCATCTTGCCGTCCTATTCCTCTGACCTTTGACTCTGATATCACCGAACAATGGCGCCTTTTCGAGCGTGACTACACCCACTACGATCGCAAAGATTGGCCAGAGGTACGTGCTTCCGTACTCTTAAACCTTGCTGGCCCTCAGGCAATAAAGCGTGCTGATCATTTTACTTTCGCGCCTGCTGTTTTAGACCTCAACAATCTGGTCCTGGTGCCTGCAGAAACAATTGATGACCCTGCTGTTCTACTTGCAAAGTTCAGACAGCTGTGTGACTTCCCTTGAATTCTATAATCGAACGCACCAAGATATTTGCTTGTTTCCAACAGCAGGACGAACCCATTGAGTGTTATTTGAGCGACTTAAAGCACATGCTTCACGCTGTCGTTTTGAGAATTTATGCAATGATCTGATCCGCGGCAAACTCATTGGAGCTATGCTCAGTGACAAAGTGAGAGACGAACTGCTTTGTAACACTGAACTGACTCTAAATCAAGCCGAACATGCCTGTCGGATCGCTGAGATAACAGCTTCTCACACAAGGTCTGTAACCTCTGGGCAGCACTCCCAGTATAGTGTTAACCTTGCTGATACCTCCTATCGTAACAAGCCTTCACAGCCTTCCCCTCGCTGGCAGCAACAGAGGTCTACTGCTCGGTGCCCTAATTGTAACAATTCTCATGCTCCAGGTCGGGAATTCTGTGTGCTTCAGGTAAAATTTGCACCTACCGTAAGAAATGTAACCACTTTGCAAAATGTTGCCGTTCCCGTGCGACCCGAACTGTCCCAAGGACAAATGTGCACCAGCTAAAACATGAACCTATTGATAACGAAAACCAAGAGCTGGATGCGCCATCCCCCACTCTCCTCTCTGAAAGCCAAGATAATAGTTCAGACATTCACTCCCTCCTCCCTTCCTCTAAGAGCAACTCAACCCTGAAGTCATCATGTTGTTAATAACAACACTGCCATCGCTAAGATTGATACTGGAGCGAAGTGTAATGTCATTTTTCTATCTGAATTTAAAAGAATACGTAATGCTGAGCCCGTTGAAAAAGCTTCGGCCATGTTACGGGCCTATGGGGGTGAGGTTCTGCACCCGCTTGCAGAAACTGATTTGAAATGCATCATAGACTCGCGGTCTCATACCGTTAAATTTTTTATCGTCCGAGGGGAATCTGCAACTCTGCTTGATATCAATACATGCCACGATCTGGGCCTAGTTTCCTTTGGCCCTGCTGTCCATCAACTCTTTCTCACCAAGAGCCCCGCTCAGCAGATACTCTCACAATATAAAGAACTGTTTAACGATGAGCTTGGTAAGCTGCCCCTAAAATACAATATCACCATTGATCCCAAAATCACTCCTGTGGTCCGGGCTCCACACCATCTTCCGCATGACATGCACGACAGAGTACACAATGAGTTCCAGCGGATGGTCTCCCTAGGTGTCATAGCTACAGTTACTGTCCCATCGATACCTCGGTGGAGGCAGGTTCTCTGGATGCTTTCAAGAGAGATCTAGATAGGGCTCTTAAAAATAGCGGAGTCAGGGGATATGGGGAGAAGGAAGGAACGGGGTATTGATGGGGGATGATCAGCCATGATCACATTGAATGGTTGTGCTGGCTCAAAGGGCCAAATGGCCTACTCCTGCACCTATTGTCTATTGTCTATTGTCTATTGTCTATCAGACTGGGTTTCCCCTATGGTGGTTGCCATGAAAAAAACAAGGAAGAAATCCATATCTGCTTCAACCCCAAGGACCTAAACACAGCAATCAACGGTAGAGGAGGCTGCTGCTCAAATAGGCAACGCATCCGTGTTCTCTGTTCTGGATGCCAAAGGCTCATTTTGGCAGATCCCGCTGGACCCAGACTCATCCAACCGTACTACGTTCGGCACCCCTTTCGGCCATTACAAATTCCTGAGAATGCCCTTTGGCATCAACACTGCCAGCGAGGTTTTCCAATGCACAATGGAACAACTGTTTGCGGGGTGTCCATGCGCCATCATTGTTGATGACATTCTCATTTACGGACGCGACTTGGCTGAGCATGACGCCAATCTGAAGAAAGTGCTGGACCGTGCCAAAGGTATGCAGCTCAAGCTCAATCCCCTGAAATGTAGGTTTCGGGTCCCAGAAGCTACCTATGTTGGGCATGTTTTCACTAGTGATGGTCTCAGACCCGACCCATCAAAACTACTGCTATCAATGAGATGCCGGTTCCTACTGACGTTACGAGTTTACAAAGATTCCTTGTAATGGTCAACTACCTGGGGAAATTTATTCCCAACCTCAGCAATATATCTGCCCCCTCCGGGAACTGATACACAAAGACACTGCATGGTCCTGGTATCCGCAGCACCAAAGAGCTTTTGACCTCCTCAAGTTGCAGTTGTCCAGCGCACCCACCCTCGCCTACTTCGCTTTAGAGTTGCCAGAGACACTCATGTGTGATCCGTCTCAGTACGGACTTGGAGCTGCCTGCCTACAGACCACCACCGATGGCGACTACAAGCCTGTTGCATATGCCTCCCGCACACTGACCAACACTGAACAATGTTACGCCCAAATTGAATAAGAGTTACTTGCAGTGGTTTTCGCCTGAGAAATCTGTGACTGTGGAAACAAACCACCAGCCGCTGGTCACTACCCTGAACAAACCCATCCACTCCGGCTGCTCCGGCCCACCTGCAATGGATGCTGATGCAGCTGCAGTGCTTCGATTTCAATGTAGTCTACAAAAAGGGCAAGGGCATACACATAGCTGACATGCTATCAAGGGCCCTGTGCAAAACCAGTGAACAACAGCCCTCAGAACAGGGGGTTACACAAAAAGCTGGAGAAACTCAGTGGGTGCAGCAGCATCTAAGGAGCGAAGGAGATAGGCGACGTTTCGGGTCGAGACCCTTCTTCAGAGCCCTCAGAACAGGACCAGTTCTCAGTAATGAAGGTATCATATGTTCCCACTGATTGCCTAAGCAGCCTGGCAGACCACACGGCTGCTGACGAGACTTTTAAATTGCTGTCCGCAGTCATTCGGAGTGGCTGGCCGGATAAACAACACAACACTCCGCTCGCGATCCGCCCATAAGTCCTGGTTCACGAGGAACTGGTGCTAGAGGACGGGATTATTGTCAAGGGTCACAAAGCAGTTGTCCCAGCCGTTCTCTGGGATAAGTACTATGATGCCATCCACAGGGGTCACCCTGGTGTGGAGGCAACCTTACAATGAGTGCCTAGTATGATCAAGTATATATGTGAAAAAACTGAGGTCTATCTGCAAAAGCCTAACGCCACACCATCTGCAAAAGCCTAACGCCACACCAGCGGAAACAACCTTTACTATCTCACCCGGTTCCTCCTCTACTGTGGTCCATGACAGCCACTGACATATTCGAATGGCATGTAAGACACTATCTGGTTCTCGTCGACTTATATTCGGGCTGGTTCGAAATTGACCTGCTCCAAACGATCACATCTGAAGCAGTCATCCAGAAGTTGCAACGCCATTTCTCCGTGCATGGTTCCCCTGCACGCCTCCTATCCGACAACGGCAATCAGTTCACCAGTCAGCTTTTCAGAAACGATGGGACTTTCGACATATAACCAGCAGCCCTGAGTTTCCGCAGTCCAACGGACACGCCGAGCGGGCTGTCCGAAGCGCAAAACAACTAATGGAGCGTTCTTATCTTGCCAAATCTGATGGCTACCTGGACCTGCACAATTTAATGAACATTGACTGCGATCCCATACTGGGTTCCCCAGCCCAACGACTGATCTCGCCAAACCCGTGCTGCCCTGCCCGCACCCCAGCAGCAGTTGCAGCCGCAATTCCGTCCACCTCCCGCGGTCCAGAAACAACTACAAATGAAGCGTGATGCACAAAAACGATCTTTTGACAAGTCCAGTAAGCCACTTAAACCTCTCTCCAGTGGACAGGTTGTTCATCTCTAGACCAAGAAGGGCTATGGCCATCTGGGTCACATCCACAGCCCTGCCAAAGAACCGCACTCTTACCTGGTAAGCACAGACGGGGGCATTTACAGACGCAACTGTCAACATCTCCTTCCTGTGAAGGAACCACGTCCTGCGGCTCCGTATCCAGATGTCACACATTTTATATACCCTCCCACTGCCAGGCCGACTGCGTCACAGACTGCGTCCCCCGAGGCCTCTCCGTGGCGTTTAGCGCCCAGCTCGCCTATTTCACCACCTTCACTCGGCGGGTCTCCGGTGCCTTCCCCGGTCACTTCACCGGTGAAAGGAGGAGATGCGGATTTATACCGCACGTGCGCTAGACGGGTGAGCAGGCCAACCCTTAGATATTGAGATTTTGTGTAATGAGCTATACTCCCCCAAATGCATTATTAGCGTTTCAGCTACTGTAGTATTTAACCACCATGTATCAATGCTTTATCTTGTTTCTACAAGGAAAGATGTAGATTGGTTACTTCTTACTAACCAATTGGAGTGTTTGTTAGTAGAAGCTCCGCCTACTATGCGGTTTATATTATCAGAAGTCTGCTTAAGTAATTAGTCTCAATAGCTGCTAGTTTACCATAACACCATGCTGTGAGCGAACTTTAATAAACATGTGTTGTCCCTTGACGTACATATGACTCAACCCATTACACAACCCATTACACTCCCTAACCTCATTCTCCCAACTTCTCCCCATAACGCCTGGCACCCGTTCTAATCAAGAATCTATCTATCTCTGCTTTAAAAATATCCATTGACTTGGCCGCCACAGCCATCTGTGGCAAAGAATTCCACAAAGATCAAGCACAATATTTTTATTGACACTGAGTTTGTGCTTAGTTTATTGTCACGTGTACCGAGGTACAGTGAAAAACTTTTGTTGCGTGCTAGTCAGTCGGCAGAAAGACAATACATAATTACAGTCGAACCATTTACAGTGTACAGATACATGATAAGGATAAGGGGGAAGTCTTTTAGGACCGTGACGAGAAGATCTTTTTTCACACAGAGAGTGGTAAGTCTGTGGAATTCTCTGCCACAAAAGGTAGTTGAGGCCAGTTCATTGGCTATACTTAAGAGGGAGTTTGATGTGGCCCTTGTGGCTAAAGGGATCAGGGGATATGGAGAGAAGGCAGGTACAGGACACTGGGTTTGAAGATGAGCCATGATCATATTGAATGGCGGTGCAGGCTCGAAGTGCCGAATGGCCAACTCCTGCACCTATTTTCTATGATTCTATGATGACAAAGGGAGAAATCTGACCTTTCTGTCCTGGACCTCCTCCACTGTCAGGGTGAGGCCCAACGCAAATTAGAGGAACAGAACCTCATATTTTGTTCGGGCAGTTTACAACCCAATATTATGAATATTGATTTCTCGAACTTCAAGTAACCCTTGCTTTCCCGCTCTTTCTGCCCCTCCCCCACCCTAGTTCTCCGACTAGTTTCACTGTCCTTCTGATTAATTTTAATGATTGTATGCTTCCTTGCCACCTTCCCCATAGTTAACAATGAACCATTCTACACCTTATCATCGTGTGCTTTAATCTATCATTTTCACACCTTCCTCCTCCATATCCCTAATGCTTACGGCCTTAATGCTGCATGCGGCCTTCTAGGCCATTAAGTGCGGCCTTTTGAATGAATCCAAATTTTGTAGAACAAATCTTTTAATTTTTATTAATATGTTTTTGTTCGTCTTTTATTATTTTTATTTTAATCTTAAAATGAATGTATTTAAAATACCAAAGAGTAAAAGAAGATTCAACTAAATAATCCTCCCTGACTGACGGCCGCAATTAAAACATTAGTAAGCCATGAGGGCTGTTTTAACAAAATAATGTACATTTTGTAGTATATCTAATTGAAGTTTCTTGGATGCAGCCTTATTAGTTTGCCGCTAACTTCATGCGGCATTCCACCATGAAAAGGTTCCCCACCCCTGCCCTAGACACTCCCCTGACTCTCGGTCTGAAGATGGGTCTCGACCAGAAACATCACTCATCCCTTCTCTCCAGAGATGATGCCTGTCCCGCTGAGTTACTCCAGCACTTTGTGTCTTATTGTCTAGTGTGAATGCTATTTCCTGGTCACCATTACTGTCACTGAGTTTTTGTTGTTGGTGTACGTAGCTTGTTGAGTTTAAATTGCTTGTCCTCCACATGTCATTCAAATTCAGGTCCTGCTCTCTGGATTTGTGTCCAGTAATCAACATTAATGCTACCTTGGAGACAGCACGGACAATTTGCTTCCCACAAAATCTCACAGCCAACAATGTGATAATAGCCAGTATAGGAAAGGAGATAGAGGGCTTAGTGGTGGGGTGTCGAGAAAACCTCTTCCTCAACGTCAGCAAAAAGAAGGAGCTTGGCCACGTCTTCAGGAAGCAGGGTGGTGTACACACCCCTGTCTGTATCATTGGTGCTGATGTGGAGATGGTTGAAACTTCAGGTTCTCAAGTGTAAGAATTGCCAACATTCTCTCCATATTGACACTACGAACAAGAAAGCACACCAATGCCTTTAGACTTTACTTTAGTCTTAAGAGATAGAGGGCGGAAACAGGCCATTCGGCCCACCCCATCCGCGCTGACCAGCAATCACCCCATACGCTAGCCCAGTCCTACACAATAGTAACAATTTTCAATTTTAACAAACCCAATGAAACTACAAACCTGTAAATAGTGTGGAAGGAAACTGGAGCACCTGGTGAAAACCCACGCAGTCACAGGGAGAACACACAATCTCCGTAAAGACAACACCCGCAGTCAGGATCGAACCCAGGTCTCTAGCACTCGAAGGCAGCAATTCTACCACTACGCCACGGTGCTGCACCCTAATTTATTTCCTTCGTCTTCTGAGCAAGTTTTCCATGCCTCCAATGACTCTTACCAATTTGGACAGATGCACCATAGAGAGCATCCCATCCAGATGCATCACAGAATGGTTTGATAACTGCTCTGCCCAAGACCACAAAAAAATGCAGAGAATTATGGACGCGGGCCAGTCCATCATGCCTCAACCCCCTACCCCCCTCTTCCGATCAACTCCATCTGCACTTTACGTTGCCTTGGGGAAGGAGCCAGCATAATCGAGGACCACTCACCATCCCGTTATTTCCTCTTCTCCCCTCTCCCGTCAGGCAGAATGTACAAAAGCTCAAAAGCATGTGCCAGCAGATTCAAGACCAGTTTCATTGACCCTGTTGAACTATTGAGCGTCCTCTGATATGCTTCAGATGAATTCCTGATCTCCCATTCTACCTCATTGCACCCCTTGCACTTTTTATATCTGCTCTTTTGCGGTAACCACATAAAGGGCCTGTCGCACTTTCACAACCTAATTCATGACCTTTTTTTACTCGTGGACATTTTTCATCAGACTAGAAAAAATGGCCAGACCTGCTTGAGGCCACGAGTACCTACGACTAGCATCACGACCTACCTACGACCTCCTACGACCTCGTGACGACCATGCTGCGAGTATGAGTCAAGGGCAATCTCGGCAGAGGTCGTGAATTAGGTCATGAAAGTGGGACAGCCCCTTAAGTAACACCATATTCTGCATTGTTTTTCTCTCTTGCACTATCAAGATGTACTCATGTCCAGTATGATTTCCCTGGATATCGTACTAAAACAAGCTTTTTTCATTGTATTTTGGTACACGTGACAATAATAAACCAATAATACGATCAATAAATTATTGAATTGAGTGAGAAGTGAATATTGGTCATGGCATCAGGGATAACTCTCCTGGCCTTGAAATAATGCAATGGTTTTTCTACATCTACCTTAGAGAGTTGACAGGTCTCAGGTTCAATGTCACATCTAAAGGACTGCACTCCCTTGATGCTCTGGAGTGTCAGCCTGGATTTTTCCATTCAGATCTTTGAACCTACTGACTCACAGGTGCCAGAAGAACTCATGCATTCGTCGGTAACTCAACATCTAAATGATTACGGGCGGCACGGTGGCGCAGCGGTAGAGTTGCTGCCTTACAGCGCCAGAGACCCGGATTTGATCCTGACAACGGGTGCTGTCTACAGGGTTTGTACGTTCTCCCTGTGACCATGTGGGTTTTCTCCGGGTGATTGGCTTCCGAAGTCGTACAGCGTTGTAGGTTAATTGGTTCAGGAACATGTTTTAAATATCCCTAGTGTGTGTAGGATAGTGCTTGTGTACAGGGTGATTGCTGGTCAGCACGGACTCGGTGGGCCGAAGGGCCTGCCTCCATGCTGTATCTCTAAAGTTTACTGATTGGGATCCAGCTCGGCAGGACAAATATTGAGCAGAACAGTATATTTTTATTGATATTGGATTCAAAAATTAATTCTACAAGTAATTCTATGAAAAATTGATATCCGTTGTATTGTTATGATCAATGAAGTGATTTACATTGGACCAGTAGTTTTCAGGACAGTTTGTATAAAACTACACGGTGGTGCAGCTGGTAGAGCTGCTGTCTCATAACTCGAGAGACTTAGGTTCGATCCTGACCTTGGGTACTGTGTGTGTGGAATTTGCACGTTCTCCCTGTGAATGCATTGGTTTCTTCCAAGTGCTCCGCTTTCCTCCCACATCCCAAAGACGTACGGGTTTGTAGGTTAATTGACTTTTGTAAAATTACTCCTAATGTGAGCGTGTCACACATGTCAGAATGTAGAATTTGGTGTTATACATGGTGTTACAGGGGAAGTACAGATTTTTGAAAAGTTGACCCGAAAGTGTGATAACATAGAACTGGTATGAACGAGCGATCGATGGTTGGCATGGGCTCTGTGGGCCAAGGGGCCGGTTTCCTTATTGTATCTTTCAATCAAACTTAAGATCCTTTCCTTTTTATCTTTTGGAAAACCGGGGATAAAAGGTCAAAGTGTGGTTCTCCTCCACCAACGAAGAGTAGTCATTGTTACAATGTCGGTGATGGGCCAACACTTTGCACAAAGAGGAATCTTTTTCTAGGGTAGAAATACCAAAGGATAGAGGATAGAGCTTTGCAGTGAGAGGAACAAAGTTTAAAGGAGATGTGCAGGGCAAATCCTTTACACAGAGAGTGATGGGTGCCTGGGTCGCACTTCTAGGGGAGTTTCTGGAGGCAGATACAATAGTGGGATTTAAGAGGCTTTCAGATAGTGGTATGGAAATGCAGGCAATGGAGAGATATGGATCATGCTCAGGTGGATAAAAGTTGGATGGCATCATGATTAGAAATCAGTTTAACTTGGCTTCATGTTTGGCTTGGACAAAAGGTCATAAGTGATAGTAGAATTAGGCCATTCGGCCCATCAAGTCTACTCCACAATTTAATCATGGCTCGCCTATCTCTCCCTCCTAACCCCATTCTCCTGCCTTCTCCCCATAACCTCTGACACCTGTACTAATCAAGAATCTGTCAATCTCTGCCTTAAAAATATCCACTGACTTGCCTCCACAGCCTTCTGTGGCAAAGAATTCCACAGATTCACCACCCCCTGACTAAATAAATTTCTGCTTATCTCCTTCCTAAAAGAAAGTCCTTTAATTCTGATGCTATGACCTCTAGTCCTAGACTCTCCCACGAGTGGAAACATCCTCTCCACATCCACTCTATCCAAGCCGTTCACTATTCACCGTTCAATATTTAATGTTTCAATGAGGTCCCCCCCTCATTCTTCTAATCTTGACATTGTGGGTAGAATGGCCTGTCCCTGTGCTGTGCCGTTCTGTGTAAAAAATATATATCATTGTCACAAAAAGTAAGGCCCCTGGGATGTTGGGAATGTGAAATAAAACAGAAAATACCTTGCAGATCAAGCATTACCAGTGGAGAGATGTTGCAAGCTGAGGATCTTATCAGCCATGATCACAGTGAATGGCGGAGCTGTCTCAAAGGGCCGAATGGCCTGCTCCTGCACCGATTGCCTTTGGCTATAATCGGGTAAAAGACAGAGGCGAAATGTGGTTTGAATTTGCAGAGAAAGTGTGTGTGGGGGGGGGGGGGGGGGGGGGGATACGGAGAATAAAAATAAATTTCTGTTTGGTTAGAAGGCAGTAGTTACACATGGCATTGGCGTCAACTGATGGAGGATGGTTGAGACAAGTGAATGCAATAGGTTGGTCTGGGAAAGGTGCAAGTAAGAAGAGAAATGTGAAGCTCGGGGACAACCTGTGACCTTTTGGTATGTTTTGGTTATATTACAGAAATATAGGAATATATAGATGGGCTAGAGGTTTTAATTATTGTAAAAGGAGTGGGAATAATGAAGGGAGCAGGGGCATTCATCACTGAGAGCATCGCTATGGGAGAACTAAGAGGAGTATGGCTATACGTAGTGTTGTCCTATTGAGCTGAGTATCATGGACACGTCTGGTGAGGTGGAGGCACAATGAAAATCTTACTTGAAGCAGCATCACAGACATATAGAGCCAGACACCGCACAAAACATCAATGATACGGAACTTGCACTAATTCCCCAACACGATGAAAATAAAAAGAAAGTGCCAAAAATAACAAGACATTAGTGCAAAACACAATTAGAAAACCAAATCCATGGTGGTGCAAAGGGGGTGTGTAATGGTTCTTTTGCTACGGTACGATTAGGGTTGTGCGGGTCAGTTGCAGAACTTGATGGCCGGAGGAAAGTAGCTGTTCCTGAACATGGTGGTGTGGGACTTCGGGCTTCTGTAACCAGCCTAATATAGTGGCTTGAAGGAAGTTTAGAGGCAGTGTCTCATGCAGATGCTTTCAATGGTGGGGAGGGCCGTGTCTGTGATGGATGCTTTAATTATTAATTAAGAGATGACATTATCTATAAGACAATTATGAAACTTCCATTTTAATATCACATTTAATGTGACCCATAAACCACTCCCAGGGAATTTCATTTGAAAGTTAACAAACAAAAATGGATGTTGAACTACAGATATTAGGATGCATCACCGACAGTAGTGCATACCGCTGCTGGCACAGTGGTAGAGGTGCTGCCTTGACAGCGCTTGCAGCGTCGGAGACCCGGGCTCGATCCCGACTATGGGTGCTGTCTGTGCGGAGTTTGCACGTTCTCTCCCCATGATCTTGTGGGTTTTTCTCCGAGATCTACGGTTCCCTCCCACACTCCAAAGACGTACAGGTTTGTAGGTTAATTAGCTTGGTGTATGTGTAAATTGTCTCTAGTGTGTGTAGGATAGGGTTAATGTGTGAGGATCGTTGGTCTTGGTGCGGAATCGGTGGGACGAAGGGCCTGTTTCCGCGCTGTATCTCTAAACTAAATTAAATTAAACTAAAATTAGATATATAAAGGGGACAACCAGGAGACGTCTATAATGTCATTGATTCCGGGCACCGTGCCCAGGTACAGTGGGATAAAGGGCGGCACGGTGGCACAGCAGTAGAGTTGCTGCCTTACAGCGCCAGAGACCAAGGTTCAATCCTGACCACAGGAACTGTCTGTACGGAGTTTGTACATTCTCCCCATGACCATATGGGTTTCCTCGGGATGCTCCTATTTCCTCGCACACTCCAAAGACGCGCAGGTTTGTGGGTTGATTGGCTTTTGTAAATTGTCCCTAGTTGTGTAGGATAGTGCTAGTGCACAGGGTGATCGCTGGTCAGTGCAGACTTTCTGGAGCAAAAGACCTATTTCCACACTGTATGTCTAAAATCTAGAGCCCAGTAAAGGACAATGTTTTAAGGGGAGGTCAGACAGCATCTCTGGAGAAAAGGAATAGGTGACATTTTGAATCAAGACCCTTCTTCAGACTGAAGATAGACACAAAATGCTGGAGTAACTCAGGGGGGACAGACAGCATCTCTGGAGGGAAGGAATGGGTGACGTTTCGGGTTGAGACCCTTCTTCAGACCCGAACCGTCACCCATTGAGTTACTCCAGCATTTTGTGTCTATCTTTGATTTAAACCAGCATCTGCAGTTCTTTCCCACACCCTTCTTCAGACTGTTCAGACAATGTGTTCGGTTTAAATTAGCATCTGCTGTTCCTTTCTACACAATGTTTTAAGGAGTTTGTAAGAGGCAGAGAGACCAAGGGATGGTATTTCAGAGTTTAGTGGCATCAGTGGGCAGTATTCCATCCAGGAATACCAGAATGTATTGAGAAAGATCTTGCTGAGGTCGGATCTGTCAATTGTATGGCATTTTAAATTATTTTATCCATTGGCTCCATGCACTGAACCCTGCCCTCTGTTTCTGATTTATATTCAGGTTAGTTTATTGCCATATACACCACCAGGTTGCAATGAAATCTCTTCTTCGCCTGAAGCGTAAAAGGAATGCATGATAAGTTACAATAGTGAGTGCAAAACTGCGGAATGGTGCAAAGCTTGTATTGCAATTTGTAATAGTGCATGAAACAGTGCATGAAATAGTGCATGAAATAGTGCTAGTTGCGGAGACCCAGCGGGGGTCAATGGGAATGCGGAGGGATCCGGAGGGTGGGGGGGGCTGCTGTGATCAAAGGGGGGAACGCGTTGGGGAACCACTGAGATCGGAGGGGGGAACCCGGCGGAGAGCCGTCGAGAAGAAAGAGGGACCCGGTGGGGGGGCCGGCCAAGATCGATGAGAGAATGCGGTTGGGAATGGGGGTTGGGGGGCCTGAGGTCATAACAAGAGGAGTTGAGTATAGGAGCAAAGAGGTCCTTCTGCAGTTGTACAGGGACCCAGTGATACCACTCTTGGAGTATTGTGTGCAGTTTCGGTCTGCATATTTGAGGAAGTACATTCTTGCTATTGAGGGAGTGCAGCACAGGTTCACGAGGTTAATTCCCGGGATGGTGGAACTGTCATATGCTGAGAGAATGGAGCGGCTCGGCTTGTATACTCTGGTGTTTAGAAGGATGAGAGGATATCTTATTGAAACATATAAGATTATTAAGGGTTTGGACACGCTAGAGGCAGGAAACATGTTCCCGATGTTGGGGGAGTCAAGAGCCAGGGGCCACAGTTTAAGAATAATGGGGAAGCCATTTAGAACGGAGATGAGGAAACACTTTGTCACACACAGTTGTGAGTCTGTGGAATTCTCTGCTGCAGAGGGTGGTGGAGGCCAGTTCTCTGGATACTTTCAAGAGAGAGCTAGATAGGGCTCTTAATGATAGCGGAGTCAGGGGATATGGGGAGAAGGCAGGAACGGGGTACTGATTGAGGCGGTGCTGGCTCGAAGGGCCGAATGGCCTATTCCTGCACCTTTTGTCCATTGTCTATTGTCAGAGGGGGGACCGACTGTTGGCAAGTGCAGCGGCAGGACTGGTTCGCTGCTGCGAGGAGAAGATAAGTCTGTTTGATGACTTTATGTAACTTTGTTGGCGCCAGAAACCTGGCGACTCTTTGTGTACTGCTCAGGCGTAGGTCTGATGTATGATTTTACTGGGTTGTCAGCAAAACAATGTGTTTCACTGTACCAAGGTACATGTGACAATATGGTATCATTGAAATAACTACTGCAAGAATGGCAATGGGTGGTGGGAGTATGGAACAAGCTGCCAGAGGAGGTGGAGGCTGGGACTATCCCAACGTTTATGAAACAGTTAGGCAGGTACATGGATAGGACAAGTTTGGAGGGATATGGACCAAACACAGGCAGGTGGGACTAGTGCAGCAGGGACATGTTGGCCCATGTGGGCAAGTTGGGCCGAACGGCCTGTTTCCACACTGTATCACTCTATGACTCTAAGTGAATAAGAAAGTTAAGAGCAAGTATACATGACGGCACCTTCAAGAAGGGGGTGTGAATAGCTGATGATTCAGGAGCTGGATAGCAGTGGGGGAGAAACTATTCTTAGTTGGAACGGGCAGTGTGCTTTCGGGTTCCTGTATCTTATGTGGGAGGGAGAAAAGGGAATGGCCAGGATGGCAGGCATCCTTGGCAAAAACTTCCGGCCGTTCTGATGCAACACACCATGTAGACTGGATGAAAGGAATTGATGTGTAGGAAGGAACTGCAGATGCTGGTTTAAACTGAAGATAGAACACAAATCTGGACTAACTCGGCAGGTCATACAGCATCTCTAGAAAAAAGGAATAGGTGACGTTTTTGGTCGAGACCCTTTTTCGGACTGCTTTAGCTCAATGTGAATTCTATAATCCAATAAATGTGCACATGTAACAAATACTTCAAATATCTATGTGAAGTCCTGCACCACTTGATGACACATGCACTGGTTGGTAAGATACGACATATTTTATTTATCAACCAAATATTGAACCCTGTTCTCTGCTGCTGGACATCGATCCAGTGAAAACGGTACAACTTTAGCATGTTCGAACCAATTTGTTGCACCTACAAGCAAGTTGAATTATTTTAATGCTCTTTCAATTAATATTATTTTTCTCATTAAGGTTTTTTTCTGTAGTCCAGTTGTTTGCATTTGAAATAGGGGAATAACTGGTGTGTTACCGAGTCTTTCATTACAAAAGAGCCCAAACTACCGCCTCGGTTCATCAGCTGGTGCGCTGCCGCTTTAAGGGCCTCTTATTAACAGGAAAGAGAAGCCAAGCCGTCAAATGGGGCTGCCCGGGGAGGGAAATGATTTTCCAGTTTGGAGCAGGTCATTGCGAGCCGCCGTACACAATTTATTGCTTGCCTTGGAGCGACAGCGCTGCGGCTCCAGGGCGGGAGCCAAGCGGGGAGGGAGAGAGTGCCGGCAAGGGGGTTCCCGACACACAACTGCCTCCGCCACTGCGCTCCAAACTTAACATCTTCCTTGCTGTTTTTCAAGGAAGGTGATTCAAGTACATGACTGGATAATATTTCACTTTTTAAAAAATTTCCAAATATGCGTTTATAGCGGTCTGAGAACGACTATTGGAGTTTTAAACAGATCTTTATGCAAAAGTTCGATATCCAGTACACAGGTTCTCCAGACACGTCTGCCCACAACGGTGGTCAGCGCTGAACTAACGCGCGCAAGTGGAAAACCGCGCGAAACAAGCAGCCCCTCCCGAGTCACGTGACCACAGCTACCTGCGTGCGCTAGCTGGGCGCCGCTACACGTTCATGATTCCATCGAACCACTCGGCCCATTGAGTCCTGCTGCGAAAAGGGTGGACATTTGGAGGGAAATTCGTAGATAATGTTTTAGGGTCAACGTCAATCAAATAAGATCATGTTTAAGAAGGAACTGCAGATGCTGGAAAATCGAAGGTAGACGAAAATGCTGGAGAAACTCAGTGGGTGAGGCAGCATCTATGGAGCGAAGGAAATAGGGTTATTCAGGCTGGGCCCGAAACCTTGCCTATTTCCTTCGCTCCATAGATGCTACCTCACCCACTGAGTTTCTCCAGCATTTTCGTCTACCAAATAAGATCAGGGCTATTTAATCTCATTTTCCATTTGTCCTCAAGAAATGCAGTCTGGCCCGCTGAGTCACTCCTGCACTTTACGTTTTT
This sequence comes from Raja brachyura, assembly GCA_963514005.1. Next base: position 12,809,301 of record OY740811.1, read on the forward strand.
TCTGTTAATGGATATAATTAACAGATATATCCAGAACCTGATTTCTTCACAATTATTGTGCACCGATATTTTCCTCTCTGCTCCACCTGCATGTGTTTGCCTTGATTGTATTCATGTGCAGGGCTGCCTAATTATATTGGATAGCACGCAAGCAAAAGCTTTTCACTGTATCTTGGTAGACGTGACAGGGACAGCTAATTACTCAATTCACTTCTGAGCCAAGAACCAAATCTGCTCCATCACCCTGTCAGACAGTCAGTCCAGGTGAGAGCTGCCCTCTCAATGTCTGCTGTCACCTTAAGCCTGTGTCCTCTCCATCTCAACACCTGCATTGGTGCCAATCTCCCTCCACCACCTCCAAGTGCACTTTAGTTTTAATGTGCAGAGCAACATTTTTTTAGGCAGAGGATGGTGAATGTCTGGAACGCGATGGCAGGTTTGGTGGTGGGGGCCGATTCAGAGGCTTTTGAATTAGCAGATGGACATGCAGGAATGGAGGGATATGGATAATGCCCAGGTCGATAAGAGAGACTCTTGGCATCATGAACGGAACAGACTTTGTGGGCCGAATGGCCTGTTCATGTGCTGTGCTGTTCTATATTCTAAAGATAAATCGTGGAAACAGGCCGTTTGCCCACGGGTCCGCGCTGACTAATGAGCCCCTGAACACTAGTTCTATCCTACACACCAGGGGCAATTTTACATAAGCCAATTAACCTACAAACCTACGCGTCTTTGAAATATTGGAGGAAACCGGAGCACCCGGAGAAAACCCACACGGTCACAGGCAGAATGTACAAACTCCATACGGACAACACCCATAGTCATGATCGAACCCGGGTCTCTGGCGCTATAAGGCAACAACCCCATCGCTGCACCATTCTGCACCCCCCCCCCCCCCCCACCCCCAAAAATGTGTCTCCCTGTTGAGTAATGTTTATTTCCCATTGATCACAGCCAAGTGTGGGTGGAGTGGTCAGATTGGCTATTCTTCCTAGTTTTACCTTCTTGTGGTTTGATTAAAAGATACAGCATGGAATCATATGAAAGACAGAGCTTGGAGCCATTGGGTCCGTGCCGAACCATTCACATTAGTTGTTTGTTATTCCCCTTTTGCAAGTCGAGGAACATCATATGAATTTGAAACACACTCAGTTTCCTATAGTCTAATGAACTGCGTCAAACTTTTACCACAAATTTTAAGACCTTAGCAGGTTTGCATGTGCCATGGAGGCGCAGTGGTAGAGTTGCTGCCTTACAGCGCCAGAGACTAGGGTTCGTTCCTGACTACATGTTATGTCTGTACAGTGTATGTACGTTCTCCCTGTAACTGTGTGGGTTTTCTCCAGATGCTCCGTTTTTCTCCCACGCTACGACGACATGCAGGTTTGTAGGTTAGTTATCATCATCATCGTTGAAAACATCAACTGGCACGGTAGCTTACAATGCTGTGTACGACAGTGATCTCAACTTCTACTGAAGTGTGGATGGCCGTTGGCTCGCTAGGAGCTCATCCGCCCTTTGGCAGGTCTTGTTTTTGGTCCTGCTGGGGGGTCCACAGCCCCCTCCACACTTGGTAAACCAGGTTGGGGGAGACGGTTTAGTCACCGACTATCCGACCATGGAGCAGGTAGCGAGGGATCACATGGTACCCGTGGCGGGGGGGGAACTCCCCCCCCGACTTTGGTAAAAATTGTCCTTGGTGTGTTTAGGATAGTGTTAGTGTGCAGGGATCGCTGGGCGGCGTGGGCTCGGTGGGCCGAAGGGCCTGTCTCGAAACTCTAAGGTCAAAATTGATTTATTTAAAAATTATTTGGGATTCAGCAGCTGGTTTTCCCAGTTGATAAGTGTACAGTCTGTCCTGGAGTGAGGTTGGTTTCGGCATAAATTCTCCCAGGTTTATTATCAGCACATGTACAGAGGTAGGATCAAAAAGGGTGTTTTGCATGCTATCCAATCAAATCAGATACATGAGTCTAATCAAGCCAAACTCAAGTACAGTAGTCGCCAGTCAAGTCCATTTTATTTTTATAGCACATTTAAAAACAACTCTCGTTGACCAAAGTGCTTTACAGGTACTAACATGCTACAAACAGTGGTACATAGATCAACCATACATACATACATAGATACATACATACAGCGCTCCCTCAGAGGACCTCAAGAAAGGCTTGAGAGTAGAAATAAATTTTAAGTCTAGACTTAAAAGAGTCGATGGAGGGGGCAGTTCTGATGGGAAGGGGGATGCTGTTCCATAGTGTAGGAGCTGCAACCGGGATAGCTGCAATAGGAAGAACAAAGGAAAAGATACAGAGTGCAGAATATAGTTCTCAACATTGTAGCGTAACAGTTCCAGAGAAAAAGTTCAGTGTCCACGATGAGGAAAGTTGGGCAACCGGGACTGCACCCGAGTTTATGGAAGGGCTGTGCAGATGCCTGAGTACAGAGGGGAAGAAGCTGTTCCTGCGTGCTTTCAAGTTTCTCTGTCTTCTGCCCGACGGGAGCAGGGAAAAGAAGGGATGTCCGGGGTGGAAAAGATCTTTGATGATATATTGGCTGCTTTCCCGAGGCTGTGTGAAGTGTTCGTGGTGGGGAGTCTGGCCTGTCTGTTGGACTGGGCTACATCACAGCTCAAAGCCCAGCGATTTTATTGTTTTTAACCCTGCTTCCTCATTAAACCCCCACTTCCAACACCCCAAAACAAAGGCAAAGATTATTTATTTGTTTAGCTTTATTGCTCTGGTGTAAAAGTTGGTTAGCGCAGTGCGACAGCGTAGCTGAGAGGTCATCTCGCGTGGTCTGTGTTCGAATGGTCTGAAGTAAAATGTGTGACAGATGCCTGAGGTGACTTGAATTCTGATTTCCCTCTCTGTCAGCGTGTAGCCCCAGCCTTCCCTTGCCGGCTTGACTGAGAGCGGAAATCGTGTGAACAGCAACCTGTCCCATTGCTCAGTTGGACAACAGCCGCAGGAGCAGCCCAAGGCTGTCAAATCTTTCTCCTTTGTTTTATTTTCCTCCCCGGGTTCACTGCTCACTGTCTCGCTGGAGGTGGTGACTCGCAACCAGTCAACAGGGTGGATGGCAAAAGGGTGACACAGCGGGTAGAGCTGCTGCCTCGAAAGCCGGAGAAACAGCTTCGATTTTGGCCTCGGGTGCTGTCTGTGTGGAGTTTGCACGTTCTGCCTGGGAACGCGCCAGTTTCCTCCAGGTGCTCCGGTTTCTTGCGTAGGAGGGAACTGCTGATGCTGGTTTACACCAAAGATAGACACTAGATGCTGGAGTAATTCAGCGGGTCAGGCAGCATCTCTGGAGAAAAGGAATAGCTAACGTTCTTCAGGTCCGCTCTGGTTTCTTCACATGTATCAAAGATGAGCGGGTTTGTAAGTTAGTTGACCTCTGCAAAATTGCCCCTAGTGTGTAGGAGGTGGAATAACATGGAATGAGTGACCAATGGTCAGCATGGATTCAGTGGGCCAATGGGTCAACTGTTCCCATGCTGTATGTCCAAACTAACCTAAATGTTGGTCCGTTATTCTTTGAACTTCATTTCTAGTTTTCTCATGTGTTCTTTCCAACATATGGCATTACAAAAAGTGTTCAGCAATGGATCAGAATCGGGACCTATCCCTTTGGCATTCGCTGAGGTACTAAGCTTCTGCAATTCCTCAGTTTAAACATTTTCCAAATCCTTCCATGTCTGCCCTGTCCATATTATCTTAGTACACAAAGTGGTGGATTAACTCAGCAGGTCAGTCAGCATCTCTTGAGGACATGGACAGGTGACGTTTTGGGTCGGGGCCCTTCAGACTGATTGGAGAATAAGCTGGAAAAAGAGTTGGGGGTAGGGACAAAGCCTGGCATGTGAAAATCCCTACCTCTTTTCCAGCTTTTTCCTCATTATAACATCTGAAGAAGGATCCCAACCCAAAACATCGCCTATTCCTGCCCTCCAGAGACGCTGCCTAAGGCTGGGTTACTCCAGAACCTTGTGTTCTATGCAAGATTCTAGCATCTGCAGTTCCTCGTGTTTGTAGGTTATGTTCTCCAGCCTTACAACCCCCAAGTTCTGGATCTCCGAAGTTGGTGACTGTACATTGGGTGCACTTGGCTGCAAAAGTGGAATTTCCTTCTCTAAATCTCTCTATAACTGTCCTGCTTCACATCAGACACTTCCTGAAACCTAGTTCTTTCATAGACTCATGCGGCACAGAAAACTGGCCCTTTGGCCCATGCTGAATATAATTGATTCCAATCCAATTTACCAGAACTTGGTCCATTGTCCAATGTGCTTTGATGATTCAGGTGCTTGTCCAAACTTCTTAAAAGCGGTGACAGCTTTGATGTGGCATTTGACGACCTGCACTATAATTTCCTCCCGTGGCTTGGCATTAATTTACATTTGATAACGTTTCTGTGTAATGTCTAGGTACTTATTTTCTGTGTTAAAAGTTCTGTATTAATGGATCTTGCTGGTGTATTTGACCGGCTGGCTATTTAGCCACCTCCCCAGCCCAGACTCGTTGAAGCCAATTTTATCATATCACCTTGTCGGGATGAGCTTACTAAGCACAAGCCTCAGTAAGAGTAATGCTTTAGATAAAAATTATGGCAGCTATGATGCATTAGCCTCAATTTTGATGACACTAAATTGGACCCTCACTAAGGTCTGCCTGTTGGTAGGAATTTCTGCTTTGCAGGGCAAAATTTCCTGTTTGTGTAATTCCCATAAATCATGCATTTCTCCGTTCCCACTTTCACCCCTTTGAAATCTCCTGGGCCATGTATCCTGGATTGCAGCTGAGAGCAAAGGCAGGTATCCATGGATACCTCCACGCTCACCGCCAATGTCACTGTCTGCGCCGAGCCAACAAAGACTGCTGAAGAATGACCGAAGGTAGAAAGTGCGCCAACAATCTCCTTTCCTTTCAGAGGGGTGTACACGCTCAGCTTCATGCCCACTGATCCTGCCAAGGTTGATGATCACCACCTGGGCAAAGGCTGTGACAAGTCACAGCTGGCAATGATACCAATGGCCCAGCTCTGCAGTGCATTGCATCACTGGTTTGCCTTTCTGAGATCTGTAGAGAAAAGGATAAGGTATTGTTTTGATTCCGTCCCACTAAAACTCCCGTGTTTTTTGTACAGCAGCATCAAGAGAATGATTAGGCACTAATGTTCTTAAGGGCAACACAGTGGAGCGTGGAATAACGTTGCTTCCGCACCACTCCATCAATCCTCTTTTGATCATGACCTCTGTAGAAACAAGGAACTGCAGATGCTGGTTTACTGAAAAGGACATTAAGAAGTACTGGAGTCTGGAGAAGGGTCCCGCCTATCAATGTTCGAGTCATAAGATGGGTCCCGCCCCAAAATGCCACCTATCCATGTTCACTGTAGATGCTGCATGACCCGCTGAGTTACTCCAGCACTTTGTGTCCTTTTGAACACGAACGCTGCTGCTGCTGCCCGTGTGGAGTTTGCACGTTCTTCCTGAGCATGCGTGGTTTTCCTCCGGGTGCGCCGGTTTTCTCCCACGTTCTAGCCACTGGTCGGTTAACCAATCACTGTAGGTTTCCCCAAGTGTGTGGGTGGGTGGTAAAAATCTGGCAGGAAGTTGAATGAAAACATGGAGAGAATAAAAGGGGTTATGATTGTATTGGTGCAGGGACATAATGGGCCAAATGGCCTCATTTTGCGCAGTCCAGAAATGCTGCCTGACCCGCTGGGTTTCGCCAGCACACTGCGTCTTTTTTTGTAAACCAGTATCTAAAATTCCTTGTTTCTCCATTGTTCTGTGCTGTATCTCTTTATGATTTTAATACTCAACTTTCCTCTTTTTCTTGGTTTTTATGAGATTTCGCTGCAAAATATAGTGAACTTAAAACTCCCCCATGCGATTTGAAGGTGTGAGATGTACATTTACACTACCAGGGTAAAAATGTCATTCACCTTCCACCCATGTTTCCGCAGATGCTGCCTGACCCGCTGAGTTCCTCCAGCGCTTTTTGCTTTGCAAAAGATGTCTTTGGTGTATGAGTGTGATTGTTGTTTGTGTTCTCAAGAATGCATTCAATGAATGTGCCAGTACTTTAAATAACTATTTTTTTGATTAAATAGAAATTAGTTTTATTCCTTTGGGACAAGTTGATGGCGTAGAGATGGCTGAGATCGGTGCAACATCATAACATATGAAATAAGAGCAGGCTGACTTTGCTGTTGTTCTACCCCTCATTCATTAAATCATGGGTGGTCTGATTGTGATCCCAACCCCATGTTACAGCCTGCTCCCCGTAAAAACATGTTCTAAGGAAAACCTGTGGAATTCTCTGCCACAGAGTGTGATTCTCTGCCACAGAAGGCAGTGGAGGCCAATTCACTGGATGTTTTCGAGGGAGAGTTAGATATCTTTCTGAGGGCTAACGGAATCAAGGGATGTGGGGAGAAAGCAGGAACAGGGTACTGATTTTGGATGATCAGCCATGATCATATTCAATGGCGGTGATGGCTCGAAGGGCCGAATGGCCTACTCCTGCGTGTAGGCCATGCTGGTTTTGTATACAGCTTGTTACCGTTGGCGACTCGCCAACAGCCTCACGAGAAGCCACAAAGGCTCAATAACAACTCCAAGGTCAGATGCACTAATTGGCCTTATCTGCACGCGGGTTCTGATTGGGGTGATTGTAGGTAAAACGAGGCTTCTGGAATAAATGGGACACAAGGTGCCTGGCTCAGCTACATGTTGTTTGTTCTTTTCTTTCAGTAGATTCTACAACTCTTGGCGTCGACATGCACCTATTTTCTATATTTCTGTGTTCTACAGACTAAACGGTCTAGAGACACAAGGAACTGCAGATGCTGGAATCTTGAGCAAAACACCGAGTACTGGAGGAATTCAGCAGATCAGGCAGCTTCCGTGGAAGGAATGAGCAGTTGATGTTTCGGGTCGAGACCCTTCTTCATACTCAAAGATCTGTCTGTATCGACCTAGGTTCACAACCCTTCTAGATAAATTTCTCCTCGCCCTCATCTTAAACTGGTGACCATTATTCTGAAACTATGTGCAAAGATCCTGCTCCTAAAGGTCACCAAGGTACCTGGTCACACTGTCCCAGTGCTGCCAACAATTAAACATGCCAGCACTATGTGTAGACAATCACCTGCATTCTACAGCTGAGTCTTACCGTACGATCCAGTGCATAATTCACTTCTGTATATAATTGGCACTCTTCTTTTTTAATCCTTCAAAGGGAACTAATGCCATAGCCAGATCCAAATGGGCAGTGGGCAGGTGCTACAGACCTGCACGGGAAGGTAGACGCTCCCGCCCCCACGAGTCTCGGGCAGATGGGGCTCGTCAGCCTGGGAAGGCCGTCCATCTAGGAGAGGGAAAACTCTGATTTAAAACCTCCACTGCGTTGTGGCCATATCCAGTCATGGAAAAGGCTCCTGGAGTAAACCAGGAGAAAATCCGGAGTCGGAGCCCCTAAGGTAGTTCGTCGTTGTCTACAACCTCGCTCTGGCAGCTCCTGCAACAGCGCTGGTGCCAAGCTGTAACGGCCCTGCTGTTCCTTTGGATCGATCAGCGATGTGGAGAGGGGGGACGTGCCACATGGTCCTCCGTATGACATCGCCCAGGCTTGCATCCGACTACACATCAGCTGCAAACTAGGATGCATCACCCATGGTCAGTCATGGCCGAGGGGGGGGGGGGGGGGGGGGGCTACTATCCAAATGGGCACTTGTAGTTGATGGAATGGGCTAGTCTGGGAGAAACTACTGGCAGATTAGTTTAGCAGATTAGCGATACAGTGCGGAAACAGGCCCCTCGGCCCACCGACTCCGCGCCAACCAGCGATCATCCCGTACACTAGCGCTATCCTACTCACTAGGGACAATTTACAAGTGTACCAAGCTAATTAGCCTACAAAACCGCATGTCTTTGAAGTGTGGGAGGAAACAGGCCCTTCGGCCCACCGACTCTGTGCCAACCAGCGATCATCCCGTACACTAGCGCTATCCTACTCACTAGGGACAATTTACAAGTGTACCAAGCTAATTAGCCTACAAAACCGCATGTCTTTGAAGTGTGGGCGAAAACCGGAGATCCCAGAGAAAACCCACACAGGTCACAGGGAGAACGTACAAACTCGGGCTCAGGCGCTGCAAGGCAGCAACTCTTCCGTTGACGAAGCCTTATGTTTTCCCAGTTCTGAGAAAAACTGAAGAACTAATGGTGGATTTGGTGAGTTCATTGAACCCAGTGCAGCCCAGAACTGAAGCCTTTCTGATCTATTTGGCTCAAACAATGTTCCGTGGTCCATATCCCCACTGAAACATTAAGGGAGCTGCTCTAAGGACTTAACCTGATATATTTTTCAAGTTGCACCTTATACATGATCCACCTTGACCCCAGGCCGGCACGTTCTTAAATAGCATAACATAAGGAAATGAAGATTTCTATCGCACTTTCAATGGCCTTATGATGCCCCAGTATCACCTGATGTCCTATGAAATATGTAGGAAGGGGTTTAAACTGAAGATGGGCACAAAATGCTGGAGTAACTCAGCGGGACAGGCAGCATCCCTGGAGAGAAGGAACGGGTGACCTTTCGGGTCGAGACCCTTCTTGAGACTGAAGAAGGGTCTCGACCCGAAACGTCACCCATTCCTTCTCTCCAGGGATGCTGCCTGTCCCGCTGAATTACTCCAGCATTTTTTGCTTATCCTTTGAAATATTTTTGATATTTAGTCACGTTGGATGAGGCAGTTTCTTTTCTTCATTGGAAGTTGTTTTTCCCCCAAAATAAAGTTTATTCAGAATAAAAATATATAAAAGAAATGTGCAATAACTCTTCACACATTCTCAGCGTCTCTACATTCAACAGTATCATACTCAGTCGTGTTCGCACCTCTATTTAGATAAAACACTCGCCACTCATGTGGCCCCCTGGGGTGATACCCCTTTCCCTTGTTTGAGGGAGTCCCCACTGGTCTCTGCCCCTCAAGATCCAACAGTGAACAACTCTAGACTGTGGCCCTCCCCCACAGAGCCTTGGCGTTGGCTGCACCGAGCTTCAGTGCGTCCCTCAGCAAGTACTCCTGCAGTCTGGAGCGGGCCAGTCGGCAACATTTCCCCGACGGACATCTCACTGTGCAACAAGGTTTGTGCAGACCAAAGAGCTCCTCCACTGTCAGAGTGAGGCTAAAGGCAAATTGGAGGAACAGCATCTCATATTTCGCTTGGGCAACTTACAGCCCAGGGGTATGATTTTTGATTTCTCTAACTTCAAATACCGACTGCATTCCCTCTCTCTCCATCCCTCTCCCACCCAAGTCTTTCGGCCTCACCTCACTACAGCTAACTATGACCTGTTTCCTTTATCATTGTTACTTGTTTGCACATCTTTCGTTCACTTGTTCTGCATCACTCAGCATCATTGTCTACATCTCTCGTTCCCCTTCCCCGTGACTTTCAGTCCGAAGAAGGGTCTCGACCAGAAACGTCACCCATTCCTTCTCTCCAGAGATGCTGCCTGTCTTGCTAAGTTCCTCCAGCTTTTTGTGTCTATCAGAGTCTTTCAGTTGATGAGTTGATGATCTTCCAGCAGCACTTGATATCTGTCTCCGAATGTCAGCCTTGAGTCACAAAATGACCAGATTCGGTAAGGACGCCGATTCCTTCTGTGAGGGAGACAAAAATGCTGGGGAAACTCAGCTGGTGAGGCAGCATCTATGGAGTGAGTGGATCTTCAGTCTGAAGAAGGGTCTCGACCCGAAACGTCACCTATTTCCTTCGCTCCACAGATGCTGCGACACCCGCTGTGTTTCTCCAGCATTTTTGTCTACCTTCGATTTTCCAGCATCTGCAGTTCCCTCTTAAACCTTCTGTGAGGGAAGTATGTGTGTGACATATTTTTCTATGACAATCCAATTGCTTCATGGTTCCGTTACTAAGAATACTTTTTTTTTTTAACATTCTGATTTAATTTAATTGTTTGGATGTACATTCTCCCTCACTGCCTCAATGGGATTCCACTGTGTTTGGATCAATGGTGCAGAATTCTGGCAGCAAGCTGCCATTAACAGCTACTTGATAACAGGAAGATAATGTGCTTTAGTGATGTTGACGGATAAATATTGGCCCAGGACACCAGGGAGAACTCAGGCGCTTCTCTGAAATAGTGGCTTGGAGACTTGTACTTTCACATGAGCAGCTTTATTTTAAAGATAACAGTTTTGATAGCAATGCACTCAGTTAACACTGGAGTGTTAGCCTACACATTTTATAGGAAACATAAAGTGCTGGAGTATTAAAGAAGGAACTGCAGATGCTGGAGAATCGAGGGTACACAAAAATCTGGAGAGACTCAGCGGGTGCAGCAGCATCTAAGGAGCGAAGGAGATAGGCGACGTTTCGGGTCGAGACCCTTCTTCAGACTGGTTAGGGATCAGGGAAACGAGAGATATAGACGGTGATGTGGAGAGATAAAGAACAATGAATGAAAGATATGCAAAAACGTATCGATGATAAAGGAAACAGGCCATTGTAAGCTGTTTGTAGTGTGAAAATGAGAAGCTAGTGCGACTTGGGTGGGGGAGAGATAGAGAAAGAAGGAATGCCAGGGCCCGAGGGCTGAGGGAGAGGTGGGAAGGGGAGGAGACAGCCAGGGTTAACAAAATTGAGAAAATTCAATGTTTAAGCCCAGAGGATGCAGACTCCCCAAGCAGAATATGAGGTGCTGTTCCTCCAACTTGCGGTGTTGCTCACTCTGGCCGTGGAGGAGAGGTCGGATACGGAATAGGAGGGGGAGTTGAAGTGCTGAGCCACCGGGACGTCGAGTTGGTTATTGCGGACCGAGCGGAGGTGTTCGGCGAAACGATCGGCAAGCCTCCGCTTGGTCTCACCGATATAGATCAGAAGTGCTGGAGTAACTCAGCGGGACAGGCAGCGATGTTTCAGGTCAGCTTCTTTCTTCAGTTCGATTGTAGGAGGGGATAGAGGACTAGAAAAGAGAGGGAGGGGGCACGTTAAATCTTGGCAAGTGATGGCGCTGTCTGACCCGCTGAGTTACAATTGCGTCTATCTTTGGTTTAAACCAACATCTGCAGTTCCATCGTACACGAGTGATAGGTGGATACAGATGATGGAACTTTGATTGAAAGATGGGTAGAGTAATGAACCCGGGACAGAACACGGTCAAACAGCAGGAGAGCAGCAGGATCTGCAGAGGGTGAAGCACAGCACTGCCATCACAGGGGGGAGGAGGACTTCATCAAAGTAGTCCTATTCTGAGGAGATATCGCAGTTGGGCATTAATATGAGTGGCGGGCCACACAATGGTGCAGCTGGTTGAGCTGCTGCCTCACAGCGCCAGAGACCCAGGTTCAATCCTGACCTTGGGGTGGCGCCTATGTAGAGTTTGGACCTTCTCCCCATGACAATATGGGTTCCCTCCCACATCCCTAAGACGTGCGGATTTGTAGATTAATTGTCCTCTGTAAATGACCCCTAGAGTGTAGGGTGTGGATGAGAAAGTGGGATAGCATGGAACTAGTGTCAACAGGTGATCGAGGGTCGGTGTGGACTCGTTGGGCCGAAGGGGCTGATTGCTGTATGTCTTTTTTTTAAAAACACCCGCTGGAATCTTGAGTAAAACACAAAGTGCAGAGGGAACTCAGCAAGTCAGGCAGCATCTATGGAGGGAATGGACAGACGACTATGCATGTCGGGACCCTTCCTCAGACTGATTGTACTGGGGGGGGGAGAAAGCTGGAAAAGAATAGTGGCTCTAGTCTCTTGAATATGACGAGTGTAGTGGATAAACCTTTTGATTGTTCATTTTTATCTGTGAAATAATAATTAGTCCAAATGGAAAACATTATTTTTGAAATGATGTTAGTGTAATTTTTTTAAACCGTGCTTGCTGCTCACAATTTTTACCGTATTTATTGTCTAACCCAGGGGTGGGGGACCTGCGGCCTTAAGGCCACATGCGGCCTTCTAGGCCATTAAGTGCGGCCTTTTGAATGAATCCTTTAATTTTTCTTAATATGTTTTTGTTCGCCTTTTATTATTTTTTATTTTAATCTTAAAATGAACGTATTTAAAATACCAAAGAGTAAATTTTGGTTCAACAAAGATTCAATGAAAGTAGCATTCAAATTAGCATTTCAACCTCACCTAGTTGATGTCTCCAAGGCTCCTAAAGAACTACAGATGGAAATGATTGAGCTCTCAGAAGATGACCTTTTAAAGTCTTTATTTGACACTAAGAAAGATCCGATTGAAATATGGATAAATGCAATAGAATACCCACGTCTTCGGCAATGCACGAAAAATGCTTTCTTGCCTTTCAACCACTTATTGCTGCGAATCTACGTTCTCCTACCTAACCCAAATCAAGATGCCCTTAAATGCACAAATGACGGATACCCATCTAGAAGATCAGCTGAAACTGCGTACCTCCATGTTGCAACCAAACATGCAAATGCTTTCCTACAAAAAGCAATCACAACAAAGTCATTAAAAGGTTAGTTAACTTTCGAATTAACAATTTTTTTCCCATTTTCTTGGTTAGTACATAGTAGTTAGGTTTTTACAAAATAATGTACATTTTGAAATATAACCAAATTACATTTCTTGGATGCGGCATTATTAGATTACAGCTAACTTAATGCGGCAATCCAACATGAAAAGGTTCCCCACCCTTGGTCTAACCCTTCCTCCTTTGGAAAACAGATGCTGCACGCTTGAACCATTGCAGTCATCGTGTTGATGATGTTCCCATGGCACGTGCAACTGGAGTGTGTCGTCTATCGGTGGCTAATTGGGCAGCACCCTGGTTCCTGCCTCAGGTGGAGTGAGTTTGAGTCTCACACCAGAGACTTGTATGGAAAACGTCTTTTCCAGTGGTGTGCTGTAGAAGCCTTGCGTTGATTTTCCGATGAGATTCAAGAGTCAAGAGTTTTATTGTCATGTGTCCCAGCGGGTACAATGAAATTCTTACTTGCTGCAGTACAACAGAATGTGTAAACATAGTACAGGTGTCAGAGGTTATGGGGAGAAGGCAGGAGAATGGGGTTAGGAGGGAGAGATAGATCAGCCATGATTGAATGGTGATGTAGACTTGATGGGCCAAATGGCCTAATTCTACTCCTATTCCTTATGACCTTATGAAATGTTAAACCTATTTGCTCTGAGCAGTGCTGGTGGTAACATCTTTGTGCCTCATTGTGACGTGTACTGTAAAGTCATGGGAATGATGTTGCTCTGTATTATGAGGCTTGTCTTAAGGTGATGAAGAGCACACAGTGTTTAACTCTTGGTATGTATTGAATGACAGTAGGAATCAGCCATGGTTCTCCATGCAAAACATAAAGTGCAGGAGGAACCAGGCGGGTCAGGCAGCATCTGTGGAAGGAATGGACCAGCAACATTTTGTGTTGGGCCACTCCTTCAGAGGAATCCCTACCCAAACCGTGAGCCTGAAGGAAGACCCCAACCCAAAACATCGTCTGTCCGTTCCCTCCACAGATTCTGCTTGACCCGCTGAGTTCCTCCAGCACTTTGTGTTTTGCTCTAGATTGGCAGCATCAGCAGTTCCTTGTTTGTCTGTGATTCTACATGCTCTTTTCTGAATGGAATTTGGTTGTGAAGTACATCACCTTAAACCTATGTCCTCAGCTCTGGATAAAAGATTCTGTGCATTCCTCTCAAGATTTTAAACACCTCTATAACACAACCCCTTAGCCTCCTGCGCTCCATGAAATAAAGTCCTTGCCTGACCAATCTCTTCTCACGTGTGGTAAATCTAGGAGTGCCAATAAATAAAATTCACTTTTCAGACGAGAGTGAGCCAATATTTGGTGCTGAAATTGTGGATCAGGAGCCGTTTAATCAGGTCACGTAACTTAAGCTTGCCTTAAGCACAATATATGGCGACATCAATGGACCGTTTCTGCATTTTACATTGCCCGATAATCTTTCCCAGGCTGATAGTTAGAATGAAGCTAGAGTGATCCAGTTGTCCCCAAACAATCAACAAGGTTGAAGATTATTCAGCAGGTTGTCTATCACTCTGACTGATGTGCAATGTTCAATCTTCAATGTCAGACTCCACATTTTTGGAGCATTATACCGGCTTTAGAATAGAGTCCAACTACCTGACCCATGTCTAGCAAGACCTGACCACACCTGTTGGTTTTGGGTCGGTGAATGAGTACCTTCCAATTAAACACAAGGTTCGGGTTGGATTGCTTCAGAGTCTGGGTTGAGCGATTTGCTGGGCTGAAACACACATCTTTTTCGATCAAGAAATATTTGATAAACACAAAAAGCTGGAACAACTCACTGGGCCTGGAGAAAAGGAAAAGGTAACAAAGCTAACAAAGGAAAAGGAGAGAGGTAGACGGTGATTTGGAGGGATATAGACCAAATAAATGAAAGATATGCAATGACGATGTTTTGCCCTCAGATTGTGAGCATGCAAGAGATGGTTACTTTCAATGATATTGGCTGAATTATCTGATGGAAATATGGATCAGGGTTCCAGTTCACCTTGGCCACAGATCCATTGGGATCTTGCTTTGGAGAAAGTGCAGAACTGTCACCACAATGACATTGGGCGGAAAGGTTAGACTAAGATGACACTTTTCACTGAGTAGCATTTGATTCTCCCCAATGCATAAGATTACATTATGCGTAAGATGATTAGGGGATGCAATCAAGGGAATCTATTTCCTCTGTTGGAGGAATCTAGTGGCAGAGGAACATAATTTTAACATGAGAGTTGGGTGATATCAGCGGATTCCTCTTCAAACATGGGGTGTAGAGATCAGCAACATTGCCCCCACAAATAGCCACTGGATGTATGAACTAGTTCACAGCGGTTTGATTGAACAGTCACATTATCAAGTTGGTCTCTCTCCTCCATCGTGTGCTTGTACACTAATGTTGTGCCCGGTCCATCATGAGTACTGACCTCCCCACCATCGAAGGCATCTACAGGAGATGCCGCCTCAAAATGCCAACTAATATCATCAGAGACCCACACCACCCTGGCCCCGCTCTCCTTTCACTCCTACCTTCGGGAAGAAGGTAGAAGAGCCTGAAAACTGTTCCGGGTTCAGGAGCAACTTCTTCCCAACAACCATCAGACTACTGAACGCTACGAACTCCAACTAAACTCCGAACTACGAACCCGCCAGATTCAAGGGTAGCTTCTTCCCAACAAGCATCAGATTCTTGAGTGCTACAAAACACAACAACTTCAACTATGGACTTCTATGGTCTGTCCTTGGTTGAACAAAAGACTTTGGGTTTTAATTTTGCACTAGCATTGTTTTTTTTGTTTTTTAATTGAATTTTTGGTTATTCGATGTTACCTTTGTATCTAATGTTTACAGGCCTGGTATGCTGCTGCAAGTAATACGGTCATTGTTCCGTAGTTGGTACCTATGACAATTACACACTCTTGACTGGTGTGAATCCAAACGCTGTCAGGAAGACCCAGGATGTGCTGATACTCTCGGGTTGGGTGAAGGGGGCTATCATTGTCGAGCTAAATGAATGGCAGCGTAGATTTTCAGAGATTGGGACCTTCTCTAGTTCTTTAGAAAGAGGAGAAGCTAGGCGAAGGTAATTTCAAGGAAAGGAGCTCCTCGAGGAGTCTTTCAATGTGGAATGCTGGACCTACAGATGAGAAATACTGAGGTACTCGTGATGTACTCTTATAGATTTACCTGAAAGTCAGAGGAAACCTCTGATCAGAGGTATTGTTTCTAAATTGGATAAACCAATGGATATCCATGGCTTGGTTGCAAAGCAACTTTCTGAACCCTAATCCATTTTTCACTAACCTGAAGTAAAATATACGGTCCAATTACCAGTGACCAAATCTAACTTGCAATAAAACACTGCCACTGGCTATACCTTTTGTTGCCAAACAACAGGAGTATATTGACCAGCTTTTAGATGAAGGTTTGTAACTATGTCCAGACCAAGTTTTCACTTTTGTTTCTCTTTCACATTTGGAGGTGGTTCAGGAACAGTGGTCAATTAGGATCATGAAGAAGATATGAAATGGTTCCCCAACTGCCAACCTCATTGTCCCATCAGTTTAGCACATCCCCACTTCAATCCAGACTGATGAATGAGAACTCAGATTCCTCTTTTAAAACACCGTGTAAAGGGCCTGTCCCACTAGCGCGACTTCTCAACGATTGTCTTCGGCCTTCAAGCTCGAGGGCACTCGCCTGAAAAACTTCGAGCTGGATCGACCGTCAGCGGTGAAACAGCGAGCTGGATCGACCGAACGCGCGCACACGCACACGCAGACACGCACATGCACACACACACACACACACACACACACACACACACACACACACACACACACACACACACACACACACACACATCGCAAAGGCGGGGGCTAGGGAAAGCGGGGGAGCGCTGTCTGAAATTCACACCCGCGATGAACAGGAAGGTAAAAGACGGCTGTCACATAATGGTAAGTCCTTTAGAGAGCGTGGGGGGGGGGGGGGGGGGGAGGAGAAGGGGGGGGGGGGAGAGGGGGGGGGAGAAGGGGGGGAGAGACACTTTTAAGAAAGTTTGGTGGGCATTTATCATTACCGGCCAGTTTACTTACCTATTTCTCAACGAGCTTTACTTTCGACTACCCTCGATTTCCTTCGACTACCCTCAATTACCTACGAATAACATGCCGACCTACTATGACCTATGTCATAGATGATGCAAATCTCCCGCTTTGACAAAACATTTGGTTATCTCTTGCAATATGTCATAGAGAGTCATAGAGTTTTACAGTGTGGAAACAGGCCCATCGGCCCAACTTGCCCACACTGGCTAACATGTCTCATCTACACTAGTCCCACCTGTTTGGCCCATACCCCTCTAAACCTGTCCTATCCATATACCTGTCTCAATGTTTCTTAAATGTCGAAATAGTGACTGCCTCAACTACCTTCTCTGGCAGCTCCTTCCATACACCCACCAACCTTGGTGTAAAAAAGTTACCCCTCAGGTTCCTATTAAATATATTCCCCCTCAACCTAAACCTATGTCCTCTAGTGCTTTTGGTTTCCAGTCATTGGGTGCTGCTTGTATCCAACAAATCAAACTGAACATCACAGAAAGAGACTGTCCTAGCTATCCAGCCTGCACTTTGAAAGGACAGTTTGATTAATCCCACACGCCACATTCATTCCGTATGTCACTATGACTGTATATGCTCTTCAGATCACAGCAACTCATTGTGTGTAAGCAGGGAGTAGGGGGGAAAAAACCTTATCATCACTCCCTTGCTTGCTTCCAGCTATCTTACATCTGTGTCCTTTTTGTAACTCCCTTTCACATTATCTGCTATGGCAAAAATGGTTTGTTGGAGCGGTTTGAGGCTTGAGATAGTACACAGGGCCTCTAGCAAACTGAATCCTGATCACATCCAGCCATAAGTTCGAAGTGTGACCATTCTGTTATCTTGCAAGACTTTACCGTGGGAAAGGTTGCTTCCGTCTTACCGTTCAGTTGCACGCTATCAAGATTTGTGTAAAAAGACGCTGACTATCTCCGAGGTAATCTCACAAACACATCCTGTTAAAGTTAAGATTTCCTAAGTGACAGCGACAACAAGTTTGATGAATGGGTGATGCTGGAGAATGGATGAGCAATCTACTTAACTGCTTCCAAGATTTGCAGTTCCCTGTGTGTGTCTCTCTCTCTCTGCCTCTCATCCTGCCCTACCTCAAGATGGTTTTAAAATCCATCAAGACGTCAACAATCAAGAATCAAGGGTTTACATAAAATGCTGGAGAACCTCAGCGGGTGTAGCAGCATCTATGGAGCGAAGGAGATAGGCAACGTTTCGGTCCGAAACCCTTCTTCAAACTCAAGAATCAAGGACGCCTATATATCAGCAAGACCAAGCGCAGACTGGGCCATCGGTTCGCTTAACATCTGCGCTCAGTCTGCCATGGCCTAGTCGATCTCCCAGTTGCCAAACACTTTAATTCCCCTTCCCATTCCCACACTGATCTTTCTGTCCAGGGCCTCCACCACTGTCAGAGTAAGGTCGTACACAACTTGGAGGAACAGCACCTCATATTCCGCTTGGGCAACTTACAACCCAACGGTATGAAGATTGATTTCTCTAATTTTAAGTAACCTTTGTATTCACTCTCTCTCCGTCCCTCCTCCACCGTAGTTGTCCTCCTGTCGTCCTGCTTAGTTTCACTGTTCGTAAGCCCCTCGTTATCACATCTTCCGCAGCCAACAATGGACCATTGTGGGCTCCACTTTCCGTGAGCATCCTTGCTGGCCTTGATTTGTTCTTTCCACACCTTTCATTCTTTTGTTTTCTGTACTTTTCCATCCCTCCAGTTCCCCTCTCCCTGACTCACAGTCTGAAGAAGGGTCTCGACCGTAATATCACCTATTCCTTTCCTCCAGAGATGCTGCCTGACCTGACCTACTCCAGCATTGTGTGTCGATCTTCAAGAAGTCAACAAAGTTTTGATCATCTGCGTCGATACTTCTTCTTATGGTTCGATGATCATAGACATCAACAGGCTGCATTTATATAGTGCTTGTTAATGTATTTAAGAAGGTGCTGGAAAATCGAAGATGGACAAAAATGCTGGAGAAACTCAGCGGGTGCAGCAGCATCTATGAAGCGGAGGAAATAGGCAACGTTTCGGGCCGAAACCCTTTGGGTTTCGACCCGAAACGTTACCTATTTCCTTTGGGTTTCGACACGAAATGTTGCCTAAGGGTGCAGCAGCATCTATGGAGCGAAGGAAATAGGCAACGTTTCGGGCCGAAATAGGTAACGTTTGGGTTTCAACCCGAAACGTTGCCTTTTTCCTTAGCGTTTTGACCCGAAATGTTGCCTATTTCCTTCGCTCCATAGATGCTGCTGCACCCGCTGAGTTTCTCCAGCATTTTTGTCTACCTTTGTCCTTTTAATGTAGTTGGTCATGACACTTGCGGGGAGCACATTAAGTAACAAATTTGATTCCAGATTGGAGAGCTAGATATTAGTTTGCTGATTAAAAGCTAAAGGCCCTGTCTCACGGTGCGAGTTGACACACGAGTGACCCAGAGTGACAGACTCGTGGTTGTGTACGATATTCCAAGTTGATGTGCAAGTGTTTGAGGCGAGTTCCCACGGGTATGGTAATCTGCGATGTTCCGAGATCGTCTCCAGAGTTACCAAGTTCCCCTCCCGTTTGCTCTTGAGTTACCAAGTTCCTCTCCCGCTCAGGACGTGTGTTGTTGCCGCAGTCCGGGATTCGCATTTAAAGCACTCGGTTATCTTCAGCAGTTCAGGTGAGGACAGGTTTGGGGCGGGGAGGGCGAGGGATGGTGGAATTGGGAGAAGGCAAAGACTATGGGTGGGGAGTCTGAAGAAGGGTCCCGACCCGAAACATCACCCATTCCTTCTCTCCAGATGCGATGCCTGTCCCGCTGAGTTACTCCAGCATGTTTGTGTCTATCGTCGGTGTAAACCAGCATCTGCAGTTCCTTCCTACACACGGACAGTGAAGTGCCTCGGCCAAATTAGGAACATTGGGATTCTCTGATGTGAAGGTAGTCTGGTTTGCGTTTCTTACACTTGATCATATCTGAAACTAAAGTATAGATGACACAAAATGCTGGAGTAACTCGGCGGGACAGGCCGCATATCTGGAGAGAAGGAATGGGTGGCGTTTTGGGTAAGTCTGAAGAAGGGTCTCGACTCCATTCCTTCTCTCCAGAGATGCTGCCTGGTCCACTGAGTTTCTCCAGCATTTTGTGTCTATTAAAGAGTTCCCACGGTAGACGCACGAATCACTAAACTTAACGCACGGGCCACTACGATATAACTATGAGTTTAAATGTTTCAATTTTAAACTTGACCACGAAATTTGACTCGTGGAAAAAGTCAAACATGTTTGACTTTTTTCACGAGTTCACAAGTTTCGCGGGTACCTGCCGTTAGCGCCACGAGTGGACAAGTTGATCGCGCGAGTTCCGACGTTCCCGCTACGTTGGCTGTACGTGATCACCACGAGTGAAAACTCGGGGTCACTCGTGGGCCAACTCGCACCGTGAGACAGGTTTAAGGCAGATATGAACTTATTTAAAGCGATAACGTGAGTTTAAGGGAGGGACTCTTGAAGCTGGTGATGAGATAGTTTAAGGCCAAGGTCAGAATAAATCAACAAAATGCAAGCAGCAGTTTTACTGAATAGTAACAGAGTCTGGGAAAGTTCTTGCTATTTAATTTCATTTTCATTTTTTGATAGGGGGCATCTATTCGGTACGCAACTGATTGTAAGCAAGGCTTTTCACGTGAATATGATGTTGAGGTCAGTGAGTAGTATTTAATAACATTATCTGATAAAATAAAGAGGAATCTAAATCATTTTTTTTCACCAACGGCAACTACCATTCATATTGTTAAAGAAGGAACTGCAGATGCTGGAGAATCGAGGGTTACACAAAAAGCTGGAGAAACTCAGCGGGTGCAGCAGCATCGAAGGAGCGAAGGAGATAGGCGACGTTTCGGGTCGAGACCCTTCCTCCTACCATTCATATTGTATCGCTAACATTATGAAACGTGCCAAAATGCTTATCAATCCATTTGGTGCCTAAACACAGAAATAAGGCAGGTGATCAAAATCTTAGTCAGAGGTAGCATTTAAGAGGAGAAAAGAGGTAGTGAGGAGAGGGTACACATGAAGCTGGAGAAACTCAGCAGGTGCAGAAGCATCTAAGGAGCGAAGGAGATAGGCAACGTTTCAGGCCGAAACCCTTCTTAGCGAGGAGAAATTATCTCATATAAATGTCTACGGGGTGGCACAGAGGCGCAACGGTAGAGTTGCTGACATACAGCGCCTGAGACCTGGGCTCAAACCTAACTACGGGTGCTGGCTGTGTGGAGTTTTTACATTCTGCCTGGAACCGCATTTGGTTTACTCCGGGTGATCCGGTTTCCTCCCACATTCCAAAGATTTGCAGGTTTGTGGGTTAATTGACTTCAGTAAATTGTCCCCAGTGTGTAGGGTAGAACTAGTGCACGGGTGACCATGGGTGGGAGTGGCATCGGTGGGCCCGAAGGACCTGTTTCCCAGCTGTGTCTCTAAACTAACCTTATAAAGAGGTGTGGGGAGGGAATTACAAATCTAAGGAGATGACCGTTTGAACCACAAGATGATTATGTTTGGGGAGGCAAGAGGCCAGAATTGGGAGAGTGCAGACACGACGTTACAGGAACGCAGCAGGTTTACAGAAGAATGAAGGGATAAGGAATGCAAAGAACTATGATATGGTGAAACTATTCCTTTGGATACTATTATGCAATAGGTTCTTTCAATAAACCACTGCTCACTTTGTAATTCAGAACCACTAACTCTACATCCATTGATCCCCCATCTTTGCTGCGGATGCAGAGGGAACGAAAATTGGGATTTTTCAGGAACATCATTGGCTTCGCTTAGAGATACAGCACAGAAACAGGCCCTTCGGTGCACTGGGTACGCTGACCTTCAACATTAGGTCCACACTATCCAACTACCTACACATTAGGCCCAATTTTACAGAGGCTAATTAAGCTACAAACCCGCAGGTCTTTGGGATGTGGGAGAAATCCGGAGCTCCCAGAGGAAACACATGAGGTCAAAGGGAGACCATGCA
The DNA here is from genome assembly GCA_963514005.1 of Raja brachyura. Next base: position 12,830,998 of record OY740811.1, read on the forward strand.
AAATCCACACAGACAGTAGAAACATAGAAAACAGAAAAATAGGTGCAGGAGTAGACTTCGGCCCTTCGAGCCTGCACCGCCATTCAATATGATCATGGCTGGTCATCCAACTCAGTATCCTGTACCTGCCTTCTCTCCATACCCCCTGATCCCTTTGGACACAAGAGCCACATCCAACTCCTTCTTGAATATAGCCAATGAACTGGCCTCAACGACCGTTTGTGGCAGAGAATTCCAGAGACTCACCACTCTCTGTGTAAAGAATGTTTTCGTCATCTCGGTCCTAAAGGAATTCCCCCTTATCCTTAGATTCCATTAGTACCCGAGGTCAGAATCAAAGCAGGGTCTCTGGAGCTGCGAGGCACCAGCTGTACTGTCCCACTGTGTGGCCCTGCAGTCTGACAGAGGGGTCGGCACCTGCTCAAGCAAATGGAATCGTTGACTATGTCTGCCAGCAGGACCATGTCTTGGACAAGTTGAGCGTGAAATGGACACTGAAGGACTGCGGAGTTAAGGGCCTGTCCCACTTGTGAGTCATTTGTGCTTCATTTACGTGACACCATTTACGCGTCACGATGCACGTGATACGCGCATGGTGCATGGTGACGTAGGCAGTGACGCACGGTCGCACGCAGCGCCCCAGGATTTTGGGATGTACAAAATCTTTGCGTGACATCTGCGTGACGCGCAAATGACGCCCAGGTGGGACGGGCCCTTAAGATTGGAAAATGAGCGAGAGGTCAGTTCTGGAAGGACAAACTTGCCTCATGACAGGTACTATATAACTATCTAGTCCTTCACTCGTTAAAGCAGTTTACATTAAAACTCCTCATTAATTAAATTCAATTCCTTGCCTTACAAATAATAATTCCTTTGTGTTGACACCTCACATTTATACTGGTTCAAAACTCTGTGAGGTTGCATAAGATCAGAAAGAAGCAACCGAAGCAGTCATCGCCCATTTGAAGACCGAGACCAAAAGGCTCAAACACAACTGCTGGTCTGCAGAGCCGTTGACCTCTCCACCCTGTTGTATGGAGCCGAGTCATGGACCACCTACAGCGGGCACCTGAGAGCCCTGGAACAATACCATCAAAGATCCTTACAAAAGATCCTGAGGATCAGCTGGGAGGACAAACACGCCAACATCAGCGTTTTGGAGGAAGCCAACATGACCAGCTTCACCGCCACAATAATGCAACACCAACTTCGATGGACTGGCCATGTCATCCACATGTCCAACACACGTCTCCCTAAACAGATCCTGTACTCTCAACTGAAGGAAGGTCGGCAAGCCCCCAGCAGGCCAAAGAAACGCTTCAAGGACAACATCAAGAACAGTCTGAAGAAATTCCACATCGCATCGAGCAACTGGGAGCACATTGCGCTGGACAGGTGCTCCTGGAGGAAGGACCATGCAGGAAGGAGCTGCACGTCACGAAATGCAGAGACAAAGAGACAGCACCGTAAGGAGAGAGAGAAGGGGGCTCCACGACTATCAACCACTGCCCATCTCCACTGCCCACGTTGCACCGAGGTGTGTGGATCGCGGATCGGCCTCTACAGACATCTGCAGACCCTATGGAGAGCAGTGGACAATCATACTCGTTTCGAGTGACCGCCGATGATGATGATATGTTCCACCAAGGCCACCGGCATAATCAAGGACCAGTCTCACTCCCTCTTCTCCCCTCTCCCATCAGGTAGGAAGTGCATAAGTGTGAAAACGCACACCTCTAGCTTCATGGACAGTTGATTATCTTAAAAAAAAAGATGTTCTCAGCTATTATCAGGCAACTGAACCATCCCACCAGCAACTAGAGAGCAGTTGTGAGCTACTATTTACCTCATTGGAGACTCTCGAGCTATCTTTGATCGGACTTTACCGGACTTTATCATGCACTAAAGTCATGGTCTTTATCCTGTTTCTGTACACTATGCACGGCTTGATTATAATCATGTATTATCTTTCCGCTGACTGGTTAGCACGCAACAAAAGCTTTTCACTGTACCTTGGTACACGTAACATTAAACTAAACTAAACTAAACCATGAATACATCCTCCCATCCTGCTCGCTATAAACACACCCTTATATTCCATTGTTACTTATTAGCATTCTCTTTAATGCATCTGTGGTATTTGTGTCGATCACTCCACGTAAGAGTAAATTACCTTTTCTCACTTGTCTCTAGTAAAGAAAGTTAGTCCTGAATTTCTTATTGGGAAATGAAGGCATTGTGGTTCATGTTTTGGATCAGTAAAGGGCCTGTCCCACTTGGGCGACGTAATCCGTGAGTTCTGGCGAGTTTGCCCTCGACTCATACTCGCAGCATGGTCGACATGAGGTCGTGGGAGGCCTTCGTAACTCCCCTTCATGCTCGAGAGTGGTCTCCGCGTACTCGAGGCCTCAGCTAGGTCGCGGCGGTTTATTCAATATGGTAAAAAATGCCTGCAAGTAAAAAAAGGTCGCCATGGATAAAATCGATACTTTTTTTACTCGTAGGTTTAGTCGTAGTAGGTCGGCACGTTATTCGTAGGTAATCGAGGGTAGTCGAAGGTAGTCGTAGATAGTCTTCATCATAGTCGAAGGGAGGTCGAAGGAGATCGAAGGAGGTCGTCTTCACTCTCCACTATTCGGTGTTCAATTTTCCCAAAGTTAGTCATAGCTAGTATTCTACATAGTCAAAGGAGGTCTTCAACATGTCATTTTTTCAACTCTACTAAACTCTTCTAAACTTGCCTATTAGGTCGACCAAGTGGGACAGCCCCTTAACTCCACCATGGCAGCACGAGATGTTCAATTCAAGTAGTTAAATAAAGTTGGAACCATGCCTGGTTCGCCGCTGCGAGCAGAAGATAAAACAGAAGATTAAAGTTCAATGAACTTTTGTAACGTTGGCGGCGGCAGAAACATGGCGACACTTGTGTATTGTCCAGGTGTGGTCTGCCACTTGATTTTACCGGGGTGTATGCAAAACAAAATATGTCACTCTACCCAGGTACATGTGACAATAAAGTCTCATTGAATCATCAGTCTCCTCTCAGCTTCCTATCCCGACCACAACTGGTCTGAAGAAGGGTGTCAACCTGAAACGCCGCCTGTCCATTCCTTCCACAGATGTTGCCTGACCTGAGTTCCTCCCTGAGTTCCTCCAGCACTGTGTGTTTTGCTCAAGATTTCAGCATCCGCAGCTCCTTGCGTATTCAAATCTCAGGATCCTCTCACCTGGGATATCAGTCCCTAGCCTATTTAGCATGTCCTAAATTTAGACCATCTAGATTCTGGCATTATCTTAATAAATCCGATGTACATTTTCTCCAGTGCTTCTGCATCCTGGTTTGTAACATGGAGACCAGAACAGTGCTCAGTTAAGCATGGTAAGGTCCAATTCAGCGAGGCTGTGTGCTGGGACTGAGATTGTCATATGGGGAGTTCACTTACTCTGGATTCAATCCACTGATTCTTTCAACTCAAAAATTTCTTGTTCACATCATTCATTTTCTGGTGAGGCCTTCTTAAAATCGCTGGAGATTGTCTCGTTCCAAGTGAGTGACATTGTATTTTACTACTTTTGACAGAATGCTTTAGAAATTTTCAGTACCCTCTGCAAAGGGATAAATAACCATTGATAATAATTGGCACGCTTAGCTGGCTATGCTTTCAGGAAAAAAAAAATGTGAATTAGAAGCAGAAGCAGGCCCTTGACCCTGCACCACCTGAGAAGACGTGGAGATAAGTAATCCCTCCTTAAGGAATAGGTTCAATGGAAAGACTATTTAAGTTGAAAGTGGTGCTGCTTGTCACTGATTTCCAGGTGGTGGGCTCACCCATCGATGCAGTTTAACGATGAACATTCAGTGTGATGTGTTTTCACCCCCCCACCCCCCCACCCCCGGGCCCCATTCCCAGATTCGAACAGTACAGCACAGCAACAGGCCCTTCAGCCCATAACGTCTGTGCCGACAGGATGCCAAGTTAAACTGAACTCCTCTGCCGAAGATAGACACAAATGCTGGAGTAACTCAGCGGGTCAGGCAGCATCTCTGGAGAAAATGAGTAGGTATTTTGGGCAGGCCCTATCAGAGGGTGCAGGAGGCAACGAGTGATCTTGATTTGGGGGCCTCTAAAATGGAAATTGGCCTGGGCCTCAGCTCATCTATGAGAGGAAAGTATGCATCATCTACCTTGTGGAAGATCATGGTGATAGAGGTACAGAGCTAGGCACAGAGGCACTTCAACCCACCAAGACTACCAACCACCAACCACCCACTCACTCTAATCCTATGCTAATCCTAGTTTTATTCCACCCTATCAGCTGCCCTCAGATTTTCCCACTCATTTACACACCGGGGACAATTTACAGAGGCCAGTTTATCTACCAACCCGTGGTTCCTGAGGATGTGGCTGAAATATAGTAACACGCCTATGTGTTCGGGGGGAGAGTGGACAGACTCCGCTCATTCAGCTTTGGAAGTCAGAATCAAACCTCGAGGCAGTAGTTCAGTTCAGGGATACAGCGTGAAAACAGGCCACCGAGTCCACGCCGACCATCGATCACCCATTCGCACTGATTCTATTTTATCCAACTTTGTAATCAACTTCCAACAAACTCGGGGCGATTTACAGAGGGTCAATTAACCTACAAACCCGCTCGTCTTTGGGACGTGGGAGGAAACCGGAGGCCTGGAGGAAACCCATGCGGTCACAGGGAGAAGGTGCAAACTCCACACAGACAGCACCCGAGGTCACGATCGACTGGGGTCTCTGGCGCTGTGAGGCAGCAGCTCTGTGTCACCCTACAGTGCCTCCTCACCAGGAGTCTCCGCTGAGTCTGATTCTGCCCATGTAACCCAAAGCCAACTTCCAGTGAGGATGGACGGATACTTATCAAGAGTGAAAGCCATCCTGGGTCCTTGCCCCATGATTCACTGGTGATTAGTTACCGCCAGCAGTGCGGTTACGAAGCACAACCCATCAGTGAGGGCGGTGCAAGAAATTGAGAGGTTGCGCACATTGAGGCGGATTGTTGTGTAAACGTGTAAACCAGAGATATCTGTGCACTCTGGCTACTTGCATAACACCATCCCCACTGGTGCACTATGCTGTGTTATGGTCACGGGAGGCCCCCCACAGGGAACAAGGGCTGGAGGGCACTGTGTATTAGAGGGACGATGGTTCATAGGACGACCGGAATGGAGGCAACGGCTGCAACGGGCCTTTGTGGCCAGCTGCAGCTGGGACTATAAATTGGCACCTCTTGCATATGGACTCAGTGGCCTGTTCTGGTCATTCTGTACTAACCAGGGAAGTGTGCTTACGTCTTGCTGATCTGCATGCAAAGAAGTATTTCACTGTAGCTTGGTTCACATGACAATAAAGAAAACATTGAACCATTGTCTTGGTCACCACTGTGTGGAAAGAAAGTGATTGTTCTAGAGAGGATGAAAAGGAACTGCAAGACATAGGAGCAGGATTAGGCCATTCGGCCCATCAATTCTGCTCCGCCACACGATCATGGTTGACCTGTTTCTGCCACTCAACCCCTTCCTCCTGCCTTCGCCCCTTAACCCTCGACACCTTTACCAATCAAGAACCTATCACCTAAGTTTAGCCTAGAACCTAAGTCTTTAAAATTTCACCAAGATGTTGCCTGGGAATTAATGCTTTCTGTTATGAGCAGGGACTGGACAGGCTATGTTTGATCTCCTTGGATTGGAGAATGTTGCAGTAATTCACAGAGATGTACAAAATGATGAGGGGTAGAATCGAGTATAAGCTTTTCTCTGTAGCGAGGCAGTGCTTTTATTTGTGTACATACACACAATACCAGCACCTCTAAAAAGATAAACGTCATTGATTTGCTTTCCGGTCATATGACACGTGTTTATTAATTGCGCATACCGGCATCTTTTTGCCTACAAAAAAAGCGCTGTGCAGAGATATACCAATGGGCATGGGTTTAATATAAGGAGTAAGACATTTAGAGGAGATATGAGGAAGATTTTTTCTTCATCCAGAGAGCAGTTGGAATTTGCAACACGCTGCCTGAGATGGTGATGGAGGCAGGGATGCTCACAACATTTGAGAAGTATCTAGAGGAGCGCTCGGATTGCCAAGATATCGAGGGATAGGACATATGATGAGAGCTTGACGACACTGGGCCTGTACTCGCTGGTGTTTAGAAAGATGAGGGGGGACCTCATTGAAACGTACTGGATCATTCAAGGCCTGGATGGGGTGGAAGATTGCAACCTTCACATGGTCCGCCATGTTTCGACTAATGCAATTAACTCGACGTGCACAAACGGAAGATCAAATATAACAAGTTGTCCAACAACTTTAGGCCGTGCACGCCACACGAAAGAAGAAGAAGAGCTGGATAGAGTGCATGTGGAGAGGATGTTTCCACTAGTGGGAGAATCTAATAAAAGGACGTATCTTTAGATAGGAGATAAGGAGGAATTTATTTCGTCAGAAGGTGGTGAATCTGTGGAATTAATTGCCACGGACAGTTGTGGAGGCTGTCGATGGGTATTTTTAAGGCAAAGATTGATAGATTCTTGATTAGTCCGGGTGTCAGGGGTTATGGGATGAAGGAAGAATGGGGTTGAGGGGAAAAGATAGATCTGCCATGATTGAATGGTGGGGCAGACTTCATGGATAGAATGGCCTAATTCTCCTCCTAGAACGAATGAATTTAGGTGTTGGCAAATGGGATTAGTATAGATGGGCACAAAATGCTTGAGTAACAGCGGGCCAGGCAGCATCTCTGGAGAGAAGGGATGGTTGACGTTTCGGGTCGAGACCTTTCTTCAGACTGAGAGTAATGGGTACTTGATGGAGAGCATGACAGGATGGGCTGAAGGGCCTGTGTCTGTGCTGTATGACTCCATGACACTAATTGCTCTGCAGTTAATGCCCACTCGACTGAGGGCAGCTATGGATTTTTCTGGCTGAGTACAGCCCAGACTTACTAATTCAGTGGGAAAAGTAGCATGTGTGACACCTCGGCTGAAATGGCATTTCAGCCTGAAAAATCACTCCAGCAAGTCCATTTCTAAATAACACATATTGTGGAATTGGCAGAGGAAGTTTCACTTTGGTTTAAATCGCTTCTTTGCCTTCTATAATGCATGGCTATCATCAAGGCATCTCAAGCACTTGATGTACCTCCCTTCCCATGAATGAAACATAATGTCGACAAGTTAATTAAGTGGACTGTAAAAATTTCTTTCCAGATAATGCCAAAGTCACAATATCCCTGAACATTCGAGATGACATTAAGCGTAAAATGGGAGAATTTACCTTCACAAATTGAGGCAGTGCAGTGTAGGTTCACGAGATTGATCCCTGGGATGGCGGGACTGTTATATGAGGAAAGATTGAAAAGACTAGGCTTGTATTCACTGGAGTTTAGAAGGATGAGGGGGGGATCTTATAGAAACATATAAAATTATAAAAGGACTGAACAAGCTAGATGCAGGAAAAATGTTCCCAATGTTGGGCGAGTCCAGAACCAGGGGCCACAGTCTTAGGAAAAAAGGGAGGCCATTTGAGACTGAGGTGAGAAAAAAAAATTTCCCCCAGAGAGTTGTGAATTTGTGGAATTCCCTGCCACAGAGGGCAGTGGAGGCCAAATCACTGGATGGATTTAAGAGAGAGTTAGATAGAGCTCTAGGGGTTAGGGAAATCAAGGGATATGGGGAGAAGGCAGGCACAGGTTATTGATTGGGGACGATCAGCCATGATCACAATGAATGGTGGTGCTGGCTCGAAGAGCCGAATGGCCTCCTCCTCCACCTATTTTCTATGTTTCTATGTAAAATAGCGATTTGTACATGTGCATCATCTTTTTACATAGTACAACGTTCCAAATGCATGTAACAGGAGTGTTATCAAACTTAACGTGACATTAATCTACATAATGCCCCTGTCCCACTTAGAAAACCTGAACAGAAACCTCTGGACACTTTGCGCCCCACCCAAAGTTTCCGTGCAGTTCCCGGAGGTTTTTGTCCTCCGGCAACCACCTTCAACTAGCGTCGCAACCAGCTTTGACTAAAAAATGACCGATTTTTAAAACGGTAACCACTTTCGACCATTAGGGAGACTGACAAAAACCTCCGGGAACCTCCGGGAACCGCACGGAAACCTTGGTTGGGGCGCAAAGTATCCAGAGGTTTCCGTTCAGGTTTCCTAAGTGGGACAGGGGCATAAGGAACAGTTGACCAAACGCTGCACGCGGAGATAGGTTTTACAGATCACGTTCCACTCTTTAAAATGCTCTGCATCCCCTGGAACATGTACAGGTAATATTCACAGTGGACCTGCTTCATTAGCGTTGTGGCAAGATTTCAATGGTTCAATGGTTCCTTTATTATCACGTGTAACATGGCACAGTGAAGTGCTTTTTTTTTTTGCACTTCAGTAAGATTATTGCCGTACATAAGTACGATCCCCGATTTTGTGTAGAAACAGCCCCCTGAGTTCGTAAGCAAGAGTCACCAGGTTATGGCGCCATTTTCGAAGTCCCATTAAGACCCGTTGCAGCCTCCATCGTCCAGCGAACTATCGTCCCTCTCTTCGCCCGGCTACTTTCAGGGGCACCTCCAGCAGCTGATCTTGTAGGAAGGAACTGCAGATGCTGGTTTAAACCGAAGATAGACACAAAATGCCGGAGTAACTCAGCGGGACAGGCAGCATCTCTGGAGAGAAGGGTCTCGACCCGAAATGTCACCCATCCCTTCTCTCCAGAGATGCTGCCTGTTCCGCTGAGTTACTCCAGCTTTTTGTGTCTGTTTTAGATAAGACCCCCTCGGTGGTTCCTCCTTACCCCGGCCCTTTGTTCTTTATGCGGCGTATAGCTGAGTAGCTACACATCCCTCACCATCAAACATTGCAATCAGTGCAGGGGTGAATGTGCAATGTGCGATTTTAACACAGAATGTGGGATTTTACTTCAAGAGAAACAACGTATCAGGTGCTTCTTATGCATAGACAACATATATTTTTATTTTTGCATTTTAGGAAAGGTTCCTATTCACAACCATCTCTCGTTACTTCTCCCTCGGTATAGGTCTCACGTTCCCCAATTAAGAGGCCAGGCCAGGAGCTTAATTCCCATGACTCTAGTGCTGTTCTCAGTAACAGGCTCCTTTGAAGCATGAGAGAGAATTCTGGCTTGATTTGCCCTCTGCTTTCCCCCCCTCCAGCTTCCCTGCAGAGAAATCTCAAACTCCGTTTATAAATATTTAAAATATCTGTGGTGCCAGCAAGGACACGGAGCCTAGAATTTAAACCAGCCCTGTCACAAATTGTTAAAATGTCTTATTCTTGGGACCTTCATCTCGATCTGATTCCTAGTTATATTCGTGCCAAGGAAATTTGCAACACAGCGGTGAGTGCCACGGGAGAAGGGGGACAGCCAACTCACATCAATTGTCTCTCGTTATTTGTCGCGTCATTCGCCTTCACTTGGAATTAAAAGCTACAGGAAATTCCCTGATGGGTCAATGGGATCGTGCTTGACTTGACTTGATAATTGGACATACACCATGGATCTTTCATTGTCATCATGTTAGTATTCTGGAACTCCCCATCTCGCACCATCGTGGGACCACTGTCACCACATAGACTCCTACAATTCAGGATGAACCCATCATCTTCCCAAGGACTACAGAGTATAAACCTCAGCCTTACCGGCTGTACCATATTATTTAACAATACTGGGTCATTGGAATCAGGCTCTGATCTGTATTGCCCTGCCTCATCTCACCTGGGTGGGCTGATGTAATTGGCCTCAGTGACATTGTGTCCAGACTAGGGTGAAAAAGACATTGAGGACTTACACTCAACGAGACCACCTTGCCATCTGTACAGGAAAACCTTCCTTCATGAATGTCAGACTATGCCAGTTTAATTGTGATGTGCCCCTGCTAACGGCTTGGTAAAAGATAGTCCCGATCTTCCAACCTACCTCATTGTGGACCTTGCACTTTTTCTCTATAACTCAAATGCCACAATGCTGCAACATGCAATGCAGATGTCTGAAGAAGGGTTCCGACCCAAAACGTCAACTATTCCTTTACTCCAGAGATGCTGCCTGGCCCGCTGAGTTACACCAGCATTTTGTGTCTATCTTTGGTGCAAACCAGCACCTGCACTTCCTTCCTACTAATCATATTACATGATATATTTTGCAAATTATATAACATATGGATTTTATGGTATAGTGAAGTAAAGGATGGAAGGAAATTAGAGGAAGAAAATAGTATGGGTAAAATACTGTAAGTAGAAAACTGAATGACCAACTTATCCAGAGTTTCATCTTCTGGATGTTGGATTGATTCCAATCCACATTGATCAGACGAGAGTGTTGTCTAACTCTTGGCTTTCAGCGTCCTGTTAGAAATAAGTTTGAGATGTCCCGATCCATTTCCTAATGAGCACAAGTTCACCTCACCGAACTAGAAATAACTGCAATCATTTGCGCTGTGGGGCTTTGAAGTTGGGGAGAAAAGTATTTTCAAAGTTTGTGTCACAAAAGGGCTTTACTTCTGATTTCTGAGTCTTCAATGAAGATGTTGGCTGCCAAAGTTAGAAGTCTCTTCATTATCTGAAAATATGATGGAAAGCAATGTATTCACCATGATAAGCAGAAATGTGATATATTCCAAAATTGGATTTTATTTTTATGTGAATTGGCATACAGGATTAGTGGAGAATAAAGCAGGAAGTGAAAGAGATAAAAACTGGAGGAAGTAATTAGAAAGCCAACTATTTTTCGAGCCAAATTAATATTCTATAAGTAAGGCAATTAATGTTGCGTAGATATCACATATGAGGGAAAACGAATAACGATGCACCTAAGAGGAATGTATTCTTCAGGCTGTAATAAATTCCATGTTCATAAGCCTGTAGCTGAATCTATATTACTAAAAGTAAGATCTTGAGCACTTCCTGTTTTCTGTTTCATGATTTTTGAAAACGCGCTGCCACTTACGGCTGTGATTTTTGGCCATCTTACTCCACTGCGCAGGACAAGAGGATTTATCCCGATGAAAAATCAAAGAGTTACTAATGTTTAAAAAATGTTGAGATTCTCTCTGCTGCCACTGCTGGTGGGAGGGGGGAGGGACTATAAAACCCGGAAGTGTTGTGCCTCACTCAGTCTCTGCAAGATGAAGGAAGCGAGAGGGTCACGTCTCTCTGAGCTGCGAATAACTCTGAACACATGTCTACTCAACTGTGAGTGCCCTTAATGGTTTGAAAATGTGGTTGCTTTGAAATACTGCACTGTAATGGCTGTTGGTGGTGGTAACTGCTTTGAAATGCTGCACTGCAAAAATGGTTGTTGTTGGTGGTGGTAACTGCTTTGAAATGCTGCACTGCAAAAATGGTTGTTGGTGGAAACTTGACAACTTCCTGTTTGCACAGTGTATTGATTTTAGATAAAACGTTACCACTTATGGCTGTGATTTTTGGCCATCTTAGTCCCCCACCACTCATCGGGCGCAGAGGATTCTTCCCATCAATGAAAAATAAAAGTGTTATTAGTGTTTAAAAAAATGTTGAGAATCTCTCTCCTGTCAGTCACGCCATGAAGGCCACACCCCTTCTGGTTGGAGGGGGGAGGGATTATAAAAGCCAGAAGTGTGGGTGTGGCTCAATCTCTGCAAGATGGGGGAGGGAGAGGTCATGACTTTGTCTGAGCTGTGAATCAACTGAACACACTGAATGTCTACTGAACTGTGAGTGTGGTGTTTTGTACGGTTTTATAGTAGTTTTATGGTGGTTTCACCCTGCTTGAAATGGTATGAAACTGCATTTGAATGTGGTAGCCTGGCACCCTGCATGAAATGGTTTGAAAGTGCACTTGAATTTGGTGGCCTTGCACCCTGCATGAAATGGTTTGAAACTGCACTTGAATTTGGTGGCCTTGCACCCTGCTTGAAATGCTATGAAACTACACTTGAATTTGGTGGCCTTGCACCCTGCATGAAATGGTATGAAACTGCACTTCAATTTCGTTGTCTTGCACCCTGCTTGAAGTGGTATGAAACTTTACTTGAATTTGGTGGCCTTGCACCCTGCTTGAAATGGCATGAAACAGCACTAGCATTTGGTGGCCTTGCACCCTGGTTGAAGTGGCATGGAACTGCACTTGAATTTGGTGGCCTTGCACCCTGCTTGGTGGCATGAAACTGCACTTGAATTTGGTGGCCTTGCACCCTGCTTGAAGTGGCAGGAAACTGCACTTGAGTTTGGTGGCCCTGCACCCTGCTTGAAGTGGTAGGAAACTGCACTTGAATTAGGTGGTCTTGCACCGTGCTTGAAGTGGTTGGAAACTGCACTTGAATTCAGTGGCCTTACACCCTGCTTGAAGTGGCAGGAAACTGCACTCGAATTCGGTGGCCTTGCACCCTGCTGGAAGTGGTGGGAAACTGCACCTGAATTTGGTGGCCTTGCACCCTGCTTGAAGTGGTATGAAACTGCAATTGAATTTGGTGGCCTTACACACTGCTTGAAGTGGTAAGAAACTGCAATTGAATTTGGTGGCCTTGCACCCGGCTTGAAATGGTAGGAAACAGCATTTGAAATTGGTTGCCTGTGCACTCTTTTTGAAATGGAATTTCAAGGAATAGGCATGAGACAACTGCTAGCCCACCCGCCGTGAGTGAGCTGTGAGCACATCAGGCTTGAGTGACTGAGCTGCCACCGCAAGAATCCATTTGGCCCACAATGTCAATGTCCACACTAGCCCTCTGAAAACCAGTCCCTTCAGCCCACAATACCCATACTAGTGCTCCTGAAAGCCCCCCCGGCCACCAATATTGGAATTGGTGGAGAGGTGGAATATTGCTTTGGGGGACCAGTCCTCCCATGTGAACATGGGATCCAACGCGTCCCACTTAGTCTAGTAATCAGATGGATTTTTTAATGTTGATTTCATAAATTCAAGGAGCAGAATTGGGCCATTCGGCCCATCAAATCTACTCTGCCATACAATCATGGCTGATCTATCGTTCCTTCTCAACCCCATTCTCCTGCCTTCGCCCAATAACCCCTGACGCCCGTACTAATCAAAGATCTGTCAATCTCCGCCTTAGAAATTTCCATTGATCACCTCCACAGCTGTCTGTGACAATGTATTCCACAGATTCACCACTCTCTGACTAAAGAAATTCCTTCTTGTCTCCATTCTAAAGGTACGTCCTTTTATTCTGAGGCTATGGCCTTTGGTCCTAGATTCTCTTACTAGTGTGGACATCCTCACATCCAGGCCTTTCACTATTCAACCTCCTTTACTTCCTATTTTGTAATGCTTGTCCAAGGTATTAATTTTTTACTGGTTCTTGGGTACATAAACCCTCTATTAACTTCCCCCAATGGTGTTATTCACATGCCCAGATTTTGAATATTCAGCAGACTATGGAACTGCAGGATGCATTCTGGCACTCCTTCAAAACTGCTTTGATGCCATTTTCAGTGGCAGGCAAGAGGAAAGACAAGGGTGACGTTTTGGGTCGAGACCCTTCTTCAGACTGACGATGTCTACTTTGAAGAAGTTCTCCTCCTCTCTCCGATGAGAGTTCAGCACCATCCTCTCTCATAAGTCTGAAGAAGGGTCTCGACCCAAAACATCACCCATTCCTTCCCTCCAGAGATGATGCTTGTCCGGTTGAGTTACTCCAACATTTTTTGTCTATCTTTGGTTTAAACCAGCATCTGCAGGCCGTTCCTACACAAAAGGAAAAGACTAACTGGACTGATCTTCCCTCTCCCTAAATCAGGTTCAGTGAGGCTGAAACATTTGGAACTGAATCTGGGACTTCTCTTGTCTTTGTACTCGAGCATTCAGGAAATAAACTGGCTGCTCTGTGGTGTGAGAGGGAATGGTGAGGGAGACTTTATTTGTGCTAACTCTGCAAGATCTTAGACCATCATAGCACAGGATCTTCAGCCCACAATGTGCATGCCAAACATGATGGCAAGATAAATTCATCTCCTCTACCTGATCGTGATAGGTATCCCTCCACTCCCAGCATATCCGCATGCCTATCCAAAACCATCTTAAATGCCACTATTGTATCTGCCTCCATCACTCCACCTGGCAACGTCCCAAGTACCCACCACCCTCTGTGTAAAAAAAAGTGCCCTACGTACCTCCTTTAAAAATGCTCCTCTCACCTTAAAGCTCTGCCCTCTAGTCTTTGTCATTTCCAACCTTGGAAAAAGGTTCTGACTGTCTACCCTATCTATAGCTCTTTGATCCTTTATATGAACACGTGGATTAGGAACAAGAAGAGGGCATTCGGCCCATCAAGCTTGTTCTACTAGTTAATGATCATGGTTGATGTGACTGAATCCTCAACCTTACACTGCATCCACCCACGTACACTGTCACCTTCATGTTTATGAAAATTCTATCTATCGAACTTAAAAATACCAAAAACTCTGCTTCTGTCACCTTTAGGATTCATGATGTTCTGAGAGAAAAATATTTGCCTTGTCTCCATCTTAAACAGTTTTTCCCTTTTAAACAACGGCTCCTAGTTCTACATTTCCTCGCACAAGAGGAAACATCTTCTCCACATCCAAACTGTCCTGGACTTCTTAGTGTCTTCCAATTAAGTCACGTTTCACTCTTCAGTGCCCACACGCCTCGCCAAGATGCAAGAGCATTTTATGGTCATGTGGCCTGAAACGGGATTTGAAATTCTTACTTGCAGCAGAACAATGTAAATGCTTAGAATGATACAGTGTGGAAACAGGCCCTTCCGCCCAACTTGCCCAACATGTCCCAGCTGCACTAGACCCACCTGCCTGTGCTTGGTTCATATACCTCCAAACTTGTCCTATCCATATACCTGACTATCCGTAGTCCCAGTCTCAACTACTTCCTCTGGCAGCTTGTTCCATACACCCACCACCCTTTGTGTGAAAAAGTGACCCCTCAGATTCCTATTAAATCTTTTCCCCTTCACCTTGAAACTGTGGTCTTCGATTCCCCTACTATGGTCAAGAGTCTGTGGAATTCGCTGCCTCAGAGGGCGGTGGAGGCAGGTTCTCTGGATGCTTTCAAGAGAGAGCTAGATAGGGCTCTTTAAAAAAACGGAGTCATGGGGATATGGAGAGAAGGCAGGAACGGGGTACTGATTGGGGTGATCAGCCATGATCACATTGAATGGCGGTTCTGGCTCGAAGGGCCGAATGGCCATCTCTTGCACCTATTGTCCATTGACTCTGTGCATCTACCCGATTTATTCCTCTCATGATTTTATACTGAAAACATCATAATAAACAACAATAAAAGTTCAGTGTATAATTAAAGAAATGTCCATTCTGGGAATCAGTCCAGTTAACCTACCCAGAACTGCTAATGCTTTTACACGCTTCCTCTAAAATAAGGACATGTGCTGAAATTGGTTTGGAAACCGAAACAGAATGAACTCAAATCAAAAGCAGCCAAGGTTCCCGTTCGTTTCAGAATGGTGAGGCATTAACTCAGAAGAGAAGCTAACATTTTTCAACCCGCCTAACGTTGATTGGATCCTGGAGGAGGCTTTGTAACAATCCATGGAGGGAAGAACCACATGGTTATTCCTTTCCAAGGATAATGGCACCAACTAAGATAGAGTAGCACAAAAAAAGGCGATGCATGGGGTTTTCATTCCGTTACACAGCCAGTTGTAATGATCTGTACAGCACTGTTTGATATAGTCATACAGCACAGATACAGGCCATTCAGCCCATCTTGCCTTGCCAGTCAAGATGACCCATCTATGCTAGCCCCACCTGCCCGCATATGGCCATATCCCTCTCATCCTTTCCTATCCATGTACCTGTCCAAATGTATTTTAAATATTGTTATACAACCAGCTTTGGCTACCCTCTCTGACAGCTCTGGCAGAGTAGGGGAATCAAGGGCCAGAGGACATAGGTTCAAGGTGAAGGGGGAAAGATTTAATAGGAATCTCAAGGGGGTAACTTCTTCACATAAAGGGTAGTGGGGGTACGGAACAAGCTGCCAGAGGAGGTAGTTGAGGCCAGGACTATCCCAACAGTTGAACAGGTACATGCGGGACAGGCAGCATCTCTGGAGAGAAGAAATGGGTGACGTTTTGGGTCGAGACTCTTCTTGAGACTGATGTCGGGGGTGTAAGCGGGACAAAGATAGAATGTAGTCAGAGACAGAAGGACTGGTGGGAGAACTGGGAAGGGGGAGGGGACAGAGAGGGAAAGCAAACTATCTGAAGTTAGAGGAGTCAATGTTCATACCGCTGGGGTGTAAACTACCCAAACGAAATATGAGGAGCTGTTCCTCCAATTCTGGGCCTCTAACAATGGAGGTGACCCAGGACTGAGAGAACAGATTGGGAATAGGAGGGGGAGTCGAAGTTCTGAGCAAGCAGGTCCCAATCTGAGAGGGGGGGTGGGTGGTGTGTATGTGTGGGGGTGGTGTGGTGTTGGTGGGTGCTATGGGGGGGTGCAGTTGGGGTGGATGGTGTGGTGGTGGGGGAGGGGGGGGTGGTCATGGAGGGGTGGTGCTGTGTGTGTGTGAGAGGGGGTGGTGGTGTGGGGTGTGGTGTTGGTGGGTGCTATGGGGGGGTGGTGTGGGGAGCGTGGTGTGATAAGGGGGGGGGTGGTGTTGGTGGGTGCTATGGTGTGGGGAGCGTGGTGTGTTGGTGGGGGGACAGACATTGAAGAGCCCAGCCAACAACAGGAACAGTCACGATGGAACAGCCACAACAGTGCCGCTTGTGTCCGGTGTACAAGTGTGAATCATCACTAATGGCGCCGCCGCTGTGTAGCTGCCTCGGGTGCGGGTTCTTCCCCCCCCCCCCCCCATCATCATGCACATCCCATTTCCTGAATGTTAAAGAAAAAAAGCCCGGAACTGTTTGCAAATAGTCACGGCGCTGGCGATGAGAACAACTTCAATCACGGTGAGGATACCTGGGGAGGAGGAGGAGGAGGTGGGGGAATGATCATTGCATGGGGGCCGAGCGTGTGCAGAAGCAGCAGCTGACGGAGTCTGCCACAGCGGAGGCTGAAATGTTGGCTAATTAATTGGACGGAATATGTCGTTGGGTCGTCCGTATCGCACCCCCCTCTCCTGGCGTCTGACAGTGTGATGTTTAAATGGGCCAAGTTAACAGCGGCGGGGAGGGCAAATCATGTTTCGTCTGTGAACTACAGCGTGACTCCAGAAACAAAAATGTAGGTTTAAGATAAATTGTATGAAGCTATTCAGTAGTAATAACTTTTTTTTTTTGGCAAAAATAGGAAATCCTGCTCTTTTTGGAAGTCTAAAGAGGGGGGGATTTTTTTTTTAAACATTTATTTAAAAAATAAGAAAACTTTAGCATTTGGTGGAGATGGTACAACTTTTTGAAGAAGTGGGTTTGATCAGAGTGGGCAGAGCGGCGCGGTGTGACCCGACACACGTTTGGTCCGCTTGAGGTTTATTCATTGAAAAGTGTCCAGGCAGGAATAACCTTACCTCGAATTGTGAGGTTAAATCGAATTTTAGAAAGAGCCGCTGCTAGTATCGCCCTCGCCCGGAAACGAGAGAAAGGTAATCAGTTAGAGAAAAAAAAAGCTTCAGGTCGATAGCGGATCAATAAGCATTCCGCCAAGATAATGTACACGGCGGCGAGTACCTTTCTGAGATGTCAGGTACGGGGAGACAGATTAGAGCGACGGCAGAGGTCGACGTGTTAGATCTAAGTAAAGCCGACAAGAACATT